>JAYKKT010000084.1:2252500-2930000 GCA_036023115.1 Brasenia schreberi | reverse complement strand
AGCATATTAACAAAAATACAACAACAACTAAGCCTTTTTCCATACTAGACGGGGTCGGCTACATGGATTTTTTGTTTCGACAGAGCCTTATCATGTGCCATGTTAGCAGTTAACTCAACATAAGCTAGATCATTCTTTACTGTTTCTTTCTAACACTTTTGTGGTCGTCCTCTACCTCTTTTAATACTTTCTTACATGCGCTTCTTTTGATCTTCTTTCTATATGTCCAAACAATCTTAAATGATATTCTCTCATTTTATCCTCTATTGGTGTCACTCCCAATTTGTTTCTAATAACCTCATAATGTATACGGTCTTTCTTTGTATTACCACTCATCTATCTCAACATCTTCATTTCTACCACAGACCTCTTTCATACATGATGATTAACTGTCCAACACTCATAACCATAAAACATGGCAGGTCTAATTGTTATTCTATAATATTTACTTTTAACTTTAATGATATCTTCTTGTCACAAAGAATAACAGATGCTTCTCTCCATTTTAACCAACATTAATTCTACATCTCCAACAATTCTTCAATCACTATGAAAAATTGACCCTAGGTATTTAAAACTTTCCTTTTGGGGATTCAATGTGTGCTAATTTTAATTTCTATGTCCTCTCAAGTAACTAAATGATCAAACTTATATTCTCTATATTTTGTCTTTGTTCTACTAAATTAGAAGCCTTTACTTTTTAATGTTTCTCTCTATAGTTTCTCTTTATAGTTTCAATTTTCTATAAACTAAATGATCAAACTTTTCTATTTTCTATATTCTCCTAGGATTTTCCAAACTTCTATAGGAAGAATATTATCGGACCCTACCGATTTACCACCCTTCATATGTTTAAGAGCCTCTTTGACTTCATTATTTTGAATACGTCGGTAGAAATTGTAGTTGACATACTTTTCTGATTTGGCTAACTCTCTTAGTTAATACTAACATTTTTATTTTCCTTAAAAAGCTTGTAAAAATAAATTTTTTTACCTATTTTTTGTATCATCATTTGTCACTAGAATTTTCTCATCCTTGTTTTAATACATGTAACAAAATTAAGATCCTTAGTTTTCTTATCTCTAACCCTAGTTATCCTAAAAATATCTCTTTCACCATCTTTTGAGTTGAGTTTTTTATATAAATCCTCTCAAATTTTAACTTTTCCTTCACTGACAACCTTTTTACTTTTTTCTTTACTTTCTTATATACCTCTAAAGTTTTGCTAGTCTTCTCAACATAATGTAATTTATAACATAACCTCTTTGCCTTGATTTTATCTTGCACCACTTCACTCTACCACCAAGCTTTTTTTTTGTACCGGTACACTTTCCTTAGATTCACCTAACACATCTTTCACTACTTTCTTAATGTGTATAGTCATATTGTTGCACGAATCACAAGGTGTACCAACATAATTTCAATCATATCCTTGATAGACTTTCTATTTAAACATACCTTCTTTATTGCTTTTGAGGTTTCACCATTTAGTCCGAATAGCTCGATGCACTCTCTTTTTCTTGTCTACTTTTTTACATATAAATCAATAACTAAAAGTCGATGTTGTATGGTTAAGTTTTCAACTAGAGTTAACTTACAATCTTTACAACATGATCTATCTTTTTTCCTACAAGCAAAATAATCAATTTGTATTTGTGATAAGTCACTCTTATAAGTAATTAAACGTTCATCTTATTTTTTATTTTTTGAAGTGACTATAAAGAGATCAAATGCCATAGCAAAGTTTAAAATCTCCCTACCTTTCTCATTTATATCTCTCGAAGCAAAGTTTTCATAAATACCTCGATATCTTAATGCCTCTTTACCGACATGTCCATTTAAGTCTCCTCCTAAACAAATCATCTCCCTTTTGTGGAATTCTTTTAATCACCTTATCTAACTTTTCTCAAAATGCCGTCTTTATACTATCTTCTAGTCCTACTTGGGGTGCGTAAGTACAAACTATATTCAAAACCTTTGCTCCTAGCACTAAATTCAACGTCATCATTCAGTCACTATATCGTTGTGTGTCTACTATACTATCCTTTAAATCTTTACTTACGATAATATCAACTATGTTTAAAGTCTTTTCCTTTCCTAAGTACCATAATTTAAAACTTGTATCCTCAATCTCTTTTACTTTTTCGCCAACCCACTTTGTCTCTTGTAAACATAGGATATGAATCTTTCTTTGAATCATAATATCTATCACCTCCATTAGCTTACTAGACAATGTTATGATATTTCAAGAACCAATATGAATATTATTATCTAGGACTAGCTTCCTTACACCCCACATCTGTCCATGCTGAAAATGTAGAGACCCTCCCTCCAATTTGTTTACTACATTCGAGCGACAATGTAGCTAGACTAACTTCTTTAGCCACACCCATCCATGATGTGAGAATCCTTTTTGTAATTGATTCACTACATCCGAACAAAAATATAGAGGCCCTTGTTTATTTTTTATTGTATTTGGGCTCTGTAGTGTGTATCTAAGAGGGGTTGCCCCAAAGCAATATCATAATTTATATAATTCATGGTATAAAAGTCTGACAAAGTTGTATGCTGGTTGTCGAAAGCTGAATGCAACTCTCCTCCTTTATTCGGCTTGGGATTGGCCATACGAGGGTGATCCCTTATATGGGCAGAGTTCATATAAAAAAAATAAGAAAGAAAAAATAATGATAGCTCAAGGTGACTCAGGGTTGAGAGAAAATGCTTCTCAAAGCAAATAAAATATTTGGAAAATATAAAAAAATTGTTAAAATTTTAAGAAATCTCAAGAACACACTTCTCAGATCAAGTGCTTAAAATGTAAAAAGATGGACACTTTAAGAGAGACTACTGCAACCGAAAAAATAAGCACAACGCTCAATATGAGGAATAAAAAAAAAAGTGGGAGGTGATCTGTGTCATCTTCGAATGCTTGTATATGGACCATCATGTTTATGGGTGGTGGGTGGATTCTAGAGCGACTCATGAAATTTTAAATAGCAAGGAGAGAGCTTTCAATTTGAAGGAATGTAAATTTGGAGAGCATCGTGTGTATATGTGCAACAATTTTTTTGTTGATGTCCTAGGTGTTGGATTCTGATAGGAGGCATCATAGTTGTATTTACTGATGTATTGATTATGCAATCTGTTAGGCACAATCTAGTGCTATCTGTTAGGTACAATTTGGTGTTTGTCCTTATGATTGTCAAGAAAGGATTTGAGATTAGGTCTAGTCCAAGCAAGATTATTGTGGGGAAACATTGGCACATTTTCTTTTCTAGTTCATTTTATTATAAACATTGTTTGTTTAAATTGAATATTAATAAAAAAAAACTTTTTCTTCTACTTATATTGAAAATTAAGCAACCTTGACTTATTGCTTGGGTTTCAAAAAATATTTTTAATAAATATAAAGCCTGTATACAAGAGAAAATAACAAAAAAATCATTTCTTAAAGAAGTAATTACGATAACAACCTTATTATAAATCATTTATACAAATATAAGTATAAATTTTGGGGTAAGGTCTCATCGTAGAAAGGTTTATTTTATAACTTTTATAAATAATTATTTGAGATATAAATATCTATATATCTTATCACATAAATTTAAGGCACTAGATATATTTAAAGAATATAAATATAAGTTGAAAATCAATTATGACAAATAATTTAAGTCTTAAGGTATGACCGAGGTGATCAATACATCTCTACAAAATTTCTACAATATTGTAAATACTTTAATATTTCAAAACAAAATACCATACCTAGGATACCTCAATAAAATAGTGTAATTGAAAGATATAACAAGACCCTATTACATATGACTAGGGCTATGCTAGTAGATATTGCTCTTCGTAGAGTATTTTAGGGAGAAGTATTGATTACAATCATGTATATATTAAATAGAGTATCATTTAAGGATGTATTCTCTATACCATATAAGATGTGGTTTAGTAGAAAACCAGACCTTAATCATCTCAAGAAGTAGGGATATATTGCCCATATAAAAAATCCTTCATTAGTATAAAGATAAGCTAGACAATAAGTCCTTGAGATATTTTTTCATTTGATACCATAAATGTTTGAAGGGATATATATTTTATCACAAGAATCATGATCTAATAGAAAGTAGGGATGTTAGATTCTTAGAAGCTACTAAGAATGACATCCTTAAAGATGATGATGAGAGCACTGATGATCTAGTAGAATTGGGTCTATTATCATTTGAACCCCAAGTGATCTTCCTATACAAACTGAAACTTTAAATGAACATAAAAGACCTACAGTCACACCATCCTACTTAAAGAATTATCACACATAAGCGTGTAATTCAATGAATTTAAATAAGTTGACTGATAACTTAACTTATCATCAAGATATTAGCTCATCTAAATCATCATCATCAACAACAACAACTAAGCCTTTTCTCATACTAGATAGGGTCAGCTACATGGATTCTTTGATAATTTATAGAATCCATGATAGATAAGTTTGACAAAGTTTTACATTGGCTGTCGAAAGCCTAACACAACCCTCCTCCTTTATCCAGTCTTAGCTCATCTAAAACATCATACTAAAAAAAGAATGGATGAGGAAATTGAATCTATTAAAAAAACCAAGTCCGTGAGTTGATATATTTGCCTAAACGAAGGAAAGTCATAAGTTGTAAATGAGTTTTTAAAAAGAAATATAATGTCAATAGAATAATCGATAAATTTAAGGTGAAATTGGTTGCAAAGGGTTTTTCGCTTAAGGAAGAAATAAACTATATACATATTCGAATGTAGAAAAATTTACATCCATTAGGGTTATTCTGATTAATTTTGTATATTATGATTTGGATTTATATCAGTTAGATGTAAAAACTACTTTTGAATAATGATTTACATGAAATCATTTATATACAACAACTATAAAGTATGTGGTTGAAGGCTGGGAAGATAAAGTATATCGGTTGAAAAAATCTCTATATGACCTTAAACAATCACTTCATCAAGTATTTGATCTTTCAAAATGCTTATTTTTAACTTGAGTTTGTAGGTAATGAATTTGACCACTTTATATATGTTTGGAACCATGGGAACTACTTTGCCATTTTATCTTTGATATATTGTTGACGAGAAATAATAATAAAATAATTATCAAAACCAAGTTATTCATGAATTCTAAGTTTGAAATGAAGGATATAAGAGAGAGACATCATATATCCTGTGTATAAAGATTTCTCGTAATAGAGAATCTAAACTTATGTGTTGCAAACTTACAACTATATTCGTTGCTAAAAAGATCAAATTGAATAAGGTTGATTGTCCCAATAAGAGAAAATAAGCTTAATTTTCCTTATATATAAGAGGTGGGTAGCTTGACATATGTTATATTATATACAAGACCAACTTTGTTGTTATTAGTCTTATTAGTAGATATCAAAGTAATCCTAAGATATCTAAAATGAACAAAATGTTTAAAGTTATGCTTTTAAGCAGATGAGGTAAAAGGATAGGATACTCAGATATTGATTCTACTGATAATAAAAATGAAAACAAATCAACCTCGATTAAATAACATCTGTATAATTCCTAGATTCTAGTGGGGACTGAGAGAGAGAGAGAGGTGGGGGGTGGGGCAATGGTGCAATTATGCTTAAAACAGCTGTATAGCCAAAGCTGGTTTTCACAATGTCGGCTTAGCAAGAAACATTAAGGATGGCAATCCTCGAGATAGACTCGTTTCTACTGTTGTTCTACTGATTCAAGTCTCTCGTCAAAATGCAGCTTTTACCATTGCCTAATTAATGGCCGCAAATATTGTTAGCTCAGACCCTAAGAAAGTTATGGTCTTCTCACTACAGCATCACATGTGCATGCGTATGAATCGCATTATTGCTCAGTACATGACATGACATGACAGAGTAGATGTGAATAGGACAACCAAGATCGCGGTTTAATATTGATGGCAATTAAATGGTTGAACTCCCCACGAAAGCAGTCACAACATAATTTGCTAAATCTAGCTGACAGGAAAGACACGAATAGAGTGCTACAGATAAGAAAGAGTTGATGCACGTTATTTAAAATAGAGCTAATGTGTTTTAGATGTTCTATGTGATAATTAGAAATGTCATTCGTATAAACCATATGACTATAAAGTAGATGAGTGGATACATGAAGATATATATACGCAGTGAAGTCATGAGAATAAAAACTATTGATATGACTTGTTAGATAAAATGAGAGGCATGTAAAGGTCCTTTGAACGTTTCAGGGGGTAGTAGCTACGGATGAAACAATAGTGCGGTGTGAGAAGTTAGACTGTTATTACTTTAAAAAGAGGATGGCAAAGGGTTCAAAATGTTTAAAAAACAGAGATATAATCATGGCATGATCTTACACGTTCGAATTAAATGCGATTGTGACCATGAATGAACAACAATGGCAGCTAGGAATTTGTAGCCTGCTGCACTTACTGTTGTAGAAGACTCGGTTTTGGTATGAAAGAGTAGCAAGATTGCTTTCTCTAAATAAATTAAATAAGCTGTCATTTCCGATGATATATCGCTTTTATTTTGGAATTCATTCAATCAAATCAGGCAGCTAAACGAAATATCCACAATGTTAGGTTCTCTTTACTAATGGGCAATTTCTATATATTATCAAACTTTTTTCCCGTACGTCTTAATTTCCCACCAAGTGTTTGTAAATTTCACATAGTTACTAATGTTTTCTGGTACATATATAAACCCAACTCGCTTAACACCAACCTGGGTCAGATTGCGGCTCCTCTATTCGGTGGCTAGGTCCAACTCTTGCCCATTAAAACAAAATTAACTTATGATATTTCCCTTTCTTCTTTTGGTCGATGAAAGCAATACAATTAACCAGGGTCGGTAGCCCAATCAGGTGGTTTATCTATCCTGATGAGGAAATTACTAGGCTTACAAGCTGAGTAAGTTAAGAATTTCAAGTTGTTGAGATATATATTTTACATCCTAGAGAGACTATACCGGGATCGCAGGACATTGGAAAATAATCTTAGTTTCGTTCGTCTGTGAAAAAAGACTAATGAAACAACTCGGCAAATTTGAAGTCATAGAAGAAAAGAAAAGCTCGTCTGGAAAATGATTCTATCCTGGAATGAAGGTGCCCCTGGATAGATATGACTTTGATATTGAAGACTTGGTGGGATGAAAAGTCCAACGGTTAACTAAATGGAGCAAAACTCCATAATCTGAACCGGACCAACCAAACCTGATTAGCTGATCAGCTGGTTCTCTTTCAGGAAGCATGAAATCATTTATTAGACATTCTACTTCAGCATCACTGAATCTTCTGGTTGATAAAATGTCTGCATGACACAGCTAAGTACTTAATTTCAACCATTATTATATGTTCCGAACAATGTTTAACGCTTCCCACCTACTAGACTTGATATTGATAATTACTTTCCCCACAGTTCACTGTTATAGTCAAAGATAAAAGCGTGTGTTTCAACCCTACCGGGGAATGGTAGGTGAGAAAAAACGTTAAATTTAAATTGGTTAAGCAAGCTGAGAGATGGTATGGTTGGCAAAAACTGTCAATATTTAACTGGTTTCTTCTAGTGACTTTATCTGTTGATGATTTAGAGCCCCCTGCTTAGTGTGGGAAAGGTTTGTTTTTGGTTTTGGTATGTAATTATGATTTGCTGGATGAATCAAAGTTTTCTTCCTAATGTTTATATTAACATGGATGTCTTGCGCTGTGACCAAGTTGCTTTGTTTCATCCCGTTGCCTGTTCGCGCACCAATTAGAAATCATTATCTTAGGCAAGATAGTAAGTGTATGGGATCAAAAAACAACCATGCAATTTAGAAAACAGAAAACAACTATACAATTTAGAAAACAGAAGAGAGCAGTAGAGGAATATCTCAAGTGAGCCAAAAGTGTAGCTCAACAGCTTGCCATGGCACGCATGCCTGTTGCATATGATGAGTTATTTTTGTTTTCCTAAATTAGTGCATTTAGAGTAACTGTCCATCGATACTTGCGCAGAGCCTGTTTGAATTTGATGGCTTTACAGAATAGGATCTTGTGCGTGAGACATAACACTTACAAGATGAATGATCTTTAGGTGTTCTTTGGTGAATATGTGTTTCCTTTTCACATCCAATATAACTAAGAAATCATCATAAGACATCATCACGCACCAAATCTCTCTCATTGTGTTCTTCACCTGTTTCTCTACCAGGTATTCTTTACTTACTAAATAAGAAAGACCCCCTTTGTGACATGGTTTAGGCATTTCTTTGTCATCCTAGTCATTCCTATTCACCTATTAATGCTAACTTGTTCTACCACTTGTAAGTTTTGGGCTTCAGATATCCACCTAGTGTGCCTACTTTATTGGAAAAGAACCATGGAGAAAACCATAGAACAATGTAATCATCTTTACACTGGAATTTCGACCATCATATGGAGAAGTTGTATTAGTACTCTGAAAGAATGATGGTCTGTCAAAGTGCATAATCCTAAGCCATAACAAGGCTTTCTGGTACTTGAGGTCAAAAATAGGTAATTGTATTTTCTCCTCATGTCAACATTTGATAAACTAGCTTAATGAAATTACTCCTCATTTACTACGTAGTAAGTGGGATCTAGAACATGGATTCTTACTCATTATTGCGTTGGATCTTATGTCTAAAGGAGCAAGTTCATGTTTGTTCATTTCCTTCAAAACCTTTTAACGTAATCGGACCCAATAAAACCCAATCATGAACCATCCCTCCTGTCGGGTAGGATTTGAATCTATGAGTGAGAAAAACCCTCCAATATGGTCAACAATGATCATTTCTAGGGTTGGGTTGTGATGGTAGGAGAGTTTGGAGTAGGGAGCCGGGGAATAGGTGACAAGAGAAACCATAGAGCCAGGGTGTGGTGGTTTGTATGGTGTGTTTTGTGCTTTTTGGAGTTGTGAAGTGTGGTGGTTTTGATCATTGGGGAGTTGTGGTGTGGAGTTAAGAATCGTTTATAGGAGTTGCAAATGGTTCATTGGAGAGGAGCCAAGTGCGTGTGCGGTTGTTTAGAAGTGGTAGAATTCGGAAGTTGTGTTTATGGTTTAGTGTTTTGTGGGTTTTGGAGTTTGGGGATTTCTATAATTGTGTTAAGAGGGTTGTATGGTTGTGTATGGAGTGTTGGTTGAGGGTTATGGAATAGTGGAAAGGGAGAGTAAGTGTGTCTAGGTGTCAGGGCGTAGTTCATTGTTTATTGGCCATTGAGAAGGTTTTGGTTTTTACTGGAATTGTAGGAAGGGCTACAACATGCATTGATGACGGTGTATTTAGAACTAGCTTGTTGATATTGATGACGGTGTATTTAGAACTACCTTGTTGATGGCGGTGGGTTAGGGTCTTTTATTCGGCACTGTGGAATAAGTTTTTCATAGTTGGGAAAGCGTGTGACATGGGTAGGATTTAAATCAATCAGTGGGGAAAATTATTTCTACAGTTGGGAAAGGTGGAAATACGTACGATCGGGTTGGATTCGAATTTTCTTGTGGCAGGGGAGTTGGGAGTAGGTGATACAAGAGAAGCCCATGTTTTTGGTATGGTGGTTTGTATTGGTACTTTTTGTTTTTCGGAGTTATTGAGTTGTGAAGTAAGGTATTTTTTTTGTGAAAGCAGTTGTGGTGTGGGGCTATGGGTCGTTTATTGGGATTCAAAATGCTTAAAAGAAGGGGAGCCAAGTGGGTGTGTCAGTCGGAGGGGTATGTGGTGCATTTGAGGGATTTGTTCCGGGTTGGGTATTGTGGGGGTTTGCGGGTGTTGGCGGGGTTGAATTTTTAGAACCAGTGCACGCGGTGTTAGGGTTGTCGAGGAGTTGGGGTGGGAGGGGTCATTTAGCTTTTGTCTATTGTGAGAAATCGTATGAAGTGAAAGTTTGCCCCTAGGTAAACGTTCCAAACTCCAAGTGTTTTTGGTAGGATTCTGTGTATAAAGAATGAAAATACTTATATGTGTTTGGCCGAGAAAAAGAAACTTCAGAAGATTACATATAAACCAAAATCACCCTTAGAGTTTTCTTCTGTCAATATCCCATCAAATAAACTCCACTTCCGTAATTCGTAGTAGCTCAAACATGTTGATATGCTGATTAAGTCCCAAACAGACCATGCTGCAAAGGGGTTTGTGATGTTAATCTCATATCAATTACCAACGCACCACAAATTCATGATATGTCAAAGAGTTCTCTCTTCTTGGTACAATGGGGAGGCCAAAGCGAGATGCACATACCAGCTATTGAACTCATGAGCTCCAACTTGTGAGCCAGACCCGTAGCTAGGTGATGACCTATTGCTCTTACTGCAAGTTTTTTTTTGTATTGTTAATGAGAAATCGGAGTTCAAATTAAGTTTCAATTAGGGGAAGCCCCCATTACTGGAAAGACCCACTTACTGAGGCGCTTTTGTTGTTGACATGTCTTTGCTTTCTTTTGATTTTTCTCCAATGGATTGGAAGGAAACAACAAAACATTATGTCAACTAACAATCCTTGTAGCCGACCTCTTTACACCCCAACTTAGTGTAGTAAAAGTCTTGGTTAAGTGATACACAAACTTCTCATTAATTCATATGAAGCCAATGAATCCATTAAAGTGCACCCTATTCACACACAAAAAGATGCGGAACGAATATGGGGTGGACTCGAGGAGGTACGTGCTCTCTTGTTTAGGGCCCCTAATAAAACGATTAACGAAACACTCTACACACCCTCTCTCTCGTTTTCTCTATCTATATCTTTTATTCTATAGTGACTAATTCTACTCTCTGATTGACTATGCGATTAAGGTGTGGTTGAAAGCAGTTAGAGTATAGGTACATGGTCTCACTCGCGTGATCTTTTTATCGTAGGAGAAAAGTGTTGGTACCTTGCATACCTGATAGCAGGGCCCTCATTTTTCTAAGGCAAGTCCATGAGGGTGACCCAATCAAATTAGTTGATTGTTGATTTTTGTTTTGCTTTCCTTGTTTCATACATTGTTTGCTTATTGATTTCTATGGATCTATGACTTTTGTTGATGTTCGCATGTTTTTGTTTATTGCATATTATAATTTTATGCATGTAGTCCTACAAATTCTTTCAACAATATTAGAGAAATTAATAATCGTAGAGATGTCTTCATCTACTACTCTCCAATCTAAGGTTGACATGACCTTGATACTGAAAATGTTTGTTGGTCCCCACTTTAAACGTTGGCAACAACATATTAAAATCTCATTGACTATGTTAGAGTTACTTACATTTATTGAGTCGAATTGTCTCCAATATGATGATTCTGACCCTAGAAGCTCGGATAAAATTATCGAGTTGAAGGAGAATGATACTTTGTACCGTTGTTATATTTTGTGAGTACTACAAATATTTTATTCGATATATATAGTTCTTCCCCTTCTATAACAACGAAAGATATGTGGGTTGCCTTAAATTAAAAATACAATACTAAAGACATCGATCTTGAAAAGTATTTTATGGTCATGTTTTTGAAGTATCAAATGGTAGAAGAGAAATTTGTGACTAAGTAGGCACACGAGTTTCAGTTCTATATCATGGTGCTTTTTGATAAATTAATTGTTATATCTATATTGAGAAGTTTCTTAAGTCTTGAAAGCGCTTCAGTTTAGATTTCAAAAATAAAAAGGGTAAGATGTCCATAGATGATCTCATTATACACATAGCAATAGAGAAAGAGTATAAAAGTCAAAAACATGTTATGCTTATTGATAGCACCCTTAAACTAAACTATATTGATAGATATCTATTTGTGTCTTACTAGGCCGTACGTGGTAGAACTATAACTTTAGGAGATCATTTGACTACAAAAGTTAAGGGAGAAGGAAGTGTGGATTTGAAGTTTCTCTTGTGAAAAGTTCTGATTCTTTACGGAGTTAGATATATGCGTACGATTCGTTAGAATATCCTAAGTGATCCAATTTTAGTTAAAAAGGGTTTAAGATTAGATTACAAACGTAATAAAATCATAATTACATGACTTAGTACCTGGTGTTTCTTTGTAAATGGCAATTTATGTGATGTAAAGGATTTGTTTAAGATTCGTGTGAAACTTATAATTGATTTTTCTATGAATTTTAATGATAATAAAGTCTTTTATTCTTCTTCTTTTGTTGCTTTTGATGTTGAATTATCTGATGTATGACATGAAACGTTGGGTCATGCTAATTTTGATTACATGAAACACATCATGAATTTGAACCTTATTTGGAAGATTGTCATAGATACACAATACAAATATGAAATATGTGAGTAGGTGAAGAAACCTAAAAAATATTTTCATACGATTGATCGAAAATTTGAAGTATTGGATTTAGTGCATACTACATTTGTGAATTCAATAAAATGATAACTATGGATAAAAAAGATATTTTATTACATTCTTTGATGATTATAGTAGATACGGTTATTTTTACTTCACTAAAAGTAAAGATAAAGCTTTAAAACATTTGAATTTATAGGAATGAGGCTTATTATGTTGAGATTTATGTAATACAATAATCTCTCAGTCTCATTATGTTGAAAAGTTTTTAGAGAGATTTGAATATGCAAAATATATACCTATTGAGACCTCATATTAGTCCTCAATGATCTAATACAAGAACAAAAATGGTATTCCTATGTCTCAATTAAGATACTCTTATATTATTAAAAGTTTGATATATCTACCCAACTAAGTGTACAAGACTAAATGTTGCTTTTATTGTATTTAAGTTGAGTAGATACACTAGTTATTCTAATAGAACACATTTGAAAGCTCTAAATAAATTACTTCGATATTTGAAGTGAACCATTTCTCTTGAGCTATATTATGAGAACCATCCTATTATTCTTGAAGGATATAATTATGCAAGCTAGATTGCCAAGAACTCTAGAGTAATGAGGTCTCAAGATATGTGTTTTTCTAGGGTAATGGTGTTGTCACCTGAAAATCTAGAAATCATACTATGTTGTTTCTTTCTACCTTTGAGATAAAACTTTGTGCTTTGGATGAATAGTTTAAGGGACTTATATTCAGTTTATATATAGTAAAGAAGTCATTTCATGCGATCCTAGTGTACTATGATAGCATGACTACTATTACTAAAATTAGTAGTTTCAAGTACAATAAAAAGCAAAAAGGCACATCCAAGTAAGATGTACATATGTAAGGACACTTTTGTTTGATAGGGTTATAGCCATAGATTTTGTTGAATCCAAAAATAATACAACCAATGTTTTGACAACGGTCTAGCATTAGCCATAGTCGAAAATCTAAGTGGGGGATGAGACTGAAACCCATAAGTTATTCTTAAGTAGTTGTAACTCAACCTAACTAAGTGAAGATCCTATAAATAAGTTCAATACGATAATAATAAGTCATTGCGTGCATGAGATAACACATAATAAAAGTGATACTTTAAGTATCTATATGTATGTCTCTTGTATTATTCATCTGCTTTTCACGTTCTGTGAATAGCCGAGACATTGAGGAATATCCAGAACGGTATTTCGGTAATCGATATGATTCTATCTTTGTTCATTCCGTTTGAAGAGAGGAAGGATCCCAAGGAATCAATCTTTCTTTTAGTTGTTGAATCTCTGTTTGATTGATGAATGTGTGATATTTCGAAGAAAGTCTTTTTCAAAGATTTTATATAAATTTCTAGATGAAACCGAGATAGTTAACTTTCAGAAAAGCATAAAGTGTCATGATTGTAAGTTAGTAAGATATTTTTCTCTAAATGGGATCAAGTCTTACAATATGATGCCAGTAGTACAACCTTTGAGACTCTCAACTAAGTGATTGATATTGTAAAACTAAAATAAGAGAATTGGATTGTTCTCTAAAATCAATCATGATACAAGATATAAATGCATCATCATTATTTCATCAACCTTAAACATCATTGTCATAACCTTTATTATGTTACTACCTATAAATATCTTTACACCCAAGGTTTATGTTCAAGTCATATGTTCACCTAGATCATGTAAATGTAATATTGGATAACTTAAATGATGGTTCAAACTAGAAGGTACCATTAATAAAAGCATAGTATGATGACTGATTTGATAGAGCACTTCACACTTTAGACTTTGTAGGAGATTTTTCGACAATGTCTAATTAATGATGGTTGGGTTAATTAAAACCATGTGACATTCATTGTATTTAGTTCATGTTAAGTATCCCTAAATACTTATTTGATATATCTTTGATTAAGGTAAAAATCTAAAAGTTTGAAAGTAACATGTGAGTGAGGGATTTGCGCATGTAAATTCTTTATTACCATATTGATGGCTTGAAGAATCCGACGTCTTTTTATATAGATGAGAGCTTATGAATGTTAGTTTAAAGAACTTGGGGAGGACATGAATGAGGACATATGCATGCATGGGATTGGGCTCGAGCTCGAAAATTATCTTTAATCTTCGGTATTCTTTTCACATAAAAGTTTTGATCTAACAGTCAAATCGATATATATGCAAAAAGATGTGAAATAGATACGAGTGGACCCGACAAGGTGCGATTATTGGAGCGGGTTAGTGGAGTGAGAAATCAAGAGAAAAAGCAACAATTGGTCAGGAAGGAATCTAGTGATCAACATGATAATCTCACTAACCCAGTGATCAATCGGATGATCTTAGTGAGATTAGGTTGTGCTTGGAGGTGAGTGGAGCTTGAAGGTTTAGAAGGCAAAGGCACAAAGGTTGGAGATGAGTAGAATACAGGGAAGCTTGCCTTTGCAAGAACAAATGTGGGTAGATTTTAAGTTAGATTCGGACGGTGAAAAAGACCTTCTGATGGTCTTCAAGTGAGTTCAAGTAGAGGAAACTATTTCTAGGTGGATGATAAGGCATCTAGAGAACAAAATCAAATGTTCTTTTTGGTTTAGGTGAGGTTCTCTTATTGAGTTGTGTAGGTATTAGGTAGCTAGTTGTTGATCACTAAGAATGATCTTCAACCATTTTGGTTGGAGGGAAAGAGGTACAATTGGTAGATGAAAAAGGGGTCATGTAGAAGAGAAGCGATGAGGATGTGGAAGCCCATTGAAGATCGCAAATCAAATATGGTTTCCTTTGAGCAAGTTTTCACAAAGAGGAGTTTTTCTTTTCTTTTTAGATATTCAACTTATTAATCTTTTCTCATTTATATTTTTTATTAGTTTTTTCGTTTCCAGTTTTGAGAGATTAAGACTTTGATTATTTCTTCATGTATTCAGAAAATAATATTTTTGTAAATCATTTTAGTTTAAATGGTAAAACTATTTTTTTGTTGATATAAAGCTACATAATAAAATCGAAAAGAGGGCTCTATCTTTTTGGATTTGGTGGGCACATTTACAGAGGCAGAATGTGCTTGGTGTTTTGGAAGGCAAAGGTCCAATAGCCGGTGATGAGTAGAATGAGGGTACAGGGAAGCTTGTATTTGTAGGAACATGTGTGGGTAGATTTTAGGTTAGAGTCTGACAATGGAAAAGATCTTCTGATGGTCTTCAAGTGAGTTGAGGTGGAGGAAACTATTGTTAGGTGGATGATAGGGCATCTAGAGAATAAAATCAAAAGTTCTTTTTGGTTTAGGTGAGTTTCTCCTATTGAGTTATGCATGTATTAGGAACTAATTGCTGATCACTGAGAATGATCATCAACCATTTGGTTTGAGGGAAAGGGGTATAACTAGTAGATAGAAAGATGGTCATGAAGAAGAGAAGCGATGAGGATCCGAAAGCCATTTGAAGATTTCAAATCAAATATGGTTCCCTTTGAGCAAGTTTTTACAAAGATGAGTTTTTCTTTTGTTTTCATATATTGAACTTATTAAGCTTTTCTAATTTATATTTTTTTTACTGGGTTTTCCATTTTTAATTTCGAGAGATTGAGGCTTCAATTATTTCTTCATGTATTTAGCAAACAATATTTTTGTAAATAATTTTAGTTTAAATGGTAAAATTGCTTTTTGTTGATATAGAGCTACACCAATAAAAATAAAAAAGAAAGCCCTATCTTTTTGGATTTGGTGAGTGCATTTACAGGGGCCGAATGTGGTTACTAAGTTACATACAATAACTTACATTTCTCACTTGGTTACATAAGCTAAATCATGATACATTGGTTTCCTCCTACTATAACATAGATTTCTAAGTTGTATCATCTTCTAGTTGTACAAGAATTACAACTTATACATGTATGGTTTTTCGTAATCAATACACTTTTTTTGCATAACAACCACGCTATGTATTTTTGTTTTTATACAAAGGCTTTAGGTATATCTCAAACCAATGTGTGTGACATGCTTAGCAAAGAGATCTTTATAAATGTCTTTAGTTGGCATATAAGATATAAATATTTTATTTCTTTTAAGCATATCGTGAACATAGTGGTATTTAACCATTATATGATTACTTCGGGAGCAATCAACTCTACTTTCAATCAAATTAATTGTTGTATTATTCTTATATTAAATGATAATTGACTCATTAACAATATTCAACTTCAAATCACATATGAAGTAGTTTATCCAAACAATACTTATTGCAGTCATACTACAAGCAACATATTCAACCTCTTATATATGGAATGTTACACAATCCTTTTTCTTACAAGCCCAAAAAATAATACCTCTAAATAAAAATATTTGACTGAAGGTTGATTTGTTATCATCTTTATTCGTAGTAAAGTCAACATCTAAGTATCATACCACATTTTATTCATTTGCTTAAAAAAATAACTTTAAATCTTTTATTTCTGTAATATATCTTAAAATCCTTTTTACATCAACCCAATATTACCAACCAGGATTACTTTGATATTTACTAATAAGACCAATAATAAAGTTGATATCATGTCTTGTATACAACATAACATACATCAAGCTACCAACAACTTATGCAACAGGTGTATTTACGAGTTTGCAAACACTCACTCAACTTCTTGAGGATATAATCAATATATCTCACCTGACTCAAACATAGAAGTTTAGATTCTCTATTACCAGAAATCTTTATATCCAACATATAGGATGCCTCTCCCATATCCTTATTATCAAACTTAGAGTTTAACCATGACTTTGTTTTTACAATTATTTTATTGTCATTCTTAGTCAATAATATATCATCTACATGTAATGATAGAATGACAAATGATCCCTACTATTTCAAACATATACATAGTAGTCAAGTTCATTAGTCACAAACCAAAGCTTAATATGATATTTTGAAAAGTCAAATACCATTGACAAGGTAAATGTTTTAAGCCATATAGAGATTTTTTAACCTATATACTTATTCTTTCTAGCCTTTATCAATATACCCTTGCAGTTGTTATATATAAATGATTTCATTCAAATCACCATTTAAGGATATAATTTTTATATCAAGCTAATATAAATTCAAATAATAAAATATAGACATAGCTAGATATAGATGCAAATTTTGTAACAGGGGAATATGTATCTATATAATATGTTCTCCCATTTTGCGAAAAACTCTTTACAGCCAACCTCACCTTAAACTTATCAATTATTTCATTGACTTTATATTTCCTTTTAAGAACCCATTTACATCAAATACCTTTCCTTCCTTTAGGCAAATTTGTTAATTCTCAGACTTATTGTTTTTCAATAGATTTAATTTTCTCATTCATTGCTCTTTTCTAATATGATGATTCAAATAAATTAATAACTTGTTGATAAGTCAAGTTATCAATCAGCTTACCTAAATTCACTGAATAACCAATTTCTTTTGTGAGGTAAGTGTGATAATATTTTAACTAGAAAGAAGTAACCTTAGGTCTTTTATATCCACTTACAGTTTGAGTATGAATTGGAAGGTCGTTTTGATCATTATTAATGTATTAAATTAATGATGGATCCAAATCTATTAGACCATCAATATTATCAACATCATTTTAAAGAATAATGTTCTTAGTATTTATAAGAATTCAACATCCCTACTCTTTATTAAACCATGATCCTTGGTATAAAATATATATCCCTTGGAAGCTTTTGGGTATCTAATGAAAAAGCATCTTACGGACCTACTATCTAACTTGTCTCTAACTTGATTAAAGATTTTTACATGAGAAATTGATCCTCACTTCCGTAGATGACTCAGGTTTGGTTTTCTACCAAACCACATCTTATATAGTATATAAAATATAACCTTACATGATACTCTATTTAATACATATATGGTTGTAATTATTTCCTTTTTCTGAAACACCCTAGGTAGAGAAACATCTAATAACATGGACATAGTTATATTTAATAGGGTTATGTTATAGGTTTTAGGTAAATAATTTTGTTGAAGTGTCTTGTATATTATTTTGAAATACCAAAGTCTTTGCAATATTCTTGGAATTTTATAGAGGTGTATTTATCACCTTAGTCAGATAATAAGACTTTAATCGTTTGACCCAAATTATTTTTAACTTCTTGCTTATATTTTTTAAATATATTAAGTACGTCAAATATATTATAACAATGAGAAGACTATCGAAATTTTGTACTTGGCAAAGGATTCAAACAAAGACCATAGTGACACTCCAATTGCATGGAAGAAGAAAAGCATCTTCTTTGATCTTTTATATTGGAAGGCGTTACAGATGTTACACATATTGAAAAAAATATATGTGATAAGATTTTATTATTCCTCATAAAAAAAATATGAGAAAACAAACAATAGCATCAAGTCCCATATGGACATAGCCAAAATGAGTTTTATATGCTTTGTATGAAAAAAAATGTATATATGAAATTGACATGGTAATTGTTTATGCGGGTATACCAACTAACAAAAGATGAGAAAGAGAGATTTATTCATACTTTGCAAAGCATCAAGTTATTGGATTGGATGTCTTAAGATTTATCTCAAAAAGTACAAGTTCATGTTGAAAATCCATGGTTGTCATGTGTTAATGCAACATCTATTTCCAATAACGATGCAAGAAAATGTTTCTAAAGATGCAGCTATCACCTTCAATGAGTTGTGCATATTTTTTTGAGTTGGGTATGAATATGACATTGTTAAGATAAAATCATTGGAGGAAGCGATTTTAAAGATTCTTTATAAATTAGAGATAATCTTACCTCCTTCATTTTATATATTATGGTATACCTAGTCATTCATCTACCCAAAGAGGCACAACTTATCGGTCTTATATACTATCGATGGATATATCAAATTGAGAGGTTCTTATATAGGATGTATCAAATTGAGAGGTTCTTTTATTATGTTTAACAATATGTACGTAATAAAAGTAGGTCAAGAGGATCCATTGTTGAAACTTATTAAAAGAAGTGCCATACTTTTGTACCAAATATCTAAATGATGATATTGTAACAAGAATCAATAGGCCAGTGCTATTTGAAAATGGCTCATCGTTAAATATACACTTATCTCTTTGAGTACCAATCATATGAAAGTTATGCATATTTATTATGTTTAATATGTCAACTATAGATCCCTTCAGAGATAAGTTTGTTTTATTTATACAACTCACAATAGTAATTGAAATTTCATTGAACAAAACAAATTATCATGTCCTTTTGTACCATACAAAAGAACATATTGAACGAGAAATATCAAAGCAATAGTGATAATTATATAAAAAAAACACCATGAAATTGTTGATTGGTTTGGTGGTTATGTAAGTATATCCTAATTTGTTAATATAATGTAATGTTTACATGATATATCATATGCATATGGTGACATAGGTATGTGCATGTGTTCAAGTGCGTAAAAATGTTGATATGTCAATTGAAGTACATAGCATCGACATGTGCCTTTTACCTTCAAATGTTGAAAGATATGATTTTTTCTTATATAATAGCTTCAAGTTTGAGTGTAGAGTGTTGCAAAGAATATACACCTTAAAATAATAGTAACATGATAAATGGTAGAAGAAGAATAGTTATTTATGTGTTCTTACATTGCATTATCAAAATCCAATTTATAGTTATAGAAAATCCTATGTTTTATTTAAGGTGTATTTGGTATCACATGAATAGAGGATGACATATGGATGAATTTAAGTTGACATCAACATGTACTTCTTCACGATCATATCTTGGTAAACCATATATATTTTCATGATAAGCATTATGAGTATGGTATACAAACACACTAGACGAGATTGAGATGTCGGTTTGTTATTAGAAACCAATAATTAATATGAAATGTTTTGAATATTCAATAGAGGACTACTTTTCTAATTGATATAGAAAATGGTAGTGATAGTATCATTAATTGCATTTGATATAAGTGTTTGTACATGTATTCCAAAACAATTCTTAAAAGAGTAAATAGGAACTAAACGTAAAAAGGCCAGTTAGAATGTTTTTATATGTATGTTTATCACTAAAGATATTAACATGATTGGTTATTTTATAGAGAAAGGGTGCCACTATTACATCAACAAGGTCAAAGAAGTGGAGAACAAAATGAGGGTAATAGTAGTAAATATCATCATGATCCTGATGATAAGGGTATAATGTTTACTCTTGTCTTTCGTTGAAGATTATGTTACATCATTACGAAACTGACATACTTCATTAATATACACAAACAAAAGATACTCGTGTGTCATGAGGAGAAATGAAAAGAGGCCAGTAATTGCAAAGAGACAAGAAGATATTGCAAATTAGAAAACATTGGAAGAGAGTGAAAAAGAATCACAGCCTGAAATGGTTACAACATCTAAAAAAAATGAGGAGAGGGAGGGTTGGACTATGGAGATTTTAGACTTCAAAGCAATAAGTATTAATGGTTTAAGTTTGACCATGTTATGAGATACTATATAAAGCAAGATGGTTCATTCCCTCTATACGAGATGTGGATGAATGACAATGTTGATAAAGTCTTTGACATTATTTGGGAGGATCTTATAGTAATGTTTGACATTTATTATGATTATAATTACATTTTAAAGTCCTTCATGTCTTACTAAAATATCTACCTTTTTTATAGGAAAAAATCACTTTCAAGCATTCATAAACCCACAAACCTAGCCCAACTCACTTGATGAAGAATCATTGTAAGAAGACCATCCAAAAATCTTTGAATGGATATCAAAATGATCTTAAGAGAAAGTGTTCCGAGCCCTACTTTGATGCAAGGTAATTTCTCCCTAAATAGAGTCTTATAATCGATCTCCCAACCTTAACTTGACATAGATGCTCTAAATTATGATCAAGTGATAAGAAAGTATGGGAAGCCAAAAAACAAGGACAAAGCATAATAGAGGATATGAGTCCTTTATTAGGCATCGGTTTACTATGGTATCAATAATTTTATTACTATTTGAATAGTTTATATCAACTTCTATGCTCCATCTTGTAAGACATTTTGTCATATAAGAGAGCATATGCAGAAGATAACATGTCAATCACAACATTTGATTTATTTATGAACTACTATAAGTATAAGAAAACTAGATGATTTTTTTATAAGAAGACAAGGAGAATATAAGTAAGTATTGAAATAATATTTTATTATATTATTTATTATATAAATATATCATATCATACATAATATTAGTGTGAGGTACAATATCAATATGACATCATTTGTTAGAGAGAAGATGGCTCATCTTCTACAATAAGTTCTATAAAAGTTATGGACCACATACGTGAGAAGCACCATAGGGCTACGAGAGGGGATTGGGATATGGACCACCTAGCATGACAAGAAGAGAAAGTTTAGAGCATGTTGGAGATTAACTTACCCCAACTTTATCTATACAAAATCAAATGACATTACTAGAGGGTGGTGTAGGGAATCTTTCTCAATCGTCACTCTATAATAGGGAATAGATGTTCAAATAAATCTTATATACTATAATAAATGTATATCAGTATATATAACTTTTGATGATAACTTGAAATATAGAATATTATATTATGAAAAAATTTTCTTTTAATTCATGGAGATATGTCAAATGGTGTTTGACTTAGTAAGATCTCTCAGTTATGTAATGAGCCACCACCAAATGGGCATCATGTTGACATCTTGAGATGCCATGCTAGCATACTATAAAGTTTATGGACCTTGTATTGTAGATTGAATATGGCCACACAGCTAAGGTATGTTATAGTTTAACTCCCAAAAATATGTTACACATGTTTTTTTACTGTTTTGAGATGATTAATATATTGGAGAGACGATTAATATATTGGAAAGGGATGTGGAAATTATTCTTGATGGTTCATCCTAATATTTCCGGTTCTTTGACCCTCACAAAAAATGATTTTTTTTTATAGTTTTCAAACATTAATTCTGACAATTTTCTTACTTCCTCAAAAAATTTGATGGTGCCAAAAAAATATTATGGTGGTTCAACTAGTTGTCAAAAATACATTTTTATAGTGGTTTTGGCATGGTAAAATACTTTTGGTGGTGATTCTCATATTTTCAAGGGTTCATGGGCTTTTTTCTGACATACTTATTTGTGGTGGTATTTTTATGAGGGTTTTGACCAATTTTAATGGTTTGAACCATCGGAAATAGTGTTTTTCAGAATCACCATAAAAATTCAGATTTGTACTAGTGTTGCATGATAATATGCCCGCAGTAGCTGGAATTGCTCCATTCTGAGTTTGAACTTTTGCTCATCCATTAGTACAACTAAGCCTTTTCCCATACTAGATGGAGTCAGCTCCATAGATTCTTTGTTTGTATAAAGCCCTATCATAATTTGTAGAATTCATTGTAGATAAGTTCAACAAAGTTTTATACTGTCTATCGGAAGCCTAACGCAATCCTCCTCCTTTATTCAGGCTTACGACGGGCCATGCTCTTACATGAGTGAAGTTCTTCTTTTGATAGATAATGTGTCTTTTGCTCATCCATTAAAGACACAAAATCCATAATCTACCGCTCTAATTGTAAATGATGTGACCCTGACTAAACACACTTGAATCCTGAATTACCATTGAATCTAATTAGATCTAAATCAATACATTTGTCTTAAACGAAGCACTATGAATCAGTTATATTGGCATCATGGGGTTTGGTTGTAGGTATAGGTTTAGGCTAATAACTAAGGCAATTGTTAGGTCTCAGTAGGATTCTTAGGTTTCTAAGTAATCAGTTAATTGGGTTTAGCTTTATGTTCAGGTCTCTGTTCGGCTCTATCTGGTTCGGATTGGGGGTAAGGTTTCGTAGCCAAGGAAGGGTAGAAGACAGTTGTGGCACTTATCGACGATTCTTTGGGTAAAATTAGTGTTGGAGACTCATGACAGTTGCTGTACTACAGAAAGGAATGTGCTGGAGAGCTGGGAATGCAAGGAACATTAGAATCGGGTCATACCCTTGCCTGATGAATGGCTATAACTTCTTCATTGTTGCGGATCAAATTTTGAATTCAAATATTATTCTGCTTGTTAGCCAAGTCCGATGGCCAAATGGTGGTTGGACTTGTAGATCTAGTTCGTTTTTGCAACAATTGCAGACTTGGTGATCTTGTTTCTCCTACTACCGTTTAGGACGTATTATTTTGGAAGCCTGTGAAATCAGTCATATACTGTTTCATCAGCTTATGAAATCTCTTACAAATTAATACATCGGAACGTTAATTCTCGTCTGCAGTTTATGGAGAGACATTTGGAAATGGAGGGCTCCATCTAAGCTGAAGACATTTATTTGGAAATTGAAATATGATGGGATCCCTGTCCACGATTATAGCTGCGAATGCACATCAATGACTCATCTTGTCCATGATGAGGTGCTGCAACAAAAATATTTTACGTGTTTTCATTTGCTGCCTCAGCTCTTGTGAGGCATGGGAAGAAGTTATTATGTTGATTCTTCAAATGTAGGCTGCACAGATAGAGTTTTAGGACTGATGGTGGAGAATGTCTGTGAACTAAAGACGGTTCCAGACCGGAGAGATCGCACAACATGGATTGTCTTTACTCTTTGGCGCATTTGGTGCGCCAGGACCGAGCTGATTCTTTTAGGGGTGAAGAAATCCCCTAATGGATTTGGACAGCTTGCTGCGAAGTTGGCTGAGGAATTTAAAGTTGCAAGACTTGCTGTCTCCCTGCGCTGTTAACAAGTTTATTTCTTGTATGTTACTATACATTTGTGGGATACCCCAATTGTAATTACCGCCGTCTCAGTTAAACCTTCTTGTACTTTACATTATATGTTAATGAAGGTATTCTTAACTTTTGTTGAAAAGAAGAATTCTTGTGGGAAACTCATCTCATCATGAAACACTTCACTCGATATTATTGTGTTTAATAAAATCTTGGTAACAGCCTCTTTAGATACAATTATTGCTACCTGGTGGTACATGCCACAACAAAAGCTCGCGTCAACTCTATTTTGTTGGTAGCTACTTGCAGGAACTTATACATGCATGTGTGGACGCGCGCACGTGTCTTTATGAGAGAGAGAGAGAATTTAGTAAGAGGCAGGGACTATCTTGCAAACGCAGCATCGTAATTGAACATCCCTATTCCCATACTGTGAAGCACGACCACAATAATATTTCAGGAAAATCCCACTGAGAATGCGCCAAACTTGTAACACCAACGCATACAATCAATGGCATCATCCCTTTGGCCTTAAACTATTGAACAGGTATGCTTGTCGGTATCGTACCAGAGATATCGTTCAACAGAAAGGAAGAAGCCAATTGCTAAATCTACAAAGTTACTGTTCATATACATGCGCACACACACATATAGATATATAGAGAGAGAGAAAGTGGGAGTATGGCATAAGAGGAAGAGGGTGTAGCAACTCCAATTTTCCTATATATATATATATATATATATATATATATATATATATATATATATATATGAAAACTGGGTGTCCGTAAACACTCTCCTATACCAAACTCTACTAGATAGAATGGGGAAATTTTGCCAATTGCTAAGTAGTGGCTGCAAATTTGATTACTTAAACTCCATTTTCAGCAACTTTGTTGACACCGAGGCACGAGAAAATGCGGCTTAAGTCATGATGCTAAACACGCTATGTTAGGTCGAGCCATGTAATCGTGGATCGATGGTCATCAATCTCCGATTGAAGCGTTATCTAGCCAAGGTTTGAGCGCGGATGCTATACTAATAAAGGCTACATAAAAGTACATATGTATTGTCCAAAGTAGTTTCAAATTTATTATGAAGTTGTATACCGTTGGCTCAATAAATTTAAGTCTACATCCCAAAATAAGGGAACTGAACCCGATTTGTGCTCAAGAACATCTGTAGCTGCAATTGGATCGGCGAAGTAAGGCACGGTAATGATATATCAGCTCTATTTTTCTCTTACGACTAGTGGGGGATTAAATTAGTTAGCTTGAAATTTTCTAGTCATTGAAAGAAAAAGATTGTATTGACATATACAAAAAAATGAGTATGCGATGTAATGTTACTTAACAGCTTAAGGGGGCCTCAATGTAGCCATGGTGCTCAAACTTCATCAATAGCATCTTAGATCAGGCTCCTAAGCTTTCCCCCTAAACCCGAAGTCCTCAATCGACTGATGCAACCTAGTGGCTTCACCCAAAACTAATTTTTATATTCATATATATATGTATATATATATATGTATATATATATACATATATATATATATATAAACTAACAGGGGCTAGTTTTATCTAGCTGGAACTAACAGGGGCTAGTTTTATCTAGCTGGAACCACCATCAATAGATGCACTAGCACAATGCTAGGATATCCCCACTGTTATTGTTGGCACCGGAAATACAAAACCGTAGAGATAAATCCCCGTCCTCGAATGCCCAAATAAGATTAAGCTGGACCACCCAACCAAGTACCTCAACTTGATGCAAGCTAAGCTGGACCTCCCAACTCCTTCCAAGCATCATCAAATCCCCCTATTCTACTATAATAGGTAGCCGATAGGTTCTGCTAAAGGACTTTAAATTATGTGTTAAATTCATTGTCTTCAACTCATTTATTAGTCGCACAAATTTTTAATCTTTTGTTTATAATGATCAAAGTAAAAGTACATTCTACCTGTCTTGCACCTAAGTTTGATATAGGCTTTTTTCACCATTTCTATGGAATTGGATGTAAGTTTGTTTAAGTAATGAATACATTTTGGTGAGAAAGCTAGCATTCCACAAACATATCATGCTGTATGAATGGTACTCTAGGGTATGATACACATCAAATCGACTTTTCTGTCCTTTCTTTCTCCAAAATGAGCTAACATGAGTTTGCTCATCAAAGTCGAAACGTATTTTTTTAGTAAATAAATGTATTCACTTCTTACTCATGTGAGGTGTACTAGTTTCGTACACTTTTATTATAAAATTGAAACCCTTGATGATTTGTCTACATGTATACCACTGAAACTAATTGGCCTAGCATACTTATCTAGCACATACTATGTAAAGATCAAGTATCTAACCGAACTAGCACATACTAACTGAATCGAGGTGAAAACCACTTCTTAATACTCTGGGGAGACGCCTCATCTCATCTTCATAATTATATAGATCCACCAATGACATCATTGGATCTCCAAGTACGTATGTATGGGAAAATGCATGAAAGTTTGGGGAAGATGGTGCCAATATGTGTGTGTGTGAGAGAGAGAGAGAGAGATGACGCAAATGCATGGTGGAGTTCTAACCCTTTCTCGATCACGTTCTTCTCCAGTGACAGTGGTGTCCTGGATATGGAAGTCACAGGGTAGTGAGTGTGACAAACAAAGGCTGCATCTGTTTGGCGAGACCTTCCCTTCACATCCATCAAATCAACGTTCAACGTTGCTACTAAACAATGTTCGATGCTGCTGATCTTACTCAGCTGCCCAAAGGTTTCATGTTAATTATTGACAAAAATATTTCAACAATCAATTCAGTTAACCGAAGGACAATGAAATTTTGTTACGTTACGCTAACCAGCATTCCATGGGCAGAAGATGACATTTTCGTGTATGGTCCATATAATTAAAATAGATTCGTGTAAACAAGCCAAAGCAATTGAACATTGAGGTGTTTATATCTCAAGCTCATCTTCACTGTCAGGTGACCCGATCTCGAGCAAGCTCATGCCGAGAGATCTTTCGTATCCTTTCTTTGAAAATCCACCCAATGATTTGAGATAAAAAAGCCAAAGCAAATGATCTGATTTTAACTTTATAAAACTAATAATTATGCACAAATACAAGTATATAAAGTCATAAGCACATTAGACTCAACGCTTGTTCACAAACACTAGCATATAAAATAGCACGCAAATTAGACTCACCCCATTATTTATATATATTAATGAGCTTCAAGAAGAAAATTATATCTGACAAGACAAGGTAGGCTATGTACTGGGCCATCAGCACTTAAGTTGGATACCGGCCCTGCTTCCTGGAGTACAATCATGAACTTATTAGTTGTTGTTAAGTCTGTTCAAGGTTGGATATCGCTCCACCATTCATCCTCAAAGTTTGGATGTTATAGAGAGAGAAAGAGAGAGAGAGATTTAACCAACTTAATAACAATCCATAAGTCATGATCGTACTCCAGGAAGCAGGGCAGGTATCCAACTTAAGTGCTGATGGCCCAGTACATAGCCTACCTTGTTTTGTCAGATATAATTTTCTTCTTGGTTATCATTAGTATAGTTAATCGTGTTCCTAGCTTACGTTCCAATATGTGTGAGCGCGCGCACACACACACACACACACATATATATATATATATATATATATGGCGGGAGAGAGAGACAGGTGTGAGAAAGCATATTAACGTTAATATATAGTATATATGTGGTTATATATAATGAACTGCAAAGAACATAACACACAGAGAGCTTCATTGGCAAAAGCATACCTACAAATGTGACTGCGAGATGCAGCAGCAGATCCACACTAAGACGAGGGAGTGTCTCCCCTACTAAAATGTGGGAAAAAGTTGAAAAATAAAAGTACAAGTTAATTCGTTCTATATGACCATCACTATGATATAAAGCTCATTCTCCTATCCTACATAACAATATAGACCAAGGTTGAATTTATGTGCTAATAATAAAGAGCCAATTGGTATAACCATATGAGCCATCCACCCCTCCTTAACAAGTTTTCTAGATCTCGCCACTGCCACCGGCGAGATGGTAGCATATGCTATCTCAAGTTCGGTCGACCTTGTTAAATTGGAGGTGGGGAAGTCTTGGAAGGATCAAACTCCGACTGGTTTCTAACCTCTGTATAATTTGTATATAATTTTTTGTCATGAATATACTTCGTATGGAAACAATGGTAGACCTACTTATGTGCGGAGTGAGGCAGCCTGACCCGAAATTCAACCATTTGGTTGCATGAGCTGCTCTCCTGAATCTCACCAAACGCACTTCACCCCAACCTAGAAATACTTTCTGGGTCTGCCTCTGACCTGATATGAATGCAAGTCAAACTTCCATACGGTAAAAGCTCCAAGTCAGGTCTGAGCATACTTTTAACAAGAACAAGCGTGCTAGTGTGTATGTTATACGTTGAGACCAGCACCAGCCTTTTAAGCGTGTGGGTGTGCAGCTTTAGCGTATGTACCTTTAATTATATTTAGCTGGCTATGCTTCGTACAGATCGGGAGAGTGGGATGGGGACCCAACTTATGACGACTGAGCTGGTAAATGAACCAAGCTGCTCTTTCGTGTTTGGTTCGTTGAACCATGTGAACACAAGTTTGGGTTGTGAAAGTAAGCTCGTTAAATATCATTTTAACCTTAACCATATATTGTACTAGAGTCGTGAATATTCATTTTTTCTAGTTTAATTCTTTTCAAAAAAGGAGGATTTTACCTAAACGAAGGTCCACTCGATGAGGGTGTATAAGGAACTCTCAACCCTGTTTGGTTAGGCTCGTAATAGGAAGATGAGTCAACCACTTTTCAGCCTTGCTGTTCGCTCAGTTCATTCACAACTGCCCTGCCTAGGTGATCAAGTTTTCATGGATATTATATATATATATATATATATATATATATATATATATATATATATATATATATATATATATATATATATATATATATATATGTATATCAGAAAAAAGGATAATTTTAAATCAAAGTTCATCAAGTATGCAAAAGCGATGCAGGACAGAGATGCACCAAACAGGAAGATAGTTTTGGTTCTTGCTCAAAAATCACAATGAAGCACACAAAAAAAAGGTTTAAGAGAACCTATCATTCGTAAAAGTTAATTAAGAAAAAAACTAAAAACAATGAAAGAACTAAAGAGTTTTTTTTGACTAAAGAGTTTTTTTGTGAATAATAATCTATTGATTTCTTCATTTAAATTTTCAATACGCATCAAAAACTAATAAGCATTCATTCAAACTAAAGTGAACGATGGTTGTCGTATCGGCAATGGGCTGAAAATGTAAGACAACAGAACCTGTATCGAAGTTTGGATGGTCGTGTTTACGAAGTCCATGTTGTCGTTTACCAGACCAAAAGTAATACAAGAAAATTTGGAATCATTTTGGGTTGCGGTTTTCACCACAAACAGAAAACGTTACAGACTCAAAACACAAAGTCGCTAGCGATATCAGTTGACGAAGACGAGAGAAACAAGCCTGTGCAACCGAAAGTGACACAGACAAACACGGAAAACGAAACGAAACATTGCCACCCCTCGCTAGGAGAGAATCTCTTTCATTCCGCGGAGGCTTACAGTAGATTATTGTAACATTTGTTGTTAGAACAACACAAAAGTATTGGCCACTGGAACCGGCTCGATGGTTTCAATTGGAACCGAAACTGGTCAAGCTGAGTTTAGAACCAGATCGGAAATCTGAGAACACTCAACTACCTTATGTGGAACCTGAATCGCAAACCACCTGTTTCATATACTTTTAAATATTTTTTGAAACAACTACAATAACTAAGCTTTTTCTTATGCTAGATATGGTCGGCTACATGAGTTCTTTAGTCCTATAATAATTTATAGAATTCATGTTAAATAAGTTCGGACAAAGTTTTACTGCTTATCGGAAGTCTAAGGCAACCCTTCTCTTTTATTCGGGCTTGAGACCAGTTATGCAAGAGTAATCTCTTACATTGAGTGGAGTTTTTTTCAAAATTAATCATTTTTAATGCGTTTTCCGTTTATCATAACAAACCTCGAGAACGGGCCTCAACCTAAATCAACCTTCAGGGCGTGGAACGGCTTGCATTATTCCGCTGTATGTATTTGTTATCACTCTTCGTCCACTCCTTTACTTAGTCATGCATCAATCATCAAAGATAGGCTTCACTCGGTTACACATTCCTCTTAAATATTAGGCACGCTACAGAACCATATACGTTGTATAGGGATTATATATTTATGTGTGTGTGAGCGCGTGCGTGTTGGTAATCATTTTTGTTTAGAAAAGAAATGGTGGTGTATAGCAGCTGTGCAGGATTCTTTTGTGGGGTTTTAGAGTACTTTCGGTCTGATCAATTGGAGCAAAACTGCTACGTCTTTTCTTGTTTGTCCACAGCTTCAGCATGACTATTATTCACCCGATGCAACAACACCCATCAATATTCTTGGTGACACATCGACCCTTTTCTTTTTCCATCTCTTTTTATAGAACGATGCGTTAATCCTCAATATCTCGTACCCCTCCCATCACAAGAAAAATCCACTGGTTACCAAATAGAAATGCAACCAAATAATCTCCCTTTCCTTTAGAAAATACTGCTTTTGAGAACAGATTATATATATAGTATATAGTATATGCTAGTAATATTACATGTTCATATATTTAAACACATACAAATCATCTCATTTAAAAGATGGACAATTGAGATTTGAGTTTAAAAAATAAAAATAATGTTTTTAAATTAAATATATTTATAAAAGAATAAATATAGTTTTTGCTTTTAAAATTAAGTATAAACTATTCATCTTTTAAATTGAATGATGTTGATTTATTTAGATATATTAACATATAATATTGTTAGTATATATTAAGCTTCTCTCTCTCACACGTATATGCGTGTTTCAAGAACTTTACACTAGTCATCAAGATGGTTTCCGTATTGAAAAGTTGGCCCATACTTTACCAGTGTTTGTGTAGAGGCTCTTTTGTATCATTCACCATTATAGTTTGTGAAGTTTTGAACTTACCATTAACACCATTTCACTGGTTACTTCGAACGTTGAGGTAGACGGACGACATTTACAAGAACTAAGCGTTGGAGCCACGCTGATAGAAGAAAAATTAAAGGGGACACCCTTAAGATGGTTTAATCAATTGGGGAGAGAAAACTATGAGAAGCTAGAGGGGGAAGATTTTAGAAAATGTAGACAAAGCCTACATAGGAAATGATAGAACATGATTTTATTTTTTTTAGAGTTAAACACTTATCTTACACAAATTATAACACAATAACAACTAAAAATCTATGTAGTCAACCTTGCTTATCATGAAGTTATGTGTGGCTCTTGTCTTGGTTTGTTTTAGATAGAATTCAATAGACTAAGTTGTTTATATTTGTCTCTTAAAAAAATTAAAAATGGAATGAACCGTTAATTAATCTTAAAGGGTGTTTGATACAAGGTTTAGGTCTACTGAATTGGGACTGATGTAGGATCCGGCGTTGAAACGATAGTTCAATCAATCACCTCCCTTAAATACCTTCAAACATTTAATGGGCTCTGACGAGTCAAGCCGATCCAATCATATCATGTTCACGTTTGCGTTTAGCTCGTATAGTTTCACAAACCGACGAACCAGAAACAAAATGAAACGAGCCAAACTACGAACCGCTTGGTTCACTTACCAGCCGAACAAGAACTTCATTCAAGAAAAGAAAAGTGCATGCAAGAACAGCTCTCGTTTTGCCTTACACATCAACGCTCTAACTCGATCACTCAAAAAGGCCATTGAGAGACACACCCACCCGGCGTCTTTGACCATAAAGCAACCAACATTTTTGTAAACCTGTCTGTTTCCCCACGCCGTAAGAAGTTGATTACACAGGAATCATCATCACTGCCCCGAAAAAGCACACCGTTCTGCAAAAGGAGAGAATTCTTTGAGGGAATTCAAAAAGAAACAGAAAATCTGGGCTCCCCCATTCCGGCTGTCCGCAGTCCTAGTCTGAGATTGCATTATTTCGAACACCTCCCGTTCTTGCTTTAATCCAAAATCCACAACTTACTTTTTTGTTTTTTATTCGCCAAGCAAAGCCACAAAGGAATCTTGGTTATTCTGCAATGTGAGAGGCTTCTCTCCAAACTACCCTTAGCTGGAAATCCAACTCCCTTTCCTTCCTAGATCTCCATATCCATGAAGCTTCTGCATTATATATATATATTATGTGAAGAGAAACAACACTCCACTCTATGCATTCTCTCTCTCTCGTCTCTCCGTTCCCTCTCACTCTATATCTGCGAAAAGCAAAGGGAAGAGAGATCAAAAGCGGGGACCAACTAAAAAGCCAACCTTTTGAGCTCGCCTTTCCTTGTAAATGAAGCAATTTGGGATGGGAAACAGCGCCTCTCTTCATACATCCGGACGTTGGAGACCGAGTTGTTTCTTTCTCTTCTCTCTATGATCTCTCTCCTTCCCTTTCCTATTTCTCTTCTCTTGTTTCTATAAGTCCAAACCCGCGATTGAGGAAGCATCAACTATTTCAAGAGAGAAGAACCCAGAATCTAGTTGCTGCTTAGCTTGTTGTACATGCTCTTTGGTCGGAGCCATGATTACTGTATTAGATTTCTACCACGTGATGACGGCAGTCGTGCCGCTCTACGTCGCCATGATCCTCGCCTACGGCTCGGTGAAATGGTGGAAGATCTTCACGCCCGATCAGTGCTCCGGGATTGCTCAAAGGGATGTACGGTGAGTTCTCAGGGAGCCTAATGGTCCAAATTGTGGTCCTCCAATGCATCATTTGGTACACTTTGATGCTGTTCATGTTTGAGTACAGAGGGGCTAGAATGCTAATCTCTGAGCAGTTCCCAGACACTGCTGGCACCATTGTCTCCATCCATGTGGACTCTGATGTCATGTCACTGGATGGAAGACAACCTTTGGAAACTGAAGCTGAAATCAAAGAAGATGGGAAGCTTCATGTCACTGTGAGAAAATCTAATGCTTCAAGATCAGATATCTTCTCTAGAAGGTCTCAGGGTCTTTCCTCCACAACTCCACGCCCTTCAAACCTCACCAATGCTGAGATATACTCTTTGCAATCCTCTAGGAACCCCACTCCAAGAGGGTCTAGTTTCAACCACACAGATTTCTATTCCATGATGGCTGGTGGTCGTAACTCCAACTTTGGTGCCAATGATGTTTATGGTCTCTCAGCATCAAGAGGACCAACTCCAAGGCCTTCTAATTATGATGAAGAGGGTGGTAAGCCAAGGTACCATTACCATGCTGGTCCTGGTGGAACAGGGCACTACCCTGCACCAAACCCTGGGATGTTCTCTCCCCACTGGGTCCAAAAATGTTGCTGCTAATGCAAATGCAAATGCCAATGCCAATACCAATGCCAAGAGGCCTAATGGTCAAGCACAGCAGAAGCCAGAGGATGGGATTAAGGACCTTCATATGTTTGTTTGGAGCTGTCTTTGGCGGGCGTCAGGAGTATGGAAACGAACCGAATGTCAAGGAAGTGAAGATGGTCGTTTCTCCAACTAATGATTGTCATCCCACTAAAGGTAAGGATGCGATCAAACTCTCTCTCTCTCTTCGTTTGCATGGTTTTGCTAACATAAGGTTTATGGTGATTAAAAAGGGGAGATGAACTGGGAGGAATACGAAAGAGATGCGTGTAGCTTCGGAAACAGAGGTGAAGAGAGAGAGGCCGGTCATGGTCAGGGTAAACAGGGCGCTGGCGCAGCGTCTGGGCTCGACCACAACGCCAGAGATGGCAAACCCACTTCCATGCCGCCTACCAGCGTCATGACGAGGCTCATTCTCATTATGGTGTGGAGGAAACTCATCCGCAACCCCAACACTTACTCGAGTCTCTTTGGTGTCACTTGGTCCCTCGTTTGCTTCAAGTAATTAATTAATCACGACTCAATCACTAGCAGACTTGTTTTCTCGTTAAAAATGTGGTTTCATCCTTATTTTACTGTGTGAATATTGTTTAATTACGTGCTCAATTGACATTCTTGTGTAGGTGGCACGTAGCAATGCCAGCCATTATTTCAAAGTCCATTTCCATACTTTCTGATGCTGGTCTTGGGATGGCCATGTTTAGCTTGGGTAAGTGGGCTTACTGACTTTGGTTCATTCACGACATACGCGCACGCACACACACACATATATATATAGACAGAGAAAGATTTGATGGAGCAGTGACTAATAAGAGGCTTGTTTGTGTTGATGGCGATGGATGTCAGGTTTATTCATGGCATTGCAGCCGAGGATCATAGCGTGTGGGAACTCGGTTGCAGCTTCTGCAATGGCGGTGAGATTCCTTGCAGGCCCTGCTGTGATGGCTGCTGCTTCTTTTGCTGTTGGATTGCGAGGCGTCCTTCTACACGTCGCTATTGTTCAGGTCACGCTTCCTTCCCTCCTACTATTTCTCCTGATAAACTGAAATATTTTCCTCCCTTCTCAATCTCTATATAACTGCACTGCAGTACCCCACAGATGGAATTTATTTATTATTTCTAGTCTTTCTTATTTCGTAAATAAAAAAGTTGTTTCTCCAAAAAATTTCATGGTCTCTTTTCTTTTGTAATATTCCCTTGAGAGAGACGTTGGTAAACATAGACATGGTAACTAGTACTACCTATGGGATCCGATAATCTTACAAATCCGTTGCCGGATTTTGAAACAGGCAGCACTCCCGCAGGGAATTGTCCCCTTCGTTTTCGCCAAGGAGTACAACGTACACCCCGATATCCTAAGCACAGCGTGAGTAGCCTCTCTCTCTCTCTCCCTCCCTTGCATGATGCATCAAATCTGGTCTCCCCTATGTATATGCGTGCACTGTCCTGAAAATATGCCCTTCTGTCTGTTGGATTGTTACTATAAGGCCACATGGGTGGTAATCTCTATTGTCTACCTGTCACCTCAAAAGAGGGTTCGAGATTTAATGATCTCTCTCTCCTTCTCTCATTAATGAAAACTCTTTGTCAGTTAGCTTAACAAGTTGTGCGTTATCTTTCTCTTCAGGGTGATATTCGGCATGCTGATAGCTTTGCCTATAACTCTAGTGTACTACATACTACTGGGGCTATGAAAGGGAGGTGGAGAAACTAATATTCTGAAGTTTTGCTCGCTCATGTCGTCCTTGCCAAGCACCTCGAAGGTCATTCATGGGGAAGGTCTCATGATAAGGAAGAGATAGATACAAACAGATAGAAAGAAATGTAGAGGGAGGGACAGCATGAGGGAAATCTCTCTTGGGTCTATGCGATCTCGAGTTTTCCGAACATTTTCTTCTTATTTAGAGGGGTGGTGACCGTGGTGCTGGTTGATTATGAGTAGCCGGCTGACTGATCTTGCTGTACATCGATGGTCAGATAGAATTAGAAATTGCTGTTGATTCATGTAGGTTTCTTTCTCAGCTTTTTGAGACTTGTCTATAAATCAAACGGCCGTTAGTGTTATACCAGCTTCGATAAAATATGAGCAGCAAGTTAATTCGTAGATTATGTGTGGCTTCTGTGAGCATTGTCGATGGTGTTTGATGTCAATGGCGTGCACCCGCTAACAAAACTAAAGCCATGTATTTGTCCGTATCTTTTCATTTACATTTAAAACTGTTACAAAATAATATTTCCTCATTCTCGAAAGTATACAGCATCAGACGGCTCGTACATATTTCCTCTCTCTCTCTCTCTCGCTTTAGCTTTTCTATTCTTTTCGATGCAGACCACTTTGTCATATTCAACGACAGCGCCTGTTGCAAAAGGGCCCATGCGGTTTCGTATAATTGCGCATGTTGGCATCTCCCACATCATTCAACATTTCGCTTTAATTTTCTGCCATTCAGTGACAACTCATTGCTGTAAGTCATCATATGGGAACGGAATAATGTCGGGGTGATTGAAAAGCCTTCCTCTATCGTGTTCGTGTACGACCCGGAAAAAGAAACTACCACCGATGCTGCTAATATATCACTCGACACGAAACCTGATACCTTGAAAGCTTCTGTGTTTGTGTGAACTCAAAATAATATGAAAAAATTGGATTAGGTTCGAGTTCACATGTTTCTGACGTGAACACAAAATGGTATAACATGAATTAGAAATAACACAACATATGAACCTCACTCACCAGACAGGCTATAACGGAAAAGTAGAGACGAACATGGTTCTTCTTGACTAGATGTATTTAAACCCTCATAGGAGGAGCCTTAGTGTGCTCCTTTTCACTCTTGTACGTGCTGCGGGAGCCAGCTGCAGTCAGAGTCAGACCTATAGGGTGGGGTGGTTTATCGTCCAGGGTTATATTGTGAGCTTCTGGTGTTGCTATCCACTTACCCTATTTTGCTACTCACACTCTTGCGTGAAAAGTGCATTTTCTATATCCTCATGATCTCTTTCATCTTCTTCCGCACCACCACCACCATCCACGCCATATTGAGTAGTAGGAACCATGACTACTAAGGTATCGGAAACCGATCCTGGTTTCGATAGAGAGGACAATGAGGTCAATGTTCCTCCAATGTCAAATTTACTTTATGTAGGTCACCACTTCTAAGATATATGAAAATTAGTTAAATTATAAGTATGAGTTTAATTGATTATTAAAATCATTCTTCTTTATTGAATATGATTATGATTGGTTCGTCTTGTATAAATATCTTGGAACAGTCAACCTACATGATTCAAAATATTACCAAAATAGAGAATGACGATAGGCGACTGTCACATTATACATTCACACAGTTAGAAGAAGATTATCTACCAGTTTAGTCTGCATATGCTAGAAAAGTTGATGTATAAAGTGTTCGACAACTTGTTGCTAAGTGTTTTTTATCAGGAGCAAGCGAGACACCAAAAACTTTTATATATTGTGGGTGTGATATGACTATAACCCCAAATGACTTTTATAAGATCCTCAACCTTCGAATGGATTAATATCTCAGTTTGCTCGGGCATGTTTGCTCGGGCATCAAATAGAGGTGCAAAGAAAAAAAGTTATGTTAACTAGCCTTATGAACATAAGCACCAAGAATAGAGATGCAGAAGTAAAGTCTAAAGCCATGAAGTTGGGCTTGCTACGAGAAAGAGCACAAATGTGCCAGTACACACAATAGAGACGCAGATGTTGTACTATAATTTATACCATATGGATCTACATGTCCATAAATAGGGTGCTAGTTGCGATTGTGCAGTTGTTAGTCAAATTTTGTTTGGGGTGTGATATCATCCATTTTTACAAACAATTGGAAAAAATTTCAAGCACGAAGATACAATAACTTAGTATTCATGTTGCTCTACTTTAGACAATGATAATATTTTGTGTATAGTTTTGAGTTAATGTGATCAGTTTTCTATAATGTGTTATATAAAGTTTGATCTGTGTTGGAGGCGGGACTTTCTAGTCCTTAGAGTGAACAAGTGACTAAGATGGGCTGGGGGAGCCTCAACTTGTAATAGTTTGGGTAGTCTGGATCTACATCTGATTAGATCCAGACCTGCCCAAGCTAGCTGAACAGTAACGCCCGACTTAGGCGTTATTGGAACATGGTGGCAGGCCACCATGTTTGGTAACCGCCATGAATGTCCCAAGACTTCAGGCCGCCACTTGCGATTAAAAAGCCAAAAAAGGGTGCCATTGTTGGTAGTGTCGAGGGAGCTAGGCGGGAGGTCGAATTGACGAAGCATCGAACGGAATCCGCTGAGTTCCTACCTATTTTTCAGATTTCTATTTTTCTTGTTTTTTCATGAAAAAACTGGTTGATGATCGCCGTTTTGGGCTTGGGTCGAAGCATTGAGGTAGACAAAGGGTTTTGGCGGGTTTGGGTAAGACATGGGTATCCATTTGGTTGAAAAATGGTTCATAATCGCTGAGTTTTTCCATTTTCTGCAACTTGCACTTTTCATTCTTGTTTTTCAGCAGAATGCCACCATCGATCGTTGTTCTTGGACTTGGTCGAAAGAGGACAGATAGACAGAGAATGGGATACCTCTGGGGCCTTGATCGTTGCCGAAAAATGGAGAAATAGCTGTTGGAAAAATCAAGAAAACTATCCTTTTGGGCATGTCCCATTTCTGTGTTATGTTTGAAATGCCTTGAAATGACACAAATTCGTGTCGTGTCCTCGTGTCATATGTTAAGAAACAATTCTGTTTCAAACCGAGTCAAAAACAGGTTCTGTGTCGGGTTGTATGTCGAAAATGGGTCAGGTCTTGAAATGAGTTTTGGGTCAGAAACAGGACCCGTGTAAGTAGTAGGTTTTATGTCGATATAATGATACATGCAACATACTGTGTCACTCAGTTTAGATTGAATATGGATCCAAGTATCAGTTCGAATATACGATAGCTTAAATAGATCCAAATTGGGTTTTGGGTGATTTTAGGGTCATTATACGGTTTATTGCGTTAGATTTGTAGTTAAATAAATTTTATTTATTTGTAATTATTTAGAGATTAAAATTAGAGGATTTTGCGGTGATTAGAGTGACCCAGCAGTTTGGGGATTTGATCTCCTTCAAGTAAGGGGTTATTCATTCTTTATAGAAACATGCTACAAATGATTTTCTTGTTTTCGGTAGATTTAAATGTGCATGATTGATAAATATTTTATTGATGTTTATAAAATGATGTTCGCAATTATGAGTTATTTGATATGCTTTTGAAACAAAACATGTTTACGACATTGGATGATAAAGAGTAGGTTTTGATATGCATGTGTTGTATAAATATTATATTTAAATATGTGTAAATATATGACCCATACTTGTGTGGGTTGTGTAGGGTCTCAAGAGACATATATAGGTCCTTCAGGTGATTCAACTTGGGAAGAATATAGGGTGTGTTCTCGGGCACTCTGCAGTGAGAGTCGGCATAGTTACTATCGTGCACAGGGTTACCGAGGTCATATTAGGGAGGGTTGAATGACTCCTATGACCCTTGGGGTAGATAGAGTATGGGTTGTAATTATCGTAACTAATAATATGTGTATGTGTGTATGAATTTGAGATCATGATTTAGAGAAAAAATTATGATTTGTTGTGAAATGATTGTGAAATTATGCATGCTTTTAGTATGAATTCTATTTAAAGATGTTTGACCTCCCTACTAAGCTATGTGTAGGATTTCACCCTATTATTTTATAGATCGTCTTGAAACTAAAACTTCAAAGGTGCACGAAGTAGAGTAGGGGTTGAATACAACTGTATTTTTATTTTAAATTGTATGATAAGTATAAACAATTTACAAAATCTTGTTATTTGGGGTTATTGTGAGGTGGGTCCGCACTATTTTAGGCATATTGTTTAGAACTTTGATTTGAATATTTATCTAAGTTAGATATTTTATTGAGTTAAATTAATTAAGTATTATATTTGACTACTCCTCACAATCACGCCTGCGTGAGAAGCAACCACATGGCATCAGCTCGGGTTGGGTCGGGGTCGCGACCCGAGCGGGTGTGATAACTTGGTATCAAAGCCTATGATTATTAAATTATATTTAATAGCGACTTAATTATTGAAATATAATATCGTATTTGTGTGTAGGCTCTCAAGTATTCGACTTGAATGTAACTGCGAGTGTTATGGATGGCGCTAACTAGGAAATATCATTGTATTGATTGTTCTAGTTTAGGTATCACCAATGACACCTCAGGGATATGTGGTGCCACCACATGTTCAATTTGTAAAAGGTGATTAAGATGCTGCAACACATTATTTTGTAACACCCACTTTTGTTAGTCATACCGGTTTGAACCCAAAATCGTTAGAGTGATTCTCTGTATGCTTTTTTAATGAGAATGTTATTGTATTGTATAGGATTTTGCGAGATTGTTTTGTGATAGTTTGTGGTCATGATCTGAGAACTGACTTGATTTTGTTAGGAATTTCAAAATACGATATAGTTTTGGGCATAGATTGGTAATCTGGAAATTGTGTTGTGATTGATTGCAAGAAGTGAGATATCCCTTTCTCTATCCCTCAAGAGACCACTTTTGTTTTTTAGGGCTAGTGAGAGGAGAACTAGGTATCTGTTATATATGCTCTTGAGTCGTATAATTATGTATGAAATGGATGCGAAGGATACTTAACATTTGTTATGCAATATGATACTGAAGAGAAGTTATTGAATGATATCTGTATAGTTAATGAATTTTTAGATATTTTTCATGATGATTTATCTAGATTACCTCTGAAACAAGAGGTAGAGTTTGCTATTGATTTGCAGACAAGTGTTAATCCTATATCTAGAGCACCCTATCGTATGACTCCTATAGAGTTATGAGAGTTATAGGCTTAATTGCAAGAATTATTGGAGAAATACTTTGTTCGACCAAGTACCTTATCATGGAGAGTGCTAGTCTTATTCGTGAAAAAGAAGAATGACTCACTTCAGCTTTGTATCAATTATCGACAACTTAATCGGGTGACTATAAAAAACAAGTATACCCAAGATTTACGACTTATTCGATCAGTTGTAGGCAACTCACATGTTTTTGAATATTGATCTTTGGTTTGGATATTATCAATCAAGGATACATGAAGTTGATATACCTAAGACGACTTTTAAGACTCGTTATTTGATCTTCAGTTTATATATTATCAGCTGAGGATATGTGAAGTTTATATTACCTAAGATAACTTTTAAGACTTGTTATATGTATTATGAATTCTTATTGATGCCTTTTGGATTAACCAACACTCTAGTGACATTCATGGATTTGATGAATCATGTATTTCAAGATTATTTGGATAGATTCGTTGTGGTATTTATTGATGATATTTTGATATATTCTAAGAGCGATGAGGAGTATGCTGAGCACTTACATATCATACTTGGTTTGTTATGTGAAAAACAATTATATGCTAAGTTCTCTAAGTGTGATTTCTGGTTGGAGCAGGTTGACTTTCTTTTCTTGGTCACATTATATCTAAGGATGGTATCTCCGTAGATCCAACTAAGGTCACAGTTGTAGTCAATTGAGAAAGACCGTATAGTGTCTCTCAGATACATAGTTTTTTTAGGCTAGAAGGATATTATAGGATGTAGATGTGAAAATTTCACTCCAAGCGTATGTAGAGACTTGAAGTAATCTTTTCAACACTACTTAGTGCCTGAGCGTGTTAGCTAGTTTCTAAAAACTAGCAAAGTTTTAGAAATTTGACTTATTTGGCGATTGTGGCTAAGTGAGATATTTTCGCTTTAAGCTTTCTTGAACCGATGCTCAAGGGTCATCCTAAGCACTTTGAGGATTTCAAATGTACAGGTGAAGTTGAAAATCCAAGTTGAAAATGAGGTGTTGTCAAGAACAAATTCGTGCACTTTGGTTTCAAGTTTGAAAATCAACAAGTTATGAAAAATAGAAACTGGTTTTGTTTTTAGAGCTTTTTCTCGAATTTTTTTTGGGTGACCTAGTTATCTCCAAAATTCCTGAAAAATTTGTAGGACACAGCTTGGAATATGAAGATTCTAAGTTACTTTTTGTTTTGAATTTTGGGCCTATAGTGATACAAAATTAAATGAAGAAAGATTCTCTGCTTAAGCACACAGAACTATTTTGTCACAGAAATACAAAAACCTACATATAGGTCTTTATGAAGAAAGGTTCTTTGCTTAAGCAAAAATTGAAAATTTCAGCACATCTACTTCTTATTATATCATTGAGGGAGACAAAGCTTTATTAATACAACCCCTTTTGAATTGAATATGAAGAAGAGATAAATATGAACAAAGAAGGAGGAATACTTACACGAATTTCTCCAAGGATTGACTCCCAATGGCAATACATGACCCTCACCTTCCCCTTCCTCCTCTCTTTTTTTCTCACTCACACTCTAACTTGCAGCACTTTGTCTAGTTTCTATACTCTCTTAGGAAAAACCCATGAATTCCCAAGTCCCAAGGTGCAACACTTCAATGCCCCAAGCTTCCAAGACTCCAAGATGCCTTTGCCCCCCCCCTGGCCTCTATTTATAGGCCAAGGGGGGCCTCTTCTAGGCCCTTCCTTGGGGTGGGTTCGTTCAAACTGTGTGCACCTAGGTGTGGTCTATTTAGCCTAGGTGCCTCCAAGTGCAACCGTCTAGACTTTGTAATTCAACGTGATGTGGCTTCCCTTGTTGGCTCGTCCCATTTGATCAAGGCTAGGTAGGGTTTTCAATTGTTGTTTAGCCGAAGAATGTAGGGTGGACATGACTAAGAAAATCCGGCTTGGTCGGGTTAAGGTCATTTGATTTGAACTAGGCCATGAGTCATGTTTAGATTAGGTGAATCAAGTCTAGGTCTTAGTCAAGTTCAACTAGGTTTAGGTTGGTGAGGCTATCCACTTGACTTGATGAAGATGTGCCTTAACTCGAGTTGATCCGTTTCCTTGCTCCATGACTTGACTTTCGCGAACTCGATCCCGGCTTGAAATGGGCTCCAACCATCGCCTGATTTGTTCATATCCTATGGGCCTTATCCCTTCAGCTTTAACTTGAAACTCTTTATCTTTAAAATATTTATTTTAAAGATTTAAAATTCTCATTTTAAAGCGAAGGTTTTAAAACAAGCTGGTTTTCAAAATTGGGCGTGTTTTCAGAAAAATTTATTTAGGGTGTTTACATCGGAGATTTATTTAGGGTTTTTCTAGTATTGCAACTCCTCTCACTCGATTAACGAATAAGGATACTTGATTTCAGTGGACATATGAGTATGAGTAGAGTTTCACAAAACTAAGGATAAAATTAACTTCTGCACTTGTGTTAACTTTGTCAATTAGTAACGAAGATTTCAGAGTTCACTATGATGCTTCAAATAAAGGTATTAGTTGTATTTTGATATAAAAAGATAAAGTTATAGATTATGCATCACGATAATTGAAGAAATATGAGGTAAATTATTCATTACATGACTTAGAACTTGCAGCAGTCGTATTTGCACTTAAAATTTAGAGTCATTATCTGTATGTTATTAAGTTTTGGATATTCGTTGACCATAAGAGCTTAAAGTATATCTTTAGACAGCTTCATCTCAATATGCGACAAATATGATGGCTTGACTTCTTTGAGGATTATAATTATGAGATTATTTATTATTCTAAAAAAGCTAATGTAATCGTAGATGCCCTTAACAAGAAAGAAAAATAGTCGGTCATTGTTTTATCCTATTGCGAGCGACACCTGAACTTTGGTTGAGTGTACTTGCAGCACAAAGAGATGATCCTGAGTTGAGGATGATTATAGGTTAGATTCATATTACAGGTTGACCCAAATATGAGATACATGAGGATGATGGGTCCTTACGATTTGAAGGACATGTATGTGTGCCTAAGGATGAATCACTTCGAAAGGATATCTTTGAATCATTGCATCGTAGTCGTTTCAATATTCACCCTAGTAGCACAAAGATGTATAAGGACTTAAAATTGATAGTACCATTGGGACTAATGTGATAACTAGTTGCACTTAATTAAGTTTGCTTATAATAATAGTTACCAAACGAGCATTGGGATTTCTTCTTATGAAATGCTGTATGGAAAAAAGTAGGACTGAACTATATTGAGATGTTAGAGATACTTTGACAATCGTGAGATAAGATAAACTTTGTTCATCAATACATTAAAACAACTCAACACCGACAAAAGAGTTACGCAGATAAGAGACGTCGTAATCTAGATTTTAAGGTTGACGATTATATATTCTTAAAAGTCTCTTTAGCTTGAGTAGTGACTAACTTCGGACAGAAAGATAAGCTGAGTCCTAGGTATATTGTACCTTACCAAATCGTGAAACGAGTTGAATATGTTGCCAACCAATTGGAGTTGTCATTTCACTGATTGGAGTGCATAACATATTTCATGTATCCATGTTGCAAAAGTATGTTCGTGATTCTTCGGATGTCATTGAGGTCGAGCCGCTTCACATACGTGAAGATTTGTCTTATGAAGAGGTGCCTATAGCCATCTAAGATAGAAAAGAACAAATCTTGCGTCGTCAAGTTTTGAAGATATTAAAAGTACACTCAAGTCATTATTTGTCGAGTGAAGCCGCTTGAGAACTCGAGGATGAGATACGAGAGAAGTATCTACATCTCTTTAAGTATTTTCTAAATAACAAGAACAAAATTTCTTTAACGTGGGTAGAATGTAATGGTTTGGGTAGTTTGGATCTACATCCAATTAGATCCATACTCACCCAAGCTAGCTGAATAGTAATGCCCAACTTAGGCGTTACTAGAACATTATGGCAGACCACCATGTTTGGTAACCGCCATGAATGTCCCGAGACTTCAGGCCACCACCTGCGATTAAAAAGCCGAAAAGGGGTGCCGTCATTGGCAGTGCTGAGGGAGCTAGGCCGACAATCAAATTCACGAAGCATTGATGAGAATCCAGTGAGTTCCTACCTATTTTTCTTGATTTTTTATGAAAAAACTGGTTGATGATCATTGTTTTGGGCTTGGGTCGAAGCATTGAGGTAGCACAAAGGGTTTTGGTGGGTTTGGGTAAGTCATGGGTGACTATTTGGCTAGAAAATGGTTCATAATCGCCGAATTTTTCTATTTTCTACAACTTGCCCTTTTCATTCTTGTTTTTTGGTGAAACACCACCATAGATAGCTGTTCTTGGACTTGGTCGAAAGAGAATAGATTGATGGAGAGTGGGATACCTTTGGCGGCCTTGATTGTTGCTGGAAATGAACAAATAACCGCTAGAAAAACCAAGAAAATTGCCCTCTTCGGTGTGTCCCATTTTTGTGTCATGTCGTATGCGAAATGCCATTAAACGACACAGATTCATGTCATGTTCTCATGTTACATGTTAAGGAACAATTCTGGGTCAAACCGAGGCAAAAACAGGTTTTGTGTCAGAAATGGGTCAAGTTTGGTTCAAGTCTTGAAATGGGTTTTGGGTAAAAAATAAGACCCGTGTCAATAGTTGCATATTCTGTGTCGACACAGTGATGCAGGCAACCTACTATGCCGCTTAATTTGGATCAGATATAAATTAAGGTACCAGTTCGGATCTAGGATAGCTTAAACGAATTTAGATTGGATTTTGGGTGATTTTATGGTCATTTGAGATCCAATTTGTCGCATTAGATTTATAGTTAAATAAATTTTAATAATTTAATAATTTATAATAATTTATAAATTAAAATTAGAGGATTTGGTGGTGATTAGAGTGATCCAACGGTTTGAGGATTTGATCTTAGCGCTCCTTTAAGTAGGGGTTATGCATTCTTTTACAAAAACATCCTTCAAGTGATTTTTTTATTTTAGATAGATTTAAATATGCATGATTGATAAATGTTTTATTGATATTTATAAAATGATATTTGCAATTATGGGTTATTTGATATACTTTTGAAATAGAATCTGTTTACGACATTGGTTGATAAAGAGTAGGTTTTGATATGCATGTTTTGTATAAAATGATATTTAAATATTGTATGGATATGGATTTGGATTTGGATATTTGTGGATCTGAATATGATTTGTAATTGTAATAAACTATAATTGGTTTTCGAAATGTAATGATGTTTGAATATATGAGCCGTACTTGTGTGGGTTGTGTGGGGTCTCAAGAGACATATAGGTCCTCCGGGCGATTCAGCTTGAGACGAATATAAGGTGTGTTCTCAGACACTCTGTAGTGAGAGTCGGCATGGTTATCATCATACATAGGGTTACCGAGGTCATATTAGGGAGGGCCGAACGACTCCCGTGGCCTTTGGGGCAGACAAAGTATGAGTTATAATTATCGTAACTAATAATGTGTGTATACGTGTATGTGAATGTGTGTATGAATTTGAGATAATGATTTAGAAAAAAATTTGTGATTTGTTATGAAATGATTGTGAAATTATGCATGCTTTTAGTATGAATTATGTTTAAAGATGTTTAACCTTCCTACTAATCTGTGTGTAGGATCCCACCCTATTATTTTATAGATCGTCCTGAAGCTAGTACTTCCAAGGTGCACGAAGCAGAGTAGGGGTTGGATAGAGCGGAATTTTTATTTTAGATAGTATGATAAGTATTAAACGATTTAGAAAATCTTATTATTTGGGGTATTGTCAGGTGGGCTCCTCACAATTTTAGGCATATTGTTTAGAACTTTGATCTGAATATTTATTTTAGTTAGATATTTTATTGAGTTAAATTAAATCAATATTGTATTTGACTACTCCTCACCATCACGCCCGCACGAGAAGCGACCAATAGCTCAGTAGAAAACTTATACACCCTTTAACATAATTCATACTAAAATCATACAATTTTCATAAACATTTCGTTATAAAATGAAATTCACATTTCAATTCATGTTTTCAAACCCATACACACAACAATTATGATAGTTATAGCCTATATTGAGTTTGCCCCAAGACCGCAAGAGTCGTCCGGCCCTCCCTTACACGACCTTGGTTACCCCATTCATGACAATCAAACAATGACAACTCTCACGGTAGAGTGCTCGGGATCACACTCTATATTCGGCTCACGTAGGAATGCTCAAAGGACCCACAAGTCTCTAAAGAATCTGCAAAAATCACACAAGTATGGCTCATGTATTCACATATCATTATGTTTCAAATTCGATTACATCTTATCACATTTTGAAGTTCATATCTAGATCTATATATCCAAATCTATATCCATACAATATTCAAATAACATTTTCATATCAACACAATACAATTCAAATAATGCTCTTTCTCAACCATATCATAAATAACATTTATCCCAAAGCGTATCAAATATCCCATAATTTCAAACATCATTTAAGAACCATCAATAATATATTTAATACTCATACATATTTAAATCCATTCAAAACAAGAAAAATCACTTCTAACACCCCCTACTTGAAGGTGCACCAAGATCCAAACCCAAAACCATTAGTTCGCTCTTATCACCATCAAATTCTCTAATTTTAATCTCTAAATAATTACAAATAATAATAATATTAACATTTGATAATAATAATAATAAGAAGAGAAGAAGGACCATGTCTAACGTACATGATAAATAATTAGTAGTAGAGTATGAAAACATAGCCACGTAGAAACTTGACCATGTAAGAAAAACAAAAAAGTTGGCGGCATTATTTATTGAAATGGACAAAATCCATCTACAATGGTAGAAGTATAAGAGAGGGCTATTTTTTCAAATTCAAAGAAATGTTAGCATGTCTATGAATGAAGAACCTAAACCCTACCATAAAAACAATGTATTATTAAACAGATGAAGTCTTTCCAAATTGTTTGAGCCCATTACAAGCATAGTTGCTCTCTCATGCAAGAATTAATGGGTGGAGTCAATGATGGTAAAAACATGTTACAAAATTTGACCCAGCCTGCCTTCATAGTCAATACGATATAAGGTCGAAACTCCAAATCGTATGATTATACCACCATTGTTCCATGAGAAAATCATAGTTGAGGAAGTTGCTATTATAAATGGCAACGTTAAAAAATATATCTGGTTTGACGTGACTCCTCCTTTTACGTATTCGAGAAAGTGGACAGGCTTTCGAACTTTCAAGTGAAATAAAAAGATCGCCTTGCTAATCATCCAAATGTATCTTTATGCATATTATTTTCCATTATTGCGCAATTTCTAGATATACTATTTATATTTTTTTAAGGTTATGTATTTTAAATTTTATATAAGAAATGATATGCAAAATTATGTCTATTATATTATTACTAGTCAGAGCGTAACTTCCTAGAATTAAAATGTAATTTTGGGCATGATAATCCATGAATGGATTATCCTAATTTTAAAGTGGTGAACACCATGTAACCGAGGTCGTGCACGCTTTGATTGACATTTTGAGACTTGTTATTAGGTTCTGTGGGGAGGTATTTTATAGGACTCTTAGTTTGTGGTGAAGATTCCAAACTGGTAGTTTCACTAGACGTAAAGACAAAAGAACAAATGGGAATATCGTGCTGGAGTTTTTAGACATTCATGATTTGGAATCTAATATCATATAGACTTAGTTGGTGTTTAAAATAATAAATCTGATTCAAATCAGCTTTGTCAATCCACTTGACATTAATAAGGCCATTTGGTTGTCAACGAAGTCTGTCATCTCTAAATTTGGTTGATTTGAATCATAGATCCTCAATGACCTCTCATAAATAGTTCGATCAAGTATCGAGACCTTATTATTAGATCATTAACGCAGAAATGGTAGTGTGTAAATAGTTATAATCAAGGAAATTATGTGAACATCATTGATAGTTAATCCAAAGAACCATTTACTAAGTTTTATTTTTTTGGAAGAACATTAATACATTAAGTTTTCTTATGGAAATTTAAACAAATTGGGGATATCATCAAATATACACTTAGATAAATACTGATCAATCTAGTATCGATAGGCATAATGTATTGTGTTGGTGTTCGATATTTTATTAATCTTTTCGATTTAAGAAAGTAATCGAAAGTCCAATTAAACTACACCTTATGATTCTATTAATGGTAATCATTTAATAGACTTCACTTATAGGATCTTTGTCTCCTCTGTATTTTTTTTCGTTACACAATGTTTAGGGTTAACCGGATCGCGACTGATCGGCATCGAAAAATGATTAAGGCAAGTTATCAATTAGTCGCCACCGATAATGTTTATTTGAATTGGGAATATTTATAGATAACCCATTAACGTAAGCCTGATAGAAACTGTAAATTTTGATTAATTTAGTTGATATGATTGATCCTTATTAGTCGATTATGTGCTAGATTATTGTTATTAGCATTTCTGGTAATTTACCGCCTGCTCCATTTGAAATCCAGTTTCTTTACAACGTTACTATAAATTTATTTTAAAGTGATTATCACATCTATATTTCTATTAAAGTTTACCTTTATTAATACTCTTATTGTGAACTTTTTAACATTATCTTTTCAATCCTATGTTGATAACTTATTTAGTGAGTTTGATTATATTGAACACAACTACAAGAAGTCAAACAAATTATTAAAATAATGAATAGCATTATATGGGTAAGATGCATGTATGTTTCGCCTCCTACGATTTTCCGTTGCACCCGGTGTACTCAAAGTCACTTAGTTCTTTTTAAAATGATCTTACAAATTAGATTTTAACATTTATTTTGTATGATTTATATTCTGCAAATGAGGATCATCAAATAGGGATGGAGGTCAGCTCGTTAACTCGTTTACGGATTAGAAATAAATGTATTCAAGAGAATATCGGACGCGAGAAACACTATGGGGTGAGAAGATATTATGTCTCATATTAGGTGGAGAGGGCTCAGTGTGAGGTTCAATCTTCGGCGCGAATCACTGATGAAAAATTCACTATAAATATGGATGATAAATGCGATAATTAAATATTAAGGAAGATTGAAGAAAAAATCGGGTCCGAAGAAAGCCGAAGGCGAGAATTTAAATAAATGGATTCGGTCATGATATAATTTATGATAAAAGCGAGTCATAATAATCCATTGTCCGAATCCAGGAGAAGTCAAAGTTCTAAGGTTAATGCGATAGAAGGATCCTGAATTATTGGGTTGTCACTACGCAAGTTGAGGGTGACTGGCAAATGGCTGTACCGCGAGATGATGGTTGAATCTCTCTTCCTGTGTTGGTAAAAGTCTCGATGGTCTTAATCTCTTATAGATTGTTATTTTTTAAATTGGGCTTGGATATGATATCAGTTCAGATTTGACGGTCAATTGGGGAGGGACCGAGGTCTCTGAGGTTGGTTATTTATGATGTAGCGGATTATTCACCGTCAGTTGCGTCGCTCCGATAATAGAAGTGATAACGTATTATGTTCGGGAGAGTGTTATGGACATGTCTATTGACTGGGTAGCATATGATGATGGAGGCATATACATGATGCAAGCGATAGATATGATTATATTGTCGTGTCTCGTCGCTTAGGTGTTAAAAGATAGCGGACGGCTCTAGGTTCGAATACTTAGGTATGTTGCTTGAAAGTAATTTTACACAATGGATGGTTGAAGGATACAATGGTGGGGTTCACAACACAGTGAGTAGTGAGACTAAAGGTTTTAATAGGCCGGGGATTCAGACAGCTTTATGAAGGTGGGCCGATTTTAGCCTTATGTTTTATGTTATTAAACTCAATGTATGCATAGAATCTCTGGTGCAACTGAGAGGAATGATAGCCGGTCAAATTGGTGAGGTTCCACGGTCGGTTAAGGGGGATTGGATAGTTCGTACCTGCCTTGTTTAATAATATGATGATACCGGGCCGGTCGGCTCCTTCGTTCTTGGTCCCACGGTCTTTCTAACGTATCCCCCGGTCCGACGGTTGGTTCTGCTCCCTGTCCGATTCGTCGGTATCACAATTGTGATGTATAAATTTGCCTTGTTCCCTGTCCGAAAGGTCGGTTTCTGATTATGTTTGGAGGTTTTTGGGAGAGGTTATGACGGCAGTTTTATTGGATTTTGGCTAGTGTGGGTTTTTGCCTAAATTGGGCTGGAACTTCGAGGAAAATGTGGTGAAGGGTGATGACACTTAGGTACGAAGAACAAAGTTTGGCTAAGGGTCGTGGAACGAAGATGAACTGTGCGGCGGGAAGTGAGGACGCCGCCGGCTTACATAAGTTAGTATCTTTTAAATATAATTTGGGCGGAGTAGTGATAATTTTGTGATTTTTTACCGAGTTTGGAGGTCTAGGGGATGTTAAAGATATGGACTTATCAAAGACGGGAGGTTGGAAAAGGTGATTAGCTTTAAATAAGACGTATATTCACATTTAACGACTTATTTTGGACGTAATGGTTGTGAGAGGCAAGGTTGATAAATTAAGGATGAGAATCAACGACTTACTTTTTTAAAAAATGGTGATATTTATTGATGAAGTTGTGTCTTCTTCCTCGAGAGTGAACTGGCTGAAGGTTATATAGTCCATTTTTTAATTAAATTTTAAGTAAAGTCCACGGATGGACGAAGTCCATTAGTTAACTGTTAGCGTGTGCATAAGACTCTGCATATGATACGGTAAGTGCGTGTCATTATATTAATAAGGAAGGAGGGGTGTGTGCCGCTAACCATGCAAGGAAGGAATTATGAGTGCCGGGTCATATGACAAGGAGGGTGTAAATTTAAGTTAGAGAGAACGGGAATGCCTGCACGAAGCGCAAGTGCAGTGTGCAAGAGAATAAAATGTAGAGAAGGAAAAGTGGTGGAATAATCACAAATGCTCCGCATTTTGTTGTTCTCAATAAATCTATTTTTTGGAGAAATTATATAAAAATAAGCTGATATTTGATATAAATATCAGTGATTGAGAGAACTTTAAAAATAGTTATATGAAGCAACTGACGGAAGGAGATGGTGAAATTTATAATCTAAACTTGTCAAACCATATAGATTATTAAATTAAAAGCAATAGAAGTTGTGGATGACACTACTCTTTATATAATATTTAAAAAAAAATAGAAGTCATGAACCTTTAAATTCATATGATATTTAAAAAAAGAGAGTATGTGAATATTAAAAATGGTGTGCAAATAATAATAAAAGAAGAAAATGTATTCATGTGGACCTATTTTCAAACAGAAGAAAATGAAACAACACAAGTATTATCCTCAACACTAATTTAGCACCTCTATCTTTCCTTTCTTTTTTTGTTTTTGAATTGATTTTCTTTTCTTGTTACAACAAAAATATTAAAGATAGGTATGCACACCCTGAGAATCAAGCTCGCATGGCATCTTGTGGAGTCGAGAGCCTTGCCATTTGGGCTGACGCCCTGAGTGCTTTACTCAATTGAATTTAGCACCTCTACATAGTTGGAGCAATGAATTTCCCAAAATCAAGTGCTATAACCAGTCGCAACAGCCATACAAGCTGTTGTTATTCCATTGCAACAAGTCCATCCCCTCATTACTAGGTGCATATATTAGATGTAAGTAGCAATCCCCATAAAACTGTGAGGGATGATGACCCATGATAAAGGATCAGGTACTAATGATTTAACTTGGTTAGAAGGACTTATTGATCATTATCAGGGACCTCTTACTCATGCTCGAAGTGAAACCACAAACCCAACCTGGTTCGAACCTAAAACATTGCCGGTGAATGGAGTATTAATGATTTCAGTAAACTCAAGGTTGTTTGTTTACTCCAGTAGGAGGTCACTTAAGAGTAAAGCCATATTTAAGCTAACTAAGAGATTCTCAGCATCTCTTAAAATCAAAAGCTCCAGTTGACTCATTTTGGTATAGATAATTCAAATTTAGTGTTCATTTAGTAACCTTATCAATTACCAAAACAACAACTATAGCAAGCTCATAGATGGTTGAGCTAGCATTCTACTTGGTAATTGTCTATTTCTTAGGAAAGTCTTTATAGCAAGTTCATTGATGGCTTTGCCTATATCAACATTTTACTAGGTGATTGTCTATTTCCTGTAAGAGTTTTTATAGCAAGTTAATATACCTTAAACCTAACTTAGAGAGTTGTCCTAAGTATAAATAGGATTAGGTCTAAGCAATTTTCGTTTAGTTGTTTTCTAGTATTGGCTTCAAATCTCTCTTTTATCCTTAACCGGTGGTGAGTGAGTCGATCTTTATTACTTTAATGAGTCATGTCCATCATGTGGCAGACCATGTGTTTAAGGAAATCAGTAGGTTTGCGTGAATCCTCTCAACTCATGTTTCATATCATTTGGTACTTTCATTGAGATTGAAAGGATGAAAAGACAAGATTTTGATGCCCCCAGTACCATGAGGTATATCTCTTGACCAAGCTCAAATCATGACACTGCAACATAGGCAAGAGGCACTCGTAGCTCAGGTGACACAACTGACCAAAAGCCTTAAGGAATTGCTTCGACAAAAAGCTCCTTCTCTGAACCGATCCAACACCAGTCACCATGGTATAGATCCAAACTCTCCTAAGTTGAGCTCAACTATATGAATACATCAGGAGGCAAGAACAGATCGAAGAGACATGGATCACCAAGTACGAATCAAAATTTCCTCTTTCGTTGGATCAAGATCACCTGAAGAGTTTCTCGACTAGGAATAATGGGTGGATAAAATCTTCGAGTATTATCAATACTCCAAAGAAAGAAAATGTCGCCAGGTTGCTTTGGAGTTCACTGATTATGCTAATCTTTGGTGGATCAAACTTAAAGATTAACAATGCAGGGAAGGAGATGGGGATATAACAAGTTGGGGTTTGATGAAACAGATCATGCTTAAGAGATTTGTTCTCAATTACTACCGGCAAGATCTCTACCTTCGTTTGCAAAGCTTGATACAAGGTGGGCTCACCGTAGAGGACTATATCAAAGAATTTGATACCTTGATGCTGCGTTGCGAAGTACAGGAAAGACGGAGCAAACCATTGCATGATTTCTTAGCGGGCTAAACAAAGAACTAGGTGATGCTGTGGAATTACAATCTTATTCATTTGTTGAGGACGTTTATTAGCTTGTCATTAAGTTCGAAAGGCAGCAGAGAAAGACCCCTTCCCTTAGATATCCAGTTTTAAAGCCAACCTAGAACAATGGTTTCTCATGTGCAACCAGTACTTCCAATAAAATCAAGAAAGTCGGACCTGCTAACGTAATGAAACCCGACCAAAATGAAAAAGAGGTGGCTGAAAACCCTCACGCTACCTATCATAGTCGTGACATTAAAATTTTTAAATATCTCAGCCACTCGCATATCACATCTCAATGCCCCAACAAATGAGTGCTAGTGCTAAGCGAGTCTTCTGAATCACTAGATAGTGAGGACGAACATACCCCTAAAGATGTTGATGCTGAAACTATAGAAGTTACAGATGAAGGAAAACCTTTGGTCATATATAGGATCCTAAGCTCTCAAGCCGCTCCTAAATATGAGCAGCAAGAATCTATTTCATTCTCTTTACACAATTCTCGGTAAAGTTTGCTCATTCATTATTGATGGTGATAATTGTACCAATGTGACCTCCACACAATTAATCAAGAGGTTGAGCTTACCTACCATAGCTCATCCACATCCTTATAAGTTGCGTTGACTCAACAATTATGGAGAAATTTTGGTTCAATAGTAAGCTACTGTGTCAATATCTGTCGATAAAACTTACCAAGACTCCTTTGTATGTGACATGGTTCAAATGAATGCAGGTCTTCTACTACTGAGCCGACCATGACAGTTTGACCAGTGAGCCTTCCATGATGGCTACGAAATACATATACATTTACAAATGATGAAAAGAAAATCACTTTGGCCTCGTTAGCACTGCAACATCTCTCTCCAACATCAATTACCAAGGAGTTGTAGGCTAAAGAAAGATTGGTACTTACCAAAAGAGAGGTTGAGCTAGCCATCACATAAGTTGGCATGGTATACTTAGTTGTAGCTAAGGGAGTGAAAACTATCTTCCCCTACTTGCTAAGCTATTAAGAGAAGTCACCGATGTGTTTTCTTATGAGCTTCCCGATGGTTTGCCTCTGATTTGTGGTATTGATCACCACACTTTTCTGTTACCTAAAGTGACTCTTCCAAATAAGTTGGTCTATCACTGCAACCCCAATGAGGCTAATAAGCTGCAACACCAAATCAAAGAACCAGTTATCAAAGGCTTCGTGAGGGAGTCCATGAGTATGTGTGGAATATTCATTAATAATTCACTTTTCACAGGTTGGCTTAATTCTACTGAATATTCATTAATAATTTCAACAATATTGCAACATCATTAATTGATTGTATCAAGAAAAATCAAGAATTTCAATTGACTACAACATGCAATCAGGACTTTGATGAAATCACAGTCCAATGGAGTAGTGCACCAACTTTGGCTCTGCGTGACTTCAACAAAACTTTTGAAGTTGAATGTGATGCTTCGAGAGTAGGAATCAGAGATATGTTGATGCAGGAGCAACAACCCATTATATTGGTTTGTAAAAAATTAAGAGGACCCAACTTGCGCTACTCTATTTACGAGCATAAATTTTATGAATTAATCCGAGCATTACAGACATGACAATGTTGCCTTTGGCCTAAAGAATTCGTTATCTATATTGATCATGAATCTCTTAAGCATCTTCAGAACCAAGGTAAACTGAATAGAAGATATGACAAATGGGTTGAATTCCTAGAATCCTTTTCTTACACCATTTCGATACAAAAAACGAGAAATCTAACATAGTGGCTGATGATCTAGAAGATATGGCCAGAAAAGAGAGTTAGATGGATTCTACTAGAATGACAAATACCTTTTTCGATGAGGAAAGTTTTGCATTCTAAGGAGATCCTACCAAGAACTCTTCACTCGAGAAGCTCACGGTGGTGGGTTAGCGAGATATTTTGGAGAAAGAAAAACACTGGAACTGTTTAGAGAATATTTTATTGGCCGAAAATAAACTAGATGTTCATAGGATTGTTGAAAGATATGTTACTTGTAAATTGGCTAAAGGGAGAGGGACAAACCAAGGACTCTACATGCCTTTGTCAATTCCTACTAGGACCGACGTTAGCCTAAATTTCATTTTGGGCCTTTCTAGAATGAATAGGGGACGAGATTCTAAAATATCATATTTTATTTCCTAACATAAGATTGACAATGTTGTTCGTGTTGCAGATCTTTTTTTTAGAAAAGTCGTAAAACTCAATAGTATTCCTAAAAGCCTCATATCTGACCACGATTCTAAGTTCATGAGTTATTTCTGAAAGACTCTATGGAAGCGGCTCGGAGGCAAACTCCTATTCAGCACAGCATGCCACCATCAAACTGACGGGCAATTTGAAGTGGTGAATCACACTCTCACTACTCTTATGTGAGCTTTTATCCCTAATAATTTGCGAACTTGGGAGGAGCACCTTCTTTGGGTGAAATTTGCCTGCAACCGCTCAGTTTATAGCACTATATGTCGTTCTCTCTTTGAAATAGTCTACGAGGTTAATCCCACAACTCCCTTAGACTTGGTACCCATACCCAAGCACATTGAAGCAAATTCTAAGGGAATAAGTCGAGTTGAATCCATCAAAGTTGTACACCAATAAGTAAAGCAATAAATTGGGAAACAAACAATAACTTATACCAAACAAGCTAACAAGAGACATAAATCCATTGCCTTTGCCCTTGGGGACCTTGTTTGGATACATCTCAGCAAAGCCAGGTTCCCACACAAGAGAGGATCTAAACTTATGCCCCGAGCAGATGACCCATTTAAGATTTTGGAGAAGATAAATAACAATGCTTATAAGATAGATCTACCGGAGGTGTTTAATGTTTCTAATTCTTTCAACATTAAGTATTGTATTCCTTACAAGGAAGATACCGAGAATTTAGATTTCTAGACAAATCCTGACCAACTCTAGAAGGATGATAAAGGAGTAGACACTAATGATCTAACCTAGTGAGAAGGACTCACCGATTGCTATCATGAAATTCTTACTCATGCCTGAAGTGGAACCATCAACCCAGCCCGGTTCGAACTCAAAATATTATTGGGTGAATCAAACATTAATGATTTTAGCAAACTCAAGGTTGTTTGTTTACTCTAAAAGGAGGTCACTAAAGAGTAAACCCACATTTAAGCCAACTAAGAGATTCTCAACATCTCTTAAAATCAACAACTCCAATTGGCTCATTTTGTGGATGGACAATTTGAATTTAATGTTCATTTAGTTGCCTTAGCAATTATCAAAACAACAATTATAGCCTTCTCATAGGTGGCTGAGCTTGTATCACTATTTTACTAGGGGATTGTCTATTTCCTAGGAAAGTCTTTATAGCAAGTTCATAGATGGCTGAACCTATATCAACATTTTACTAGGTGATTGTCTTTTTCCTAAAAAATCTTTATAACAAGTTAATATGCCTTAAACCTAGCTTAGGGGGTTGTCCTGAGTATAAATAGGATCATGTCTAAAGAATTTTCATTCGAGAAAATGAGTAGGCGTGGATGAATCCTTTCAACTCAAGTTTCATATCACGTGGAGCGATTTTCAAACCGAAAAAAATGACAGGACACAAGTATATCCAAAACACTAATTTAGCACCTCTATTTTTTTCTTTTTTTCTTTTTGAATTGATTTTCTTTTCTGATTACAACAAAAATACTGAAGCCAGGTATGCACACAGCGAGAATCAAGCTTGCACGGCATCTTGTGGAGTCGAGAGCCCTGCCAGTTGGGCTAACGCCCGAGTGCTTTACTCAATTGAATTTAGCACCTCTGCCTAGTTGCAGCATTGAAATTCCAAAAATCAAGTGCATCAGCTTGGCTATAACCGGCCGTTGCAGCCATACAAGCAGTTGTTATTCCACTGCAACAGGTCCATCCCCTAATTTAACTGGTTGCATATATTAGATGTAAGTAGCAATCCCCATAAAACTGTGAGGGACGACGACCCACATCACTACAACAAAACAAGTTTTGTGTGAAGGTCATTCCAAATCACGGTTTACAGAACGTTCCAACCCAGACTGGTATGCGCCAGGACATTTAGAAGACCGCAATAGAAATGTCACTGATTGTCCTTCAGAGTAACGAGCGTCACTAAAAACAGCAAAATGAACACCCACCCTGAGCGTCAGCAATAGTCTGTTTTATTGTAGTGATAGGAGAAGCAGTCTAGCAGATCTTGCCGCATGGAGGAGCCTCAACTAGACCTGGCTGTTTCCAATTTCACAAAACCTGAAACTTGAACCGAACTGCCCCCTTTTGGATCTGGATCTGGTTCTGGTTCTGGTTCAACCAGTTCCAGGTCCTTTCTGAGTCTGATTTTACAATGGCTGCAGTTCTGATCTAGTCCCGGTTTCATTTGAAAAAATGCATTAAAGGTGGTAGTTTGGAACTAGAACTAAAATATGTTTTGAACCACTGATCTTGTGGGGTTTTCTAACGTGGAACCACCTAACCAAAGAGGTCCTTGATTCTTTCCGGGTTCTCTTTCTGCCAATTCAGGTGCTGGAGGGTTCATACCCGATTTGAACTCTCAGGTGGGTCCAAACAGATTACTCTACTTTTAATTGTTTTATCCATGGCTGATTTGCGACAATGAATTGAACGCTTGCTCATGACTCTGATCCCATATTCTCCACCATGACCCGGAGAAATAGCAATAAAATCATTGAGAAATAGAATCATACACACACACACACACACACACACACACACACACATATATATATATATATATATATATATATATATATATATATATATATATATATTAGTACATGCTGACATTATTAGATGCTTTAAAAGCTAAGATCTCAACTATCCCATCAACAAGATTGGTGGTTGCGATCTTTAGTTCAAAGTGAAAGTACTTTTTGACTTAAATCTTCCAGATTAAACAATTGAGCATGGATGAGTGTTATCATGAACTAACCCCTCTCTCCCAAACAGTTGAAATGCGAAGTACATTTAGGCACGGATGAGTATGTACATGGACTAACCCCTATTCTGCTCCTTTCTCTCTCTCTTTATCTATCTATCTATCTATATATATATATATGTTAGGGACAGGCTTTAGAATAGAACGACATCGGAAATGGAATACCGACAACCATATATGTGTATCCCCAACATTATCTGACCACATTTGTTCCTATGTGCGTGGAACCATGTTCAAGGGGGCCCTTGGAATATAAAGCAATCTATGGAAGAACCTGTCTTTTTATGCACACACGCACGTGCTCGTGTGTGTGTGTGTGTGACAGAGAGAGAGAGAGAGATCCAATGACCGGATTCACGTGAAGCATGTCTTACAATCTATGGAAGAAATTACTAGTTTTTGCACTAGTAATTTCTAAGGGCCTTTAAGGATTCGTATAACCGACAATCACGAGACCATAATTGTTTAAAGAAAACCTTACATTTGAGCTTTATACATGTTTTTTTAAGAAAAAATGAGCAGATATGTATCTATCATGGTGCAATCAATCTCATGCTATATATATATATATATATTCAGGATACAAAGGGGTTTGGGATACAAGCTTCCCCAGCTTGTTAGTGATAAAACGGCTTGGCTTTATAGCACAGTGGGGTTGGGATCCCTTCCCAAGAGGAAGCTTCGCGTTCAGAGGAAAGACACCGCCATGCCCCCACTGCCCCCAAGTGGCCGACCCAACATACCCTAGTGGAAAGTGGCGGACCCATCCTTTTCCTTTTCACTTTACTTTATGGGCAAACGCCACAGCTCCGTGCCTCTTGTGCGCCTTTCCCATGGCAACGTATACCGTCGGCTAGCCACTTGGCTGGTGGTATTAAGTGCTTTGTCCGCCATTAACACTCTCCTTTGTGCTACACATGGATTGCTTTACATAGTATCACGCATTATTTTACAAAAAACACCTGCTGTTACCTCTAGTGATCATCAGATTAACACTAAACTTGACCGGAGCTTTTCTAATTTGCTGAGAAGGAACACAAAACGTATAGGAGCACGAAATTACGACGCAACACAGAGCTGCAGACCTAATAAATTTTCTAGGTAGAGAAGTTCAATGGTGCGAAATTCAAATAGTACACTCCATGTAATTTCCCAAAGAAAAAATAAGAGACCAGTATAGATTTTCCTTTTTAGAGGAATTTTCGAATCTCAGGCGAGGTGGCTGCCTGACCTGGCCGATGCATACGTCCTCCAGGACCCAGTATACCATTCTTGTGTGGTTTTCCAACAGAAGCATTGCGTTCTAATTATCACAATACATAGGACCAGTTTTAATTGGTATTCTATGTAGAGTTGTGCACATTATCCAAGGTTTTCCAACTCATGCCTTCAATTTGTGAGCCCACAACCTAGCCAGGTCTTCCTGCTCAGTCAAGACACTTTTACAAATATAATGCCTCACATGGCATAACATGTTCAAGGTTGTAAGACAATATGACATACGTACATATAATTAAATGTAGTACACCGCGAGTTTATGTTATGCAAACCCTATAACTATGTTGTCTATGTGACAGTATTGTACAACATGACCAATACTTACATCTTGGTAATAATCATTTGCTCTTAATACTATTTAAATTGGCTACTGTCATTACTAAATCCCAGCAAGCAAGAACAGAGAAGGAAGCAATATTGACGGCATACTCATTCTCACTAGATTTCAAGGGTCTCCCTTACTTTACAAAAAGAATCATAGCTAGGATAAGTGACGAAATTCTCTCGCCAATTTTGTTTAAATTAAAAAAAAAAGTTGAACAATTTATTGTGTAGCTACTTGGTTTAGCAAGGGATGGGTACTTATCACAATCTAATCCGCATCTGATTAGCCAAGGATTCGCAAGTGAAGTCTTTCTCCGTAATTAGCCAGGAAAGTTGTTCTCACAAGATCCACTAGCTAGCAAATCTTGATTTTATTTGTAATCAGGCTTGTTATTCAACCCAAATGCAATTTGATGCGATCTGGTTTCATTTGTAGTTGGTAAGCTGGAGTTATTCTAGTATAGATACATCAATCCAAAACCAAATCCGGGACCAGATCGGGTATTCTCCTTTGAGTTGTACCAGAGAAGCTACCAAAGAAGCTTTGGCTCAATGCATAAGGTAGTAATGATGGATGCGCTATCGAACATGGATTGAATAAAGGAAAGAGTGCTATGTAAGCACTGGAATTTCCTCATTGGTGAACCGTCTAAATTAAGGCAGCATGTAAGGAAGAAAGCAATAAATCTGGCAATTCGTAAATTTATAAAATGATGTCAAGGTATCCACCTATTACAAAAATGACAAAGTAGAAGAAAAATTAATTTGCTAGCCAATGTGTTACAGCTATTGTGCCAATAACGAAAATTCCATAAGTTCTAAGAATTTCAAAAACATGGTGGCCATTTGTGAAAAAGGGGCACTTTTAGAGGCTTCTGCCATCTTAGAACCTCAAGTTCAGACTCCAGTGAAGCATGCAAACAATCCAACTATACGTAGTGCAGGATGCACTGTCTTTTTCCTAAAGCAAATTCATATCAAGTTAGCTCAAATTTATTCATAAATTTCAAATATATGGTACTGTGAGAATTTCAAATTCTTATTCTAGGACATTTGGTCTAGAGAGGCTGCTAGATGGAGCTCCGTTGAAAATCTACAAAAATTAAATGGCAAAATAGGCCTCAAAAGATTTTAAGAAAACAATAGATCATCAGCTTGTTCCTGTTTTGAATTTGAGTGCTAATGTGACGCAAGATCTAGGTCATTTGTGTAGGGTACACAACTATCATGGGAAAATGGCCTGTTTTTGGTTTATTGTTTTAGGCATATAAGAGCCATTCTAACCATTATGAACCGACTTAAAGAAGAAAATTGTCGAGTAACAAGGAGCAGTCTCTCTCCCTCAAAAAGAGACAAAAGAAAAAGCTTTTCCTTACAGAGACACAGAAAATGTCTTGTTGCTAATCAAGGAGAGATGGAAGAAATATCCATATGCAAGATCTCTGCATAAAATGGAATCTTTTGTTAGAACACAAGAAATGTGGATTATTCAAATTATCAGCACGGCTTCATATGAAGGGAAAGTTGCTTAAGAAAAGAATATAACGAACTTCTGTGAAACGATTTCACAGGGTTCACACCAATTATCGTGATCATGGAATATCATTCCAGAAACAGAAATTGGTGTTATATATCAAAGGATTTCCTTCGTTTGTCCCTACCAGATACATTGTCTCGCTTATCTTCCTTTTGATTTAAATGCAGTTATGATTCAAGGTAGACCTATTTAATATGAGAAAAAAATTAATTAAGGTGTTCATCACTAATACAGTCTCTTTTATGTTCTTTTGTACTTCCTAGAAGGAGTTAATTAGACAAGCTACTCCTACTTCGACCGAGGAAGCAGTTCTAATCAGTAAGAATGGGATCAATGTTCAGGAACTTGGTCAAGGCATCACCAGCATATGCAGCTTCCTCTGTCTATGAATAGGAAAATAGACCTGGTTGTGTATGTGGATGTTTCAGTCACCATCCTAGAACCATCAATATTTGAAGTTAAATGTAGTAGTAGATATGTGTGTAGTTTTGACCAAAGCTTAAAAATGCACAAAATCTGATGATTTTCACATTTCTTGAAGAACTGAAGTTTAATAATAAAGCTGTCCGATTGTTTAAAAATAAATACTTTTAGAAAATACAAAAAAGTTCAACCATTTGTGATTGATTCTTTTAGAAAATTGTTGTAAATAATCTTTAAAACGTATACCCTTTTCGCATTAGGGATTTTTTTCTCATTCCCGAGGCCTAAGACCAACCCAATTATGCATTTTACGTGAACTGGTCTTCACAAGTAACAGAGTTTCTTCTCAAGAGATGTACTTTCATGTTCACTAATAGGAGCAGTAATTAAATTTATAATTTTCTTTTTAACTAACACAAACACGCCTGCCAACTTATTACCACACACAAAAATACACACATAAATGATATATGTTACATATTTTAATTTTATAACTGAGAAAAACTACTTTTAAGGGATTGGCAAAATCAAAGTGTAGAACTCTTAAGGCCAGGACCCTTGTGCCCAATGCCTAGCTTATAATATGCACTGTCTGGCCCAACGACGTGCAGCACATGAGAATTAAACCCTGACTATCTGTTGCGGCAAAAGTATTTCTGCACTAACCCCTTTGATATTATCAGCGATCCCATCTGAAAATGATAATCATGCTTGCGTTGTTGATCTATTATGAGACCTTACGCCGAGACACCATTTTGCCTTTCCTGTGAGTTATTTTAAGCAAATTCAATCATATTAATGATTTCATCGCCACAGATTTCTCGTAATTAACTGTTTGAATTATTTTGAGGATTTGAGAAGGAGCTTCTCCATGGGATCTCAATAGGGACTCGCTGGATCTCTCACTCAAAGAAAGGATCCCTTAAACTGGTACATGAGCTAAAAGTTGCTTGGTTGATGGAAATATTACGTTTGCAACTTCCATAGAAGAGTTAGCTTGTCACTGGTCAATCTAAAGAACTGGAAAATAATGAACTCACAGAAGAGAGAACAAACTCAAACAAGAAAACCAATATTGAGTTGATAATTTTCTTTATACATTCACCAAATAAAAAACACATGAAGTACATATAACATCAGGCAAGAAACGATCAACTACCATCTCATTGAAATGCACTGTGGCCCCTTATGACCTCATTGTCGTGCATGAGTATCACTTGAATTCTCCTCTATTCACAACTACACTTCTCAAGCAACACCTCTCCATAAGTACTTCATGCATTTTAAGAATGTTTGCAACTCTTATTCATCTCCCTGGCTTGTTCCAACAAAAGAATATTGTTCATTCACATTAGTTTTTACCTACAACTAAAGTTGCCAAGCAACTCACTACACAAGTAATTCATGCATTTTAAGAACGCTTATAACTTATCTTATTGATTGGGCTTGTTCCAAAAAAAGGATTTTGCTATATACAATAGTTAAAATACACATTATCTCCATATTTACATTCAAACATTCTGTTACATGATCGTATGTCTACCTACAATGGACAGTATTAAGAAATAAACTTAATTTTTGAGGTAGTTTAATTGTCTGTCTAGGAAATATATGTTGGATTGTTAGAGGTCAAATCTAGGGTCTCCAAATGCGTGAGAAATATATGTGAAGTTAAGTATTGTAATTACCCATGCATGTAAAACATGTATGGATTTAAGAATTGCAATTACCAATCGAGTTTTGTAAGTTAGTCAAATTCATATAAAAATGTGTGGTCAAGCTTGGAACTAGTAAAGTCATAATTTTGGATAGTTAATAACCTAGAAAAGCCTCTATATGTATGCCTATATATGAAAGTCATTTGTACCGAGAAGCCAGCCTTTTCCAAACAATACAAGCATTTTCTCTATAACCCAAAGCCTCTATCCGAGCATACTGTGTTTTCATAATCTTCCACCTCACATACTTAGTTTTCTCAACATTTTACATGATTTTATATATATATATATATATATATATATATGCAACATACTTAGTTTTTCCAACATTTTACATGATCTTATATCTATCAGTGACATACTTATAAGTTTTTCCAACATTTAACATAAAATAGATCTGTCTGCAGCATACCTAGTTTTTCTAATATTTTACGTGGTCGTATATCTATCTGCAACAGACAGTAATGACAAACTGTCCTCGTATTTTACAACTTAATAGATTTTTTAGTCCAACAACCCCAAGAACCCCCCTAAAACGTGTCTTTGGTGATTCTTCGTTTTGAAGAGTGTTCTCTGCATTCACCTTTCTAATTATGTTTGGACCTGATGCACCAGGCTCTTGCGTACGTTATAGACGTAACCTGCTTTTCAACTATTCTTCTTCCTCAAAAAACCCCTTTGCACCATGTTGATATCCGCATTTCACGTAGGACATACCCCTAAGGCAAATACATATGTCCCGCATCTCACTATTTTGGATATGTGTAAATCCAGAAGTCATTAATGCCAAAGATGTCATGTGTTTCATCTTCTCTAAAGATATTTTGAACAATGTATCATGTGAAGGAATTTTAGTAGTATCATGGCTATTGAACGCATTATAACATGCAATTAAGATACTGAAATGGGACATGTGAGGTTGAGAATGTGACTAAAGGTTACTCGAAGAAAAGCCATAATATGAAAAGTTGATATGGACTTTCGGTCTTTCTCACTTAACAATTGCATTGCAATTTGAAATTCGTCTTGTGTAATTATGGATTTGATTGAGGCACACCACTAGGGATGGCCGAAGGTTGTCCATGTATATCGGAACTACTTCCCACTCGTTGATGTGTTGAAAAAAAATGTAAATTAACTTGGATTATCTTCGGTAAGCTGTTGATGAAATCAGCTGTCAATGTATTTGGTCATTCCCGTTGTAGTGGATATATCAATGAATTACAGATAAATGTCTAGATTGAGTGAAACTTATGTTTAAGTAGGAAGGCCATCGCAATGGGATCAGCGATGCAGCATTATGTATGTAGCCCAAGGTTATGTATGGGTATAAGACTAGTGTTTGGATAAATGAGGAAGAAAATTGTGAATAAAAGCTCAAGTCGGTATGATTTGTTTTTCTTAAATAAAGCTCTAGGTAAATCGTGGCTTGTTTTGAAACATAGATATATCTCCACAAAATAAGAAATAAAGTAATTTTAAAAATCGGTTTTAGAGGGGAGGTTTCACGAATTATGGAGCAACAGTGATTTTTCAAAATAAAGAAAAGATGGCTATACAGATTGAAGAGTCTTGCTCTCTAAGAGACGCAACAAAGTATCTTATCATTGTTGGGCTTCACAGTAGCTCTTTGGTATGTGGCTGTAAAGTCTCAACTGTTCACTACCAAACAGCTGCCTACACCCAAAGAGAGTTTCAATGTCTCTTTGGGTGGTCTAAAGAGCCACAAGGTTTCACTCGGGATCCTCTTGTTGATAGCTTCTAAGGGTCACCCTAATGTTCAATTGATGATATAAAGAGTTTTAAAGCAACTGACTGAATGGGTTTGTCTTGTTGAAAGGAGAAATCAATATCGGAAAGAAGGAATACCTCTTTAGAGTTTCTACAAAGTGAAGAGTCATCTCTGTTCGGTGAAGAGTTTGAATTAGGAAGCTTAAAGAAGTGTGTGAACGACACAATGAAGAGAGAGACAGAGAGAGAGAGAGAGAGAATCGATCTCAAACCTATCGCGTATTCTCTCACATTTGACGACTCTTTCTTTTGTTCGATACACGCTTCAGAAAATCCTTCCATAAACTTTTGCCTGTTGTCCTTAGGGCGCAGAGTGACTTTATTCATTCTCGCAGGATCACTGATGGCCCGGAGTCGATTGTGCGTGGAAAAGCAATCTGCTATGACTTCATCGAATTTCGAAGGAATTAAAACTTGCACTTGTTTGTTTGATACCGGCGGTGGCGAAATATTTTTTCTGGAAAAACCTTATTCTGCAGATCATGGTTTCAACTTCACTCAAGTTTTGTTAACGGCGATTTCTAGTGGATTCAATCGATGACATTCATATTATAGTTGGCGTCCAGATTGCTAATTCACTCACCTGTGCGAAACTTCTTACTAATGCTGTTGTTTTAGCAAAACTGGTTCGGCATTAGCTCACCTGATTGCTAATTCACTCACCTGATTCAACTTCACACAAGGTTCCAGCAGCGCCTCTTGCCGACTCAGCTGATGGGATTTAGAACGTGAAGTTGGTGTTTAATGGTGCCGCTGTTGCTGATGTGCCCTGAACACACACTTCATTTGTCGTTAATTGCATTATACTACGTTCTCAAGACAGTCCCTTGTTGCCATTGAATTCTCTCTAAGATATTGTATATATTAGATAACAACTAATGATCGTTTCCTTTACAGATTCTCACGGACTAGAGTCCTACAAAATAACAGTAGCTTTAAACTTTTCTTTGAGAATAGTCTGCAAAAACGATGTAAGAGTTGAATTGATGAAAACGTAGAACCATGAATCATCTCTCTCAACGTATTCTTCATATGCTCCAATCAATATATGCATTCTCTTTACAGCTCTGAGTTTAAGCCGGCAAAGCTTCGATAGTTGTCCGTTATCATTATGAATTTTTTAGTATTTTGGCCAGTGTCGATCTCCTAATGTCTCGTCAAACAGCAGACCCCAAGCCGGTATGTTATATGGTTCTTTCTGTGTCAAAGTTCCCACAATTGTGAGATGCACTGAGCATATTTTTACTTGAATATTAGAAATCATTTAAGAAGTCCTGATGCACCTAGCACAACTTTTATGTTTGCTGCAGTTAGGGGGCTGTTTCACTTTTCTGAGGTAGCTTCAATTACTAGCACAACTTTTTTTTATCTTGCATGCGCCTGGCCATACACCACCGTATGTGAAATGGAAAATTGATTACTCAGCTCATACACCCTTAACGAAACAAAGTTTTTAGAAAGAGTGGAACCAGAGGATTTCAAAAATAAAAATTAGTCAAAGTTTTTTGCCTATATCTATGCACATCGGTGCATGCATATGCTAACTTAGCTGTTGCTTTAGTGCAATATTATTATGCTTTTCCAGTGCCACGGTTTCAGGGAGTCAATTTTAACTTTGTGGCTGTCAGTTTTGGAAAATGCCTATTCTCTTCAGCACTTCTATTATAGGATGAAATTGCTTTTTCATTTGGTATTTTATGTTTTCCGTTCTTTCAAATAATGATGCTTAGTATATGTTTATGTATATATTTCTTATTATGATTTTTTCTAAGATGATATCTTTATCTTGCTTTTCTTTTCATGAATGATCATTTAATATTGCATTTTTCTTATGCTGTGCTGCTTATGTTGTCCTTATTCTGTTTATTCTTGCTCAATCAAGTGGTTTGAAGTTGTTATTTTTTCTCTTAACAAGGTGTTTAGCAGATAAGTAACAGGAACTATTCGCCTTTTTTTTTAAATATCACAAGAACAGTTTAGTATGGTAAATAACAAGGTTTATGAAGGATATATATGTATATATATATATATATATTTATATGTAGATATATAAATATTAAGAGGTGGGTAACTTAGAAAAAGTCTACTATATGGGAAGTTCAGCTAAGGCTTCCCAAGCACCAATGAAGGTGATTTTTGTGAGAGGACTTAGAAATAAGAGTTAGGATTGCTCAAATGAACACAACACGAGTTTGTATTTCAAATGACTAGAGGTCCGCTTGCGTCATGGTTTCATGTATTTATACACTAATAAGTAGTTAATTTGCCCCACTATTGACAGTAGATATGACTTGGGAATATAGGAATATATTCTCGCATTATTGAGGGCAGATGTGACCAGAATTGTGTTTATCGGTCTGTATCATATTAAATGAAATTTTGATACGATGCACGATGTGTATAGTGCCATGTAAGTGCATCAGCCTGTATCGTAAGATACAATCCGTATCACCCATATTGTATGGTACGGGTCCCGATGAATGAGTTGAACCTTGTTTTTCACAAATTTTACCACTTGAAATGGAATGGATTAGACTTACTTGCAAACAAATATACTAATGTTAGGTTGGAGAAATAAATGCTCTTAAAACATGAAAAAATCTTCAAAATGCATAACATAAGAAAACATAACACTCAAGCTAGATCGCTCTTTATTGTTTTCTTTCAATAACAAGATGTTTTTCAAGGTAGATAGTGTTGACATACAACCCAAATAGGAATAATACCAAAACTAAATATGAAACACCATTAAAATGAAGCAAGGAGGTGTTGACTTCCATGGGTTGCCGCCCCCTCTCTCTCTTATTCCATTCACTTGAAAAACACGGTTTACACTTAGGGCATTACTTATAGTAGTTTATAACTTTAAAAACCTAAATGCTCCTAATTAGTAAAACTGATCCATTGGGATCTGTATGATCCAAATACAAGAAATAAATGAAGAAATGTAAATCATGACAATCTCCAACACACCCCCTCAAGTTGGGTCTTAAATACTTGAAACACCCGACTTGCCGAGAGCTTTCTTTAATCCATTCACAACTATTGGTTTTGTAAGAATTTCAACCAACTAGTATTTAGAACGAATATGAATGATGTTGAAAATTCTTTGGGAAACCTTTTCTCTGATAAAATGACAATCAACTTCGATATGTTTCATTATCTAATGGAAGATTGGATTAGAAGCCATTTGGAGTGCAACTTTACTATCCATAAAGAAATTAATTGAAATAATCTTTCTCATACTAATTTCTTTCAATAGCGATAAAATTCATAATCCTTCATGTATACCAAAGGCAATCACACGATACTCTGTTTCAACACTAGATCTGGGTAACAATGATTGTTTCTTACTTTTTCATTAAACAATATTACCGCCTAGTTATACAATGTACCTAGAGGTAGATCTTCGATCATCCACAAAGATAACCCAATCAACATCTAAATAAATTTTAATACTAGGAGATGAATTAGGATAATAACATAAACTATGAGTAATAGATGACTTTAGGTATCGTATAATATGGAATACCATATTAATGTGGTGTCTAGATGGTGAGTGCATCCATCTACTAACATAGCTTATTGCAAAGCTTATATCTAATCTTGTAATGGTGAGATATATGAGTTTACCAACTAATCTATGATATCTATCCACATCTTCATATAGGTTCTCAAAGTCCCCAATCGTCTCTCTTTGAACTTTAATAGGAACAGTACATATACAACCATCTTCTATCTTGGTCTCTTTTAACAGATCCAGAATATATTTACGCTACCATAAGAATAGACAACCATTACATCGAATGATTTTAATGTCTAGAAAATAGTGTAGCTTTCTCAAGTCTTTCAAGTCAAAGAGCTTATGCAGATCTTGCTTTAAGTTTGTGATTCCTTTCACATCATTACCTGTAATAATAACATCATAACATATATAACCAAGAGAATAGTCTTCTCACCATATCTCATGAATAATGTGTGGTCACTCGTGTTGCGTTTGAAACTCAGGCAGAGAACACCTTCGCTAAATTTTGAAACTATGCTCTAGGTCATTGTATTAATCCATAAATCGATTTCTTCACCTTGCATACTTTGTGTGACTCTGTCCTCTAATTATAACCATGTGGTAAGTCTATATAGATATCCTCAATAAGATCTCCTTAAAGAAAAATATTTTTTACATCCAGTTGCCACAAGTATCATTTCTAATTCAATGTCACACTTAATAGAATTCTGATAGTATTTAATTTTACAACGGGTGCAAATGTTTCGGTATAGTCAATCCCATAGGATTGGCTATAACCTTTAGCTACCAACCTAGCTTTGTATCTTTCTATATTCCCATCTGCTTGATACTTGATAGTGTATAACCCATTTTCGACTAACGGTCTTCCTCTCTAGTTGTAACTTTATAAGTTCGCAGGTTTGATTCTTTTCTAGACCTTGAATTTTATCTCGCATAGGTGTCTTTCATTCTACACATTGTTCAACTTCTTTATATGTCTTAGGTATATAAGCCTTATCTGCATTCATAAAAGAAAACTGATATTCTTTTGGATAATTAGAATAGGATACCATTTTATGAATAGGATATTTGGCTCCTTCCTTTTTTTCTTTACGAAGAGCAATAAATAAATCATCTGAATTACTAGAAGGATTTAAAAGATTTACCTGAGTACTTATTGGAACTGATTCAGGAGTCAAATCTTGGTTGAGGGTAGCATTAGGATTTGGTAGGATTATCTTTCTTTCTCCTCTTTAATATGTCTGTCATTTCTTTCCTTCAATCGGATCTGTTGTCTCTTCATTCCTTTCTTCCACTTGTAATATTGGTAAAGTAATACTATTGAGAGAATTTGATAATTTATTGTCGTTTGCACCAAAGTACTATAAGTTTTCATGAAATGTAACATCTGTGGTGATATACCACTTCCTCTTTTCAGTGTCATAACACTTGTATCCCTTCTGAGTATAGGAATATTCCAAGAAAATGTACCTAACTGCTCTGGCATCAAGTTTGTCTCTCGCATTATGAAAAATATATACAAAAGAAGTACATCCAAATACCCTTAGTGGTACATAAAATTATTTTTGAGTGGAACATAAAGTATGAAAGGGAGAATCACTATTCAATACATTAGTAGGCATGTGGTTTATAAAAAAAATAGCAGTTATAACAACCTCACACCAATAGATTTTTGAGACGTTATTCTCAATCAACAAGGTTTTTGCAACTTTCAAAATATACCTATTTTTTCTCTCAGAAACTCCATTTTGCTATGGAGAATAAGGACATGATATTTGGTATAATATTCCATGACCCAAGAAATATGAATTTAGAGATTGAGAAATGAATTCGCCACCATTATCACTACAAATGATTTTGATAACTAACTGAAATTGATTATGAATAAATTGACAATACATAGGAAGGATATTTCTCACTTCATCCTTGGTTTTCATAAGTTATACCATAGTGAATTGAGTGCAACCATCTATAAAGAAAATAAAATATTTGTACCCTTGCAGCAAAGTAGTAGAACATGGACCCCAAACATCAATATGAATAATTTCAAAAGGTTGAGAAATTCTAGATTCATTAAATAGAAAAGACACACGATGATGTTTAGCTATTTGACAAGTTTTATAGTGTAAAATCAAATCACTACAATTAGAAAACTGGTAATATCATCATAATCTTAGAAAGTGGAAGATGTCTCAATCTTCGATGTCATAAGATCAAATCTTCTTTCCTATTTTCCGTAATATTTGCATCGCCAGTTTTACTAATCTCCTCGAAGACATAGAGTCCTTTCCTCATGTTACTTTGACCAAAGATCTTTTCTGTCCTTAGTTCCTAAAATACAACATAAGTAGAATTGAATGTTACGATACAATTCAAGTATTTGGCCAAGCCCTTTTCTCAATATGGTAATGGTGGATCCATCAGCCAATTTGATGTTTGTCTCCTTCTGAATTGATTGATAATTATCAAAAAATTCTTTCATGCCAATCATATGATCAGTCGCCCCTGAATCAACTATCCATATCCTAGAATTAGATGATAAAATATTATCCCATGCCATGAAGGAGAAGGGATAAGCCATGGTAACTTGAAGATTAACACTAAAAGAAGTAGATGCAAACTGTGGCGCAATTACTCTGGCTTTGAAGTCTTCTAATTCCTAAGTCATCTCAGCCAATGAATTCAGCTTTGTTTCTAGTTTCAGTGTCTCACTTTGATTACTGAAATAGGTCCTATTAGGTCTATTTTGAAAATAGGTAGGCTTGCCCACTAGTTTACAACAAGTTTCTTTTGTATGTCTAGTTTTGTCATAGTGAGAACACGACAACTTATCCTTTTTATCTGGTCTTCTTCTACCTTTACCTCTGCCACCATATTCACCTCTACCACACGTATGTGATGTATTTGTATTCCTACATACAAATATAATAGTTTATTGATTGATTTTTCCTTTTTTCTCTAAGTATTTTTTATCCTTTTCTCGTAGAAGTAGAGTGTATATGGTACTTACTGATGAAAGTTTCTCTCAATTGAGGATGTTATTTTTAGCCGCCTCATATTCTAAAGAGATGCCTCACATAAGATCAAAGACTTTTCATTCTTTTGATTCTTCATTTCTTTCTTTTGTACAATTCTAATATTTGGTTTTCGAATAAATATGCAGTTCCTCTCATAAGCCATGAAGTTCAATATAATACTCACTCACTGACCTTCCTCCTTATCTATACCTTCTAATATTTTCCATAATTTCATACTTCTCAATCACATTATTTCTTTGGGCATACACATCTTAGGTAGCCAACCAGATATCCTTTGCTGACTCTAGAAACATAAAAGTACTTTCAATAGAAGGAGTAATAGATTGAATAAGCCATTCACTTACAAGAGCATTTTCTCGACGCCATCTAGAGTAAGAGGGATACAAAATATCAGGAATAAAAATACCATCGCCCCGTTGCCATCATGGCTAGTTAGATGGATATAACCCATTAGAGATAACTTTTTCCATCCAACTTTATATTTGTAATTTGAAAGCCCTTTCCTTTATCTGAACCAATATTCTCACCATAATATATTGCTTTCCCTCTTTCAGTCATAACGATTAACCTCTATTTCAGGGGCTAAAATAAAACTTTCTTTCTTTTTCAATAATTTCTTTTTTTGTTTTGTGGGAAAAGTTTTTTCAATAATATTGAATAAGAACAATATCAAAATTATAGCCCAAGCCCAGATAAAGGAAGAGGGTTGCGTTAGGCTTTTGACAGCCAACGTAAAACTTTGTCGGACTTTTATACCATGGATTATACAAATTGTGAGCATTGTGTTGGGGCGTCTCCTCTTAGCGACGCGCTGTAGAGCCTGAATGCAGAGAAAAGTAAGCCATGGCCACTACATTTTCATCCGAATGTAGAGAATCAATTGCAGAGAGGGCTCTCACATCATGTATTGGTGTGGCTAAAGAAGTTAGTCCCACTATATTGTCATCCGAATGTAGTGAATAAATTATACAGAGGGTCTCCGCATTTTTAATATGGACGGATCCGGGGATGATGAAGCTAGTCCTAAACAATAAGATTCATATTGATTCTTTTAATATCGGAACATTGTCCAGTAAGTAATGGAGATGGTAGATACTATTATTCGATAAAGATTCATATCCTATGTTTATAAGAGAAAAAGTGGGTTAGAGAAAAAACAAAGGAGAGTGAGGATACACACTTTAAATTATGGTACTTAGGTAAGGAAAAAACTTGAAACAGAGTTGGTATTGTGATAAATAAGGATAGTGTAGTAGACATACAATGATATGGTGATTGAATCATGATATTGAAATTAGCGTTAGGAGTATACCTTTTGAATATAGTTTGTGCTTACGACCCCAAGTAGGACTAGAAGATATTATAAAGACAGTTTTTTTGGAGGAGTTAGATAAGGTGATTCAAAGAATTCCACAAAGGGAGAGATTTGTTTAGGAGGAGACTTAAAAAGATATATCGGTAAAGAGGTATTAGGATGTCAAGGTATTCATGAAAAGTTTGGTTTTGGGAATACAAATGAGGAAGGTAGGGAGATTTTAAATTTTGTTATGGCATTTGATCTCTTTATAAGTCTCGAGCTCGAATAAAGGAGGAGGGTTGTGTTAGGCTTTTGATAGCTAGCGTAAAACTTTGTCGAACTTATCTACCATGGATTCTATAAATTATGATAGGGCTTCGTGGAAACAAAGAATCCATGTACCCAACCCCATCTAGTATGGGAAAAGGCTTAGTTGTTGTTGTTGTTATTTAAGAAGGCCTGATCAGGATGCTCCACTTTAATTAGAAAGCATCTTGTAAGAAGCAGTACAGAGGATGTGTATCTTTAGGAAATAAGTTCATTATATAACAACAAGTAAACCTTTTTCATTGGGTCGGCTACATAGATTCTTTGTTTCACTTAGCCTTAGCATGTGCCATGTTGGCAGTTAAATCAACATGAGTTAGATACCATTCATAATTATTTTTTTTGAACACTTTTGAGGTCTTTTTCTCTCTTTTAATATTTCACATTCTAGTTTTTATACCTTCTTATTTGTTCTTTCTCTTTTAATATTTTCACAATTTAGTTTTTCATACCTTCTTATTGGAGCTTCCTTTGGTCATTATCTTCAAACCATCTTAAATGATTTCTCCTCATTTGATCTTCTATTGGTGTCACTCTCAATTTATTTCTAATAACTTTATTATATATATCGTCTTTCCTTTATGACCACTCATCCATCTCAATATCTTCATTTTAGTCATAGATATATTTTTTTTTACATGTTGATGATTAATTGTCCAACACTCAAAACCATACAACATAGTAAGTCTAATTGTTTCTCTATAATATTTATCTTTCAACTTTAATGGTATCTTCTTGTCACATAGAATACCTAATGCCACTTTCTATTTTTACTAAGTTGCATTAATTCTATGCATAGCATCTCCATTAATTTTTTATCATTCATAAAAATTAATCTGAGGTATTTAAAACTTCTTTCTTAGGGATGCAATGTGTGTCAATCTTAATTTATATATCCTTTGAAGTAACCAAATGATCAAACTTACATTTCATATATTATGTCTTTGTTCTACTAAGTCAAAAGCCTTTACCTTCTAATATTTTTCTTTATAGTTCCAATTTTCTATTATCTCTTTCCTTATACTCATCAACTAACATAATGTCATTTGCAAGTAATATACACAAGGTATCTCATCTTTAATATATTTTGTTAACTCATCAAGAACCAATATAAATAGATATGGACTTAAAGTAGATTCTTGATCTAATCCAATATTAACTTTAAAGAAGTTTATCATTCCTTTATTAGTCCTCACACATGTTTTTGCACCATCATACATGTCTCTTGTAAGATGTACATATATCAATGGGATACCTCTCTTCTCCAAGGTTCTCCAAAGAAGATCTCTTGACACCTTATCATACACTTTTTCTAGATCAATAATAACATGTGACAATTCTTCTTTTTTGCTCTAAAATATTCCATAAGATGTCTGAATAGGTGAATCACTTCAATGGTAGATCTGCCTTATATGAATCAAATTGGTTCTCTATTTTACTCGATACTTTTTTTAACCTACGTTCAATAATTCTTTCCCATAATTTCATAGTATGATTTATTAACTTGATATGTGATAATTCATACATTTCTAGATGTCTTCCCTGTTCTTGTATATGGGTATAGGTATACTCCCTCTCCATTCTTCAAACATCTTTTAGTTCCTCTATATTTCATTTAATAATCTTGTAAACTAAATGATCTCCACCTCTCCTAGAATTTTTCATACCTCTATTTATAGGAATAATGTCTTGTCCAACAGATTTACCAACCTTCATATGTTTAATACGTCGGTAGAGATTACAATTTACATACTTTTCTAGTTTGGTTAATTTTCCTTTGTATTTTCGTTAAAAAAATCATAGAAATAATTTTTCCATCTATTTTTATATCATCACTTGTCACTAGAATCTTCTCATCCTCATATTTGATACATCTAATAAAAGCAATACCCTTAGTTTTTCATGACTTTTCAAAATTGCCCCTCATAAATATAAAAAATAATCATGATACCACAATAGTTTGAACACCCTCTCTCCCTATGAATTAGCCATCCTCACCCGCCTTATGTCATTCACAAGGTCTATATCAATGACTAAAGACTTGAAGGTAAACTTTTCCATTCTTTCTACCTTCTCACGTTGCCAAGCAATGCTTTGGATCAAGCTAGAAAGAAAGAAGAAGAAGAAACAAGAAAGAGGAAGAGAAAGAGAAAAAAGAAGAGAGGGTTTCGGTGATTTACATAGGTATGCCATTGATTTGGTTTATTTTTTTACCTATTTTGATGTTTTGATTTCATTTTAAATTAGAATCCTTCTAAGAAATTGTTGTCGATTCCTAGTTTTAGACACAACACAAGGATGTCTTCGGCTATGAGTATCCCTAGGTAGGAAACATATCTTAGTCACAGGTCTCTATTGTTAAGGAATGTGACTGAGCCGTGGTCCCCCAACTAGGGAGATGTCACTCAAAGGTGTCTCTCTTATTTTTTTGGTGATGAGACTGTACCGTGTTTTCATGTATTTCATTTTCTTATCTATATATTATATTATCTATATGATATAATGTATAGTATGCACTGACACTTATTTGACTCAATCATTATTCTTTTTCATTTATAGGTATGACTGACACGATATCATATAGAGAACAATCATGCATATGACACCGAGCAAAAATCAAATGATCGATACACATGTCAATAAAGTAGGGCCTTTATAGTATATTGACGATGTAGATAATGTAGAGATAGATGGATAGTATAGAGAGTGATGGTGATAAAGTTCTTGATATACTTTAGTTATTCTATAGTTTTGAAGGTCATATTACCTATAAAATTTGAGAGACAAGTAATTTCAAACTTAGTGAAATTATACATTTTAAGTTTAGTACTCATGATTTCAGTTGATTATGTAAATGTAAATATGCATACAATGCTAAAAGTGATAATAGCCACACACAATACAATGTTATTACAGTTTTGTTAGTCAAGCGAATGAATGTTAGGTCTGGTAATTAGATTGATACTGTAGATAACAGTGGGTTAGTTGGGTTGGAAGATTTGTTGTGTGAGGTTATAAACCATGCATTATTGAACACTATCTTCCACATGTCATGGGGAGATATCAAATGACTATGTTAATGTAAATATGCATGCAATGCTAAAAGTGGTAACAACCCATACATGGTACAATGTTGTCACAACTTGGTTAGTCAAGCGAACGAATGGTAGGTTTGGTAATTGGAGTGATATTGTAGATAAGAGTGAGTTGGTTGCATTGAGAGATTTGTTGTGTGAGGTTATAGACCATGCATTGTTCAATATTATCTTCCACCTACCATCGAGATTTGTTGTTGGCAACCAGACATAAACATCTTCTACATGTTATGGGTGAGATGACTATCATCTTTCATGATATCAACGAAATACTTGGTCTTTCGATAGACAATGAGCATGTAGCTTTGATGCTAGAAATGATAGCTAGAAACAACAAAAGTATTTTGAGTGATTTGTTAGAAATGAGTTTTGATGAGGTAATGTTGGAGATTAAGTATAGAGCCACTAAGTTTGAGATGCTCTAAGCCCATATTAGAATTAGGAGAGTCATAATTGTAGGCATGGATTTATGAGTATTTCTCGACTTTAAAATAGCATGTGACCAAAATGGGTTGATGAAAAACCACAAGAAAATAAGTGGATGACAAATATCTGTCACAAACATTCTCATATCGATCGACTTGCTAAGTACCGTAAGCAATTGGATTTTATGATGACAAACTAAGTAAGTTATCAAACTTCAATTATCTTCTTTTATTTTTATTAAATACAAGTTGAGACATTATACTATCATTTTTATCTTGTCTTTTATACAACACAAATTAATTGATAGTCATATAGTTATGGTATAAGTTGTTGAGATATGATATATGCATTTATTGTTTGGATGTTATAAAACCTTACATGTCAAATCAAATATTTAAATAGTTCTATTATTGTCAAGACGTTCTAATTGTTCCAATAAGGCCATCTCTTACAAATAGATTGGCAATACTCCATGCATATAAGGTTCATTACATGCCATGAGACCCTCAATAGGGATTATATTGTTTTTATCTTGAGCACTTTGGCATCCCAATAACATATCCTCTTGAGCACAATGAGTTCTACATAGAGTAATATATTTCTCGAATGTATCAATTTATTTTTCAGAAACTCTATCAATCAATTGCACATTGTTTGTCCTCTTCTATCTAGACAACTAGATATATCATTCTTCAAGCCATTATAATATATTTATCTATATTATTGTTATTTATCTTTGTTATCATTGGATGATAACACTAACATTAATAATAATCATTATCCTCTTTCAATATTTTATTGTCATATATAATACACTAGCATATGCTTTACAACACCTAGACCACGTGACATGGTTATTATTGGGTGACTATGTTTGTAGAGTTGATAGACATATGAGTAGTGCTACCAAAGAGTACATCACTTGACGATATTTGATCAAATGACAACTAAGGATACATGAGCTGGTGGTGTTGATGGTGCATGTGTTGGGATTTATATCATGTACTTGAGGTTTTTTTACATGTTTCTTTGTACTATACATGTATATTTGTATGAGATTTATTATGAATGCTATTTTGAGTCCTCATTCCTTTTCCTGAATATAATCAAACAAAAACATAATTTTATATAATTGGATTAAAATAATGAGTTCATTTAAATTAAAATAATAAGTATATTTACAACATACAAATAACTTCCTCATTGCCATGTACATTATCACCGCATGGTCCTCTCATTTGAATATACTGAATACATGCATTAAATGGTCAATCCAAAATTTTGACGATTTCATGTCGGTGTAGTTACCCAGATGAAAAGATACGAAGTATCAAATAGTTTCAAACATGTGTATCTACAAAATAAATTGAAGAGAAGATAAGTAATCACAAATTAGATATAATAAATGCTCAAATAATGTCTACTGTAAACACCCAAAAATTTTTCAAAATAATTTTTTTCATCTTTTAGAAATCTTATTTTTGGCAACTTTGGGTTTTTAAATAAAAAGACATCAAATGAACTCATTTTGGCATCAAAATCTCAAAATGATGATATATTGCATCCCTTTCGAAAAAAATCAAATTTGGACAAAATTTTATAAAAATGACTATTTTACTCTCAGGACCAAATTAGTAGGATTTTGCCTTTTTAATGATTTCCTTCTAAGGAAAAATGATTTCAAATAATTTTTCTTTAAAGAAACAAATGAAAAGAAAAATATTGGGAATGAATCCGAGTGTTTTCTAAAAATAATATTTGAAGATTTCATTAAATTTGATGTTTCTAAATATAAAAATATTTTCTTTAAAAATGTTTACAACCATACTTGACATATATAAAACTCGGACTAGAAGGAGGCAAATTCCTCAAAAAGAGGAGGTGGTATGGACCAAAAAGGCAAGGACCGAACACCTGCCAATTTCAACACTATTGGGCAAGGTAACCTATCATTTTTTAGTTTCAGGTATTAAAAAGAAAAGTCGGTGTCCAAGAGGGAAAGTCAGCATCATCCAAAAGGGAAAGTGATACTCAACTTGGCTGTGATGTTTGATTTGGCAAATCACTAAGAGAAAACTTACCAATCTTGGTACAAATGAATCAGATGACTTGACATAAGTGGTTTTGGTATGTAGTTTGGTAACTTACCAAGTCTTACAAATTTCAATATGAAACATTATACGACTTGCATAATTTGTCGATTTGAGCAAGATTGGAGAAAGGTAACTTGCCATTTAAGGAGAGCTATTGGGTTGGTCGGTCCTCTTATTAGATATATTTACCTACCCAATTCTAGCCAACAAGCTTGAGTTGACCTCAACATGGACACCACCATCACAAGGCGGGCTGATTTGGTAAGCCCTCAAAATAGCTCCAACATCTTACCAATTACAGCCACTTTGAATTAATATGGTAAGTCAACCAGTAAGGTTGCAGTCGTCTTCAACATTCGAGCTCGATTTGGAAGGTCACTACACTAACACTTAGATGGGCAATGGCTATTTCCTAGGTCAGATATCCAAGCAGCATATGTTGACTTCGTTGAACACATAAATGACATCGAATGAAGCCTTCCATGGATGAATGGGACTGTTGTGAATCCTTTATTTTCACACTACTTATCTTGAAAATAAAAGTCTGCAACAGTAGAAGAAGCCAATTACTGATTCAAGCCACAAGTCTAATTTCAGCAACTTACCACACCAAACCTCACCCGATTCCAGCCTTGACTTCTTGCCAAATCCAACGTAGGAATTCTCAAATCCAAGAAGACTAATCTTGTTCTAGTTCTGGGTGCATTGAAGTAAGTCCAAGAGGAAGCAACCACCTATCTTTTCAAGCAGCTCTGTCCCCTTTTTAGAACACCGTCCACGAGAAATTTGGCTAACCAAATCGTTAGTGTGAATAAAGCAAGATGAAGTTGAGCAATATTTGGTTGTGTTAATTGAAGCTGCCAAAGGAGCTAGAGACGTGATCCAGAAAGGATTCTATCAATCCAAGCGCATAGAGCATAAAGGCCAGGTTGATTTGGTTACTGAAACGGATAAGGCATGTGAGGATCTCATATTCAATCACCTCAAAGAGCATTTTCCTAACCATAAGTTCATAGGTGAAGAAACTTCTACAGCACTTGACCGAACCTACTTGCCAAAAGACAGCAAAACAACTGGTTTGGAAGGTCCATATGCAACACCTCACTTACCTTATCCAAAGGAGCACCTTTTTGCAAGAATGGCCAACATTCACTTGCCAAATGCAGCCATCTTCAATAAGGCAACTTGCCTTATGAAAATTTGCAGCAAAGAGGTTGCCCTTGACCTATAAAAGCAACCTCAAAGGGGCTGCAAACCATCAATCCGAGTTCTACCAATCATCTAGCAAGAGGGAGAGAAAGAGAGAGAGAGAGAAGGAGAAAGAGAGGAAGAAGAAGGCACCGCCAATCGCTAGCCGTCCTCCGATCCTTTTGCCACAGGTCCGTTCTTCCTTCATACTTTCATAATTATCTCTTTTTTCATTAAACTTTAAGGAGTTGTAATTAAGGAGCTCAGGTCTCCATGATGATGTATTAATCAAGGTTCATATGCTGCACTGTCTTTCTTTCATTCATATGCTATTTGTTATATATTTTAATTTTGATTCTTTCTACTCCGTAACATAACATAAGATTATGAACCTCTTAATCTCCCTATGCTCACGTGATAATTAGATTTTTGTTTATTGTTTTATAGCTATAGATTAAATTTTAATTCAGATGAAAACACAAGCACGAATCTGAAAATCAGAAAAACTTATTTCTCTACACTCTGCACATGTTTGGTAAATGATTTATCTTTTATTATCCTCTGCCCGAATATTTTTAAATTTTGCATATCTAATCTAAACATATAGACACACTTCGGATAAAAGTTTCAAGAATTTTGGGCTTGTAAAACATCACTAATAAAATTAGAGAAGTTTTATAAAAAATGGAACAAATTCTAAAAAACCAAAGGTTCCTCTAATAGAGGTTGGGTTATTACCCAATATCTTTGTACACAGTGAATCAATTTGATTAAAAGTAGTCTCATTGGAAATCTGAAATTCATAGCTTTTTAACAAGATCAATTTCATAGAAATTAGAGGTATGAGCATAAAAATACAATAGTTTTTCTAAACCTCTGACTTTCTGGCACAAGTCTGTCCCGAATGTCTGAGTAACGTCTATTTTCGGATTTAATTACATAAATATAAACACATAAAATAAAAATAAAAATAGTTTCTAAATCATTATATCAAAATCTATTTTTTGTAAAATTTTTAGAATTTTTGGAGATTCACAACTATTCCCAAAAAATCAGAAACAAGCCTCTAAAAACAGAAACAGTTTCTGTTTTTCAATACTTGAAATATTTTTAAGCTAAGAACCAAAATCACAATTTTGTCAAGCTTTTAAAATTGAAATTTTGTTTTTTTGAAAAGCTTACAGGATGTTGAACGATTTTCAAAGCGTCTAGGTTGCCCTTGACCATCGGTTCAAGAAGGCCTATGTCGAAAAGAGCTCACTTGTCCGAAATCGTCTACACTGAAGTCAGAAAATCAACTTTGCTAGTTTGAGCAAACTAGCTGACACACTCGCACATACGACGTAGTTCGGGAATTTCATTTCAAATCTTCACATAGGTTTCAAAATAAAAATTCACGTCTACATCTACTTAATAAAAAAATATTATCATTGCCGCTATAAAATATCATGCTAAATTATTATAGTAAATATACCATATATTCCTTACAACTGATTCTCATTATCCAACAATAATTACAAAAATGTTGTCAACCCTCTCGTAGAGAGGAGTATCAATGTTACGCTCTATCGAGTAGCGAAGACCAAACTCATGTTTGACATGAACATCAAGTAGTCAATAGTCAGTATAACAAGTCATCCTTCGTGTATGAAATAAGATGAATAACATTAATACCACGCTTGTGAGTATAAGTCATATCGACATGCCACTTTCTTAAAGCACTCTCTATGAGCTTCATACTACTACTCCTCTATTTCAAAAGTTCATCAATAACTCAATGCCTGTAATTTTTATTTTCAGAAACATTTATCTATGTATTCACAAACATTCTCATAAATCATGGTACTAGCATCTCATATTACAGTTCAAAGTCAAGCCATCCTGAAATATTCTTCTCAAGAGGAGACCTAATATGAGAACCCAGGAAGTTGATATTAGAAAGATGATCACAAGTACTTGAAGAGAAATGCTCACTCCTAGAGAGGTCTTATGCCGTTGACAAAATCCACTCCTTCCATGAGAGCATTCTTCTTTGTATGCTCTCAAGTTGATAAATCCTTCTTTTTTAATATGTTACATGGCCTCTTTTTAGGATGACAAATGAGTTGTTCTTCTAAGATGATGTCCTAAAGACTCAAGTGTTCATCAACCATCTTAACCAATCTAGATATTGCTTTAACTATCGAATAATAGTATTCATCATAGATATTCTTGCATCCTCTCCTGTGCGATCGATGGTTTGGAGAATTTGTACCATCATGTCTAGCTTCCTTTAGAATGGATCAATTTTTGACAGTTGTATCAGTTCACCATATTTAAGAAGAATATTGATTTCGTGAGCACATGGCAACCCATTTGAACTTTTTCCAATTTACACCAACATATGGTTTGGTATGAGACAACTAACTCGATAGATTATACTCTCTTACAATCAAGTCAAGTGCTTGTCATGATACTCTTCCTTATAGATTTACAACAATATCTTATATTATGTCAATGTAATGTCTTATAATGGTTCAAGATTTCTCAAATGACTACACTAATTCTATAAAATATATCAAATCTCCCACTTAGGCTACCAAGGAATGATTTCAATCTTGCATGTATACTCTCTCCCTGTCTACCATTAGAAAACAATCATGACAAGATTTAAAAATTATAAATTATATACATACGCATTAACAACAAGCTTTACATAGTATCATAATGAATCACACTATAGATGCATGTGGAGACGATTCTCTCCTCATATGGCTCCAACCATTGTTTTATTGCCTTATTATAGTTGCTTTCATTTGATGAGTAGACAATTTTCTTCCAATCCATGATAAATGCACTCACTATATATATATTCCTTGTTAATTTTATAATAAATCCTTCAATGTGCCGTTTATACAAGAAGTATGTTCACCAATGTCATATCACAATTGCTAGAGAGTATACGTGAAAAGTTGTTTGGAATGAATAACTCCCTCTCACACCTTAACACACAAATATAATTCTCTTCCTTTTCCGTACTCATAAAATCGGAGAGTATAAAAAAATTATTATTAGTTGACGTGAACCCAACAACCTCAAGGAAATGTATCTTCTACCTATAAATTATGGAGTATATATGCAATCAAACTCTAATACCCATAGAAATACATACAATAATTGCACTGAATTAGAATGTGCAAACACAATATCACTCACAATATCCGTATCTAATATCTTATTATATCATGTGTTATATTGGTGAGAGTGTCGATCATATTGATAAACCCTATCTTTCTTCATAATTTTTATCTTTACATTATAAATATGCTTGTCATACTAATGTTTAACCCATCAACCCACATCAAATGCATTAAAATATTCTTAGATTTATAATGACTTTTGATTAGGTCCTTTTTCACACTATACTCGCATTCACTCAATCTCCCTACAAAAGCATAATCTTAAATTAATACTCTACCTTCTTAGTACATGTTTACCTTTTCCTTTTAACACCCAAGCCATATCTTACTTGTTATGCCTTTTACACTCAAGTCATATCTTTTTCCAATATTTCTTATATACTTAATAAGCTCATCACTACAGCAAAACATATCATTTATTGTAAATGCAAGTGAACAACCAAGTCCATCACCCTTATAGTCAAGAAATGTCTCTTCTATTTCATCCGCCAACCAATCAAAAAATATATGATCCCTTATACCACAATCAATTTCAATCTCCTAACCCATACTAGATCTAGAAGATACTCCACTATAATAAATATTTTGTTGGTCACCATCTTTTGAGAATATACGCCACCATAAGTATTTTCACTTGAGTTTTTTGTCATTCTATAATACATGATAAGAGGGATATAAGGTGTGAGTCATTTATATATATCCAACATAAGAGATGTGGTTCACCTACATCTCTCTCGAAAGTGAATTCCGGTTGTATTGCATCTCCCGCTAAAGGAGATGTAACAACACATTCATCCAATTAAGGAAGACATGACTCGTTCCGTCTTCTTACGAGAAGCGGTTAAACAGCATCTTTCAAAAAACTAGTGACTCAAAGTTGTCAGTTCGTGAAGCTTTTAAACTATGAAATAAAACAAAAATCAAACACAAACCAATAAAATCTCCAAAATTTATGTAAGAATCAACCTTCTCCTAATTCTTGTTTTTTATTTTCTTTCACTTCTTTTTTTTCTGGCTTTGTAAAAGTATACTTGTGGATTGGTGACTGCAGTGACAACAACAATGTTAAAAAATGAACAAAATGTAGGTCGTCGGAGTAGACAGAAGGAAATGCAACGATTCGATGTGAAGAGGAGAGAGAAAGTGTTAGGGGTAATTTCAGTATTTTCAGAAAAAGAGCGTGTGGATGGTGAAAAGAATGTGCACGTAGTAACTCCTTCATTTTACTATACGCTAAAAGAATTCAAAGCTTGTGGTGCATTAGACCCCGTTAGTCATTCTAAAATAATAAATAACAGAAACTTGTACAACAGAATTTAGTGTTTGCTGGTTCGGTCCCTGAAAATAGATTGAGTGTGTGCGCGTGTGTCTGTGTGACAGTTATATGAATAATTAGGGGTCTGGTTCAGGCCCTAGGGGTGTTTGCATATCCCCGATAGGAACGATGCAGCCCGAGGCCGATTCAATCGCGTGAGGACGTTTTATGAAAAAAGAAACGTCGCCACAGGAATGCAGCTGAACGGGATGAACCCCGTGCTCCTTTATCCAAAGAAAAACAAAGACACCCTATAGACCCATATAAGGAACCCTGGATATTGAGTATGAACCACTTTTCCCTACAATTGATTTCCATTTTGGTGCCAACTGAGCTGAGGATAGGGCTTGTAAATCAATTGAGCCACTTATAGTAAGGCTAAGTTCGACTTGTGGTGGGTTCTTTTATGTTTTGTTTGTGATGTGAACAAATTAACCGACAGATGACCTTGTTAAGTTTTGCAAGCTAGATGTAAACAGTACATGTTTGTTTCAGCTCGGCTCGTATTAGATCGTTTAATAAGGTACATGGAACTTTTATGCCCAAATCGCTAAGGAAAAGCATGTTAAGCAATGTCTTGGGTGAGTACAATGCAGTTGATTAAAGTCTTTTGATCATACAGGGAAATTGGATGAGAAATAAAATTTTGACATATTTAATCATGAAATTAGCTTTATACTCAAAATAATGCGTAAAATTTGTAATTCTTTCTTCAATAAGCACCTTCTGTCCGTTCGCCTATCTTGGCTTAATTGGTTGAATATTCAGCCAAACAAGAATAATATCTTGAAATGACGAACCAAGAGCTGAACAACACCTGTTTGGTTCGTCGGTCTTGTTTGCTAATCCAATGCAAGAAGGCTGGATCAAGCAAGCATGACTTGAGATCCTTGGTTTTCATTCAGGCCTCCCCCAAACCGACTGAGTGAGGGGAATACCGACGGAGATCCCATCAGCACCTTCTCTCATCCTAGCCACAGGACCCACATAGGCCCAAGAAGGGTCCGATACAGTGAGACACCTAGAACCATTGATGAATGATATAAAGTAGGAACCGTGCTCACCATCCTTCTCATTAAAATAGGAAAGGACAAACTTTAGAAAGGGTTTAGAACATACTTTATACAGGTCACACCTTTGATAAGAGACAACGCAGTATGATGGTCAGCCTGCTCACAAAAACAAAACCATCTTTTGTAAAGTAAAGGGAATAACAAGCATGATAGAAGAATTGTACGTGGACCATTTGATCCACTTTTTTTCGTTGAACATTCAGAATAATGTGGTAAAGATGTCAACCTTTTCAATTTTCTTGTCTTTTATTAATATGCACTGAACATGCTATCTACTGTTCGTACATGACAAAAGGGTGCCAGTTGGCATTATATATATATATATATATATATATATAGTGGGGAAGAGAGAGAGAGATCGTGTCGACTTTTGTTGCCCTTAGTTGGTACTTGATTATTCTTTGGGTTTACTTTTTTCTATTTTCACTTTTGATACTAATTAGGTCGGTTGGAAAGAGGAAGACCGAATCAGACTATATCAGAGTAGTGCTCCTTTTTCTTAATCCATAGTCAGATTCAGAGTTTTCACGCTATGCTACGGCTAGGAAAAGCAACAGACCTACTCGCGATTTGCTGGGTTCAGCTCGTGATCTGCTCTCTCATGTTGAGTTTGTGGTGTAAAGAAACCGAACACAAGCTGATCCACAGTGTTATATGAACTGAACAAGAATAATGTGTTTTGTTTGGCTGAACCCTATAAGTTCATTTGGTTCCTTGAATAAAAATTTATTTTGCGAATATGTGTATACATATACATACATAAAAACGTGTATTTGTGTGTCTGTGCGCACCTGCATGACCATGTTACCCAACTAATTAAGTGGGTATATGACGTAATAAAATAATCAAATCTTTTAGTTTTACAAAGAAATGTTAAAAGCTTCACTTTGACTTCAACGAGCAGCTTGTTTTGAGCTCACTGAATCGGCTCATGTGCATTTTATGTTATGAAAGCAAGATAACAAACCAAATATGAGAAAGATTTTCAGTCGATGAATGAACCATGAGCAGCTCTATTTTGTTGGTTCATGAGCTCGTTTAGCAGCGGTAGGTGAGACTCCATCGTGGGACCTCATCGTCTGTGCCTTTACATTTTACCACGATATGCGAGCTGTTTAAAGTGAATCTGACTGCATAAGTGGTTTCAGCGTGATCATTTGATGGGAACCAACTCTCCGTACAGTATGCTTTTGAAAATCAACAAATTTATATGTTCGATATTTCACACAGATCACTTCAGAGGCCAAAATGGTGCTCAGTTCATAATGGTGAAAGCAGAGTTCTGGCCGGGCTCCTACTTTTTCAGCACCATTTTTTTTTTATACTCGTCAATAATTGAAAGAACCAAATGAAGAAGCCTGGACCAGATTACATTGACAAGCACATTTTCCCGAGCTGATTTACACACTTGTTTTGCTACTCGTCCCAAAGAGCGATGTAATGCTTTTCTGAGTGCGCTACAATGATCAGCTACATATTATAACGTACATAGAGCGATATATCACGAACGAATTGAGGTTATAATATTTCACATATAAGCAGGTCAGAAAAATAGTATTTGTTGGAGTAGAAATTATGTTTTCTAGAGATATTTTTTCTTCTTGTTCCTCAGTTTTGGCCTCATCTTTGAAATGATATCAAGCAAAATTGGTAAACGTTTTTGGATCAAATACATTGGTGGTCATGTTCTATATGCTTTAATGCATGCAATAGAAGTTTGGATAAATTAGCAAATCAATCAACCAACACTTGGTTGGCACAAGTGCTTCAGCACTTTTTCCACTTACGAGAGGTCGCCAGTTCTAGTCTGGTGAAACGGGAAAAGCAGCGTTAGGAGAGGTTTACTCCCATAGTAGGACTATCCCGGTTCAAACCAGACTACTCGAGGTCCTTGTGGGCTTCCGGATACCCGTGCTGTAGGCCAAAAAGTTTTATCATATATAGCCGATGAGCGATACGAAGATGTATATGTGTGTGTGCGTGTGTCTGTGAGCATGTACGTGTGCGTGCGTGTATGTGTGTATGAGAGAGAGAGAGAGATGGTAGCATTGTGAAGAAGTTCAAATTTCCAAGTGAATTTTTGGTATGGTCCTTAGTTGGAAACCCGTTTTCTTGCTTGGAGGATCGAATTTCCATTATAGTTAGAAAGGTTTTTCAATCCAGTTGTGGTTAACGTAAAAGGAATCTATATTTGAGCTTGAACTGAGTGCACATTCACTTTGACAATTAACGTAAAAGGATTTGCAAACCAAACATGGGAAGGGCACTCTTCCGTTCCTCCCCCAAGAAAAAAAGAGAACATGGGACACGCCATGATGTAAAGAGGCCCGACTATGATCTTCCTTAGGTGTTCTAGTATAGGGAACATATTATTAGATTTAGGCTAATGAATCAACTTGAAATGGGTGCTAAACTTCTTCCTCAAGTGCCGGCTCAGACATTCATACTTCTGAGAAAAACATAGATTATCCTTTTCAAGTGATTCTCATTAATTAGATTCAACTGGGAGCAGGAGAAACAGACTGGCAGGTTCAGGTTTCATGCATAATCTGATATACCAACCTCAAAAACAGTGGTTTCGATCATGAAACTTATGCATGGTTGCATTTGTGTTAGGCTCTAAGCATTTGGGATTACTGAAACGAGGAAAACTTGGGTGAAAACTCACGGAAGAGTGCTCCACCATCAATCCCATCTATCACTTCTCACATAATACTTTTTCTTGAACGGAGCTAAAATGCTGTTTCCTTGTTAGGCAGATGCCAAACATAGGCTCTGATGAAGAGCGCTGAATGTGGTAGACCCACATAAATAGTCACACCATGTTTCTAAAGTTGATCAATGTGGGCAATGAATTCCACCACAAGCAATTCGGATGAAAATAATTTCTTTAGCTTCTATTGAATATGTGAGCTAGTGTGAAGATGCATTAATGCTTTATAAGGACACTCGACGGGGATTCTACTTGTGTTGGTTGAAGGAGATCCATGTTGCAGTTCTGAAAAAGTACGTATAGCTTCAAGAGACCCCTTTTATTGGTTTCCTCCAACCTTAGGTGCCTCGTCAACATATATACATGTGAAGTATCAATTTGGGAAGGAAAGACCATAGATGAGAGAAAAAGTACAAACAGGAGAGCTTAGGAGGTCTCAAAAGCTATGTCTTTAAAGCAAAACTGTCCTTACCGGAAACCAGCCAATACACGCATCATTCATGCCAATATTATTGAATATATGTTATGAAACTGTGTAATTGGATTTTAAAGATTTTGTAAAATTGACATCCCACATTCTCGCAATATTTATAGTTTTACTAGTTGCATTAAAACGGCGTCTCTCTCTCTCTCCCTTAAAAATTGTATACAGTTTTATTAATTGTAAAACTTTAAGGCGTATAGAGACTATTTGGGATTTTCTCCTACTAAATAATGATTTTATAACTTTAGCTTGTGAGACTACACTTGGCATTCTAACAAGAAGAAAATTATGTTGTCCTGGAAATACAAACTACTAGATGCAAGCCTTTCAATGTTAGTTGCCAGAAAAGTAAGGTAACTGGTGTTGTACAAATATAACAATACTGAGCAGGACTGTTGGTTCTCCGGAATCCCTAGTCACGAAGCAAACATGTGAAAAAATGGAAAATTTAGAAATAAGGCTAGAGGAGAACTCAGCTAGACACTCTTTATAGGATGTAGGCTCAAACAAGTTCTTCTTGCAGAAGTTCTTGTTACTTTGTAGACCAATAATAAAAGGCCTCATACCATATAAGTTGGGTTGTCCATGGATCATTATTGGGTTCTAAGGATCAACTAGGTCTAGTTATGGGTCTATCGGGTGGCCAACTAGGTTCAATGGGAGCTATTCTTGGTGGGTAGATGTTTTGGGGTGTAATCAGCTAGGTACCTGGCGACTGTTTGCTCACGGTTCAGCTTCTAGGTTGCATAGTGGCTGATCTAAGGGTACTTCATTATCAGATTCAGCGACGGTTAAAATGGCTTAGTTTGGTTCGGTTCAATCATATAGATTGAAGTATGTAGGGTTTTATTCTATCTAGGTTGAGTTGGCTTGGTGTAATTGTAAGTGGGTTCTGCTCGGCTTTGTGGCGAGTAGCTTGGGTAAGTTAATGACTGTAGACGTGATTTTATTAATTTTGGGTGTTTACAATGACTATATTAAGGCTCAAGGCAGGTATAGTTGGCCTATAGTTGTTGTCAATTGTGGCCGATTAAGGCTCAAGGGGGGTACGCTTGGTTACGTTAGGGTTGGTGACGTTTTAAGGGTTTAGTGGAAAACTAAGGCTGCATTATGCAACAGTGCAAATCGGGAAGTACACTGGTGCTTATGATTTCAGGTGCGATTTTCGTAGGTATAACTTAGATTTTAAAATCAATGCAAATGTGTAGCAGTCAGCCTTAACTGAAAAATATGCAACAATTCCAAGTAGTAGATTGGATATTGGACCAACTTAAGGAAGATAGCTAAGTTGTTCTGAATCATGAACCGAAGTATAAGTAATATGCAGCTGTCGATTCGAAATAATCTAGCATAAGCATGGGCAACTCTTTTGGCATAGATAACAAAACAAGACGAGACAGACGTTATATGCTTGATGGCGCGTGCCTAAATCCTGACTAATATGCTGAGATTAATTATGTGCAACTAATATCGAATATTAGCAACAGCCGTCTACCACGCAACTAATAATTAAAATGTTTATATACATGAACGAATAATAATCAAACATTCAATCAATAGGATAATGTAAATCTCAAAGAACAGCCTACCCTTTAAAAGGTAAGAAGATGATACCAGCTGAATGTATATGCATGAGATAACTTGCACAGAATAATCACATGGCAGAATCTAAACTACACGGTCATGGAAACTCTAACGTGGTGGGCAAGGACGATCCTAGTAAGAATGTTGATCAACGTTTTCTAATAAATGCAAAAACCTAATATGTAGCTAAAATATCTCTAATTTAAGAGTGAAACCTAGAGAACCAGTTGACGAACTTGATGAAAATCAAACACCATAATGAGGATCTAGCACCTCGACGATGTTGGAAGCCACAACCCTAGCGGGGCACAATCTCAAGCACCAGGAATATTTCCCTCTTGATCGTGCACAGCCACTAACACACTAAGGATAAAGATGAGAGAGAGAAGAAGAAGAAGAAAGAAGAGCAAAAAGAAGAAGAAGAAAGAAGAGAAAGAAGCTTGTTTGATGGATTTTGGAGGGGGCAGAGGGCGGGGGGATGCAGCTTTGTAACTATAGTTGGAGTCCTTCCTTATTGAGAATATATACACGAAAGAAAATAGTGGAAGAGATTACAATTGTAAGATTCTTATTGATATATATTTAGTCTAAAATTTCTAGAGCCATATTTCTTGATCCACGAAAAAAAAAATCAGCAGCTAGTGTCCATGATCCGGACTTGAATTGAGTCTCTCTCCCCAGTAAGAACCTGACACCACTTTCCTTAGAATTACTTGAGTCCTGATCTCCTCCTGACCATATAGAAGTTCGAAATTTTACAGCCTTGAGTGCATCGGATGGACCTTGGTCTGAACCTAGCTAGGTGGCATCCAATTCAAGAGCAGCCTGAGTCCATCATGGCCAGAATTTTTCCTTGTTCAGCTTGATGATGGGTTGCTTCCATCTTCATTTGATGAGTCGAGATGTCTCACATCCAAGTCTTTTTTAACCAAGTTTTATTATCATAAATGTACTTGATAAGTGTCACAACCTGGTTCTGTCTTCAAGGTGCAACTGAGCAAACTTCATCAATAAATTTTTAAGATGCGTCTGACTTAGTCATTTGGTTCCCAACTGAGTCGTCCTATTGTCGGTCAAATGAATTAGTGACATTCACTTAGGCCCTTTGATCTTGAATTGAACTTTCATGAAGAAGCCATCCAATACATATGGACATGTAAAATTCATGTGATTGAATTTCACACAGAATACTGAGAACAGGTTGGTTCAGTCAAGAGGCATATGTCCTAGGTCCATTAGAATGTCAGGTCATGGCTGGTGATATATAATTTTACCTATAAAACCCAATATACATTTGTACATAAATATTTTACATAACAGATACATAATTGAGTTTATATACATAAAATGTGTAAATTATGAGCTGGGCCATCTCGTCTGAACCTATTGAGCTAGGCTCAAATTCAAACAAATATGGGTCGACCATGCTAGGTTAAACGTCAAGCAAGATTAGATGAAATGGGGCGATTAAATCAGGAGAGTTGAAGGCTAGGTTGAACCAAATGTACCCTGTATATTTGTATATATTTATATATTCATAAAACCTGTGTCTATATAAGTACATAAGCAAGGAACATATATAAGTGTCCATTCAAACATTATAGGGCAAAACCAGGCTGCAAGCCCAAGAGGGGTGAACTCAAACGAGCTGGAGCCAAAACGTGGGTAGGTTGGACAATGAAGGAAGGCTGCAAGCCCATATTTGAACAGTTCGTTTGAGTTCACCCCTCTTGTGCTTGTGACTTATATACATTTATATATATTCCTTTACATTTATATAAATACCCATATGCAGATATGATATAAATATATGGAAGACTAATATATAAAATGTATGAAGTTGGGTCAAGTTAGGCTCAATATAAGACGTTGGCAAACCACGGCTGTCTAAGTCAATTCATTTCAATTAGGACTCTATGTAGGCTAGGACCAAATCTGTGTTGCATGGGTCAAAGGTGGGTCAAGGTGAAGGTCTCGACCACGCCAAATGGGGATTCAAATTGGACTTGCGACTTGGCTGGACCAAGTAAATCAGGCTCATTGTATTGGACTGCAAATGCGATTGAGCTCAGACTTCAAGGGCTCAATTTCTCAAATGCGCATGAAACTCTCCGTTTAAGCCTTAGAAGGGATCTGGACGCGTAGGTGTGGTCAACACGGCTCCTTTTGTGGTCCATAGTGCTAACGATGGTATAAGCACCCCAATGTAAAGTAGATTGAATCTCCTTTGAACAATATTTTCCTAATATCTTGTAGAATGGATATGAATCTTTCCTCTAAATAGCTAACTCATATCCACTCTGCATGCGAACTTCCACTGTGATAAGGGTTCAAAGTACTTCCTCGTATGCCTTAAAGATGGGCCATCTAAAACTACTTTTACCCAATTTTTTTGGGTCGATATATTCGCCGTCCTGTTAAAAAGGAATTTAGGTTTGTGATATGATCGTTTTCCTCGTTGAACGCTCATTGTACAACTCTAATACTCAAAACCACATATCTAAATGAAGAGCATAGACATATACTGGGTGCATTGGTGCCCATTAGCCATTCTGCCAAAAAGGAGCCAGCCAACAACTTTCCGTCGTAGTTCGAAGTATAAGAGAGCTATTACAAGCGGTACAGAGGAAGAAGCAGGTCTTCTACGTTGCCATTCCCATGCAATTGTACGTAGGTAAACACGTTAAATCGGCCTGCGTACCCAACTTCAACGACAGTTCTGCTTTGTACGACTACTCAGGCACTTTCCTAATCATTCCTAGTCCAACCATTTCAGTGGGTGTCATTATTAAGCCTCTTCGGAGTTATTCAAATCGACTCCAAGACGGAGGGAGAAAGAGAGAGAGATGACAAAGATGACAGAGACAGAAAGGAGAAAAAGAGAGAAAGATTTCATCCTCGTAAGCAAGCAAGCGTATTTGGCAGACTAAATGGGGTATACATCGATGTTCGATGTCTAAATATGGTCTCTACTTGCAATCACGGGAAAAGATATGCCTTCCTTATGCACACCCTAGTGAGAATCCTTTAAATATACACAAATGCACACCCCCTCCAAGCCCATTACGCATTAGACCACCAACTAGCACTACCATACGTATCTCAACGTACGCACAGTATCACCAGAAGAAAAGAAACAAAAGGAGTTATATATTCTCATTAATACCTCCACCAAAAAATCGGATTTTGTGAACTTATATATACTGCTAAAACTCTGCATTACATGTATATAACCCTGTTTAAACAATTCATCTACACTTATATGAACTGTACTGTCAACGTGTTGTTCTTTGAGTTGCTTAATCAGAATACTAACTTTTGTTCATCTATATGATGATAGAAATATACAAACAAAGGATTTGTTGAAATACGGACGAAATCGCCGGCTCCGAACTGGCCCTATCTAAAGCAGAGATACAATATGACCATATAAAAAGGAGATACACGGATTCTTGTCACAAGTGCATTCTACCGAAAAATGGAAGGAAAAAATTAGAAGCTAAACTAGTCCCAGGATCATGCATGTGAGGCAAAAAAGCCATGAACTCATTAAACCATAAGTATGTATGATATCATGATTTGATTAATTTATACAAGAATAACATTGGGACAACAGCACCGGCGATAGCCCCTCCTGGCAGGGGTCCCGACTCCTGTGAAGGCTGAGCAGGAGTTAGACTTTTCGGGAGTGCATACCCGACTTGTAAACAAAGAATAGAAAAAGAAAAACAATGGCGATATAAACATTAATCGGCAGTATTTATGTATCAGAATACATTTCCCCATCCGAAGAAGCATGTATTAGGACCAATACATAAAATAACAGGCCACCTAAGCTAAATACTACCAAACAACCGAATATGGGTATCATATATTTCACACCATGAAATATCACACTGACTAGAAGGAAACAAGATACTAACAACCAAATCAAACCTGTGACAGAGAACACCGTCGGAACAAGAAACAAAAGCTCATTGCTTTTCCATTTCCATATATTTGTTCAAACAGGACCTGAACTTAAGAGATTTGTACGTTGTCTCTTAACGCTGGCTGCAGAGTCATTTGGAGTCTGACGTTCCATTACCGCTTTGAGTGCGTCGTGAATGCACGCTATGGAGGGGTTAGCAGTATTGGCTGAAGAGTTCTCGTCGTGGGGGTCGACGGATTCCTCACTAGTGATCAACAGGACGTTCCGGACGCGACCGCTGAGGGTGGTGATCTCGGCTTTGAGAGTGCGAAGGCGAAGGGATTTGAGAGTCTTGATCAGGTCTGTGAGAAGATTAGAACGATCCTCACAACAGATGGTTGCCCGTATCAACGTCCTGCCATCGTCGGATGAGTCGTCGGCATCGACCGTGAGGTCGTCGTTCTCGGTGGGCAGTGGGCTCACCTCCGCGATTGCCGACGTCTGGCGCTTTAACTCCTTGACATGCTGAATTACCTCAGCGAGCAGCGATGCTTTGTCCGTCTGAAAATGCCAACCAAGAGACATAACAAATCATTGCTTTTCATCTTAAAAGAATGGAAACAATGAATCGACATCTAATAACCCTTTGCGCTAGATTCTAGGGCAACCCCCAACACACAGAGTATTTAAGATAATTTTATTTGACATATCATCTGAACTGCTCTCGACTTATTTCTTTAAAGTGTCAAAAATGCCATAACTCGAGAAAGCTAGAAGTTAATCTAGATGTTGATCCATTTTCCATACGTACGTAGATATACGTGTAGATGTGTGCATACAATAAAAGTAGAACAAGTTGTTCATCGGTGAAATGAAGAATCTGGTTTCAACCAAATGTTGGAGGCAAAAACAGAAAAAATTGGATTAATGCAAAGAATAGATGTAACAGAGAATCTAGAGTTAGAAGTATAATAAAATTTATTTGGTTTTTTAAGTAGTAAAGTATATTACTTCTGTTGTGTGTGTTAAGCTACAACCTAAACAAGAGTGTTCGGTTGATCCATTTTCGATACGTACGTAGATATACGTGTAGATGTGTGCGTACAATAAAAGTAGAACAAGTTGTTTATCGGTAAAATGAAGAATCTGGTTTCAAACAAATGTTGGAGGCAGAAACAGAAAAAGTTGGATTAATGCAAAGAATAGATGTAACAGAGTTAGAAGTATAATAAAATTTATTTGGTTCTTCAAGTAGTAATGTATATTACTTCTGTTGTGTGTGTTAAGTTACAACCTAAGCAAGAGTGTTCCGTGATATAAATGAGGATATTGATTTTTTTCGAAAAGATTCGGCAGTAACTTCTAAGCGAGTGCATTGAAGCATATCAGAAAAACTATACTGGAAAAATAAGCGAAGCAAACCCTTACAAACGAAGAGCTTTCTTTTGAAAACGAGCTTCACTTATAAGAAAAGGTTTTGATCACACCCGTAAAAATATAAGAAACCAAAAATGGTGTCTGTGGGAGCTCGTGCTTGTGTGTGTGAGAGAGAGAGAGACCAAGTACGGACCTCTTAGACCAAACTGCTTGTTCCACATTAAAATCTATTTAGACATGAACTGTCTCTAAATTTGAACTAATAGATTTTCGTTAGTGTTGGTTATTTTTAAGAAACCAAATCTCCTTCATATAAAGCAGACAAAGGCTGCTGTTTTATCAATATACGGAACAATGTGAAATTCGAAACAGTGAGTTGTCACTTTTAGAACCAACATTTCTCGAGATGAATAAATATCAAATATAAAGCATGTTTTTTTGAGTGGTGAAAACAATAAGTTGTGGGGCACCTACGATGGCTCCATGTATGTACTCGCAGATGCGTGTGTGAGGGAGATTTGTTTATAAAGGTTAATTGAAGAAACAACAGAGGAAAGATGATAGGCCCGAAAAGACAAGAAGGTTGAGCATTTGTATGGTGCCAGTATGATGGAGTGTAGAAAGGAATTTGAGGCCTGCAGACATGCTTAGGCCGTGAAAAGAATAGTATATAAAGAACTCGCTGACACTGCCGGTTTTTCTTCTCCACCCCAACATTCCTTTTCCTCACAAAGCTTTTCTCTCAGCCGGTTAGGTATCCCTTTTTCATATCAACCCCATGGTACCACAAAAGTTCACAGAGCTCCGAGCAACTAAAAACTTCCCCATCCTTTTCATGGAACTTTCATAACCAGTCGATGCATCATTAACTATAATATATCTCACCTAAGAAAAAAGAAATACAGCCCTTCATAATAAGTTTTCAGTCAGAACCCTAGCTGCTACAGGTGGTCACTGCGTATATGAGAATCATTTGAATAAATATGTGCAGCCATTTATGTTAATCTTTTGCTTACGAAGATCAATTACAGATAGAGCAATGATAACGGATCTGCGTCACGAAAAGAAGTTTTTGATACCAAGAAGAGAAATTAACCGATTCAATTGAAGAACATGTCATGAAAATATCCAAATTGTCATTCTAACTTCGAATTTCTTATACGAGATCTTACTTTGGTGGTATTGGGGAGGAGAGTTCGTAGCCTGTCAAGATGGCCATTGATGCGCCCTCGCCTCCTTCGTTCGGCCTCGCTGTGGTTCTTGGAGGCAGCAAAAGCCTTAGCGTCCATGATTTCTTGCGCAGTGAGCTTCGAAAAGTCGGCCTGAAGTTCAAACGACGGAGAAGAGCCACGAACCCCGATATGGTCCGATCCACTGTAGAGGCCAATGCCGGAAAAGAATTCCGGCTTATCGAAGCCAAGCTGAAGGCCAAGACGGTGGTAGCCATGGAAGAGAGAGGAAGGAGAAGGAGAAGAGGACGATGGCCGGATTCCAGCGAGAAGGGAATTAAAATCATTAATGTCGCTAGCCGGATTGTTTATCTGCGAGAAATGGAGAGGGCTAGATGGAATCGTCCAGGGGATGAAGGGGGATGCCTCAGGGATCGACGGCGGCCCAACTCCAGCATATGTTAATGAAGGGTTGAGATTAATCACATCCGTAATCAACTCAGGGTAGATCGGGATATTCTGTGAACCTTCGCTTGCGTTCTCCATTTTTTTCCCACACACCTCTCTCTCTTTCTCTCTCTGTCTGTGTGTATGAGAAGGTGTTGAGACGCAATTGATGGTTCTGGTGGATCAGAAATCGCAAGAATCGGATGAAAGGTGTTGGATTTCTTCTTTTCTTTGGCTAAGAACAAGAGAGGTATCCAAAACTGATTCTCTAATATATATATATAGACTCATGCATGTGTCTATGTACTTGTAGAGAGAGAGAGAGAGCGAACTGAATCGTTGGTTCACCGTAAAGCCAAAGACTTGTTATGTTGGTTAATGATGTCTGTGAGACAGCCATTGCATTTGTAGGTCCTCCTTTTTATCACCAACCCTTTTTGTGGCTGCCTACTCATTTTCCTTCCTCCTACGGCATTCTTTTTCCCATTTTTTTAACACCTTTTTCACTTTTAACACATTACTGGTATAGCTGACCCACCCAGACCCAGAGAGATTAGTAAAGAAGGTTGTACCTCGGTCAAGGTCACGTTCATCGTTCTCCAATTCCATGCCTACTTCTGCTTCCCAAAAATGATATAATCATTCTGTCTTGGAACGCACTCCTCCCATATCTCTCACTGATAATATATTATCTTTTGCTACACTCTTTTTTAGTATGATGACTTTATCTCTTTCTTTTTCTCTCACTAAGACTGATATTATTTTACTATTTTATCGGTTCTTGACATACCTCCTTAAATTAACCTCTCTCTTCTCTCTGCTCTCTCCACAAGCCTCATACTTGATATAAGCATTTTACCTCTTTCTCTCCCTGACTCCAGAGTTTTTAGACTTAATATTAACATTTTACCTCTTCTTGACATATCACTCTAATATAATCTTTCTCTCTGAGAGTGCGTGTGATTGGACCCGAACGAATGCACGTACAACCACATATGGTCGGCTAGATGACCATCTAGTTCCTAGTGGCTGCATATTACTGTTTCTGTGAGTAAGAGAGCTTGCTTTATTGTTGGAAGTAAAATAAAGCTCGGATTCTTTTCCGGTTTTCTCCTGCAAAGATTTGGTGATCGCACCACCACCAATCAAAGACTCTAAGTGTTGTGGCCTCTGTGATGTCATGGAAGAAGCTCCATTGCGTCAGGAGAGATTGAGAGAGAGAGAGAGAACACTTTGCTTCTTAAAATTTGCACTGATATCTGCCTCTTCCACACCCACTTTGGTCTTGTGCTCGGATTCCTGGGTTCATATCGGGACTGAAGGTCACTGTCCATGGTTTTCCAAGCGGACCATACGCCTCTCGGTGCGCGCCCACTTATACGTGTTAGTCTTGGTTGGTGGCCCCGGTGTGGCGTGATTCGGCTTCCCATTTTAAGGCCAGCTATTCGCTCGCTTGGTGATTTATATGGTCCTTGATAGATAAGCCCAGTGAAAACGAGCTAAACTAGATGAGCAAAGGCTCTTTTTCCATCATTTGTGTGTGTATATATATATATATATATATATATATATATATATATATATATATATATATATATATATATATATATATATATATATATCATCTGTTACACTTAGGGAGTAGCATGTTAAAATAAATCTCAAGATGGTTGTTAGATAGTTGAAATTTCAATTTAAAAGCAAAAATTTGCATGTATATTTATTCACATGAACACTTTTTCTTTTTTAATTTAAATGTAAATCTATCAACGTAAGTTGAATGTTTAGGATTTGTTTGCATATTGAAGCACCAAAGCGTACTAGCGTATACTAAGTTCTATCTATCTTATTTGTTTATTTATTTTTATATATATATATATATATTATATATATATATATATATATATATATATATATATATGTATGCACATATATGAATTTGGGATTTCGATGCACTATGCTTTATTGATGCACTAACACACTAAATCGAGACTGTTAGGTCAAATAAAGTTGATAGCTAAGATTTTAAAATAAAAAGGCACAAGTATATTTTTTACTTTTGAAATTTAAAAAGTTACTTTTTAAAGTTCAAAAATAACTTTATGATTTTTGAATTTTAATTTTAACAATTAGATCTCTTTGATTGGAGGATTTACGTTTGTTGTATTAGTGGAATAGTTAGATACTCTAAGAATATATATTCTCAAATTACCACCAATGAGAATGACACCATAATCCATAGAATATACTCCTAAAGTATCCAAGCATTCATGTATATATACACACATACGTGTACATGTACACACATATATGTATATATATATATATAGAGAGAGAGAGAGAGAGAGAGAAATGCTAAAATCCTTCCAAATTATGTACTCTGAAATGAGAACCCTTTGTTCAAACTAGATTCACGGTCAATAATATTATTGATAAAATTGTAAGCGACCTGACGAAAACCTGTTCTCCCAGAAGGAGCTCCCTAGGGGCTCTCTCTCTCTTTCTATTCTCGCGAGGGGTTCTCTCCTATTGAACTTGTCTGTATTAGATCGTCGCGTACTCTTCTTGACAGATTGTTTAACTAGTGAATACTGTAGCCTTCACTGATTCATGATAAGGAAAGGTGCAGGGTAGAAGGTGCGGTCAAGTGGAACTTGAATCTTGTGCAATGCCTAACCTGCCTGCAAAACGGAAAAGATATGACCTACTTCATCCTTCAAACTAATCAATCTCGAAACTGTTTTAAATGCTCTTCAATGTGGGGCATTAAAGTACAACTCAGGAATCCTTCGTTTCCCTCGCTCATGACTCTACGTAATTGATTCGTTTTTGGCATTTTAAAATCAATAAGTTAGAAACGTACTGAATGAACATCGAAATTGCCTAACACGGGATTTTTTCTTATTGTTGTTGTTATTGTATTCGGTTTTCCAATTGACATTGATGGAGCTATGATGAAACAAAACACGATCATATGTTTATCGTATTCGCGAGAATGCAGCCTAGCTAGAAACTTGTGTGAACTTTCAGGATCCGAGGTCAGGCAACTTCCTTGAAGAACTAGTCTTTTGCTTATTGAAGATGTGGTCTTATAGAAGCACCGATACCCAGCCATTCACTAGAGAAATCCATGTTCACATCGAAGAGGAACCTGGCCACCAACCTCAATATGAAAAGATGATAATTCATATTCATCAAAACAGTCCAATACCAAACTAGAAAGGTTCTTAGTGTGGTTTTCACTTCTGTAGCTTTTAGGTTTTATATTGAGGTTTCACCAGAACCGTGCTTAATCATTAATCGTTGTTGTGTAGAATATACCGAAACCGTGAATATCTGTTTTGCATTTCACTTGTTCAATCTTCTGCAACTCCGGTGTCTTGTTACCTTTGGCTTTCAAGACAATAATAATGATGCCTGGAAACACACACAGAGAAGGTAAGTTAATCTCTTTTTAAATTTCAGCTGAGCCCATAAAACCAGTTAAAATGTTTCTTTCTTATCGTTAATATTAACTGTTTATATATATATTGAATTTACAGTTGAACGAGAAGAATATGAGTTACTTTTCAAGTAAAAATTTTCTTTTTTATACAAGTTTCTTTGTTAGTGTGAGATTGTTTATGTAATAAAACATTCTATGTTTTTGTTTAACAAGTTTCACAGTGGATATTAAAATGTTTGCAGCTTTGTGGTCAGAGGACTGCAACGCTAGTAACCCTATTATGCTAATTCTTTGTACGTGCACACAAATTTTAAATGAACTCAAGTAAATGAATTACAGAATTCAAGATAGCTAGCGAGCAAACACGAATAAGGTTGAGACGAGCTAAGCCATAGATGAGTCATGACCAAGTAGCCTCTTTACTTTCCTAATTCTCCAGGAACGAAACCGTCGCAGTTGACAATCATACCGGAATGTTATCAACATCGCTTATAAAAATGCATTGAAAAGTATATGCCCAGCTATGATCTGGATCATCGCTGTACATCTTACTTGAAGTGACCAACGTGGAGCCCGCTCCAATTCCTGGCAGACCAAAAGATTTTTTGGAGTCAGTCGAAGTCCAGTTGTGTGAAATTCAGATGAAGAAATCTGGATAAATTTTCAAACAATTTACACTACTTATATAACAATCTGCATATTTTGAGATTTTGGGTGAGGTGGTCACCTAGCTATAACATGAATAGGTGCTGCATAATGGAAGAAAGACTTTAGCCAGTGTTTCCAATTTTCCTTTTCCTCTAGCTCTGATCTCTTGTCCACAACAATGAGGAACGCATTGAACCGCGCCCTAAGCACTGCAGGCTGCTGCTTAATACTTTAAGCATCATAATTCTAATAAACCTCTGTATAGAGCGTACTTGACCATTCCTAACGCAAATTTTAAATAGTTTTCATGACTACAACTATAGAAAGAGGGGCATTGGTGAGGGTTTAGGTTAACCCCATCATTCTGGTTTGTCTTGGATCAACAGGATGAATCATTTTATGCATTTTCACCCACTATTTCCCACAAAAGATTCCCCAACGGCTTTCTCTTCATTAACACAACAAAAGAACTGTTGGGACTCCACTAGACATATAGTAAACAGACCTTCACTCGAACAGTTGTGTAATTGGAGTTTTCCTACTTCTGCAACCATGTTTGCCCCAGGATGCACATACTACGTCAGGTTGGTGACCTAAAGGGTTCCAACATTGGCAGGCTACAGACCTTCACATTTTCATTGAACACGCATATAAACATATGTATATGCATGTATACATATACATACATGTTCGGTTTGGCTTGCTTCACATTTTCATTGAACACGCATATAAACATATGTATATGCATGTATACATATACATACATGTATATGTATGTATATGCATATATACATGTATGTATATATAAGTTACTCTTGCTAAGCAAGCAAAACATGCGCACATCTAAAAAGATAGAGAAGTACCTCATGGGCCTACATGAGAGAGAGAGAGAGACTTGTAGGCCTCTCTCATTCTCTTTCAAGTCTGGTGAGCAGGAGCCACCTCCTTTATATTCATGTATGGAATGCTTATTTAAATACATACATACGTACATACATACAAATGTATATATATTTATATATATATATTACAAAAAAAACCATTGAAAGGGCAAACATCTCGGTTGTTCACTTGTGACCATCAATTGATTCAATAAAAGACTTGTTCGTTTGACAAAGCAGTTGATTGTGTCCTCTACGAAATGATTAGTCAACATCGAGCAGCCTTTTGATTTAGTCCATTTTCCTCTTCTCGGTGTGTATTCTGAGGCTTCAATTCCCAATACAAGAATGGATGAATGAAGCAAGCAATAACGCAGCATTTCCAACTTTTCCTTCGTAAAACTGAAAGAGACTTTTTTCCAAAGGACAAACAACTCTGCTACGTCCTGGATTCTTGGTTACAGTTTTTGCAGGCCATTAATGATATGAGAAAAGAGATGCTAGTGGTTTTAAGATGGGACATCGTTTGTTATATATATAGTTATAGACAAAGATAGGGGTAAATATACAATGTTCATAAAAGATATTTATGATTTTTGAAGTCGAATTAACTTGCATTTAATGATGCATTGTAAAAAAATTTTAATTCAAATCTCTATTATTAATCTAAAAAATGTTTAAGTATTCACCAATAACGCACAGTGAAATTTACAAGCTGGTTATCGTGACAGAGGGTAATGCATTTCTTTTTACTTTGAGAGAAAATGCTGAGCTAGAAAGATGTAGAACCGATTGATTAATGGCAATAATTTCGAGCAAGATAATTACATGACCGTCACCTTGTGATTATATATATATATATATATATATATATATATATATATATATATATATATATATATATATATATATATATATATATATATCATGTGTCTTAGGCCTCGACCTTTCTTTGTAATAAAAAAAAGGGTTGCTAACTGTTTCGCCAGAAAGAATGTGTTTTTTAAGCATAACGACGTCCGCGTCTCGAAAATTTAGTAGTGTATAAATAGTGCTCCGGGACCGTGTTCTTTTAGAGAGATTTCGAACATCCATCCAAGATCAGGTGGCTCTACCTCAAACAATTATGGTAACCATGGACTGCAAAAGGACTTGGCAGAACTTTGTACTTAGAATTTTTCAAAGTATCAGATGTCCGTAAATGCAAGGGTGGAAAGATATCTTATGGTACTTGAAGCAAGCAATAACGCAGCAATAACACAGAGGCGTTTTATATTCCAAAGAGTGAGAACAACTCTCAATCCTCTGGTCCATATTTGGAAGACGGATCTGATTGGTATCATTTTAAAAATTCTGGCTTTGGGTTCTTCTTAACCTCATGTTGCGAATAGCAAAGGATCAGATATTGAAAACCAGTCCAAGGGACACATATTTAACCAACATTACGCAAAAATAACAACGCAAAGCGCACACACACATATATATGTATGGATGGATATTTCTAATAAGTGGTTGTAATGAGTAAATCATTTCCCACATATGTACTCCATGGGTTTAGAAAAGTATGCCATATTTTGTCATTCAACACATTAGTCAAGCTCACTGTAACCATTCCTATCTCGAATTGAAGTAAGCAATCCTCTTAACAAGTATCGGTTAAAAGTTTGGATTACAAGGAATCAATTAGATATGCTTCAAATGGATCATAATGTAAAACAATTAATAAAGGATAATCATCTGCGCTAGTGTAGTAGAAAAAGTATTGCAAAAGCTTGGAGTTTCGAGAAGAGAGACTCCAATCGGAGTTGGGGCCGACTTATCCGGCAATCTCCAAATCGAATAAATTCAACCATAACTCCAGCACCGATTCGGAAGGCCATCTACAGTCTTGATTGGTTAGGTTTTCCCATTCAGAAGCTGCTAACAGCAATATGTCCATACTTTCCATTTGAAGTTGGCGATCGTGTAAACATTGTTGACTGTTCCAAATGGGTAGGCTTTTTACATTTAACTGAACGAAGTGAAGCGAAGGATATGTATTAAACTCACTAACATTGATCACATGATGCCCCTTGCATGTTTTGCACACCCACAGCTTCGTCCTTATCACTGTTTACTATTTATAACCAGTTACGGCAATAATGGCTCAACACAGGACCCAGGCGAAACCTTTTAGGCCTTTGACGAGGTGTAGTGCAGGTTTGCGATATGTTACCAGACCGGTAACGGATCTGATAGAACAATCTATCCATAAACGGGATTTCTGAAATTTCAGTCACCTAACCTCAAAAAAAGGTTTTTAACCATTAATGGATTTAAGAATTTTGAGAATCTCATTATGGTTGAAACTGGAGTATTGGATATCCTATCCCGTTTCCATGCCAGGAAAAGATCCAATTCCATACCCAACCGCATGGATATCGGGATGGATACGGGTCAAAAAGTTGAGGTTTGGATATGGAGCAGGCAAAGGTCAAGAAATTGAGGTTCAGAGATAGGATTGTGTACTATACCCTTCACCCCTCCACAATGCCGTCTCTACTCTTAACAAAGATCTTCAATCTTTTAGAGAAATGGGATATGTTAATGGCTTTTAATGGGTTTAGAGCATTTGAGTTCAAACAACGTTAGGGTTTTCCTGCCTGGTGAGTGAGAGAGTGCATGTGTAAACAATTGGCTATTAGTATATCTAGCATACATTTATCTATGGAGATTAATTATCTAGCTATCAGTGAGTGCATACACGTACAAACAGGATTGTGTACTATACTTTTTGCCGTCGTTTTTCTTCAAGTTATCGAAGAAGAACCGTGGACATTAATTAGCCCAAGATTCTACTAGTGTTTGACATGATTAAGTCGGATCTTAAATACCTCATTCTTCAGCATTTTCTCACTCTAATTAACTCAGGATCATGGGTCTCAACATTGATTTTGTATATAAAAAATTCAACTAATTGGTTAACATGAGGTATGCACCTCGTTTGCTGATAGTGAATTCTTGCTATGATATTCTATCCCATAAAACTGTATATTCAGTTTATCGTGATCTTATGGCAATTAGGTATTGGACTTGCTGAGAGACAACTGGTTCTTATATTTTTATCCCATGCTATGAGAATAATGTGGATGTAACATTCAAGTTCTATAGTGTTACCGAACTCAAATAAATTCTAATAAAGCATTAATTCACTGCCATCACATTTTGCTTCGGTGCTGTATGAGTGAACAACATTCAGCATGCATGGCACTAAATTTGATTCAAAAACGGATCCCATGCCTAGGATTGAATTTTGTGTTCTGGATGACTTTGGTTACATTTGCAGAAGAGTGAACATACAAATCCTCGGTAGAAAAAAGAAAGATATAGATCCAAGGACTTATTGGGCCGACAAGCAACATTTGTGCAAGTAGTACAACAACAACTAAGCTTTTCTCATACTAGATGGGGTTAGCCACGTGAATTCTTTGTTTCCCTAGAATTCGATTATATGTCATTTTAACATTTAACTCAATATAAACTAAATCATTCTTTATTATTTTTTTCCAACAGTTATGTGGTATTCCTCTTATTCTTTTAACATTTTCACATGTCTTCTTACCAAAACTTTCTTTGATTGTCTTTCTATATATCCAAACCATCTTACACAATTTTCACTCATTTTGTCACCTATTAGTGTCACTCCTAATTTATTTCTAACAACCTCATTATGTATACAAACCTTGACTTGTAAGACCATTCATCCATCTCAACATATTCATTTCTACCACGAATATCTTTTCTACATGTTGATAATTAAATGCCCAACATTCAAAATAATAAAGAACAATGGTATTTACCTTTCAACTTTAGTGATACCTTCTTGTCATATAGCCTCTTCATTGTAACTAACCTACATTAATTCTATTTGTAACATCTACCTCAATTTTTTCATCACTCTCTATAACCCTACATACTTAAAACTTTGTTATAATAGATACAATATGTATGTCATTTGAAGTAACCAAATGACTAAATTTGGACTCCATTTATTGTCTTTGTTCTACTAAATTGAAAACTTTTACTTCTTAAAGTTTCTCTCCATAGTTCCAATTTCCTATTAACTTTTTCCTTATACTCATCAACCAATACAATGTCATGTGCAAATAACATACACCAAGGTACTTTATCTTGAATGTGTTTTGTTAACTCATCAATGACCAATATAAATAAATATGGACTTAAAGTTGCTCTTTGATGTAATTCAATATTAACCTCAAAGATATCTATCATTCTTTCATGGATCCTAACATATGTTTTTGCACTATCATACATGTCTCTTGTAAGGTTGATGTATGTCAATAAGATATCTCTATTTTCCAATGTTCGACAGAGAATATCTCTTGGCAGTCTATCATAATCTTTTTCTATGTGAAGGCTATTTTTTCTTCAAATATTCTATATGGCATTTTAATAGATGAATAGCCTTAATATCTTTCTTTCTTGAATTCAAATTGGTTCTTTATTATATTCAATATTTGTTTCAACCTAGATTTAACTTGATATCTCGATAATTTGCACAATTATTAATGACTCCCTTGCTCTTCTATGTGGGTGTAATTGTACACTTCCTCCACTTCTCAAGCATCTTTTGGTTTTTTTATATTCCATTAAATAATCGTATAAGTAGTCAAGTAATACAGGTCTCTCTTAGGATTTTTTATACTTTTGTAGGAATATTATATGGTACTATGAATTTATCAACCTTCATAAGTTTAAGAGCCTCTTTGACTTTATTCTTTTGAATATGTTGGTAGAAATTATTGTTTATATACTCTTCTAATTTGGTTAACTCTTTTAAGCTAATATTAACAACTATATTTCATTAAAAAGATCGTAAAAATAATTTTTTATCTATTTTTTATCATCCCTTGCCACTAGAATCTTCTTATCCTCATCTTTGATGCATTTAACAAAAATAAGATCATTAACTTTCTTATCTCTAATCTTAGCGATCTTAAAAATATTTTTTTCACCTTCTTTTGAATCAAGCTATTTATATAAACTTTCAAATTTCTCACTCGTTCCGAATTAGATTTGACCACTTATGTCATTTTTTATTACGAGAATGGTCTTATTAAATAAAAATCAACTTAACCTAAATCCACATCTACAAAAAATGAATTTACATCATTAAAGTTAGGTTTTGTTAAATAAATATGCAACACTAGTGTAATCCGGCCCATACAACGATCTGACAATTTTGGTACATATCATTGTTTAACAACTATTATGTGTCAGACAAAAAGCAGCTGGGACTAAACAAATCAATGTGGATAGGTGGATGGAGTATTTTGGTAATGGTTGATGTCTTGGATCCACCTTGTAAGTTGTCTAAAATTAATTGTTCATTAAAGGATGCGTAGGATTTAATTTGTGTTGAGTAATCTTAATCTTAATTAAGTTCCCTCTAGTTAGAGCTTTGCCTTCTGCCATGCAAATCTGATTTCCAGCCGGCGAAATTAAAAAACCGAACACCAGATTATGGACTCAAGTTCATATAACCAGCTTCTCCAACAGATGTTATGTCAAATACGACCATCGAACAGCTGGAATAAGTTTGCGATGTATCGGCATTTCTTGGACTACCGGAATGTTTCTATCACTAGTTGGAAAATGTCCGATTTCCACTAGTGGTGGAGCCAAAAAACCAAGATGAAGATTATCCTAAATAGTCATGGTTGGTGAAACCACTGTCGAATTACCTTTGGTTCTTCTTGCTCGTTTAGGTTAATTGAGGGTAGACACGGCCGGTTCCTAACCAGCCTGGCGGTTTCAACTGAAACCGAAACGACACGGCCCGGTTAGAAACCGGCTGAACTCAGAACAGGAACTGAGTTCGAAACTGAGGACCACTCGATTCAGTTTGAGTTCATTTTTTATTAAACCAGAACTACAATCAAACCGAAAAAAGCAGTTTTAAACCATCGGTTTTGTTATTTTTTAAATTTATTTTTATAAATTTTAATTTTTTAATAAAATTATGGGTTTTGAGTGGTTCCAAACTCAAACGGAAACTGTCCTGAAACCGGCCTTGGATTAGTTCGATTACGATTCCAGATCCTGGACTAACAGGAACCGGACACGTCTAGTTGAGGGTATAACCCAATAAACATCAGATATTAAACTTGGTTGATTCCAGGTCCTGAACTAACAGGAACCGGACACGTCTGGTTGAGGGTATAACCCAATAAACATCAGATATTAAACCAAAGATATTAAACTTGGTTGAATGCATGTCGAAAAATCTTTGCTTCCGGACAAGCCTTAAGTTACTAAATTAAGCCTTAGCTCACACAAAGCGCAACAGCTCACCTGGCTAGCTGCACGACTTACAAATTAAAGGTTATGAGTTCGATGCCTGTGGCGTGCATCTGGGTTTAGTCTCCCCACTGTACTGAAAAGAAAATAGTGGGGGTTACCTCAACATTTACCAACCACTGACAGTTTAATAACTTGAATGCAAGTCGCCATCCTCAACATTTCGCAGTGGCTGCAATCGCAAACTAATTCCATCTGTTCCTCATATCCTCCAGCTTTAATTTGAAGCAAAGGTAGCTTTTCCCTTTCTCCACCAACTCCAGATCAGTCTCCGTCTCTTTCTTCTCTTACTTTTTAGTTAGGTCAAACTTGTCGGAAACGAAGATCTAGGCCGAACTAAGGTGCATATCTAGTTAGGGCACGTTAAAGAAATGATGAAGGTGGAAACAAGGAGGGATGAAAACGACCCACCATTATGATATGCTGTAGCTTAAAAGCACCCCGCCCTTCTCCTTTTGTCTGTACCAGAGACGTGAAGACAATCATTCCCAGTCATCTGGGGTTTTACCAAAACCCCACTCTGACTCTGATTCGATTTGAAGAGAGCTCATGAGTTTGCTCCTCTGAGGGTGAGCTCAGGTGGTTGTGAGAAAACCCACCATCATTTATGAACTTGAAAGAAAACAAGAGCATTGATAAAGAACAGAAAATTTATCATCATTAAGGGGCAGGAACTTTTCAAGCAGAAGCAGAAGCAGAAGCTTGAGTGCGTATTCCATCGTTAGCGCTGCGAAGAACTGGAAGTACGCGAACATCCATATTGTAGGTATTCTGGATTCCAAATTAAAGTGGAACAAGGAGTCGCACCACTCTTTTTTTAGTGCCCGTTCAGCTCTTCGGTCAATTTCGAAAAGGTCGTACCATTGCTTCTATCAACAAAAACTGTAAAACTATGAAACCATGTTTCCCATGACAAGGAGTTCAGAGCTAAAAGATCCATAAGTTCTGTAAAGTTCCAAAACACTAACGGGACCTATAGATGGAGACTTCGACAATTATCTGCGACCCAGCTCCCACCTTTTGCTTACATGGAAGCCAAAAAGGTTGGAGAAATTAAAATGAAGTAGCAATCCTTAGAGGTGTGTTTCTTCCATGAAATGTCAGAAGGAAAAGAGCAGCACTCCCTGCTGATCGATCATATATAGTCTGGTTATACGCACTTGATATGTTACTGGCTATATGTTACGTATATTTGTTATGCCATGTGAAGTAGGCAATGTAGAGTAGTTTGAGTGTATGGAGGATGTGTAATGATTTATCTTGAGAAATTTTTTCCTTGGCGAACTTGGCAGCCGGGAGATGCACTTGAATGTGTCCAGTACCGGCAAGGAGAGTAGAAAACTTGACAAACTTCGCACAAAATCTTCCAAGCATACAGTCTTTCCTTTGTTTTATTCGCTTCCACCCATATCAATACTCCAAGCAAACGACCTGGGCCGGTACCTCCAAGCTGTGCCGGACTTGATCATGGGCGAAGTAAAGGAGAAACCTCACCCATAATTTGAACAAAACAGGTTGTCTAAATCTTTTTTGCTAAAATATACACGACTCTTATTACGTGAATTCCATCCATCTGAACTTCCGCACACCCCAAAAGACTTATAGGTCTGTCATAAGATTATTGTGAGTATCTTCCAAAAATATAGGGTCGTTGATTTCCTCATGGTTAGCAACTTAGAACCAGATCAAAGGGTAAAAACTTGAAAGGTTTCCCTGCATCAAGATAGTTTATATTCTGGATGTGTTTACCCTTGATAGTATCACAATACTAAATAAAGTATTTCTCCTGATTTAGGCCTTTGACTGCACTAGAAGAAAAAGTCGAAGAAGTTTTGTTTAGTGAAGGAAGAAGTGAAACTGGATCACCCGTCCAAATATTCTAACTTTCCGTAGATTGTTAAACGGTCCTTCCCCTTCTGTATTTCCATAGGTTTTTCCAGCCAACCAACGGTCACCGAGAACGTCTCTTAGGAGAAAAATGTCTGCCTTTGAGTGGAGAATGTCCGCTGGGCTTGGGGGCATCAGAAAAGCATCGAGAATGTTGGATTTGGGTAGTTAACAGGGACGGTACCATGTCGCGTTGGACACGAGTTTACATTCAAGTAGGTTGTGTCCTCTAGGGACATGGTTATGGATCTAATTGAGGCGTATGGGAACAGTTGATTGGGTCCTGTTTGGTATATGGATCTGGATACTATAAAAGATCCAAACTATTATAGAATGGATCCAGGCAGGAACCAAATGGATCCAACTTGAGTTCTCAAGCTATTGCCGAACTGTTTTCACTCAGTTTTTGATAAGTTTTGAAGCCTAAAGTTCGTATTTCGTTTAGACTTTGTGTAGAGTTTGAACTGTGGAGTTTGGCATGAAATATGAAATAAATTTAATAATAATTTTATGTTTGTTTATGTGCAAATTGAGGTAACGTTGATGGTTTGCATTTTTGAGAATTGGATCTTACTGGGTGTTTGGGTAGGTGGATGTTTTGAATGCATGCTAATGACAATTTTACTGTTTTTCAATGGTGCATGTGACTATAAATGGGTTTATTACTATTTCATAACCATTATATATGACCGCTAACTGGTGCATTAGAATGACTATATTGCTATTGTTGAGCATGCAATCAGTTAGCTTGGGCATGAACAAAACATTATCAAATATGGATTCACCGGTTTTGCGGTGATAGAGAACATTGTTCATTGGTGGATGGGTGCATTATATAGTGAGGTGTTCGTGTATGGGTTGAAAGTGTTAGTGATTTTTAAAATACATAAAAATGTGGTATAAATTATAGTTGTTGTCATATTGTGACATTAAGAGTCACTTAAGTGATAATTATCTCTTTAGTAGAATATATAGTGGTTGTTTAACGCATGAGCATTATCAGCCATGTTATGGTATTAAGAACCACTTGAGTGATAATTATTTTCATTAGTAGCGTATGTAGTGATTGTAACTTATATGCATTAGCGGTCATGTTATGGCAAGAAGATCCACCTTCTTGAGTGATAAATATACTCATTGATAACATATCATGAGTTACATCTTCACCATGTCTATATATATAGTGATATTATAAACAAGATTCATCCAACTTTTTCTCTTATTACGTGAGTCCTTTATATTTAGTTTTTCAAGAGAGTTTACAAGTCCTATTGTATCACTAATTAGACTTGTAACATCATCTTTATTTTATAGGTTTGTGTAAGATTCGATTACTTTAGTGCAAGATGAACTAAAAATCTTCATTGTATCCTCAAGGTGTTTGTCGGAGTCTATTGCATTAAGTTATTTGATACGAATAGCGATAAATGAACTGAAAGGTTAGTGTTTATCATGCCTCGAAGAATAACAATATCCTAACCTTCTTTTTTAAGGTGTTAAATTTGATGTGTTAGGTACCAACCACTCAAAAAATTGTATCATATAAACTTTACCCTAATAATCTTTAGGTTTATTTATCAAGATAACTATTTCCTTGCGAGAGATGACATCTGACTTCATTTGGATAGTTTTGCTCAGGATAATTTCTTACGGTAGCAAAAAAAAATGTACTTCCTTCTTACTACTTTGAATGTCTTATACATCCTCACTATGTCAAGGTCAAATGAGAAGGATAATGACACCTTTAGAGAATCTCGCAAATGAAAGAAGTGGGATAATGATAATTATATTTCCATGTATCACATCCCCAATGACATGTCAAATACCTTATTCAACACTTATCAAACATCGGCGTGCGCAAATGACCTATTTGACAAAATTGAAGCCTGGTACATGATGGAGGATGCTCTAAGTAAGAAATCTCTTGTTATCTCTTTCAATAATTATAAGATAGTGGATATAGATCCGTTATAGAGCAATTGTATCAACTCGAATGGACTTTAAATAATTTGAAAGATGGGATTAATGAAACCATCATAGTTTCTTCTATTATAGACTACAAACAACCAAAAAAAATTCAATTTTTTTTTTCATCTTTTAGAAATTTTGCTTTTTTGGGAGCTTTGGGTCTTTTAAGGGTTTTTCAAATAAAAACACCCTAAATTGACTCATTTCCACACAATATTTTTGTAATGACCTCAAAATGATAGTATATTGCATTCCTGTTGAAAAAAATTCAATTTACACAAAATTGCACAAAAATGACTATTTTACTCTCAAGACCAAATTGGTAGGATTTTTCCTTTTTAAATCATTGCCTTCTAAGGAAGGATGATTTAAAACAATTTTTTATAAACAATTGAAAAAGGAGACATTGGGAATCAAACCCAAAAATGTTTACAAATTGATAAATTTATGGAATTCCAAAACTCTTGATATTCAAAAACAAATTAAATTCAAACTAGACCTGAGAAATTCGCGTGGTCGAGAATAGTCTCATTCTACTGATATCCAAGGGTTAAAGTGGTTCTATACCCTACACCTATCAAAAGGGTTAAATGGTCAAGGTAGTTAAAGACTGAATCACAGAGCGAAAGTAGGTCACCATTACAAACAAAAACTGGGAATAAAACCTAGTGCTTTCTAAAAATAATATTTGATTTCATTAAATTTGATGTTTTTAAATATAAAAATAATTTTTATATAAAGTGTTTGAAACCATACCTTTCATATATAAAACTTGGACCGAAAGGAGGTAAATTCTCTAGAAAGAGGAGATTGTATGAATAAAAAAGGCAACAACCAAGCACTTGCCAATTTCAATACTATTGGGTAAGGTAACCTGTCATTTTTAGTTTCACGCATGAAAAAGGAAAGTTGACATTCAAGAAATGAAAGTCGATGTTCAATAAAAGAAAATTGACGTTCAAGAAGGAAAGTCGGCGCCCAAAAAGGAAGATCGGCATCTAGGAAGCAAAGTTTGTATCATCTAAGAGAAAGGAAAGTGGTTTAAGTTGGTAAGCCAAGGTGCTTGATTTGGCAAGTCACCAAGAGGAAACTTACCAATTTCAGCATAAAGGGATCAACTTACTTACCATACGCAGATATTAAATGCTCGATTTGCTTTCTGGGTATTATTCCTTTAGCTGAGTGCTTGGGTTATGCTATAGAGCAACTTGCATTCTTTACTGGGCCCACAGCTGGTGGCCTCCTAATTTGGCAATGCAATGGAAATGATAATATCCATATATGCACTATAACATGAAATGGTCCCGGTTGTATAGCATTCACTCCTTGGTCCTATTTTATCAAATATGTTACTGGTACTTTCTTTTGTGGCGGAATAGTTCACAGAAAGAACAGATTTTAACAAGGTCTCCTTTGATGGTTGTAATGAATCTATTTTTTCCAGCAGTACACCATTCTACTCATTCTGAGTTGCAATATGGGAAGTTTGAGGTGGCACACTCAAGATTTAGTAGGTGTGTTATGCTTCTAGCATATGCTTGCAATCTCGTTTTCAGTTTAAGAGTCCCAGGAACCTTTGTGTTCCTGTTGATAAGTGGAGTTGCTTATCTTGCTAGTTATATGTCATGGGCAAGATTTCTTCCATCATATTTTGTAGCAAATACATTAGATCGATTAGTCAAATGGTGCCTTCAGTATGGTCAATCTTATCAAAAGAAGTTTGTGAACCCTGAATCTCATCAAGTTTCCTATATAGGATGCCAGGCTATTATGTATGTGCTATGCTTCCGGATGAGGTCATTCATGGAGGCTCCTATTCTCAAATCTAAGCTTTTTAAGATTCACCTTGATGTTATTTTGCATAACACCTTAGAACTATTAAAGGTATGTTTGCCTTCTATAGTGGAGGAGTTTCTGAAATAGGCTATAGGAATGCATTTGGTTAGCTCAAGGGATACTATTCCTGAAGGTTTTCTGGACTCGGTTAACTCAAAGGCCTTTGGTGGCATTGATAGATTGGACATGTTCTTCCCTTTCGACCCATACTTACTGAAGAAATCAGACAGATATAGATGGCGACAATGATGATTATGGGGAAAATGAAAAGATTGGTCAAAGCTACGTAGACTTTGACATTAACGAATTTGATTACTCATTGAACATGATGTCAATCACACCCAAGGATTCATTGAAATCCAGACTTGTTGCATCGCTAGTATCACCTGAATCTGCTAGATTTATGAAGATGCCAGCCAAGCTCAAACCTTTAACAAGTCCTAAGTGGTGAATTACGCATCAGTGAAAGAGACTGTTGGTGTGGATTTGTACTCATAAGAGCACGACGAAGGTTGTGATAATGTGTTGCTCTGACTCTATGATGTTGTGTCGCTCTTCCTCCTTGATAGGCTTAATGACTTAATCTGTAAAGGGTAGTTTGGCGAAAACTTCTGTTGACAATTCATCTTGTTTTCGGGTGTTGGAACACAGTGAAAATGAAAGTCTGCAATAAAGGAGGCCACTTACCGATTCCAGCCACAAGTTTGAGTTCAACAATGAGAGCAGCAAGTGGGCAGCAACAAAGGAAACCCAGACCTTGCCGGTTTCAACCAAGCTTGGCAACTTGCCATATTACATGTTGGATGATTTTGGTAAGTGAGTGCAGCATGCCTTGGCCCAGTTTGGAAGGTCCATATGCAGCATTATCTTACCTAATTCCTGCAGATTTTTCAACGAATGCCTCTTGGCTTATAAAAGTTGTAGTAAAAAAGGCAACACATTAGCTATAAGATGGCCCTTGAGGGATAGAAAGAAAGAGAGAGAGAGAGAGAGAGGAAGAGAGAAAGAAGAAGGGGAATGTTCGCTCCCAACCACCACTGACCGATTCTTCCGCCACAGGTCCACTCTTTCCTTATTTTTTTTATTATTATCTCTTCTTTTATTAAGATTAATCAGGTTATAATTAAGGAGCTCATGAATCTATATTGATGTATTAGTTAAGAATCATATGTTGCCCCGTCTCTTTTTCATTCATCGATTATCTGATATGAGTTTGATTCTCTATCTTTTCTACTCCAACGTATATTATAAGATCGCATACCTCTTAATCTCTTCTATACACATGTTATAATTATAATTTTATTTATTTCAAATTGTTGTAGATTAATTTTTAATTCAGATGAAAACACATGCACGAATCTAAACATTTAAAACCCCTTTTTTGCACCCCGTACATGTTCGATAAATAATTTTTAATTCATTATTCTCTACTCCGAATGTTCTGAAATTTTGCATCTCCAATCTACATACATAGACACACTATCCATAAAAATCACAAGATTTTAGGGTTGTGCAACATCGTGAATAAAATCATAGAAGTTCGAATAAAATTGGAACAAATTTTATAAAACCAGAAATTTTTGCAATAGAGGTTGGGTTATTAGCCCATATATTTGTACAGTAAACCATTTTGATTGAAAATGGTCTCATTGAAAGTTCACATATGTAGCCTTCCAATAAGAATAATTCATAAAAATCAGAGATCTGAGCATAAAGATAGAGTCATTTTCCTAAACCTCTCATTATTTGTTACAGATCTATCTTAGAAATCTGAGTGGGGTCTATTTTTGGATTTAATTATATAAATATATAATATATAAAATAAAAATAAAAATAGTTTCAAAATCTATATATCAAACTCTGTGTTCTGTAAACTTTTTAGAATTTTTGGGGATTCAAATGTTGTATAAAAAATCGGTAAATAAGTCTCTAGAAATAAAAACAAGTTGTGCTTTTCAAGACTTGGAATGTTTTTGAGTTGAGAATCAAAATTATGATTTTCGTTAAGTTTTTAGAATTGAGCATTAGTTTAAGAAGACCTATGTCGAAAAGAATTCACTTATCCATGATCGCTACATGAAGTCAGAAATCATCTTTGTTAGTTTGAGCAAACTAGTTAGCACGCTTACCATACGATGTAGTCTATGAATTTCGTTTCGAATCTCTACATAGACTTCGGAATAAAAATTCACAACTACATAGACATACTCTTTATAAGGATTTTAAATGAACTTTGAAATATGATAAGTAAGACATTTTCTTGAGGAATTCACTAATCTTTTTTAGCTTGTAAAAAAGTACAGAAAGCACGATGATTTTAAAAATCAATCTACTCAAGTAGAAGTCAATGTTACGGAGGAAGCTATCTATAGAGCACTCAAAAAGAATAAATCAAGATTTCAAAAAATCATATGGAAACAATGGTAGGAACACCAAGCATAAGAAATAGAAACATAGACCATTATAAAGTAAATGTCACCTGTACACCCTAAGTTAACCATCCCACGCATGCATTATGCATTATAAAGTGAATGCGATACTTTAAAAAGTTTAATAAAGACAAGAGTCCTAATTCTTCTAAGAACAATCTTATTCCTATTATACCGGAAGTAAATATGATAAAAGATATTAGATCTTAGTGTGAAGACTCCAATGCTCCTTACCATGTGTGTAAAAACCAAAGTATCTTTGAAACCTTAGTAGAATAAGATAGTCTCATTTTATACATGGACAATGCTTTGATAGCTTAGGTGAAAGAAGAAAGAATGGTTGAACTCAAATTTACTTCAAGTAAAATTCTGAGGTTGTTCTCTTTATACCAAATGTAAGGAAAAATTTGGTGTCGGTTTCCTTAGTTAATTATCATGGGTTTAAAAATTTGTCTAAGGAAATCATGCTTGTTAGGAAGAGTTATCCATGTGAGTTTATATTCAAGTTGAATATCAATAATAAAAATGATATTTTTGCTTACATTATTGACTCATCTAATTTATGATATTTTCATTTGGGCCATATGAAATTTAGAAAATTGAATGACATCGATAAATCAGATTTAATTGTAAAAATTGAAAAGTCAATGAATTCAGGTTCTACTTGCATGCATACCAAAATACGTATACTAAAATCACTAGACTTTCATTTTCAAGAAATAAAAGAAGTTCCAAAATTTTGGATGTAATTCATTCAAATGTTTGTGATTTGCATGATTGCCAATGATAGGAGTTAAAAGGTATCATTTGATTTTGTTTTATATATTTGATGTACACAAATGATGGAGTTTTGAAAAAGTTTAAGATTTTTAAAACTTAAGTAGAACTTCAACATGAAACTTTCATTAAATTTTTGAGGACCGAGAGGAGAAGAGAATGCTATAATTCTAACTATTTTGAGTTTACGGGAATCATACATCAAGCTACAACCCATTTTTCTCCATAACAAAATGGTGTGGCAAAAAGAAAAAATAGTGTATTAGAAGAAATGATAAATGTTTTTGTCATGCTCTGGTTAATCGAATGGTTATTGTGGTTAAGCATTGTTAAACATTTATTTTATTTTAAATAGAGTTAAAAATAAAATAAACTTATTTCTCTATATGAACTCTGGAATAAAAGAAGTCAACAAAAATTTTTTAAAAGTTTGATGTTGTAAGGATATTATCAAATTTATAAAATCGAAAAGAAAGAAATTTGTTAAAAGAGGAATTGAAAGTATATTCTTGGGATATATCAAATATAGTAAAGCATATAGATTCATTATAATAGAATCAAATGACTCACATTTGAAGAAAATGTTGGAACTAGTAATGACAATATAGAGAGTTCAATACCTATAAGAAGCAAATGGCAAGCAAATACAAAGACCTTTGTACCCAATTTCCAATGAAAAGAACTTGTACTTCAATTATGAGTCATGTCATTTTGTTATAACATAGAAAATGATGCCGAGACTTTTGAAGGTAATGAGGTCTCTTGATTCGGCCTTTTGAAAGGAAGTAATCTGCGATGAGATGGACTCAATAATGAGTAATAAAATTTAAAAATTAGTAAAAAATCGATGAAATAATTGATAATTTTAAAGCTAATCTTGTCATCATATTTTTTTTTAAAAAGAACTAATTATTTTGACACATATATACCAATAGATAGAATAGCTACAATTAGGTTTTTTTACCACTTGTATATATATATATATATATATATATATATATATATATATATATATATATATATATATATATATATATATATATATACATATGAAATTGTTATTTATCAAATATATTTTAAAACAGTATTATTAAATAACAAATTAGAGGAAGAGGTGTATATGAAATAACCATGAGTTTGTTGTACTTGGAAAATAATATAAAGTTTATAAACTAGTGAAGTCCTTCTATAGTTTAAAGCAAACCCTTAAGTAGTGACATCAAAAAGAATTTGGTTTAATAATTTTGACATGAAAGAATATGACAAATGCATTTATAGCAAATTTCATAATGAAAAAGTTATTTGATTTATTTATATATTGATGACATGATCATTTGTTTATATGAAAAATAAATCTCATAAAATCTAAGAAGAAGGTCATTCTTCCCACATTTCATGGATGCACATTATTGGCATCGAAAGTGGTCATCAATAACTTATATCTCTCACTTATCACATGAGTCAAATTATGATACACTGGTTTTTTTCTACTATTTCAAGAATTTCCAAGTTGTACATTTCAAGTTGCAAGTTATTATGTTTTTCATAATCAATACATTTTTCTTACATAACTAACACAAAATTTAGGCATATCTCAAACCATTGTCTATAATATGTTTAATAAAGAGATCTTCCAAAATGCTTTTAGTGAAGGGGTCAACCAACATGTCTCACTAGTTGGCATATAAGATATAATTATATCATTCCTCTTAAGCATATCATGAACATAATGATATTTAACCATTATATGATTGCTACTAGAGCTATCAACTTCACTCTTAATCAGAGTGATTGTAGCTCTATTGTCACAATAAATGATAACTAGCTCACGTATGAAGCAACTTATTTAATGTTGTGATCATATTATAAGCAACAAACTTAGCTTCTCATGTATGCACCTATTTCTTGCAAGCCCACAAAACACCAACACCTTTAAATAAGAATATTTGATCGTAGGTTGACTTCTTGTCATCTTTGCTCTAACAAAAGTTAGTGTATGAGTATCCTTTCACTTTTAGTTCATGTCCTTGAAAGTATAATTTTAAATATTTATTCCTTTAAGATATCTCAAAATCCTATTCACATTTATTTAGTGATGTCAACAAGGATTACTTTGATATTTACTTAGAAGATTAATAAGTTGATATCAAGTCTTATACATAACGGAACATATATCAAGTTACCCACAACTTTTGCATAAGAATTATTAGGTTTGTTTTCACTTACCAGGATAATCAACTTTACCTAATTTTACCCATTTAAAGAGTATATTTGCAGGTTTACAATCACTTATTCTAAGTTTTTTGGAGATATAATCAATATATTTCTCTTAACTCAAACAAAGAAGTTTTGATTCTCTATCATGAGAAATCTTTATATCAAAAATATATAATGCACCTCCCATATCCTTCCAAGTTTAACTATGACTTGATTTTGACAATCATCCCATTATCCTTTTTAGTCAATAATATGTCATCTAAATATAATGATAGAATGACAAAGTGACTCCCACTATTCCAGATATATAGATAGTAGTTTACCTTATTAGGCACAAATCTAAGTCTAAATATGGCATTTTAGAAAGTCAAATACCATTGATGAGGTGACTCTTTAAGATTATATAGGGATTTCTTCAACGTATATACTTTATTTTCCTAGCCTTCAACAATATACCTATCTAGTAAGTACATATAAATAATTTTATTTAAAACACCATTTAAGAGTGTAGTCTTTACAAGATGTTGTAAATCTAAATCATAAAATTCAGAAATAGCCAAAATAAAAATTAATGAAAGTAAATTTAGCAATAAGGGAATATGTATCTACATAATTTATCCTCTCATTTTGGAAAAATTCTTTTGCAACCAACTTTACCTTAAACATATCGATTATTTCATCAATTTTATATTTATTTTTAGAAACCCATTTGTAATCTATGACTTTCGTTCATTTTGTTAAATCTATCAATTTTCAAACTTAGCTTTTCTCAATAGATTAAATTTCTTCATCTATTACTTTTTCCTAATGATTCGAAAGAGTTAATAGATTATTGATAAGTCAAGTTATCAATCAAACTCATCTACCATTGATTTATAAACTTTTTCTAAAAGGTAAGTGTGATAATCTTTTAAATAATATGGTATGACCCTATGTCTTTTATGTCTATTTAAAGTTTCAGTTTTGCTAAGAAAAGTCTTCTACATCAATATCTATGAGTCCAAATGATGATGAATCCAATCCACTAGATCTTGAGTGCTATCATCATTATTTTAAAGGATATCATTCTTAATATCTTCTAGAATTCAACATTCCTACTTTGTATTAAATCATGATACTTGTTATAAAATCTTTAACCTTTGGAACTTTTTAGGTATCAAATAAAAATATATTTAAATGACCTATTGTCTAGTTTATCTCTAGATTCATCAAGGATCTATACATGGGTAATGGATTTCCAACTCCAAAAATAATTCGGGTATGATTTTCTTACATCACATCTCATATGGTATAGAAAATACAACCTTATAAGATAATCTATTTAATATGTATATAGATGTAATCATTGCTTCTCCTTAAAATACCTTAAGAAGGCAAGTATTTGTTAGCATAGACCTAATCATATTTAATAGTGTCATATTATATCTTTCAGCTACACTATTTTGTTGAGATATCTTCAGCATTCTATTTTATTTTAAAATATTAAAGTCTTTATAGTATTCTAAGAATTCTATAGAGGTTGATTTACCATCTCAATTAGACCTTAAAACTTTAATTATCTATACTAGTTGATTTTCAACTTCTTATTTATATTATTTAAATATATCAAGTACCTCAAATTTATGTCCTAGGAGTTATAAATGTCTATATCTCGAAAAATAATCTATGAATGTAATAAAAAAAGCTTTCTATAGTGAAACCTTACTTTAAAGGGTCCATAATATCTATGTGAATGATTTCTAATAGGATTATTGTCTTAATTATTTTTTTAGAAAATAATTTTGTAGTAATTTTTTTTTTATATAAGCTTCACACTTATTAAAAGTATTTTTTATAAACTCAGGCAATAAGTCAAAGTTAGCTATTTTTTTTAACTTATTCAAACTTATATAACCTAACCTTTTATGTCATGCACTCACAATAATAAATGCACAATCCATATAAGCACAAGAGAAAGCATCATTGTCAATAATGTTTAGCTTAAACAAACTATGCTTATAATAAAAGGACTAAACAAAACTATCATACCATGTTTTCTCACAATGATTTTCTCATAGACAAACCTAACCTCAAACCCTTTCTTAACTATGTCATGCATAGATACAAGATTGCACCTCATATATGATACAATTAATAGATAAATGAACACATCTAATGTGCCTCTTACAATGATCCTAAATGACCCAATCTCTATAATATTAACAAAAGAATTAACTCTCATATACACCTAATGTTCTTCAAGCTTATATTGTTGCACCCATACAAGTGGCGACCATGACCTGAACTGAATCGGTGCCACATGGCCGCTCCTCGCATAAGCATGAAGTAAGCGACATTTAAAGATAAGTATAGTCAAATTCTAACTCAAATAAAAAGTCAAACTTAAGTATATCAGATATAAAAAATCTAAATAATGCAATCAAAATAGTGTGGGGTCCACTTAACATAACCTAAAAGTGAAAAATAATCATCTCGATAATCTAACTCTCATTTGTGTTGTATCGTCTAAAAAACAGTACAACCAATATGCTACTCTGCTTCATGTACCTTGGAGCTATTAGCCTCAATATAAATTATAAAATAATGGGATGAGCTTCGACCCATTGCTCAATAGGAAAGTTATACAACCTTCAAAATAATTCATACTAAAAGCATACAAGTTTCACAATCATTTCATAATAAATCATATTTACATTCTAACTTATGATTTCAAATTTATACTCATACATAAATATCAATTATTTATGATAATTACATCCCATATAGTATCTAAACCAAGTCGTAATTGTCGTTCAACCCTCTCTTCACACCACCATCATCATATTGTCCATGACACATAAACTACGCCGACTCTCACAATAGAGTATTTGGAGATGCACTCTATATTCACCCCATGCCAGAACATCCGAGGGATCTACAAGTCTGTAGAGACCCAAATAAACCACACAAGTATGACTTATATATTTACACATTACTATATTTGAAAACTAATTACAACTTATCGCATTTACAAGTTCATATCCGGATCCATATATATAAAAATTCATATTCATACAATGTTCAAATACTATTTTCATATCAACACAAACATATCAAAACATGCTATTTATCAACCTAGCCATAAACAAGTTTTTTCTTGAAAGCATATCAAATAACCAATAATTTCAAACATCTTTTAAGAATCACTAATAAAATATTTAACAACCATATACACTTAAATCATTCTATCACGAGTATTTTTTACACACATCTTGAGAGGAGAACTGGATTTCCCACAAGTAGAGATAATTTTATCCTCGAAAGGGTTGCTTAAAGTAACATCACAGGCAAATCCATTACGACACATTTGATTCAGGTGACAAAAAGTTAGAAAATCGATTCTATGTACTCATAAGTTGCGAATCTAAATCAATTTCTCAATTTCAATGGACATTACACGATAGAAAATTCATAAATTAACAGCACTTTAGAGTTGCCAGTTGAATTTCCACCAAAGCAAAGACAGACAGAAGATTACTATGCCTGGCCACTGGTAAAGGATGGCGCTCATGTCTTTCCCTACAGTTGCTAGTGACCCAAGCAGCTCATGAGCGGCTCTAGATTGCCTAGATGAGAAACCAAATGCTACTCGGTCTCGTCTACTCAAGTTGCTCGCAAGAGTAATTGAGCGTTACAGGTGAAGTTAGAAATCTGTAAATTAAGAGTTCGGGCCCCAGAGCTGGATCTGAAGCCAAGCTTAATTGAGCTTCTTAGGCGATTCAGTGGTATGTGTATCTATCTTTTTATCATTGCAAACACTCACATACACGTAGACATGGCCGGTTTGGAAACGGTTGTTCCAATCGAAATCGGACCAGCCCAAGAACTGAGTGAAACCAGAGACGAGAAACAAATAATAGATCACCCAGTTCAGTTCCGATTCTATCTTCATGAAACTGAAACTGTTCCGAAATCGGAACCAGTGGTTTCAAACTGCAGGATTAAGAGATTTTTTATATTCTTCTTTAAAATTTAAAAGTTTTGATTTTTTTAATAAAAAGGGCCATGTCTATACACACTATTATATATATATATATTTATATATAATGATCGTCATGAGAACCTATAAACATCTATTACATACTCTCGTATTCAGTGAATTGCGTGGTGGTCACTGAAGCATATCTTTGTTAGGTCAAGAAATGAAATGATGGAATAACGCGATTATCATAGCCTAGAATTTGTCAAAAAAGTAATTGTCTCCATACAATTATTGCTTACGGTTTCATTGTATGATCCTTGAGCGAAATGAGCAACCTTCAAAAATGGAAAATGGCTCACCTGTTTAACCAACCAGGAAATGTGTGCAATAGAAGAAGATTTGAGGTCTCTTTAACAAACGCACATGATAATGATGGAGATCTGCCTTGTTTGTAGCTGATAGAAATGTCGCCACTGAGCATTTTGTTCAGAGAAAGGAAAGTAATGCTAGAATTAAGTGTTTCATGGTTTAGTGAATCTTCTGAGTTTTAAATTCATAATTGATGTATAGTTTTGAAGGACAAGGAATACGGTTGAAGGTAAGCCCGAGGAGGGCAGGGCGTGATTGACCGGACTTGAATGCCAGTAGAGGCGAGCTCGACTCCTCTCACTCAAGAAATGCTCGGCTCAAACTTGAACCAGAGCTGTCGAGGTTCAAGTTACATCCTATCGCGTCGAGTTAGCTTGTTAAGATAGTTTGTATTTATACATGAAGGTGCCATCGAGTGCTAGCGATAATGATAGCACAGCCAATGACTTTCAAGTTGGCTACCAGATCGGAGGATTTCAATACATCTCTGCCGTTCTCCCTTCCATGAGGGTTGCGGGTCACCATGTGTATTTCTTCTCTGCTGACCGTTCCACGAGCTTCTCCAGTCATTTTGGTTCCTTTCTTCTTCGGCATATTCGTCTCATCCTCTCTCCGCTGGAGAAGAACTCTGAGCGGTGCCACTACCCCACATGGGAGGCATGGAGATGCTGTCAGTAGTGAAGTTAGTCAATTGATTATTAGTTTTAGTTCCTGCAGCTAATCATAAAGATGAAGTCCACATAATCTTGGTTCAGTAGGGATCGAATTTTGGATTATCTAATTCCATACGTATCAAGAATCTCATGATATTTAAAAAGTCAGCAGCTCCACCAACACGCAGCTAGGCAGTTAAGCCAAATTTTGGTGATTCGTAAGTGGTTTCATGTTTCTTCAATTATCATAAATTACCTCAAGAAAAGGTTTTCTTGGATGCTTCCCATATTAGGTGCTATATCCTCACGAATCTGAATAATCCAATTGAGATAAAAAAGAAAAGCCAACTTTTGCTTTTTGAATGTTGTTTTTATCTTAACCATCCAACTTGTTGATGGGATTTACATAGATAGCTTAATAGATATATAACTTAGTAATTGTATTAGATTTCTTCACATTATTATATACTAGTACAAATCAGGGCATTTGCGATCGTTCTAAAAAATATTATTTCTGATGGTTAAAAACTGTGAAAATGCTATTTTCGATTATCAAAACTATCGGGAATAGGCTACAACTGTCACAACGAAGACCAACAGAAATAGTTTCATTGAAAAACCTTAAGAACCCTCGTAAAAATATTGTGAATCGCTGAAAATAACCACCAGTCTCAAACCACCTGAAAAAGTCGACATATGAGGTGTAAATCTATCTTTGGCATCCTCATTATACCAAAGAAAAGTTTATGGCATTCACTATATGGTTCTTATTGAATTAAGCATGTTACTTGCACTTTTTTCGTGGATCTTTACAATAAATTAGGAGCCTTTCACAAGATACAAGTGGTTATGCATGCAGGCTTCAAAGTGTGGAAAAGTATGTGTAGTAAGGAATACTAAGGTGGAGGATATTGAGACACCACATGACATTACGAATCTATTTCGAGTAAATTACAGAACAAGACCTGTGCAGCGTGGCCGTCGCCATGTACAAGTGCTTGACATGGTAGGTTCAGTGAACTGACCCAGGAGGACCATTTATTGCAGTCATGTCTCCCGCTGAGTGTCATCATCCTTAACTTAATGAGCGCAGCAGGAAGAGAGTCGCAACTGATTTCACATTAAGTACCGCAGCAACCTCTTTCAGCTAACACTACATGCCGATTCAGGTTACTCACATCCCATAGAGGAGTCCTCTACCACATATATTAGATGCCCTTTTAGTAATACGCGAAGATGTTAGATGCTCCTTTGGAACTTTACAAATTTGCATCGTTTTTTTATAATTCCTTTGCCTATGGTGCATTTTTATTATTGCAAAATATTTAATAATTTACTTAATCATTAATCATACAACCATACCGTTTCTTGTGCTTTATAATTATTTCTTCATTTCATAGTCATTTTTAAATCCAACCCTGCCTTTTGTTTGATCTCAAAAGAAAGTTCCATGTTTTTGGTTTTTTATGGAAGATTTCTGTCTTCATGTCCATTAGATATGACGATTTGAGGATAAAATAGGATCCATGGGTTGAAACTGTCGATTTCGATCCACCTGAAACTATGAACCGTAACCGAACCGGTTCCAGTTATGCTTCTAGTTTGAACCAAAAAAGGCAGAAAGATTGTAAAATCTTATAAAATTATTTTGAAAATAAAATGTTCATGGTAGTCGCCTTGAAAACTTCAGAAGAAAACTATAATGCATCTAATTTCAATGATCTAAGAGCTATTTCTTTCCAAAGGAATCGTGTTAGGGTTTACATGGTAAATTAAGTGTCATTTATTTTTTCAACTTCAGCAAAATGAAGAGGTGCTTCGTGTATGGTATTTAAGAAATCATTCTATACACTTGGTTCTCATAAAAGGATGACGATCCGTCCGTAAATATGTCAATTAGAGGTTGTTCAGCTAGCAGTGAGTTCCGCTCGTTTGTATGGAAAATCTGCCCAACAATAAACAAGAGTTGTTTGGTTCATTCCGCTTGTTAAAGTACCAGATCTAATGAAATATGCTACTGTTGAAAAGGTTAAACGTCTCTTAGATTAGTCAATAGAAAGAGGAACGCTTGGAACAAATAGATGTAGCATTTGATGAAGTAACTCAAATGGTTCTAATACGAATTTTTAAAAATGCCAAATAACCGTCATAAGCAAGGAGGACAAATATAATAAATACAAACTTCTCATTGTGGCTCTAATTGATGATGGAATGAATTGTGATCCAACCCGAAATGCTCGCATCGGAGATCCGAATCCGATACAAATTTTAGAGGTATGAATTGGCTGTAGAGGTCATGGAAGTCCCATGTCATAAGGAAACTTCTTTTTTCTATTGTAATTATCGCTTGCCCAAATTTTTCTGGGGAGGAAGCGTCATAAAATGACGTGCACACACGGGTTAGGGTTTGTAGCATTACCTGAGAGAGAATATAGATTATTTGGACTGTGTGTTGCTCTTTATCATAGCGAAAGTCTTCTTTCTGAAAGATGCATCAGGCCAAACCGCATTAAACACCGTGTTTTTCTTTCTTTTCTTCTCCATTTTTCACAAACGGATTGTTGTGGTTGCCTATGTGCTTAGGAGATGTATTTGCTCATCAAAATAGTGCTTCTTTGTTTATTTCATAACTCTTTCATGCCAAATATTTATGAAGAAATCATCATCTTTTTTAGGCAATCTCTGAATTTGTCATCCTAAATATTCCGACTATTACATGTGCTGGGTTGACGTCGCAACTGGTTTGGGACCATTCGACTTGTGATGCTCATATCCTCCATATGTGAGATTGAATATAAGAATAATCATGTGTGCACAATTCCTAAAATCATTTTTCTACATAACACAATCTAGGGGTTTATAAATATGAAATTTAAGGTGATTTCTCAACATAGTTAATTTTTCGTTAGAACAAGAAACCCTTATTAATAGAATTTATATTGGAGGATGGTTTGTATGCCAGTCATTACATGCACCCATGCACATATGTATACATATACGTACATATTTTTGTGCATGTGTATGTGTGTGTGAATTTACTGTAACAATTTCATTAGACAATAAGGGCCGATGAGCATCCTGGCAAGGTAATTGTCTCTCTGGGTCTGTTTCTCTCCCTATTCTCTAGTTTGTTAACTTTGTTTGGCTGTTTGAGTCCCATTGCTGATGATTTAAAATGTGGGAATTATAGGGTAAAACATTATGATTTGTGGGTTGTGGAAGATTAAAACCCACAAACTTTTCAGACAGTCATTGTAAAATTCTTGTTTTTTCTAATTTTTAGATTATATTCTTGCTTTTGTTGGGGATTTTATCATCATGACCTTTCCTTCAAGATTTCTATCATATGGTGCTAGGATAAGTTGTAACACTTAGTCCCAATGAATCATACACCAACGATAGCATTTCTATCATGCCAAAAGTGGTGAGCGAGATTTGTTATTAAAACAAGAAAACAAATAGAAAAAACCCAAACGAAATTAAGTTCTTGCAAACAAAATATATCCCACAACAATCAATTTGGTTCTATTTGGGCTAATTTCTAGTGCTTTTACTATAATATGCTTGTATTGTATTTCTTTCTTTTTCTCCCATCACTTTATTATAGTTGATCAAATACTAAGAATATGTTGCCTTTGTGGTGAATAATAACTAAGTTTTCCTTCTAGTATTATTGTTATTTATCTATTAATAATATTTCTTTCTTATGGATATTATGTTTTTTTACTTTATTCATCCGATCAACCTCTAATCTTTTTTGTTTTGTCTTGTCTACAACATCTTTTTATTGTATGCACATGATTTTTTGACTGTTTTATATGAAATTTAATATAAATTATGGAGATTAATCCAGATGTTGATGGAAACTTTCATGGAGATTAAATCTTTGTTATATAATGGTAAATTTTTTATATTCATTGTCATGCCCACATTTTAAGTCTCATTATTTAAGATGGCTTGAAAGTGGCTATGGATGCATTCATAACAATAAGAAAGTATCAAATATGTAAAAGCATCATATTCAACGTCAACGACAACAACAACAACAACAACTAAGCTTATATCCCATACTAGACGGGGTCGGCTACATGGATTCTTTGTTTCCACGGATCCCTATCGTGTGCCATGTTAGCAGATAACTCACAATAAGCTAGATCATTTTTTATTGTTTCTTTCCAACACTTTTGTGGTCGTCCTCTAGCTCTTTTAATACTTTCAAAATTTAGTTTTTTTAACCTTCTTACGGATTCTTCTTTTGATCTTCTTTCTATATGTCCAAACTATCTTAAACGATATTCTCTCATTTTATCCTCTATTGGTGCTACTCCAAATTTGTTTCTAATAACCTCATTATGTATACGGTCTTTTCTTGTATGACCACTCATCCATCTCAACATCTTCATTTCTATCACAGACATCTTTTATACATGTTGATGATTAACTGCCCAACACTCAGAACCATAAAACATGGCAGGCCTAATTGTTGCTCTATAATATTTACCTTTTAACTTTAATGATATCTTCTTATCACAAAGAATACCTGATGCTCCTCTCCATTTTAACAAATCAGCATTAATTCTATGACGTTCAATGTCATAGAATTGAGTTGCGTTTAAATGTGGCAACTAGATGGAACTTGACATACATGATGCTTGATAGTGTATGACCATATAAAAAACTTTTCATAGTCTCTTGTTGGTAGATATGAATTTTAAATGTTGTCCAACATCGGAAGAATGACAAAGATCAAAGAAAATTTGTGATTTTCTGGAACCATATTATGAGACTACTAATTTGATGTGCAGTTCTTTTTGTCCAACTTCTAACCTATACTTTTTGGAAGTTTGGAAAATTGAGTGTATGTTGAATGATTATTTTAATTATGAGGATGATGTTATTAGATAGATGGTTATTAACATGAAAAAGAAGTTTGATAAATATTAGAGTGAGTATAGTATGATACTTGCATTTGGTGTTGTTCTTGACACATGTATAAAGATACAACTTTTGAAGTTTTGCAACATAAAACTCAACCCTAATTGTATATAATAAAAGGTTGGAGGAACATGGGTAATATGTACAAGCTTTTTGAAAAAGCAATTCTAGAATGACAGTTTTTCAATCTCAATAAACTTTGGAGGAAGGAAATCCAAATGATCAAAACTTTTCAACGTAAGTTTGAAATATTTACTTTCTTAAAATATTAACTTATGATTTATTAATTTTTGTTGTATTACAAATTAAAGAATTTTATACTTTTTAATAATTTGAAATGTATTAATGTGAAAGTAGTACTAGTGAGGGCAAGTCGGAATTGATTTGTACTTAGAAGAGTCAAAGCTTGAGTATGATTACGATTCTGATTTAGATATTCTGAATTCAAAGCAATTTTAAGATCTTTCTTTGATGGCATGTGATGTATTAAGTATTCTAATTACTAGAGTTGCTTCAAAATCATTATTTACTATTGGTAGTTATGTTCTCACTAAGTACAAAAGTGCATCCATCCTAAGAATGTTCAAGCTTTAATCTGTACAAGAAATTGGTTGCATGAGTTTGATTCATTGTACACATATATTATATCATAACTTAATTGATTTTTATAATCATTTATAAATATTTCTGCCATTTTTCTAAGTATATTATTATTGATCCAATTATTAATTAGTTGTTCTACCTTTTGAGATGAAGACGAAACAATAGAGTTACTTTTAATGGTTTTTGATAGAGTTTCATCTACACAAGATTCAAATGTAATTGATGATACAACCCTTTTGGTCCTCTTTTATTTTTATTAAATTGATAATCTTTGTTTTATTTAGTTACACATTTTGAGAGTTGTTATCCTTATGGAATAAACTTATAATTTTTTGTTCTATGTTGACTAAACTAAGAGTTGTCATCCCTATGGTGTGGGTTGTGAATATCTATTTTATAGGAGTTTCCTAAGTTTTGGAGCTTTTGTATTAATTTTTTTATTGAAGTTATGAGATAATAAAATATAATTGTAATATTATATTATGAAGAAATGTGGAATGCCATGAAATTGTGATGCTAAATATAATGGAATGTCATGAAATTTGTCTCTCTTTTGTTTTTGTGCAACTGTTTTTCTCTATATATCTTATATTTGAATCAAAGTAGGTCCCACATTGTGATGCTAAACATCACAAAATGCCTTTGAAACTTCTATGTTTTTTTAGAACTTGAGAAACTTCTTGTTTTACCACTTCATAGTGGGTGGGTCAGGCCTGCATTTTACAGGACCGGCCGGTCCGTATTGACATCTCTAAAAAAAGTGTCAACTGGAAAATATGTGTAATTATTTATATCATACTCAGTACAGATTTATATGTATATTAGCATGAAAGTCTGTTTACATCATTATCTCCAAATTAACATAACAAATTCATTATTAGGAAATTCTGATTTCATTTTCAATTTAAAATAATTTTGATTTAATTAAACATATCACAATACAATACCGAACCATGTGAAATCAATACCAAATTGAAGTTCTATCACAGTAAGTGGGGTTTGCTAATATACAATAATACTAAGTCATTAGATATTAATTTAATTATGTAAGTTCATTCTAGTACATCCCTATTTGAATAATGTATTTCATATCATATATTTCGAAATTCGTTTCGACCATGCCAACTTGCCTTTTCATCGTAAGCTCGTGATTCCACATTTACTGTAGCATTATTGACAACCTGCTTCTCGAAATAAGCATTGAACTTTTATGTACTGTAACGCCCTAAAAAAAACTATTCTGTAATTTTGGTCCTTTCTAATAAAATAAAACTTTTCAGAAGATAAACGTGTGCGTGGATGCCTACATTCTGGCACGTGTGCCAAAGCATCTGGAGTATGGAAACTACCTATATTCCAATTAATGGTGACTATTTTTAGTAAATTGTCGGAAGATATTGATACCTCACATGACACGATTTATATATTTCTAGTAAATGGCTGAAAAGGTAATGGCCCTAGCCATCTCAACGTATTTAAATTGTTTGATTGACCGGACTGAACCCAAGCCGACCCCATTTACTGCGATCATGTCTCCCATTGAATGTTGTGCGTCCTTCTTTAAGGTGACAAGGAGAGATAAAGTGTCCATCCAGAAGTCAATAGGAGCCGACTCATATAAATAAATATAGAAATAATTTAAAAAATATATATATATTATTACATATATATATATATATATATATAAACTATATATAGCTTTTTCGATTATATATATAGTTTTTTATCAATTACATGTGTATATATATATATATAGATATATGAATGTATATATATATACACATATATAAAAAAAATTATTATATGTATGTGTATATATATATATATATATATATATATGTATATACATAGTTTTTTTATTATAGTTAAGTTTGGATTTTAAGTAGACATGGATCAAAACTTATAGATCCGATCTAATATCCGATGAATCTGTGACCTACCGGTCAACTACGCCCGATCATCGTTGCCCCCAAGGGCCAGACGGGCTGGGCCATTTAGCCCTGCTTCTATTATGGGCCTAGATTTTCTGACCCGTTCCTGTAATTTTTCAGGGCCTGGCCCGGCTCCCTCCGAGCCGAGATGGGCACCCAGTCCTAGCCTATTTTGACATCTCTAAATTCAGGCTCGTCTTGACGGACTACGGAAAATGTTCAACTGGCCAGCCCAACCCACATTTTTCACGACTCATAATTTGCTGGCACCGCCTGGCCCTTGAAAGGCCAGGGGTAGGGGCTTTACCCATATATTTTATATAAGATGTATTATAATATTAATATAATATATATTATGTGTGAATATATATATATATATTAAATGTATATTTAATACAGTATATTTAATATATATATATATATATATATATATATATATATATATATATATATATATATATATATAAAGAGGCAGGGGGCTAGACTGGCCAGGCCATCTGCCCAATTTAAAAAATGAGGGAGAAATTTCTAGCCAGCCCCGTTTTACAAGGACGGGCCAGGCCAATCTAAGGAAAGGATTTTTCATCAAATTTAGGGTTTATCATCTATAAATTAAAAGATTGAAATCCTCATTGGACTAAATATAATTTCTGGCATCTGGTTGAGAGCTGGAATCACAGAGATTGCTAACGAGTTGACGGAAAACGAACTACCCGAGAAGTATGCTGTGTATCCGATTGATTTTACGAATTCCATTCATTGTTTTTTATTTTCTCTGTCATAAAACATAGAGCTTTTGTTGTTTACGTGTAGAACGAGCTCATCGAGTATCTGCTCAACCTAAATGGTGGCTTCTGCTGGCCATTTAAGGTTTAACCAGGGCTGGGCTGGCCCAGGTGGCCATGCCCAGTTTGACTTCTCTAGGGAGAGAGCCCTCAACAAATTTACACCAGCGACCCAAGCAGACATCTCTAGAGTTGGATGGTGAATCGTTGTAACTCCTGATCTGACTCATTCTAAGATCGTTCATCTTTAGTTCTGAAGAAGTGCTTTTGATGAAAACAAAACAATTGCTCAAACTCAGCTCGTATGTGTGCGTGTGTGTGCACGGCCTTTTCTCTGCCAAATACATTTGTTATTCGATATAAATATATATATATAGAGAGCATTGTTCATATGGCTTAAAAGCAAAAATCAAATAGTAATAGGTGTATTTAATACATCTATGAAAATAATTAAGGTATTTTTTAGTTTTTGAAATTTAAATTTCAACCATTGATCTTAAAAATCCAACACTTAGATCTTTGAGAATGTTTAAGCAAGGATGGATGTGCGTGTGAACTAATTTCTCTCTCTTTCTATATATATATATATATAACATGTATATATTATATGCGTGTGCTTTTAGTTCAGTTTTTTGTTTTGTTCCTATTGGTTTCGGTTTTTAAAATAAAAAACTCATTATTTTGGTTCTGTTCGGATTTTCAGGGTGCTAGACTGTCCAGGCCATCTGCCCAATTTAAAAAATGAGGGAGAAATTTCTAGCCAGCCCCCTTTTACAAGGACGGAACAGGCCAATCTAAGGAAAGGATTTCTCATCAAATTTAGGGTTTATCACCTATAAATTGAAAGATTGAAATCCTCATTGGACTAAATATAATTTCTGGCATCTGGTTGAGAGCTGGAATCACAAAGATTGCTAACGAGTTGACGGAAAACGAACCCGAGAAGTATGCTGTGTATCCGATTGATTTTACGAATTCCATTCATTGTTTTTTATTTTCTCTGTCATAAAACATAGAGCTTTTGTTGTTTACATGTAGAACGAGTTCATCGAGCATCTGCTCAACCTAAATGGTGGCTTCTGCTGGCCATTTAAGGAGTAACCAGGGCTGCGCTGGCCCTGGTGGCCATGCCCAGTTTGACTTCTCTAGGGAGAGAGCCCTCGCCAAATTTACACCAGCGACCCAAGCAGACATCTCTAGAGTTGGATGGTGAATCGGTGTAACTCCTGATCTGACACATTCTAAGATCGTTCATCTTTGGTTCTGAAGAAGTGCTTTTGATGAAAACAAAACAATTGCTCAAACTCAGCTCGTGTGTGTGCGTGTGTGCACGGCCTTTTCTCTGCCAAATACCTTTATTATTCCATATAAATATATATATAGAGAGAGAGCATTGTTCATATGGCTTTAAAGCAAAAAATCAAATAGTAATAGGTGTATTTAATACATCTATAAAAATAATTCAGGTATTTTTTATGTTTTTGAAATTTAAATTTAACCATTGATCTTTAAAATCCAACACTTTAGATCTTTGAGAATGTTTAAGCAAGGATGGATGTGCGTGTGAACTAATTTCTCTCTCTTTCTATATATATAATATGTATATATTATATGCGTGTGCTACATGTACGTGCTATTTGGTTAAAACTGGTCAACCGAGATCAGCTGACAGTTCTCATTTTAGTTCAGTTTTTTGGTTTGTTCATAATAGTTTCGGTTTCTAAAATAAAAAACTCATTATTTTGGTTCTGTTCGGATTTTTAAACTCACAACTGAAGAAAAACTGAACTGACAGAGTTGATATATATATATATATATATATATATATATATATATATATATATATATATATATATATATATATATATATATATATATATAACTTTGTAGTCAAATATATAAATGCCAATTAGTTTCTTTCTGTTACTAAACTTTCGTTGCCAAGAAATGGAATAAAACGTGAATCCCAAAGCGAAATAACTTGGTTCGATTTGGTTTTGTTACCAGTATAATTCAGTCTGGTTTCCGTTTACAAACGTGGATAAAAAAGCTTTATGACCTAAAGAAGGAGAAAAGAACGGGAGTCGCCAACTCCCATTCCTGCTGTGTAAGGGGTAGAAAGATGTGGGGGGGCGCGGTAGCGGATTGAAAATGAACAAATTCTTTTTCAGCTAGCCATAGCCAAATGAAGGTTTTTCAAATTTCGTAGAAAAATTTCCTCCAGGGAAATCCCAATTTCTTCGGCAGTGCGATTGGAGAGTCTCCTTCCATATTATCCCTGCCCATGTCATGGCGAGACATTCAACTCCATTCAGCCTTAACCATGCAGCAAAAATAAGGTTTTCTTGACAGTTCAAAGAATCTGATGATCAACGGTTCAAAGGAGGCTAGAGATCAAACAATACTCCCTTGGCTAGGACACAATGTGCATTGGATTTCAGTCGACCTCCGGCGGATATCAATACCGGAAGCATCTTGTGCAATGGTTGGAAGAACCACATAGATGAAACAAAAGGATCAATTGAAGCTGAAATCTCAACCATGAAACCGGCAGGGTGACTAAGGAATAACAGTTTTGTAAGCGATTTCTCCAGATGTTTTGACATTACCTGCAAATGAGAAAGGGTGCTGCTGTCATGTTGCAGATATGCTGCAAAAACTCTGATGCTCAATTTGCGTTAAGACGGTTAAACCTAGGGCGTTTAAGCATAATCAACTAGCCATATCAGGGATATACTGTCCTTGTACGTGGTTTAACTCAAACTTGGTAGACTTAAGCCAGGATACAAGGTGGAATATAATTAGGGTTTGGTGCCCTTTGACCAACATCAAGATTTCAGAAGTTCTTTAGTAATTTTGCCAATTATGCAGTGCAACTTTTGAATTCATTCTTCAGATAGATTCATTTTGTCATTGTTGAAATTCATAATGCATTCTTTGGAAATTACAAAATTATATAACATAGAAGATGTGGACGCTGTATTTTATGGTTGTCTTCTTTTTTACTAGTCATAATTTCCAGATCTACTACTTTCTTTTGGTTAATAAAAAACATTACTTTTTGGGCGAAAGAATGGAAGAAAGACCAACGTAAGCGGATCTTGATGTTTGCTAAGGGTGGATACAAATAAGTCATGGGACTGTTTAAGATGGGGCGGACTGTGTATTATACACATACATTGCACCGCAGGCTATGGTCTTTTCATTCAATTTTTCAAATTTTGAGTGGGGTAGCTGCCTCCACTTCGGCTCAATGTGAATCCGCCACCACAGCTACCGCATGCTAAGGAGAAACAGGCGTAAAGCAGCCCGAGAGGGAAATCCAAGACCACCAGATCATGAAGGCAATCCACTCCAGTATTGACAAGAAGTCTGCAGCAAATTTCGCTTCCCTTAACACAAAGTACAGGCACACCATATCGATGAAACTTCATTAAAAATGGAGTTGTCACCAGTTGCACAACTTCCATGGAATCTCATGGCCTAGATGAACTCGCCGGTATACAAAGTTCCAAGCTTGTCCTACACCAAATTGAACGGAAAAGTGCTCTGAAAAGAAGATGCCTCTGAAAAGAAGATGCCCGCACAACCAACTGATCCGTACACGAAAAGTCGTTTGCGTCAATGTGATGCGTATCCACTTAATTTAATAATTAGACTTTTTGAAAGTGTCTTTTTAGATATTTATACTGATACGGATAAGAGAGTAACTTAATTTGATGTTAATCGACCTTTTCATCACCGAACGATGATGTAGACGAATAATCTTATGACAAAATGAGAGTATCTCAAATTGACGACCCATCAATCCAATTGAAAGAAGATTTGACTGGATTAGTCGTTTGAATTTTAATAGACTCAGAGTCGATAGACCTCTTCGTTTTACTTTAGTGAGGATTCACCACCGGTGTTCTGTTTCTTTTTCTTAGCAACAACTCATTCCACATTCATGGCTAGTGGTAACACCATGTCTATTTTCTTTAGAGCATGGATTATCAATTCAGGTGCCATAAACCATACTGCACTATCGAACTATTGCAAGCTATCTAATCAAGAACAAGTTTGATTAGTTGATAGATCTAGTACCCACATGATTGAGAAGGGCAGCATGAAGACTCGGTTTTTTTACTTACCATCAATCTTTTATGTTCCTAACTTTCCAATGAATTTATTGTCACTTAACTCTTTGACAAAATGCCTTAATTGTTCAGTAACCTTTTCTGTTTTTTGCTGTGTATTTTAGGATCTAACAACGGGGAAGATCCTTGGTAGTGGTATCTTGTGAGTGGGATGGATGAAGCTAGAGCACACCCAGGAGATCAAACTCTTCAACCCCTGCGTCGACCCCTTAGCCAGGTGATCTATTGCACTATGAAATAATTGTGCTAAATGGGATGGTGTCAATGGCTATCTAAATAAGGGGAACGATAAATGACAGTTTGTGCATTTATGATCTCACTTACTCTTTAGAGCATCAAAAGGATGAAAATCGCTACTAATTTAAAACAAATACGCTTCTTTTACATTAGTCAAAAGGGAGAGATAAATATAGAAAAGGGCTAAATAAGAGGAACTTTTGGCTTAAAAAAATATGTAAATGTTGACGTAGTAACTAAAAATAGCTCTCGAATGAATTTCGTAAGAGATAGAAAATGCCGAATATGGCAAGTCACTATGATAAGAAAAGAAGGAACTATGCGTCTTAGTGTATTTATATTCATCCTTTTATCTCACTCTTGTTAAGGATTTTAATGGGTGCTTCTTAGAGAAGGAACTATATGATAAATTGAGTGATCTTGAAACTTGTTACTTTACTGAAGCTAAGAAACTGTAGGATCCTTGGTCAAGATAGACTCAGCCCATATGGCTCAAGACCCTCCTCAATATGTATCTCTCTCTCTCTCTCTCTCTCTCTCTCTCTTCTCTCTCTCTCTCTCTCTCTATATATATATATATATATATATGGTTGTGGTTGAGGTTCTTAATGATGGCAATCGCTAGTGGTCACACGGTTACGAGCCTTATACCCCCCCTACATGGGACAGGTTCTCAGGGTTCAGAATCCACAGTGCAAGTGGGGTAGCCCTGTTATGCAGGGTTAACCACCGTGGGGCATACATACATACATATATATATATACACAGAGAGAGAGAGAGAAAAAGCCACAGTTTAACATAACTTAGATAATCTATCATTTACTAAATAAATTAAGCATATCGTAGTCACATGACCTATTGCTAAGTCATAGACAAACGGACCAACGCTTTTACACCTCTCCTCCCCCTCGCTTTTAAAGAACTCTTAGTTTTTTTTTCTATATAATATGTGTAATATAAAACTAAATTATAGTAAATAATTTTTTTGAGGAAATTTTTGCAGGTTGCGTGAGGGTCAATCGGGTTTACCAGGTTAGGCGGGGCTGGTGAGAGTTTAGAACCCTAACATCCGTTGGACAGGGCAGGTTCTAAAATTAATCTTCAAAAGCACGACGGATTTGGGTGGGGTACAAACTCGCCGCATTACCATCTGTTGGACTGATTGAGAGTGGGCAGAGAAGCACATGTGCTTGGTTTACATCTAACATTTGCACATATAACTTCTCCATTGATCGGACTTTGAAGATTGACGATATTACACAATGAGGTAAACATTTCCCGTATATGAACCACTGGGCAAAATCTATAAGGTTCTAAATTAACCACATCTCTCTTTCTTTCTGCCAATCACATTTTGTCATACACATGGTGCGCATGATGGGTGCCCACTGCAACGTTGCTCTACAGTCTGTACAATTGGGTCCTTTCTCTCTTTCAACACCTTCACAACCCCACATTATTTGGGAACAGTACAAAGTTTCGTGTGACAAGGACATGAAGATGCTCAGCCAGTGGCGAACTTAGAAAAGTTTCTAGGGTGACGCAAAGTTTAGTTGGGTGTAATTCAAGCGAGTCCATATATTATTTCTCTTGTATCATAAATGAGTTACATAACTGTTAGGCACACATACTTTTTTGCTATTTGTAACTTCTTTTTTTTATTACAAACTGCCCTTATTCTCGTTCTCCCTATTTGTATGTTGACGTGCTTCCCAACGCAGACGCGTCTCGGCTGAGGCGACGCACCTTCGCTACGTCTACCTAGACATACTCAGGTGCGTCTGCCAGCGGAGGTAGATGGGTGCGCCACACTCAGGTTCGTCGTGTACACTTGACAACGCATGCTAGCTACGACATTCGTTGGCGATGGAAGAGAGAAAAGAGTACATGAATGATGGAAGGGAATTGTGCATTCAAGGGAGTAAGAATAGTAAAAAGAAGTGTGAGTTATTGCTCATCTAGATCTATTTGGCCTTTGGTAAGAAACCTGACAGAGATTTGCGCTGCCCGTTCCAGAGGTTGGGTTTCTAGACTCGAGTAAGTTGCCCGTTTGTGACAACAATAGAAAGATTAGGTCAGGGTTCTACTATGCAGGACTGGTTTTGGCAATTAGGGAAGCTTTTCTATGGCACAACCAAGCTTTAACTAACTAAGATGAAGCGCACAGGCTTTATATGGCTTGGCTGACGGACTTCAGTTGGATAGGGTGCAATTTTATGTTGGGCTAGCAATAACGTTATTATAGGGACTGAGCTTTTGATAGGTTGGCTACAATGAAGCGCACAGGCTTTACTAGGCATGGCAAATACAATAGCACTGCAATAATGCATCACAATAGTGAACAACTTGGTGAATGTAGTCATGGTACTGCAGACACACAAAGAAATGCCAAACGAAGAAATAATATGTTAACCATAATTCACCAAGACATGCATAAACAGATGACTAGAGTAGTTTAGACTTTGAATATTTGACGAGACTTGCTTTTCGTATATAATCTAAATGAAACTGAACTCACAATCTAAACAAAGATGACGACCACAAGAACATGCGTGATGGCAGGATGAAACCTAATATAATGGTCAAAAAAGACTAACATGAGACGTTGAATGCACATTGAATAAAAGACTGACAGCATCAGAGATTATACAAACTACTAGATGAATTCCTCGAGACCAAACTCCAAACACAATAACTTAGGATGAAAGGAGTGGACGCAGCAAGCGCTAAGACATAGAACCACGTATCAAGAAAGCACCACCTGACACATGCCTAGGGATGAAAGGGCATCTGCTATGGTATTGTCCTCTCTACCTATGTGAGTGAGTGTGCATGATTTGAAAGAATCGACCAATCTAGTGTCCAATTCATGGTATGGTATGAGTTTTTCATTTTTTACTTGCCAAATTTTCAAAACTTGGTTTATAACAAGTATAAAATCTCTAAAGACTTCAATACATGATGCCCCTAGATTTTTCAAAATTTTTAGGCTATGAGTGCCTCATATTCAACCATATTATTTGAGCATGAAAAATCTAGTTGAATGGCAATTGGGATTTCTCCTTTCTCGGGAGATATGAGGATGATTTCCACAACTGCTCCTTGTTGATTCTTTGCTCCATCAAAATACATTTTTCATACTTGATCTTCATTAAAACAATTTGCTAAAACATGGCTTTGAAATTCATTTGCAAATATACCTTCATCGGGCATTTCATCAAGTATAGGATATGTATTCTGAAGAGGCAATTCGGCCACATGATCGGCTAGGGCTTGTCCCTTAATGGAGGTTTGATGATGAAATTTTAAATCATACTCCATTAAGAGGAGCTGTCATTTACCTAGCCTACCCGTTAGGATAGGTTTTTCAAACAAGTGTTTGATTGGATTAAGTTTAGACACTATCTAAATTTCATGATCTAGGAAATAATGTCTAAACTTTTGACAAGCCCATACCAAGGCCAAGCACGTTTTCTCCATGACTTGATAATTTCTTTCATATGCCAATAGAGTTTTCGAAATATAGTAAATAGCATACTCCCTATGGCTATCATCCTCATATTGAGCAAGTAAAGCACCAAATGCATTCATATGAAGAGAAATGTAAAGCAATAAAGGTTTTCCTTGCTTTGGAGGTTTTAAAATCAGAGGATTTACTAAATAAGTTTTCAATCTTTCGAAAGCTTTTTGGCAATCATCATCCCATTCAAATTTCACCTCTTTTATCAAAAGCCTATTGAAATGTTCGCATCTTGTTGCTAGATTGGAGATAAATCTCCTAATGACTTGGAGTAGACCTTGGAGGCTTTAAATTTTGGTCAAGTTGGAGGGTGGAGGCATGTCTATGACGGCTCGACACTTAGAGGGGTCAACTTCTATGCCCCTTTAGCTTACCATGAACCCTAAGAGTTTGCCCGATTCTACTCCAAAAGCATATTTTTGAGGGTTTAACTTCACTTTATAAAGCCTAAGTCTTTCAAAAACCTTTTGTAAAGATTTTATATGTGTGCATCGGGTTTTTAATTTTACCAAAAGATCATCCACATATACTTTCAAGAGCTCATGGATTTGATCATGGAAAATGGTAGTCATGACTCTATGGTATGTGGCACCGGCATTTTTCAAACCAAATGGCATAAGCGTGTAATAGTATGTGCCCCAAGGTGTACTAAAAGCAATTTTTGCTTGATCTTTTGATGCTAACTTGATTTAGTTATAACCCGAATAGCCATCCATGAAGGAAAACATTTCATGATTTATAGTGCTATCCACTATCAAATCAATGTTTTTTAGAGGAAAATTATCTTTTGGAGTGTCTTTGTTCAAATTTCTAAAATCAATGCAAATCTGAATTTTCTCATTGGATTTTCGAACAACAACTATATTTGAAAGTCATTCCGAATAAGCAATGGGTTTTATAAATCCGACTTTTAAAAGATCTTCTAAACCCTCTTTCACTTGGGATTGAACATTGGGATAGATTTTTCTAAGCTTTTGCTTAATGGGTTTGGCATTGGGTTCTAAGGGTAGATGATGTTCCACGATTGTTGGGTCTAGACCCGGCATGTCTTCATAGGTCCATGCAAATACATCAACATAGGATTTCAAAAATGCAACGAATGATGCTCTTTCATGCTCATGCAAACACGCACCTATCTTGACACACTTTGGATTAGACTCACTCCCTAGGTTGATTTCTATAAAATCCCCTCCTACGGAATTTGAAGGTTTTTCCAAGTCAAGGATTCTATAAAATTCGAAAAGCTCGGAGGCTTGATCTTCCTCATAGATGAGGGGATCTTCTTCCTTCCTTTCATCATTCTCAAGCACTTTAATTTCAAGGAAAGTGCTAGGCAAGAGAGGGGGGTCATGAATGACAATCTTAGATGATTTTGGTTTGAGAATATACACAATCTTGAAAAAAATAAAAAATGGGCTTTGTACATGGCCAACATTTTTGGTATTTACAAATTTTTCGATTTTTTTATCTTTTTCAAAACTCAAACTGGAAAGATCAATATAAGAGACTTTCTTTTTGAAATTTTGAGATTTTTCAATTTTTTGGCTTTTTTCGAACAAAGGCTACGATAATTAACATAAATAACTTTTTTTTTGAATTTTTTAGGTTTTTCAAATGTTTTTGGATTTTGAAAGTTTTTATTTTTTTTTGTTTTTTCAAATATATAATTTTTTTGGATTTTTGTCTAAAGAGGGATATTCCATCAAATCTACAAAGAAAACACCATGAATTAGACTCTAAACAAGAGGTCTAAGCCATAGGTTCTGGTTTTAGTTGGTTCTAGGGCACCCTTGACCTAAGTGGTCTTAGGTGGTGGCTCAGGGGGTATGGATGGGGTCTAGCCCAATCCATATCTACTTGGATTTGGATTAGGTAGGATGGCTTCTAACCTACCTTGATTATGGGCTCCTAGACCTCGATAAGGTATGTACCCCATATCCAACATCATGTTCCAAGGCTTCTTGAGTTTTGAAATTTTTTTATACAATGGATAGCCTTGGAACATGACATCGTCCATGTCATGTATGTACACACATTTAGACTTGGCTAGGGTCTTAGAAACATGGGTGATGGGAGACTTGGGCTTCCACATGACCCTAGGAGTGAGTGGCTTGAGAGGTTTTGGCTTAGGCTCTCCCAAGAGGTGGACGGTTTTGTCATGGTCCCTAGGTGCAACCCAATGTGACCCTAGGGGTGGACGACTTGTGTTTATTTGAGTGCAAAGGGAAAACATGCTCGATCCCTTGTAATTTGTGAGGGTATGGATTCCAAGGAAAACCATGATCAGTTTCTTGGTGGGTTTAGGGATGTTGAGAAAAATCATGACCGTAAGTTCGGGTTCATGATACAAACCTAGGCTCAAGGAGACTTGTGTATACATGATAGGGTTAGGTGTACCTAGGATGTCGATGCATGCCTTAGTAATAACCATGTCTACTATATTTTGAACTTTATTGTGATGTTATTTTTCTTTTTGAAATTCCTTTTCTTGGTGCGGGACATTTGGCGCACCTTGAAAATCCATATCCTTGGGCACATTTTGTGGGTATGTGGGTGCATGAGTGTGATTCGATGCATCCAATGAATATGAATGAATTGCCGATCCCACACTAAGAAGGAGAGGATCGAGTAGAGAGTTTATGGGAGAATGAGTTTCGGACATACCTTTTTCAAGCTTGTCTACCTTTTCATGGTGAGAGCAAGCATCCTTGTAGGTGTCCTGAGGTTGTTCTAGCTCATGCACGGCTTCGAGCTCTCCTTGCTTTGCGAGGTCTTGGATTTCATCCTCCAAGCCTACGCGTGTGCCACACTCATTCTCCCTTGTATTTTGTGGAATGATGCTCATGGGATTGGAACCCATCAGAGTGAATGTTTGTGAAGCATTTGGAGTAAAGTGAATCTCATGCCCTACTCTATTCGTGTGCTTGGAAATGTGGATTTCACTTTCGATTTTTAGAATTTCAAAAATTTTATTTTTAAGTTTTTTTTATTTTTCGATAGAAAATGGGGTGCTTGGAGGATGGGCAAGGTTAGACGATTCAATCTCAACACTTGCAGCATTTTTAGCCTCATTTTCTTCATCGGATTCTGGGCTCAATTTGGTTTTCCGGGTATGCTTTTTCTCTCTATGCACTCGAGATGAATTTTCATGGGATCAATGTACCTTGGCCTTTTGGCTTAGGGTATCGATTTTTTTCTCCATTTCCCTCATTATTTCTCTTAAGGAAGCAAGCTCTTCATCTCGGGTTTTAAAAGATTTCTTTGAACTTTTGGAAAACCGATATGAGGATTTCATTGGCTTGTTTTCAAATGAATCATCTATACTTGATATTGTTTCAAAATAAGCTTGTGCACAAAAAGAGGTATTAACACCACGATTTTAAAATATTGGAATTGAAAAAGTTTAGCTAAGCTTGGAATCCCACAAGACTCGAGTCCCATCGGGCGTGCCAATTTTGTAGACGTGAAATTTTTACTCCAAGCCTATGTAGAGACTTGAAATGAAATTTTCAGCTCCACTTGATGTGCGAGCGTGCCAACTAGTTCTCTAGAAACTAGCAAAATTGAATCTAACGGATGATTGTGGCTAAGCGGACTCTTTTCACATTAGACCTTCTTCAACTAATGCTCAAAGGTCAGTCTAAGCGCTTAGTGATTCAAACTAAATGGGTGAAGCTTTCAAATTCATGTGAAAAGCAAAGGTGTTGAGAATGAAATCATGTGCCTTTGCTTCAAGTTTAAAATGAACAAGTTCTGAAAAACATAAAATTTTGAGAAATACAAAGACTCAAAGTTGAGACTGTATCTCAGTGCTCAAAGTTACAAATTTAATGAATTTGATTTTTATGGAAAGCTATGGATGTCAGCTTTCTAATGAATCAAAATTCATTGATTTTGGATACTTACAGACAGAGTTATGGGATGAAAACTCAGGCTCTCTTGTAGAAAAACAGGTTGGACAGACAGTTTACAAAAGTTCTTCCGGTTTTGCACAATTTTAATTATGATATTGCACCACCCTAAAATTCTTGTAAATTTTATTACAAGTGGGCCTTTGTGTATAGAATAAGTGTCCAAAGGCTCGGAACAATTGGAGCAAAGGTTCAAGAATTAAAAATCAAGCAATCCATATATGCAGAGATGATGAAATTCAGTTTTGAGGTTTTTAGAATCATACGTCATGCAAATTCACACGAAAAAGCAATAACCCAACATCACGAATTGAAATTGCTGAAGGAAAATGAATGAAAATATACTTAATAGCTTAAGCATATAAGGGATTAGAGAATATAGAGTGTTTATATAATATAGAGAGGTAGAATCAAGAAATCAAACACATAGAGTGCATAATCAAAGAAAGAAAAATTTCAGCAACATCTACTTCTATTACATCATAGGGGGAGACAAAGCTCTATTAATACAACCCCTTTTGAATTGAATTTGAAGAAGAGATGTAGAAGAAATAAAAAGGAGCAGCACTTTCTGGACTTATACAAAGAAACGTCCTCCAAGGTAGTGGTCCGCCATCCCTTTTCTTCACCCTTTCCCCTCTTGATCAAACACTCACCTCTCAAAAATATGGCCTATCTTCTACACTTCCCTTTCCCTCTCTAGGCTATTCCCTAGCAGCTCTCATATCTCACAAAGCTCTCAAAGTGCTGGCCTCTCTCTCAGTCCTCCAAGATGACTCCAAGATGATTTACGACCCCCCCCCCTTGGCCTCAATTTATAGGCCAAGAGGGGGCTCTTCTAGGCCCTTCCTTGGGGCAGGTGACCCAAGGGTCCAAACCCAACCTCAAGGCCCATCAAATCATGTGGCCTTGGTAGTCCTTTGTGGTCAAATGTGGACAAGCCCCATGTGGGCTGGTTTAGCCTTGAGTCCCATGCCTTGGTCCTAGCCGATTGGACTTGAAAGGCATTCGGTTAGGCTTGTTTTAAGGCCTTAATCAACCTTGCTTGATGACTCTTCTTTACTTTGCTTGATTTGTGTTGATATGTGGGTTGGATATACATTTGATAAACCTTTGGAATCAGCTCCTAAGCTCAACCATTTCAATTTGCATAAGCCGGACAATCCTTATCCCAAGATTGTATTTGATCCAAATGAATCCTTGATATTATTTAATAACCAACTCGAGTTGCCTTGATGTTGGCCCATTTAATTTGATTTGTTGATGAAGATGTGCTTTTGATTTGGTCATCTCTTTTGCTTAGGGCTTGAGCTCGATCCTAGATTGAATTGGGCCCCTCCTGTTTACCTAATTTGATTGAGTCATTTGGGCTTTTTTAACTTCAATTTAAAACCTTTAATTTGAAACATTTTTAAAAGATTTGAACTTTTCATTTAAAAATATTTTAAATCATTTGAATTTTTGAAATTAAGAGTGTTCGGAAAATTTTTGATTTAGGGTGTTTACAGTTTCCCATCACCTATGCATGCATTCTTTCATTCAAGCCATCTAGACAAGCCCCGTAACCTATATAGGTTTGGGAATAACTTGCATATACATTCATTTCAAGCAATACCCTTTTCATTCATTGACAACATATTCTATACAAGGTTCTCAAACAAGAAATAAGTCCAACCACAAATGAAAAAGATTACATAACAGGCCAACATAATCCCAAAAAGTTTATTGTCTCAATTAAGTATGAGCGAATGATGTGAACCACCCATGCTGGAGGTTACAATCTCAAAAGTAATTTGTTACATGTTCCCACACAAACTATATTCCAAACTTGTCAACATTTCCAAGCAAACTTTTCTCACCAACCTTGTGATGCATGTCCATCTCTACTCTCCAAACCTCTTCCTCTACCACCATGAATTGATACAATCCCAATTGTAGATATTTTTGAAGTTACATTCCTGTTAGGTCAACTAGTACCTTTTGATAGACAAATAATGTATGTCAACTCCAAATGTATATTGTTGTATGCTACAATTATGCATTATGAGCATGTTAGTTACTATTGTGGCATTATTCTCCATACAAGGATGAGCACCACCAATTGTTATGGATTCATGAACACCATCATTTGCAATCTATGCAACCATCTCTCTGAAGTTGTCCTATGCTTTTCTTCATGTCTTGTGCAACAATAACAAAAATGAGTAGATTAAACATCCTATCAATACTTGTAAGTAAAGTGGAGAAACAAAAAATTAGGAATATGAGACTACATACTTGTAGCCTACTAGTAGAAGGCCTCAATGTATCAGTTACAACTTTACAATGATCTCCTCCATTTAGCAATCTCTTCATTTTATCCATGAAGTCCTCAAAGCACTACACTTACCGGTTGAGGAGGTAGACTATAAGTCTTTTGTACTCCTCTCCTCTCCACTAATGATCGTTGGTATTCTTCTTATTGTCATAAAGATCCTTCACATATAAGTGACATTATAGGCATGGAAAAGGATCCTTAGTCGCTTGTTGGAGCTCCTATAATATTGACAAAGAAAGTATTAGTAACACAAAATATTGAAATAAAACATCTAATATCAAATTAGAACTAAAATGCATGTGAAGTACCATGTGCTTATCAAATATAATACCTATTTGGTTTCTTCTAGGCATCAAAAGTCATCAACCAATATCCCAAAGAACCACTTCCAAGGTTATTTATACTTTATGTCTACCACAACAACCACCAATAGAAAGATTGTGTTGTTAATATTTAGTTCAACTACATATAGCAATTATCTATTGAACATACCTTTTATGTGACACCTACCTAATCCTATAAAAAGGCATATTCTCACAAATTATCCATGGTTTTGGCTGCATATCACATGTATAAAGACTGAAAAATAAGAACCAACTCATGAGTTATATACTCTAAATGCAGTTAGTTGCTATTTGAAAGTTGCCTTCTCCACTTGCTTATGCCATACATATAGACATCTTGTACCAATTGCCTAGCTAATGTCTTCAATCATAATATAATACTCTCTAATTTAAGTATATTAGTCACCTACTCCTCGAAGAAAATCTTGAAGCGCTATTATCTTTGCTTAATAATAGAATTGTTAATATGTAGCATTGGTAGACAACTTTCTTATCAATTGCAATATCATGAAAGTTGGTTGCTACTTAGGGTTGTCTTCAACACGTGTTCTAAACTTTCAGTTTATATATTTAGCATCAATCAAATGATTCTGATAGTTGTCACCATCAGTATCAAGTAACATTAGCATCAATTAATATCAAGCATATATACTTAGCATCAGTCAACATGCTTAGGCTTCCAAGTCTTTATTTGAAATGTATTTGTACCCTAAATTTCAAGGTATGCACATTAAAAACAAAGTTATTCTTATGCTTTAAGTCAACCTTGTGTTGTAATATATATACCGTAATGCTTGCTTTGAAGAAAGTTTGCAAATTTCATACATTTGTGTAGCTTCATGTTCTTATATAGGATGGATTCATTAATGTACACAACTTAGCTACATACTCACATTAAAACCAATTGGAGTATGAGTAATCATCTTCTTCTTTCTCCATGAGTTCCTCATTGTCATTCTTGGAGACACCCTCATCATATTCCTCTAACTCTTCATCATCATCTTTAGCATTATCATCTGTTTGCACAATAGGTCAATCATGATGTTCATCCGAGTATCCTTGTTGGTTGTTGCCTGTCCATTGCATTGAGCTACTTGCTCACTATAGCTAGCATCACTTTGTATATCACACCCAGCTACATCTACGTAACAAACACATCTAAATACATATGGTTGCACACTACAAGAAACTTCATTTACTTGCAAGCCACACCCAACACTAACTTTTTCACTTGTTCTATCTTGTTCTTTCTATATTGTGTATGTTGTGCTTGTAGGTTGTTTTTCATGTACCATCTCTTACCTCTATGCAATAATATCAATTTTATCATGTACTGTTTTATGAAAGTCTTCAGGGTCATAATATTCTAAAGTACAAGTGACAATCCTCTATAACTAAATAATATCATATCCTCTATTAAAGTATAACTTTTTCACATCAGCATTATCATTAGCAAGAAGTAAAATAATGTGAAGAAGTCTACAATGTATATATCAACATTCAATATAATTTTACAACCACCATCAACATAAACAAGACTTGACCTCTTGTCAAATGTTCCTCTACATTGTAGCTTGAAGCTAGCAGTTGACAACATCAAGTACTATAGCAATGCCAAATACACACATATGTATTGCATGTCCTTGTCAAAAGGCAAAATTTAAATAACTCTATAACTAGATTCTAAATGTACAAAGAACCAAATAAGAACAAGAAGAGATTCCAAAACCATATAAAGTAAAATAATATAAAACAATGAAATTTAGCTTCTACCAATTGGGAGAAATCTAGGTAACAAGAAGCAATAATTTGAGGAGTTTATAGATGCTACTCTAGTCCTTAACAATTGGCTTATGGTTTTATGGCCAATGATAATAGATTTTCCCTTGAAACCAAGAAAAGTACTCCAAGGCATCCTCTCCAAGTTCGTAGGATTCTCCACTGTTTGAGTCATGCCCAACCATTTTGGTACTACACAATTCCAAATGCAGTCCTCAACAATGGTCTTATACAGGTTGAATCCACTAAGAAGGAGAAAGAAAATGAAAGAGAGGGATGGGTATATTTAGGATTTAAGGTTAAGGGAGGTATTGTAGGAAAGTTGGGGAATTCTAACAACATGAAGCTTTTTACAAATTTTTGAATTAGTGATGAAGGCCATGGTTACCTCAAAGGTCAACAACAAATAACATAGGTTAACCCATAGGTCAATAATGGCATTCATAGTAGTCCAATGTTGACATTGAACACTCCATCAATCGATGATAATATCAAAAGTCGATAACAATTTTAACAAATGTATAACTCCTAACAAGCATTCTCCCCAAATCGACAAGGTATAATGATCATTGATAATGGTGTTTTCTCCAAACCTAGAAATGTTTGAAGAAGTTCTCCCATAATTCATTTCTAGCAAAGAGTTTATTGCATTTCTTATATGGATCAAGGATGTTGGATATAGGGTAGCAGTTTAAAATTGTTTTGTGTGTGGATTTCATTTCTTTTTCAAACTAGGATTCTTTATCGAATGAAAGTACTTTTAAGCCATCATTCTTTATACTTTTCAAATATGACATATAAAGTGAAGTGCTTGTAAATTCTTGAAAAGATGAGCTTTTAGTTGACATTATCATCATAAAGAAAATGATAAAGGTTACCTTGGTAATTTTTCTAAGATGTCATCTAGTATCTCTACTTGCCATGAGAAGGGAAAAAGGGTAAAGTTTTCTTTTATTGAAAATATATCAGGAATGTAATATGAAACTATCCCTATATAAATTGTTGGACCTCTCCCACATGCAGGATTATTTTGGAGAGGATAAGTCTAATTGATTTCATAGATTTTATTAGGTTTCAGTATTTTGTGGAAGATAAACCTCACTCTTCTGATAGATTTTAGTTTATCACATCAAACTACTTACATCTATCTTCTATCTTAGCAATTCTTATAAGTATAAGGCTAACTATTAATATAAGCCTCAAGAAATTGATTATATAAGTATTGTCTCCTCTTTCTCTATGTTCTAACATTTATAAATGTTGAGGATAACGTAGATGGCTTCCCACAACAACCAACACCATCTACTTCCCTATTTCATGCAACTGCATTTTCCTACCCGATACACCCAAGTGTATATGTTTGTCTTATACATGCAACTGCATTTGCTTTTGAAAAACATCCAACACTAACTCTTCCACCTATGCCATCTTGTTCTTCCCTCATGTATGTTATACTTGCAGATTGTTTGTGATTTACTATCTCCTGTGTCAATGCAATAATATTTGTTTCACTATATACTTTTCGTAAAAATCTTCACGGTCAGAGTTTCTAACACACATGGCATCACCATGTATAACTCAATAGTATCATGTCCTCTATTGAGATATAACATTTTTTTTAGATCTACGTCATCATTGGATACTCCTACCCTAACTTAAATCTCATCTAAACAATTGTATATTATATCTTATATAGCAATGGCAATGGGGTGGGTAGGGGCTCTACTTAAGCCTATCCTACACAAAAAATCCTTTGCACACCTAGCCCCACATAAACATTCTCTCTACCCTAAATTGTAACTATAAATAAAAAAGGTATGGGTCTTCTAGCTTAATCAACCTTAAAAAACCATTAACTATAAAAAATTGAACCAATAACCATGGACCTTGTCGCTTAATCAATCATCATTTTCATGATCTAAAATAAGCAACCATAATCAATGGACTGAATCGACTGATCTACAAAGAGATAATCATATTCTTCTACCATATAGACATAGCCATCATCAACCCAAATACATTAACATATAAATTATCTATAGAGCTTGATAGAACTAATAATATGTCCATCCATCATCAATTGCATCTTCTTCATCCTCCTAAAGCTTTTCAAAGTTAACATCTACAAAGTTCAAAATCAGTAGAAATAAAACATATTCATCCATCATGAATCTAAAGGTATTCCTCCAAAACAAATGACTATAATCAGTGGGCATGTAGAGATGAAGATTCTTTCCTTGTTGCCATAATGATTGGCCTATCCTATTTCAACAAAAAGCTAATGATATAAGGCACAAGTACCTTTTCACAATACCATTACTTGCAAGAGCATGAACCCATACCATGATGCAAACAAGATACTATGTAAGAATCTTGCCTTTTAATGTTAACTCGAATAATCATTTTTGAAAGACAAGATATTGTAGTATGCAATTGAAACCATTATCATCTTAGTGTCTAATGTCCTTTAACAACAAAAAAGCAAATTGCAGCTTTCAAAACGTATGAGCATGGTATCTAATGTCCGTTATCAAAGCCAACATGGTTGAAAGGTACATAGAGCATTGTATCCATATTCTAGTGTCTATTCAAATAACATAAATTTGTGAAAAAGGGATAGCATAATTGCACTAATAATCAAAACATATGAGGTTTACAGGTTTACGATACTTAGGTTGCAACTATGTTATCTTTAAGCACATAAATTATCAAGACAACACAAAAATGAGAAATTGAGGAAAGACAAAGCTATAAAAGTAAAGATAAACACGTTAGAGAATACATTCTCTTAAGCAACTTTCAAAATTTTAATCCTCAAATTGCAACCATAAAGAAATATATCCAACCTATGAAATACAATGAATTCATGTAATTTGGTATTGATAACAGCTTACACTTACAAGTCTTTCCACTTTGTCCAGTAAGAGTCGACCATTAAGTACTAGGGTCTTCCATATTGGTCCTTATATATATATGCTTGTGTCTATGAGTACAAAGAGGCATGATGGGGTAGAGAGGTCAGAGTGTACTCCCACGCTGCCGTAGGAATGTATAGTGTAGATTAAAATCTATTAGATTTAAGGATAAGGTATGGCTTAGTAAAAGGTTTTCTATAGGACTAGCTCTAGATGTGGGATTGATTTATGGTAGGTTGACTAAAGGAGAGACTTGTTGAGAATTTGTGGCTAGGGTTGCAATTAGTGAATATAGGATAGCTTAGGTACAATATAAATTATCTCAAATTCGGTTTTGCAGTTTCCAAGAAGTATCTATACAATATGTTGTAACCACTATAAAGCCCTTAATCTTATTAAAAGTCCATCTTATTAAAAGTCCATATATCATATGTTATTGCTACTTTCCTTTAAATATTGTCAAATATATTAATTGTTTTATACTTTACATTCTCATAAATTTTCATGATATTGTTTTTAATGGCATTGCATATCGGACACTTGAAAGTAGGTTGTATGCTAGGTATGAAGTTTCACATACCAACATGATCCACTATACTTAATGGGTATTCATACATGACAATCGTCTTAGCAAGTTTCATTCTTAAATACTCTTCACCGAAGGAACTCAACTCTATTTTGCTCACATGCTTCAAAAAACTAGCAACAATAGTTGATTGTTTTGTAGAACTTTTATTTCTTCTACAATATATCTCTATATGGTTCTTTAGTGCCTTGGTATCGTGCCTTGGGTTTGTAGCAAGCATATTGCTATAATGATATCATTTTCCCTTCTACTCACCATCTGCCATATATCAATCAACTTCGCTCTAATATATACTTTTTATTGAAGCCTTGTTGTCATCTTTTTTACTCATATTTTCATATAAAGATTTCTCAATGGATACTACATTTTGATCTGCCCTAGTCAAATTGAGGCTTTCTATTCCATGGCCCAAACTCTTGGGTTGCCTAAGAGGAGTTGGATTAAAAGTAACTTCTTGAGATACTCTCAATCATGTGAGGTATTATCATTATGTTATCTCCATCTATCATATAAACCTTTTAACATCTATAAATAAAAGTTACTTAACATTCTACAAATTGAGATAAGATATTGGATATCATTAGCCTATAAAAAGAAATCAACTTTATGAAATTGACCAAATATAAATTCCAACCGACCATTAGATTCATACATAACTAATAGAAATGAAAATGAGCATTGTACCTCAAACTCAAGTCCACCAATGAATGAAAATGACAAGTGTTAGTTTGGAGAAAAGATGAACCTTCTAGAGAAAAAAATGAAATGAAAATGAGCATTATGCATATCATTGCATTTATTCCCTTAATGTACATGTGCATTTGCACATACTACTCATTGTTTAAAGTTGGGATTGTGATGCTTTGCTCTTTGACTGCACGGTAGACTAGTTCTATGAGCTTGCTTATGATATGCTTGTGAGTATCTTTTAATAGAGCTTGGGCTATAAATAGGCTTATTGGTACTAACTGAGTTTGCATCCGGTTCATCTTCGGGTCAACTCAAACAAGTGGATGGGCTGAATATGAAGAAGATATTGCATCAACCAACAAGCTATGAATATGTCTAGTTTCGTCTATTTCAAAGCATAGACTCATATCTAACTGGATCAGAACCCAAAAAAGGTGTAAGAAGTTTCTCAAGAAACCAATAAAGGAAAAGAAAAAACATTTTTTTTTGAAAGAAAAAACATTTTTTTTTGAAAGAAAAAAAATGTTTACCTTCTCTTATACAAAGCACAATATGGGCTATGCTTTAAGATGCAATTCAAAGGAAAGAAAGAAAACAAACATAAATATAGAAATAGCAATAGGATTAGGGACTATCGAAAAACAAAAAAATATGGTGAGTATCTCTTTAACAAAGCCTGGGTGGTAACATGTTTATGCATTTCTTTTGTTAATGAATATGTGTATTTGTGGGATGTCATAAACTGTAACAATAATCGTTTATTGCCCTTTCTACAATGATTGGTCACTTGATAGATTTTGGAATCATCATTTAATGCTATTTCTAGCAATAATCATTCGCTACTCCAATAATGTTTCAAATTCTCAAAATTCAACAAGAGATGATACCTGTAAAAGTATTTCTAGATGATCGATCACTAAATGGTACAACACAAAAAATGAAAGTTGCGGGTTGTAAGCAAGGGATAGATGAGACGATATATGTAAAACACATTAAAAAACAACACTAAGACCATACCTATAAAAGGGTCTCCGATGGCTTCACTTTTAAGAACATAAGAGATCCACCAAAATAGAGTGAACAAAACCTAATATTCTTGGGTGGCTCTACCGCAAGCCCATCCTCACCTGCCCTGCATCTCCTTCTTCTCCCACCACACCGTGGGGTGGATTTTTAGACAACAAAACCTGCTCCATATGGGTCAGGTCGGATTGGTTACCCGTGTGGCGAGTCCAATTTTCATCCCTAATCTTAAACACTTTGAATCCACATCTTGACTAGAAGTCAAATAATATGAAGAAGAGAACAAGATCCAATACCAACATCCACTATAATGATAAAATCCCTACCAACATAAATAAGTCTTAGCTTCCTTTTAGATGTTCCTCCATAATACATCTTGAAATTAACATTTGACTTTATCAAGTACTACAACATCAAATGAATACATAGGTATTGCATGTCCTTGTAAAAACTACAAGGCCAAATTTAAATAAGTTTACAACTAGATTCCATATGAACAGAAAGTCAAACAAGAACACAAAGACATTCCAAAACTACATGTAACTGTGGAATTTAACTTATATCAATTAGGGGTAATCGGAGCAACAAGAAGCAATAATATGTGGAATCCCTGCACCAGTTCTCGTCCTCAACAAATAGATTAGGACTTTATGGTTGGGGATAATGACTTCCCATTAAAACCTAGGAAGGTACTCTGCAGCATTCTCCCAAAATTGTTAGGGTTCTCCATTGTCTAAATCACCAACATCACTGTAGTTTTGAGCAATCCCAAATGTAGTCCTTAGCAATGAGCGATGGGTTTCTATAGGTTGAGTAATTATTTAGGATTTATAGTTATAATTTGGAAAAATTGTGGTAAAGTTGGAGAATTCTAATGACATGGAGTTTGACTGATTTTTTAATCAGCGATGAAGGCCACAATTACCTCGAAGGTCAACAAGGAATAGCATAATGATTACCTCGAAGATTGATAATGGCATTGGTAGTTGTTGAAGGTTGATGAAGAACATTCTTGTGGTCATTGATAATGGTGAAGATTAATAGGAAACAATTTAAATAACAGTACATGCAACTTCCAACAAAGCATTCTCCCCAATCAACAAAATATAAATGTAAGTGACAATGGTGCTCTCTCCAAACATGGAAACGTTTGAAGGTGTTCTCTCCAAATCAACCGGGTTCTCTTTAAAGGGTTTAGTATGTTTCTTATATGGATCAAGGATGTTGGATATAGGGTTGCTCTTTACCTTTTTGAAAGTAGGTTTAAGCGATCATTCTCTATATTTTCCAAATAAGAAATATAGAGTGAAGTGTGTGTGTAAATCCTTGAGAGGTCCCAAGTTTTTAGTTGATATCATCATCCTAAAGAAAATGCTGAAAAAAGTTACACTGGTAACTCTTACGTGGGATGTCACCTAGCAGCTCTAGTTACCTTGAGAAGGAGAAAAACTTTAACTTTCCTTTTCTTGAAGAGAAAATAGTTGATTACGGAATATCATGCGAAACAACCCCTACTTCAAATTGTTGAAAAGAACTTGGACCTTTCATGTGGGCAAGATCATTTTGGGGAGGACAAGTATTGATTTCAGGGACTTTATTAAGTTTTTCAGAAAATTTTTATGGAAGATAAAACTGACAATTGATATATTTTGGTTTATCAAGTTGAATTGCTTGTATCAATCTTCTACCTTAGCTCTCTCTTATAAATAAGTGAGGCTGTCCAGCAATCCTCCCAAATGAACTTGCCCACCATGGGAACCCGATCTTTAGAAATTTGACACTCACCCACTCTATCTACCCATAATTTGGAGATTTACCAAAATGACCAAAATTCAATTGAAAAACCTTGGTTTCAAGACATTAAAAACTTTTTAGAAAATGGAGGATTTTTCGAATTTACTTCTTCTAAAGATAAAGCTTTTATTCGAAAAATTTCAACCCAATATGTGATTTTGGGAGGGATTCTTTATAAAAAGAGTTTTACGGCATCTTGTTAAGATGTGTAAACCTTGATGAGGCTAGGATCATAATGCATGAATTCCACGGTGGAGAATGGGTCATGTCAATGCAAATATGATAGCCATGAAGATACTTAGGGCCGGTTGTTTTTGGTCCACTCTTAGCAAGATTTGTGATGATCATGTTAGGACTTGTCATAAATGTCAAGTGCTTGCCATTCATATCCCATCGTCCACCTTGGATTCCATTATGAGCCCATGGCCTTTCACCATGTGGGCATTTGACATCATAAGACTCATCTCCACCAAACTAAGGTTATTTAGAATGTATTCCCTAAAAATATTTTTATGGAGACTGAATATATTCATCATCTCATAAATCATGTATCTCCATCATATCACATGGAATACATTTTTATAGGTCATGCATCACATGCACATAATTCACCCAAAGAAGCCCAAAAAGGTGGCAGCCAAGTAAGAATGTCCCCATGTCATAAAGGAGCAACAAAAAAATCGATAATGCAATTTTCAAATGGTAGATGCTATTAGAAAATGGGATGATCTTGGTTGAATCGAGTAGCCAAAGGGATAAGTTTCCCTCCCATTTTACTCTTCTCTCCAAAAGGAAAACTGACAAAAATCAAAAGAAAAGAGAATACAAAAACTCCTTCAAAAAAAGGTCTTTCCTTCAAATAGAAAGAGGAAATACAAAAAATCCTCTGAAAGAGGTCTTCTCTTTGAATGAAAAAAGAAAGAAAAGAGAATACAAAAACTACTCCAAAAATAGGTCTTCCCTTCAGATAGAAAGAGGGAATACAAAAATTCTTTCGAAAGAGGTCTTTTCTTTGAATGAGAAAAAGAAAGAAAGATATAAAGAAAAAGTTAAAGCTCAAAAAGAGCAATTTTCCATCTTTTTGCCTTAAATCATGGGACGCTTCAGAAGGGACCATGATAACTCTTTTCTAAATCCCTACAGCTTATCCTAATGTTGAAAGGTTTTATCCATGAAAATCCTAAAGTATGAATAGAATCTACTTATTTGGATTTCATTTTGTTTGAGAATTAGACTTTGTTATGTGGGAAATAGAATTTTGAAATGTTTTCCAAAATTTCTTATAAAACCTCTGCTAAGTAGTGAGTATTGAAACCCAAATGAGGAAAAATATGAAAAATCAGAAGTCCTTTTTTATAGAAACTAAAAGGGATTCCTTTTGAAAATGAATTTTGAAAACCCGAAATGTCAAAACGACATGGGATTATCTTACTTGGGGCAGCCGACCTTCATAGGCTCTTCCTAAGTTCATTCATCTCTTAACTGAGACTCTAAAATCTCACACTCCATTTGCATCACCCACACCATGCATGCATACATTCAAAGTCGTTCATGCATGATCATCTTCAAGACTAGCACCCAATGTAGGTCAAGTTCCCTTTGACTGAAATCCCCTCCTCTATAATCCAAGAAAAATGATCTTATAAAATGAAGGATGATTTATATTCTCAAGAATAATTTGAGAATTAAATAAAAAAGAGTGTTTTCTTCTTTGCCATTATCCAAATCAATTTGTATTAATGCCAAAGAGGGGCATTTGTAAATTTCTTGGTTCACGTCATTCACTCATACTTAATTGAGACAATAGACTTTTTGGGATTGTGTTGGCCTGTTATGTAATCTTTTTCATTTGTGGTTGGACTTATTTCTTGTTTGAGAACCTTGTGTAGAATATGTTGTCAATGATCGAAAAGGGTATTGTTTGAAATGAATGTATATGCAAGTTATTCCCAAACCTATATAGGTTACGGGGCTTGTCTAGATGGCTTGAATGAAAGAATGCATGCATAGGTGATGGGAAACTGTAAACACCCTAAATCAAAAATTTTCCTAACACTCCCAATTTCGAAAATTCAAATGATTTAAAACCTTTTTAAATGAAAAGTTCAAATCATTTAAAAATGTTTCAAATTAAAGTTTTTAAATTGAAGTTAAAAAAGCCCAAATGACTCAATCAAATTAGGCGAACAGGTGGGGCTCAATTCAATCCAGGATCGAGCTTAAATGGGCCAACATCTTCAACCTTGGGACAAGGATTGTCCGGCTTATGCAAATTGAAATGGTTGAGCTTAGGGGCTGATTCCAAAGGTTTATCAAATGTATATCCAACCTACATATCAACACAAACTAAGCAAAGTAAAGAAGAGTCATCAAGCAAGGTTGATTAAGGCCTTAAAACAAGCTTAGCCGAATGCCTTCCAAGTCCAATCAACTAGGACCAAGATATGGGACTCAAGGCTAAATCAGCCCACATGGGGCTGATCCACTTTTGACCACATTTAACCACAAAGGACCACCAAGGCCACGTGATTTGATGGGCCTTGGCGTTGGGTTTGGGCGCTGGGTTTGGACCCTTGGGTCAGCCGCCCCAAGGAAGGGCCTAGAAGAGCCCCCCCTTGGCCTATAAATTGAGGCCAAGGGGGCGGGGGGGTCGTGAATCATCTTGGAGTCATCTTGGAGGAGTGAGAGAGAGGCCAACACTTTCAGAGCTTTGTGAGGTATGAGAGCTGCTAGGGAATAGCCTAGAGAGGAAAATGAGAGCGTAGAAGGTAGGCCACATTTTTTAGAGGTGAATGTTTGATCAAGAGGGGAAAGGGTGAAGAAAAGGGGTGGCCGGCCTTCTCAACACCTTTGCTTTTCACGTGAATTTGAAAGTTTCACCCATTTAGTTGGAATCATTAAGCGCTTAGATTGACCCTTGAGCATCGGTTGAAAAAGGTCTAATGCGAAAAGAGCCTGCTTGGCCACAATCGCCTGTTAGATTCAATTTTGCTAGTTTCTAGAAAACTACCTGGCACGCTCGTGCAAGTGGAGCTGAAAATTTCATTTCAAGTCTCTACATAGGCTTGGAGTGAAAATTTCACGTCTACAGAAACAATGTGAATGGGTATGTTTTGCTCTTTTGAACAATATGAATTAATAAAATATACACATTGAGTGAAATGAATGCATATCTTATATATGTTACATGATATACAAATTACTTGAAATGAACAATGTTAACATGTATAGGTTATGTCATACAGGTTGCTTGAAGTGAACGATGTTATGTGATGCTATATTATATTAAAGATTATGTTATATGTTTATTGTCAATGTAAGTCACATGACATATAAGATATGATATATACTTAGATTGTTGCTTCATAGGGATCAAACTCTATACGATTTAAGAACTACAAAAATCATATTGATAATTACTAAACCGCAAAGACATGAGGAATATAGTTGTTGTAACACAAATTGCTATTTTGCACGGTGAACAAGTGCTTGCTGCAAAGTATTAAGGATCAGCAAAAGTTATGCCTCACAAGACCACATAAAGGTGCAATCACAAAACTACATGCACCACGCTCCAGGCAAAAGTCCTTGTACTTTCATGCTTGCTCTATGTATTTCGACCTTCCTTTTAGTGTCTGCAAGCTCTACTAAAGCTCACTATTACTTACTACATGTATCAATCACCAAATTGTTTCTAATTCGTACTTGTCATACCATGTGTATACATCGACTAAATTATATTAAAGGGAAAAACACAAAGATCAAATTGATAACTACTAAACCATAGCGACATGAGAAATGTAGTTATTTTATATAGGAAGATGACAAAGTTACTTTATGTAGTAAGTGGAATCACCAAACTCGTGGGAAGTTCATAAAAATACATTACATAGAACTCAATAATTTTAGTACATAATGAAGATTCTATTTTTGCAGATAAAATAGTATAATCACTAAAAATACTCTTTGGGGCTCAAAGTGCCATCTCAATGCACTAATCCTTATACTCTCTTCTTTGCTCTTTGTCTTTCATCCTCTCCCTTAGTATTCACAAGCTGTAACTCAAGGTCACAACACCTAACCACAAGTATCATAAGTAGAGTTTGATTTCTTTCTTAGTCAGGTCTAGCTTCTTTTCATCATATAGTTGGTTGCTTCTGAAATCCTTTACCAAAAGAAAACATGAATAAGGATGAAACGTAATGTATATGTATGGGAATATATTAATATAAGTGTCACAATGTGTGATTATACTAGTTTAATAAAATATAACAGTAATAACTGGATTTCAACACTTTAAGAAAAGGCATCTAATTGTCCCTCACAAATTGGAAATCTTAGCATCTAATAGCAATAAACATGTTGGGCAAGCTTGGCAAAGGACCTACAAAAACAAAAAAGTATAGGTAATAACATCATTGTACGTATCGTTATAGACAACCTTATGAGTAATAATAACATTGTTTAGTTACTTGTTGACGCCATAAGCTCTCTTTTACAAATCTTGCATAAGCAGTTCAATTATATTCTTCACATATAAATGTATAGAATGTGTTCTCATGCTGTCTATGAAACTTGATTCACAGTGTTCACAAATAAACAATATGTTTTGTCAGTATTAACACACTAACAACAAAACTTTGCCCTAAATAACACCCATGGGAGTAGGGACAGAGAGAGAAAGAGTACTCTCGGGAAAGAAGATGATTGATGGTTATTTGTTTTTGAACATGTTTCACCATTTGATCCATATCGTTCATCTAGTGTCATATGTCTCCATGTCACTTTTTTTACCCATTTGTTAATTGGATTCAACGTATTTGATGACGTGGGAGCCACATCATCCAAATCCATTGTAAGTAAGTGCCATATCAAATTACACCTAACACCATTTGGCATTTTTCACAAATCAACTAGCAACAAAAAGCACAAGATAGTTTACAAAACATTTTTTTATCATTGGGACCAAATTGAAAAGTAGTCAAACTACAAGGTACTCTTTACCTTTGTGAAGGTTTTTTTTTCAATGAAGAGTTAAACATTAAGGAGCTCATAGAGAGCTAAACCTAGCCGAACTACGGTCACTTCAATTTGTTTACCTTGACTTGAACGTGCCTACTTTTCCACTCTCTGTTTTCTTTCCTTAATAGTCTCTCTCACCTGGATTGTGAGAAACAAATCTCTTGGCCCATGGCTTGGCAAAAAGTGCAAGAACCACATGCATACTATTAGCTCAACTAGTAGGGTGTTCTAAGTCCCATAATTCAAGTGTGGATTCGATTTCTGGGGCGTGCATGTGTATGCATGACGCTTAAACATCCCGTTGTAATAAAAAGGGAGAAGGAAAACCCTTCCCAACTATTTTTGTTGTATATAAACCACCGACCGCCATAGGGGTCAATCCGAGGTTTAGATAGATGGTTAAGGTACTCAAGCGTCTTCCACAAAGACCAACATATGTTAATATGTTCCTCCTCCCTGTTCATGTATATGTATAGCGTATCTCATATCATAGGAACGTATCTCTGTGACACAGCATCATACTTCTTTGGGGGCTTATGTCTCCTGTTTCTCTTGTCCAAAATCAAAGTGCAACCAGAACACTGAAAAAGAAAGGTGGATCCATGTTTATCACCGGCGCCTAAATGGGTCCACACGAAAAGCTAAAGAAAAACACGAAACCATGATAGAAAAGTGATTGAAGAATGATGGACGGCTGTCAGCCCTTACACGTACCAATGTGAATCAAGAGGTAAAATTTATAAAGTGCGAATGTGGGTAGAATACAAATAAATGTTTTACCTAGCTATTAGCACTTTGCACAAATGGAATGATGAAATGGAGTGCAAAAGTTTAGCCTTTCCGAAGAGGTGGCCCAAGGGCTGGTAAAAGAACCCAACAAGCGCTAGCTCGGGTCACTCTGTATAGTGGTATTATTAATCGTTGATCGTTAATAACAACAGCTTCATTTATGTGAATTGCAGTCTGCAATCTGAATTAAGGATGACTCCTAGAGTTGCCTTGCCCTCATGAGATTGGACCCCTTTGATAACTTGAAGCCATAGTCACCTTGTACGATGGGGAGGACGACGCCAGATGCATGCACGCCTTTGAAATCAATCTCATGACCTCCAACTTGTTGCTCCACTCCCTTTTAGTTTAACTTTCTCTGGCGTATCACCAACTATCCTAAACTTATCGCTGTGGAAAACAGAAAGAGCACAAGCAAAATTCAATGAAAACTATTCGAGTAGCTTTCACAAGCTGAACTCATCATTTCAGTAACCCAAATGAACACTAGAAAGCGAGAAGGAATTGAGCCAAGGCAAACTCTAAGTGGCTCAGTTTCATTTAGCAGCCTAGCTCGCTTCCCTCCCAGATACCAAAGAAGGTATTCATAAAAAGATAGAAAAAGAGAGAAAAAAAGGCATCCATGCAAAAGTATAACCTTTTTTTTTATCGCCCAAAAAAAGTAGAACTCTTTTTTAGAATGATTCAAAGCCTGAAACAAGGGAGTTTCGTGAAAAAAGGAGATGTACGAGTACGGCCACCCTTCATTTTCACATAATTCGAGATAGCAACACCACTTTTCTTAAATTCCTTAGACAAATTCATGCTTTCAACCTTTTGAAAGATAATTCAAGTATTGTGTCTTGTTGCTGGCATCCCCGTTAAGGCTTTCTTTGGGGACAACTGAGAGAGAAAATCGGAATTTAACTACAAAGGGCTGCATTTAAGCTTTTATACTCACGGTTTTTGTGAAAGCTATCTCTTAAGATGATGGTGGTGATCTGAGTATTCAAAACTGAGCACGATTTTTGTTTTCACCAAAGCCATTTTCATCGTCTATCATGACATTTTGGCAAAAAATGCATCTTAAAACTACCTATTTATGTGTTATATCATAATTGATACCCACACACCTTTTCTACTATCTATACATCCTTTTTTACGGTGATTCTGTGCAAAAATTCGAAAATTATTTCCATACCTCTAATGCATGAATCTCTCTTCCCTTTCTCTCTTTCCACCAGTTCATACCATTTTCCGATGACTCACGATATGAAACTCGATCTAATGTATGATGATAAATTATCCACCATCTCCTAGTACTTGGAATCCGATTGAGAAAGAAAGAAAAGAAAAAAGGGAAAGAATAAGTGAAAAGGGAGAAGACGACCGATTCAAAGAGGGTTTTAGTGATTTGATTGGATATTTTATTGATTTGACCTATTTTCTGTTGTTTTTTGACATATTAATTTCATTTTTCCTAAAATTAAAACAAAAAAATAAAGTTAAGTTTTCAATAAGAGAGATGTGGCACAGGTGCGTTTATCTAATGAGGAAGACACGCTTCAGAGTTGCATCTCCTTCGTTGGGGAGACACAACTATGTCCATTTCGAGTCGATTTATTTTCTTGTTTTACTTTTATATTTTTTTATTCTCTTTTTTCTTCTTGTGTACTTGATTCTTCTTATTGTTTTTTATTTCTTCCTATTGATTTATTTTATTTTTATATTTTAAATTATGCTTTATTTATTCTTTTTCATCAATCAATGATATTGGTACGAATATGTCATGGTCAACTGCAAAGACAACAACAATGTTAAGTAAAAAGTTTGTCTTTAGAGTAAATAGATCCGATGAAATAGACTTTTACAAGAATTGAGCGAAAGAGGAGAAATACTCAAATTAGGTGTTTGAGAAGAGAGAAAAAGTGATGAGAAATAATTTTGATATTTAAAAAAAATTAATGTGTGAATAATAAAAGAATAATCCCATGTTGTATTGAGTCAAACTAGATAATAAACCTTTTTTTGGTCTTATAGGTTGGTGTTATAGGCCGGGCGCGTGTTTTCCTACTGAAACCGAAGGAAGTAGAGAATCCGCTAGCCACTACATGGCAGCGGCGCTATCACGGGAAGGAGACACGCGATAGTTTGTGACATAAAACTACAACTTTCTCTGCCATTTATCAAAGCAGAAGTTGGGAACTGAAATTAAAGCAAGGAATACGGGATTAGAAGAAAAAAAGTAAAAATCATGAGGAAACCGTAAATAAATAAAGAAGAAGAAGAAATACTTTTTTATAAATTGAAAAGGTTGTGGGCGCCACTTGCAAGGGCATCCGTACGTGGACCCACCCCATTATGCCTACACTATGGCCCACGTGTTCCTCTTCCACATGAACCCTCTTTGCGTTGTTCGCGAAAGAGAAAACGGAACGGAAAAGTGGGCCTTGGCCATAATGGCAGGCGTCACATCTTGACGTAAAGGCGCCATTCTGCAGCGTTGGCGTTCCGTCATCCTTAACGGAGAGACGAAGAGAGAGAGTGAGAGAGAAACATCGTCTTGGGAATGAGGGTGAGAAAGGCGACGTCGACGTCGACGTCGACGTCGTGATGAGGAGAGGGCATCCTCCTCTATCAGTGTGACAGAGAGTACGACCCTCCCTCCCTGTTTCTCCTTCTGTAAAGACGAAAGGGAGGAATTTTACTGCACTTAGTAAGAGAGGATCGAACGGTAAAAGCTCGAGAGTTGCGGTTGAATTACGTCTCTCTCTAGTATATTGGTGACTCACACTCCACGGAGAGAAAGAGATAGAATGCCCCTCTCGTCCTCTTTCTCTGTCTTAGTGGAGATTCTTCATCTTTCGGTTCCTCTGCTGCTTCGTCTCTCGTTCAGTCTTACAAATCACAGGGAGGACGATCGCTCCTGCAACAAAGAAAAGGAATCAGGAATCGTGTGTCCTTTTCTGATAAAAGCCACCTCATTTCATCCCTATCTCCATCCCTCTCTCTTTTATCTTTCTACCTTCTTCCTTTCCCCGTTTGACATACAGTGTTCAGCAATTCATTATCTTTAAAGGCTCGGAGGGAGAGAGAGACGATGCCGGAGTAATCTTGCTATTGTTGAAAAGGAGCAAGAGAACGAGGCGGCGACGAACGGCAAGAGAAGAAACATGAAGAGGGATCATCACTATCTTCTTCACCAACCCCAGCCCCAACCTATCCGAGGAGAAGTAGAACGAAAGTGCCCGGCAATTGCCGCTGACGGTAAGGGTGTTAAGATGGAGGAAACAGAACCCGCGGTCGACGAGCTGCTGGCGGCGTTGGGGTACAACGTCCGGTCGTCGGCCATGGCCGAGGTGGCGCAAAAGCTGGAGCGTTTGGAGATGGTGATGGAGAATGCTCAGGAGGACGGTATCTCCCACCTTTCCTCCGACACCGTTCATTATAATCCGTCCGATATAGCCACATGGATCGAGTCTATGCTGTCGGAGCTGAACCAACCTTCCGTCGGCGATACCACGGCGACCACAACGAGTAGCAGCAGCCTTCCTCTGCCGCCGTCGCCTCTCGTGCATGATTTCGACTACGAATTCACCGGAATAGAAGAGGTTGTCTACGGCCGTGAGGCTTCTAGAGAGAAGAAGCGGCTTAAATCGACGCCAGTGGCACCCGCGGAGCCGAGACCGGTGGTCGTGGTGGACTCACAGGAAACCGGTATCCGTTTGGTTCGTACATTGATGGCCTGTGCGGAGGCCGTTCAGCAGGACAATATCCAAATAGCGGATGCACTAGTGAAGCAAATCAGCATCCTGGCGGCCTCTCAGGCGGGTGCCATGGGAAAAGTGGCCTCCTTTTTCGCGGAGGCGCTAACCCGCCGGATCTACCAGTATCCACCGGAAAACCTTTCCAGCGGAGACCGCTTCGCAGACCTCCTGGAGATGCACTTCTACGAGGCGTGTCCCTACCTCAAATTCGCCCATTTCACTGCTAACCAGGCCATCCTAGAAGCATTCTCCGGCAAACCCCGCGTTCACGTGATCGACTTCAGCATGAAGCAGGGGATGCAATGGCCGGCGCTTATGCAGGCACTCGCACTCCGGCCCGGTGGTCCACCGGCTTTCCGCCTCACAGGCATCGGGCCGTCGCAGCAGGATGGATCCGACCCATTACAGGAAGTGGGGTGGAAACTGGCGCAGCTCGCGGAAACAATCAACATCGAATTCGAGTACAGAGGTTTGGTGGCGAATAGCCTGGCAGACATAGAGGCCTACATGCTCGACCTCCAGCCGGCCGACGTCGATGCGGTCGCAGTGAATTGTATATTCGAGCTCCACCCGCTGCTGGCGCGGCCAGGTGGGGTGGAGAAGGTGCTTTCGTTGGTGCGGGAGGTTCAGCCGAGGATCATGACGGTGGTCGAGCAGGAAGCCAACCACAACGGGCCGGTGTTTCTGGACCGATTCAACGAGGCGTTGCATTACTATTCGTCTCTGTTCGACTCGCTGGAAGGGTGCGGGGGGGAGAACCAGCTGATGTCGGAGGTGTATCTGGGGCGGCAGATCTGCAACGTGGTGGCGCACGAGGGCGCTGAGAGGGTGGAGAGGCACGAGACGCTGGCGCAGTGGCGGGGGAGGATCGGCGCGGCCGGGTTCGCTCCGGTGCACCTCGGGTCGAACGCGTTCAAGCAGGCGAGCATGCTTCTGGCGCTGTTCGCCGGTGGAGACGGGTACAGGGTAGACGAGAACAATGGGTGCCTCATGCTAGCATGGCACACCAGGCCGCTTATTGCTACCTCCGTTTGGCATCTTCTTCCTTCTTCTTCTTCCTCCTCATCACACTTAGTTTAGATTATGCCGCCTCTCTCTCTCTCAGATAGAGAGAATCCATCGCCAACCCTTTTTAGAATCAACCTACTTGTTTATTAATTCTCTCGTATGTGCTGCTTTTTGGCTTCTTAGAAATGTGTAATCATCAATAAGAAGAGGAAATATTTTTGCTTTTTGAGTTCATAAGAATCTGCTGCTTCCTCTTTGTTTTTTATTCCTGAGCCATGACTTACGATTGTGTGTGTGTGTGTGTGAGAGAGAGAGAGAGAGAGAGAGAAAAAGAGCAGTGCCAATCCTACTAAGAACTTCTATTCTTGATTTTGAACAACCACAGTTGATCCCATGTGAAGGATCAGAGAGCCTCTGCTCGTTGGTTGCCTAAGATTAAGGGGTTTATGCTATTCTCTTTTTTTTACAAGAGGAGTCTGAAGCCTAACGCACACCACACATGCGCCCCCTGAGTGTCGAACTCCCACCAGCAACAAGGGCGCCAGAGCGCCTACAAATTTATTAACTTTGGAGCTTGTACGAGATTTGATATTGGTGACTAGAACTAAATGTCTTTAACGTTCTTCGCATCTAGAAAGCTGTTTCTATCCAGAATATTCAGTGAGATTCACAATTTCTCGTCCCAACGATGTCCTTCTTGGTCTGTTCATCTCTCTCTCTCTCTCTCTATGTATATGTAATTAAATACATATAGAGCCCGAGAAGCATAACACACTGATAAGAAGTGAAGCAAAATGTGGTCGAGACCGACAGCCCATGTAAAACAGAAGCGGAAAAATACAGTCGAGAAACAGAATCAGTTCTTTTTAGATTTCTTTTGTGATGAGATTGACGTACTTCTGCTCGGGCATGTCGCAGTGCTCTGTTTTCAGAACTGTGGATTCTCCATCCTTTTTATGTAACTAATCGTTTTTATGCAACTACTCTTGGACGCATAGTCGGTTCGAATCTCATAAGCATCAACTCCGGATAAGCAGAAGCCCGATGAACCAATTCTGAAAATGTGATGCCAACAAAACGAAGCTACTGCTTGAAGGAGTTGAGTGAGTGGCTGACCTCCGCCAAAGATACTCGTAGACATATTCTGCATTCGCTTAGCTAAGACTTTAATGTGTCGACTCTAGAAGCCCGATGCTCGACTGATTTTACCAATTCGCGGCCAGTCATGGCCGCCGACTGCAGTCTCTGCTAGGTTTTAGCTCATGCTCAGCTTACAGTAACGTCCACGACCAACGCATCTATCTGGTTTATATTCGCCAACTTGGTTAATGGATGAACTTTACTGTGTAGAGTTGGTTCAAGAGCAGGTCTTGGACTTAGTTGTGGGCCTTCTGCTAAGGTGAAGTGTTTCTGCGTTTTGGGGTTGGTGGGATACGGTTTCTATCAAATTTAAGAAATGGATTGTCAACTTCACAGTTAGAATTCTGGTTAAGAAGATTAGGTTGTCTGAATCCTGCGTTGTGGGGTTGATCTAGAATTCAAGATTTTGTGGATGGTGATCCAATGAAATACATACGTTCTTGATGAACAATCAATGTTTTGAATTTCTTATGAAGAAAAAACTAGAATATCTCTCTCTCTCTCATATGAACAATAAATTCCTTAAATTTCCAACTTAAAGTCTCGAATTTATCCTCCTCCCCCCCCCACCTTCTCTCTCATAAAAGTATGTGCCCCGAATCATTTCAATTCTTTACATTGTACGAACAGCAGATATAGATACAGCCCACGTGCTTGCTGTCTATGAAATCGATGGGTCACTTTGCATTACTAACTGCACGTTGACACGTCCGGGTGAGTTAATCGAACCTGCTACCCTTGTCTCATCAACCGCAGAAATCAGTTACATTAACCAATTCACCGGCTGCAATTTTGTCGTCGAAACGTTATTTTCGATTTTATCAAAGCCTTAATTGAAAATTATATAGAAATACAAGCTTAAAATTCACAACCAAGTCTTTTCCTACACTAACTGGGCCTCGGTTAAATGTTGCGTCTAACATTTTAACGGCTTTTTAAACATATTTCCTGGTTAACTTCTAACCATTAAGTTTTCACACTATTTCATTTTATTTTCTCGTGTCACAACAACTTTTCATCCAACTGCCTCCTCAAGTAGTTCAAGAAATTATATGCCATAGTTGAAAATTGTTGATATCATATGTAAGCAGACCCTGAGTATCGAACTCATGACCTTCAACTTGTCACTCAAGCCCCTTAACAAGGTGAGCTGTTGCGGAGTGTGAAAAGTTGTTTTCACATTGGTTTATTAATGTATTTTCTTTTTTATCTTATGGGGGGAAATGTATAGTTTCAGATTATGGTGATAATTTTAGCTTTTGAAGGCTCTACGCGGATACACACTACAAGGGTACAAGCAAGTCTATGATTATATCGAGTCCATATCTGTTGTCAACTGCGTAACGACATACAGTTAAAATATATGCGATTATTGAAGTACCAAATAGTTCATCAAGTTTGGAACAGAACTATGATTTGATGGAACCCTGTAGTTGATGTGCATTAAAAAAATAAAAATCGGGGCGTAACTGAATGTAGAAAATTATGAAATAAGAGACAAATGGAACGAGTCTAAGTGCATATAATACCATTTGCTAAGTGACTTATTTTAGTTAGATTGGAACCATGAAAAGGTTCACAATCACCCACATGACAGTCGATTTTGAACCGGTCCGGTAATTCCAACCGGAACCATGCTAGGCCAAGAATCGGCTAGAATCAGAAGCGGTGACACCGGACCCAAAACTAATTCCAGAACTGAGGACCATCCAGTTTGATTGCGGTTCAACCTTTTATGGACCAGAACTAGAACTTATCGTTCCAATCCACCGGTTCTGTAAGTATTTAAAAAAAAAATCTTTTAAATTTGAACGTCCTTTCAGCTTCTTTAGCGTCAGACCATTTTAGAACTCAAACTGGGACCAGAACCAATCCGGTCCCAGTTCGATTCTAGTTCATGGTTCAAGGAGAACTGGAATCGGCATTTTGGTTCCATGTTCCCATAATGTAAAAGAATACGTCTACTGCTACTGTAATTTTTGAAGCTTGCGGAGACTTCGATTTCTAATACTATTAGCTTATAGTTTTACAAGTAGAAGCAGAAATGGAGATGACTAACGAGCACAACCTCTAAAACACACTCCACCACAACTCCCTGTAGACCTGGTCGGTTCCATTTCCACTGTACCTAGAACTGGAACTTGTTTGACCCCCTTCAGTTTTGGTTCTGCTGGTTCCTGGTAAGGTTACATGATTGTTCCTGTTTCCGTTTGGTTCTGATTTAATTTGAAATCCGTGAAACCGAGGCTAGGACTTTAGAATGGAAAAAAAATTATTAGAGCCGTCTTCGATTTGGCACCCCGATGGGTGGAACTAGAACCAAACTGTAGAGTCCGCGGTTCCTGCTGGTTTTTGGATCTGGTTCCTTGGATTCCAGTTATGATGGCGGCTCAGTCCTGCTTCAACCCATCGGGTTGGGCCCAAAGAAGCCTCCCGTAACTACTTGTTGCAAGGAGCTACACTGTTATGATACATTGTAATAAATCCAACGGGGAAGTATGAACAGTAACAGGGGAAAAAGAAGCAACTAGAAGTTCAGCAGTCAACTTCAATTTCTTAACTAATAATGAGATGAGCACTATCTACCAAAGAATATACTTTATGTTTTTGACAAAGTTCCTAGTAGACAAATATCTTAATAAATAAGCTTTTTTAATTCATAAACCCTTATCTGGATACCCTATCAAACAACAAATAGAAAGAATAACAAGAAAAACTGGATATACATGGATGGAAAGAAATAGATATACTCTGTTCTACTTCCTACTTTTACGTGGGTAGATTATCTTTTCTCGAGCTGGTGTCCTTTTTCTAATTTACAAGATAAATTGCACATGAAAGATGTTCATTGTGTCCATCTTGATGTGAACTGTTGACATTTCAAATGAGAGAACCTGATTAAATGTCATGTATACAAGCATTGGCAAGTGAAGACCTTCACTAACGCACTTCTACATCAATTTCTTCCGTTGGCAATCGCTTAGCACGTTGATTCCCTAAGAGAACGCAGCAGATTAGAATGCAAAATCAGTATGATTTATTTACATACGCCACACCCACAAGGTGTATTTATAAATATATATATAGAGAGATGCACACACTCATTCATGCTCAAATCAACTCACAAATCGTCACAATGTTGGCCTGATCAATTCACACACTCATTCATGCTTAAATCGACTCAAAAATCTTCACACTGTTTGATAGTGAAGATTTTAATTTTAAGAATAAAAATATTATCGTACCTTTTGTACTTCTCATTTAATTTAATGTTCATAATTGAACAGTAGAAATGTGTGTGAAGGACTATGCTCTCTCTTTGTCTCTCTTTCTATAATAGCCTACGTTTGCAAACCATCAAATTTATAGACTTCGTATCTTCACTTTTAATTGCTGAACTCTATCTGCTGATATCATTCAAAAGACAGTAAGTTTCATCGCTGCTCAACACTTGGAGAAAGTGAACATATTTCCCCAAGGAAAATGCCTTGTATTAAAGACATTTAATTAAAGTGCTTTGCAGCTGGATCGTTGCAACCATTAATGAACGGCAAAAATAATTAAATGATCTTAATGATTATCAACCGGTTCTTCTTTAAAAGTGCAGAGAATGCATGAACGTTACACAAAAAGATTGCAAGTTATGGCCCATGAGTTTGAGGAATAATTTATCAATTATCTCGTTGATTTGAGAGGTGTATCGAAGACTCTGAAGTCCATTCCTGCGCAAAACTGCGTTGATTGGGATGAGGACTAGCTTTCTTTACGTTTTGTTTGTGATAGGCAAGCTGGGGGTGTGGCAGACTCCAAGATGAGCGGCCCAGGTATGGAACTCATGACCTTCATCAACTTAGGGTTCGTTTGAGTCCAGCCCCTATCTGGGATAGTCAGCACACTAAGTTTTATGTGGGCAATTCTCATAATTGCTTCTGAAATTTTCCTAGAACATGATGCTGTTGGCAAGAACATGAGCTACTTTCTCACCTGGAAGATAGTTGGCAAACAGTGGTAGTGGGAAAACTTTTCCCAAAAGAAAGATTCTAACCGAAGTGAATAAGGAAAGGAACGACTTACTTTACACGTCAAGGGAAGTGAGTCCGCATTTTGAAACAAAGAAATTATTTGTTGGAAATGTCTATCATATGTATCTGTTAAAATGGATGTCAAGCGACCTCTAATTGACTGAGGTATTTGAAATGAATGAGTATTTTGTAGTGATTTTATATATCATCTCATTTATTAAATTTTTCTACGAATAATCTTGGAGTGCAAGAAAACATAAACGACAGTTGATAATGCTGTAGTTCACTGGCAAGAGGGGTGGGCTCTATCGCAAGAGGTCAAGAGTTTGATGCCCGAGTGTCCATCTCATCGGTGTCCTAACCCCAATTTATCTGTCATATACACATCTATCTATCTATCTATATATATACATACATATATAGATGCATCAAAGATGAAGATTAAAGGATTCTAATAGTAAGTGATGATATAAAAAATAGATAAAAATATTTCTTAAAAAATAAAGGTGCTAATATTATTTTAGGAAAGCTAATCAAATAAGAAGAATTTACAAACTATAATTTCTACAAATATATTTAAAAGGAGACTGTTAAACATATAAAAATTGATAAATCTTTAGGACCTAACAATATTCCTATAAAAGAATAAAAAATTCCATGAAAAACGGATATCACTTGATTTAAAACACCATTAATAAATTATAGGGAAACCAAAAAAAAATGCCTAAGAAATGAAGGTTGAGTAAGCTCACTGGCTAGAGGGATTGGGTCTCTTCAAAAGCTCAAGAGTTTGATACATGAGTGTTCATGTCGCAGGTGTCCGCCTAACCTCAGTTTCTCTCTTTCTCTCTCTCTCTCACACACACACACACACACATATATATATATATATATATATACATATATAAGAAATATTGGTTCTCTCTCTCACATATATATATATATATATATATATATATATATAAAGGAATATTGGCTTCCTCCCAGTGTGGCTACTCAGATATGAGCCACTGGATGAAATATAAAAAATGTGTATAGTCATACTAATGAGAACCCTTAGTTATGACGTTGTAGGCAGGTCTGGTGAAGCTGATATGCAAATGTGAACCTTACTGAATCTGCCATTGAAGCTGATGCTTTGGCCAATTTTTGGTGCCGACACATTGCTTCATACATCCTACAAAATAATATTACTTTTGAGAGCATCTCGGCAAGGAAGTCTCCCTCGCTCTCTACAAAATATGTCTCTCCCACTCTCTGCAAAACTTGTCTACAATTCGGTGGGCATCGAGGCAAAGAAAAGTTGCAGGCTTTTAGAGCGTCCTGGTAAGCAACTCCTCCAACCTCGTTCTTTCTCTATGTAAAAAAAGAAGAATACAATACAATAACGTTGAGAGCATCTGCATCATCAACCGTCCATGAGGGCATCTGGAGGTATTGAGGGAAACGAAAGGCAGTGAGAAGATCACGAGACGAGACTTTGGGTCTCCTGACACTGTTTCTGTCCAAAAAGTTTACAAAAGGATAATCACTTTATTTAAATATAATGCTTTGCAAGAAGACTAGTTCTCACATATATACATTTACTATCTTTTTCCCTTTCATAATTTCATTCTAGGTTTTCATTTTAAACCAGTGAGAAACGGTTTCAGGATTTTCTCCTTGTGATTAGTACACATAAACATTTTGATTTTGTAAAACGGTTTTACTTAATGAAAATGACATCTCCTAATATTTAGAAAGAGGACCCTTCTTTTAGGATTTCATGAGTAAGACACAAAGTTGAAAGTACCATCAATTATATTTAGTAACTTATATCTCTCACTTTACCATTTGAGCCAAATTACACTACAATAATTTTCTCCCACTACTTTATAGCTTACCATATTGTACCAAATCACCCGTTTTCTCCCACTCATATTTTATTTTTTTAAGTATATTATATAAATAGTACCAATATATGCTTGCTACTAGAGCTATTGGCTCCACTTTTTATCAAACTTATAACTGCACTATTGTGACAAAAAATGATAACTCACTCGTTGGCTATACCTAGCTTCAAATCATCTATAAAGTATTTATCCAAATGATACTAGTTGCAGCCATCATGCAAGCAACATACCAGTTTTTTGTGTTAAAAAATTACACAACATATTCAATTTATCTTTAGACTCGTTTAGTATAATTGATCTCCACCTTCGTAAGTGGCTAAGGTCTAGTTTTCTGCCAACCCATAAGTCATACAGTGTAATTGGTACAATATATACATAGTTTTAGATATTGCTTCTCCTCAAAAGACTCTAAGCAAAAAAGCATATGATAACATAGACCTAATTATATTTTCAATAATAACTTGTTATACCGTTAAACTACACCATTTTGTTGAAATGTTTTGGGCATGTTATTTTGTTTTTCAATACCAAAGTCTGTAATAATATTCTAAAAAATAATAGGGGTGTATTCATGGAACTCAATTGATTTTCAACTTGTTGCTCATATTCTTTAAATATATCTAATGCTTCGTAGTTCTAAGATAAGAGGTCTATATACCCATATATTGAATAATTATCAATGAAGATTATAAAATAAAACTTCTATGATGAGTCTTTATTGTAAAAGACTATATATTCGTATGAATGATTTGTAATGAGCTTGTGACCCTAATTATTTTTTTGGAAAATGACTTTTTTGTTATTTTCTCTTCTATACATGTTTCACACCTGCTAAAATAGTTTTATCAAAATCAGGTAATAAGTTGATGTTGACTAATTTCTTCAACTTATTGAAACTCACATGTCCCAATCTTTTATGCCACACATTCACATAAACCATAAACATGCTATCGATATAAGGAGAACAAGAAATTTCATTCCCCGAAATGTTTAATTTGAAATAACCATGTTCAGGATCAAAAGAAGTATTAAAGAAAATACGACCATACTTTCCCATAATCAGTTTCCTAAGTACAAACCTAACCTCAAACTCCTTCTTAAGTAAGATAGGTAAATAAATCAAATTACACATAATAGATAACACAATTAATAGATTAATAAACAAAATAGATATGATAGAAATATTCATTTTCAAAGGCTCAATACCTAGGACATCAATATATGTATTATTTATCATGTATACTTGATGTTCCCTCAGTTGGTACTCTTTCAGGTCAATAGCTCTTTTCTTGCTCTTTCAAGTCGCTCAAGTATTCATCCACGATCTACATAAAAATTCAAGAATGACACAGATTTCCTCACGCTTCTCTTTTTGCTTGCCTTGCTAAGAGTTGCCCTCATTTTTCTTTCGATTGTTGCAGTTTTTCTTGTATTATCTTATCTTTCCACAAGTGAAGCATTTTATCTAAGAAGTGGTCATATGATTTCTTAAAATTTGGATCCCTTTTTTTGTCAAGTTTGTCAAACCTTTTATTTTGCCTCTTTTTATTTTCATGAGATATGGAGGTGGACTATAAATCATCCTAAGTGAAGGACATGTTTTCCTTTTTACATGTCTAGGTTTAGCATAAGCTCAAAAAGATTGAGGCTATAGTTGAGCCTTAGTGTTGTGGTTGCTATGTTTTAGGAGGTTGACATAGTATTTATGATAGTCAAAATTTGTATAGAGTTAGGAATTACAATATTGGCTACCACTAAGTACCTACCCATAACTACCATTTTGTTAACGTGTTTAACTATATTATTTTTTCCTTCATTCTATGAAAGTGGTATTTTTGAAGGAAAAGATAAACATGCAATTCCACAATTGTGTCATATTTGGAACACATATTTTCCACTAATTCTTTAGCTCTTTGACATTCTTTAAAGACCATGATTAGGCCGTCCTTCATATATATCAACATAATTATTCTAGCTAAATATCATCTTTTAAAAAGGTCAGGTAGTTTGTCTTTTCTTCATTTGTTGCTTCAAGTATAGGTGGGGTTCTTGTTTCATTTAAAACATAATACATGCCCTCAAGGATTAAAGTCATAAGAATTCTCCTCTTTAAAATAAACAGACAGAAATATAAATTTATCCCTTTATCTATTCATTAATAACAATAAATAGATCAGGGCAAGATTATAAATTTTCCGGTTCGGTAATTATATAAGTTTAGCAAAGAAGCCAAGGCAAAACTGTAAATCCTCGAACTTAACTTTTTTGTAATTTCATTAAAGAAATCAGGGTAGAACCATAAATTTGTCTTGTATATGGTTTTTAAATTTTTGTTACCAAAATAGATAAGATTGTAATTTTGGATCCTAAAATTCGAAATTTAATTGAAAAATAAAAACTACAAACGGTTTTTTGGAAACTGTGATGTGACATAGAGAAGGGAGAGAGGTCTCACGGAATAGAGAGGGTTCATTGGCAGGACTTTTCTCTAGCATCTGAAGCCTGGAACCCAATCTGAAGCCTGCCTTTTTGTGTCTCTTCCTTCCGCGAAAGATAAAGCAAAGACTCTAGTCTCTACTTTGCTCTCTTACGTGTAAAATAAATACTCTACTAATACCTTTGTTGATTTATACCTTCTTTCATAATAGGAAACTCGACCACATTCTTTCATGAGCTATGTAGACAACCAGTTAGATATTCCAGCAGATAAGCACCGCATTCGATTTCTTTTCTATTTCTAATGTTTGTTTATTCAAACTCTGTCATGGAAGTGTTCATCGTTGGTCTCAAACCTGGATAAAAGAGGAGGATTACATTAGGCTTCTAACAACCAGTGTAAAACTTTGTTTACCATAGATTCTACAAAAAAAAATAATCTAAGTAACCGACCCTCTCTAGTATTAGAAAAGGTTAGTTGTAGTAGATATTTTGTTTATTCAATAGGAACCATAAAAGGATGGATCATAAAAGAGAAAAATCTCATTTTGTTATGGTGAGGGATCCGACCACAAAGTAACCTTCAACACCAATGTTGTTTTCTGTCTTTGTTCTATCTTTGTTTTTGTGTTTTTGTTTTTATAAAAGAATTGAATCCCCAAAAAATGACAAAGACGCTATGGATAAAATTTGTTATGATACCACTGAGAAACAAATAATCTTGAGGTGGTGTAAGACTTTGGATCTCCACATACAATTTTTGTCCAAAAGGTTTAACAAAAAGGTAGTGGCTTTGTTTCATTGAAAAAACTAGTTCTTGCATATATATATATATACATTTAGGCTTTATTTTTCTTTTTTGTATTTCTATTCTAAACGACTCGAGGATTTTCTCCTCTGTTTTAGTGAAAATAAATGTTTTCTTTTGGTAAAACTGTTTTGCTTCATGAAAATGATATCTCGTGAAATTAAGAAAGAGGATCCTTCTTTATTGATTTCGTGAGTGCACATTATAAGGTCGACAATGGCCATCTGTTATACTCCGTAACTTATAGATGCCCCACTACTCATTTTTTTATTCATGTTTCAAGCTCTACATTTTCCTTTTCTTAGATAACCTATTTTTTTAAATGTTGTTAAATGCAAAGGGTGTTGGTTCATCTAGTAGGCATTGCGATATAAATATGATAGTAGATATTGATTCCGAAATGGACCCCAACAAGAGACCATTATTGAGTTTTAACAAATGAACCATACAAAGGTGAAATTTTAGAAGAAGTTGAGAGATATTATGAATATCATGGAAAATATAATTTCTCTGTCAGAAAAAATAAGTCATTTCTCTATCGGTGGAATAGTAGTATCAAGAGAGTCATGTTGTTCTAAGGAAGGAACAATAAGAGAGACTGGCAAGGCTAATGAACGAGTTGTTCCACGTGTGGAAGAAGATTGTCAAGTTACGAAACATTAAACTTAAAGATGATAAATAGGTTGTTTTGTGAAATTTCTAAAGGGGCATTGTCAATTGCTAATGTCCCCTAATGAAACTCATTATATGAGATCACATAAGAGTTTGAGTTTTTGCGAAAAATGTTTAATCAAAACTTGTATAGAGGCAAAATATGGAGTAAAGATATGATGGTGATTATATGTGAACAGGTAAGTGGAATTAGTTATGTGAGTTTCAGAGAAAAAGATCGTACAAACTTCAAGATGCCGTTTGACAAAGTACTCTCAAGAAAGGTGATGCTCAAGTACCGGTGGGTTACTTAACGTACACGTAATTTAACAATTCTTCATTTCATTATGCAATTAAAACTGATCAACAAGCTAGAGTGATGACCTTTTTCGGGACAGACGCAAAATCAAAATATTCTTATGAGAGCTTTGGGGATATAGTTAATTTTGTATGACAAAAAATAATTCAGTATAATATGACTTTTACTTCATTTACTGGTGTAAGCCATCATAAGCAATCTATTTTTATCTGGTTGTTTTTTGGTTCACCATGAACGTGGAAAGCCAACTATCTCGTTGTTCAATCCATTGCTTGAAGAAATAAAACATTTAGTTGCATTAATTATTGATCAAGATAAAGGCATCATTGATGTAATTGCATAAGTATTTACAAGAATACGTAACTGTTTCTGCATTTGGCAGATAAAGAAGAAATTAAAGAATAAATTAGCCAATTATGTAGGATAAAAGATCAAAGAAGTGAAAGTATGAACTGTTTTTGGGCGGTATATGACATCAAAAACTACTTTGCAAGAGTATGCATTTGATATTTGAAGGCATTAGAGAGTAGATATGAGAAGGAAAACTATGCAGATTATCTCACAATGCATACAAAACCCATACTAAACATTGGCTCTTCCATGAAAATACAACATAATATTTTACAAACGAGATGTTCGCTAAATTTCAAGATCTACTACTCCCTCATCGAACTTGTGTAAATAATACTTTGCATAACCAATAGGGTACGGAGGCATGATACACCTCTTGTTATTTTCTCTCACTATTATAATAGTACAAGAAGGTAGAATAAGCAGCGAGAATCTTATCGAACTTGAACAGTTAAGGCTTTAGTTCCATTGTGTAAAAGTTAGCAACCTCAAGAACCAAGGTAGGCAAATTGATAATGGCAACAACATCAAAAACACTGGAAGGGACCATGCCAACCAGAACTCGTCAATCCTTGAAAACAAAAAAATAAGCATAATAAGGTGGAAAATGCCCCCAATGTTTCTGTAACACCCTAAATAAATTTTTCTGAAAACACTCCCAACTTCGAAAGCTAACTTGTTTCAAAAAAAACTTTTTTTTTAAAATAAAGATTTTAAAAGGTTTCAAATTAAAACTAAAAGGATAAGACCAATAAGATTTGAGCAAATTAGGCGAAGATTAAGGCAACAGTTGGAGCCTGTTTTAAGCTAAGATCGATTTCGCGAAGGTCAAGCTGTGGAGCAAGAGAGTAGATCATGTCGAATCAAGGCACGTCTTCATCCAAGATCAAGTCAAGTGGATAGCCTCACCAAAACTAAGCCTAACTGAACTTGACTAAGTCCAAAACTAGGTAGGAGTGTCCACCCTACATCCTTGGGCTAAATATCAAATGACACTCCTACCTAGCCTTGATTAAATGGGACGAGCCAACAAAGGAGGACACATCAAGTTGAAGAAGCAGTCGGTTGCACTTGGAGACGTCTAGGACCTAGCCAAACATGGCTAGGTGTATATGGTTTGAACCAACAAGTAGCCCACATGAGGCTGGTCCGTATTTGACCAAGGGAGACCACTCATCCACTTAAATATGAAGACTTTGGGCTGGGTTTTGGGTCTTGGATCACCCGTCCCAAAGAAGGGCCTAAAAGAGCCCCCCTTGGCCTATAAATAGAAGTCAAGGGGGGGCGTAAATTCCATCTTGGAATCATCTAGACATCTTAGGATGATCTTGGAGGATCCTGCTTGGGAGCTTGGGCCATTGGAGAGTAGTTGCATCCTCGAGGATTTTTGTTAGCTTTCTCTAGGGAAGAGTGGAGAGAGGGGAAGAGAATGTAGAAAATAGGCAAAGTGCTGCAAATTTTAGAGAGTGTGAGTGGGAAAAGAAGAGAGGAGAAAGGGGAAGGTGAGGGCCGTGAGTGGCAATTGTTGGAGCCGATCCTTGGAGAAATCCGTGTAAGTATTCCTCCTCCTTTGTTCATCTCTATCTCTTCTTCATATTCAATTTAAAAGGGGTTATATTAATAGAGCTTTGTCTCCCCCCATGATGTAATAAGAAGTAGATATGTTGTGAATTTTTGATTCTTGCTTACGCAATCTAATTGTTTGTGTTCTTGACTCTACCTCTCTATATGTTATAAACATTTTATATTTCCTAATCTCCTCTATGCTTAAGCTAAGATATACATTTTCATTCATTTCTCTTCAGCAATTTACTTTAGGATGTTGTGTTGTTGAAATTTAAATTCGGGTGAGTTTGCATCACATATGTTGTAAAAATCAGAAAATCTGATTTCAGCATTCCCACATACGTTGATTGCTTTATTTTTCATTGCTAAACTACTACTCCGATCACTCTGAAATTTGACACAATGTATCTACACACACAAGCCCACTTGTAATAAAATTTGCAAAAGTTTTAGGATCGTGGAACCGCATATTAAAAGGTATGTAAGATTAGAAAATTTTCAGAAACATCTATCAAAACTGTTTTCCTACAACAGAGCCTAGGTAATAATCCCATAACTCTATCTGTAGTTGTCCAAATTCGGTGAAACTTGATTCATTTGAAAACGGATATCCATAGCTTTTCAAAAAACTAAGTACACTAAAATTGGAGCTTTAAGCACCGATATATAGTCCCATATTTGGGTCTCTTTATTTCTGTGACAGAATAGTTCAATATGTCTAAGTATAGACACATTCTCGATTTAATTTTGTATCACCCCAGTCCCAAAATTTAAAACAAAAACTTAGAATCTCCACATTCCAGGCTGTGTCTTGTGAAATTTTCAAGAATTTTGTAGAACCGTAATTCACTCAAAAAAATTCGAAACAAATTTTGAAAACAGAACCAATTTTTGTTTTTTAGAACTTGCTGATTTTCAAACTTAAAACCAAAGTCCATGAATTTGTTCTTGACAACACCTCATTTTTCATACCTGCATATTTGAAATCCTCAAAGCGCTTAGGCTAACCCTTGAACATCGGTTCAAGAAGGTCTAAAGTGAAAATATCTTGCTTAGCATTTAAAACTTTGCTAGTTTTTGGAAACTAGCTGGCACGCTCGTGCAACGAAGTAGTGTTTAAAAGTTTTTTTTGAAGTCTCTATATAGGCTTCGAGTGAAATTTTCACATACATAAGGGGATCAGAACCCTCAAAGATGCTTCTGGCATCAACAATTGGCCCGAGGGTGTAATTATTGGTATATTTCTTACAAGCAATGAGGAATTCTTCGATGGCAGAGTCCACGGAAGATGCAAGAGCCGTAGACTTCACAGAAGATGTATTTACAGCCAGTTAGTGTAAGAATTCTTCTACGATGTACGAAGGTGATAATCAATGCCATTAAAGTGGCTTATTTGATTGTATTCCTGGCCGCTTAACGCAAAAACCAAACAACTGCTAGGCCTATTTTGCAGATTAGATTGGAGGTATGCCGACCAAATGCACTTCAAGATAAGGACTTGGAAGGAAAGAAAATACAGAACAGGGTTCCACAATGGAACGGGGTTATTAAGGGGTCGCTATCGATGGTTTGAATTATTTTGTGTAAATATGGGAATACCAGTTTAGATGTAAAATAAGGGACCTGTGTGTAAGATCATTAATAAGAAGTCTTATTGGCATGATTTTCGAAACAAAATACAAGATCACAGTCAGCATTATTAATGCGAGGGATTTGAGCCCATGATCAGATTTCATCCTATGACTCGCATCTGGTTCTTCTTAAACCAGTACATGGGTAGTTAAAGAAAATTATGAAGGTGCATGAGAATTATTAACTTAAGTTATGAGATTAATACATTTCAATCTCCTAATGATCCCATAAAAATGGTGCCCTTATATGAGTGGTCTCACTAGTGCATATTAAAGAAGATGGATGCCTCAAGGTTATTTTTAGTGAAGTTAGTGTGCCTATTTTTGGTGTGCATGTGGGTGTGTTATTTTCCTATAATTGCTTCATAGGTTGAGAAAGTACATCAATTTTATTATTATTAGAAGGCTAGCTTCATTAAGCATACCATTCAAAGAGAGAAGAATCACACTTGTGCACGTATGCCAAATCCAGGATAGATCAGCCACATGGTGATGCAGAATATGTTTGAGGATCTAAATAGCAGAGGAAGGTTGAAACAATTTTGTTGTGTTTGTATCCGTTCTTAGTTTTTAATCTTGTGGACGACTTAAGACACTGTTTGTTAATCTGAATCGCTATTTTGATGCCATCTGCCGCAGTTTCAGTATCACAAGCAAAATCATATCCATAAATATGCATGACGCTTTGATTATCATCATTAACATTCCTTGCTAGGCCTTAATTTCACTGGAGTCCACGAGGCAATACATATATTTAAATTTGCGTTCTCTTCTGAAAGAGCAGTAATTTCTGGCTTGTTTTTCATACAAAGTTTGTCAAGGACACATTACAGTGGGCTCAAATTGGGTTAACATCAGGACTCTCAGCTCATGAAGCTAGAGCAAGAACGTGACCTCCAGCTTTTGATTGGAATCACAGTATCCAATGGTCGGAGCCGCCCTGCTGAAGGCCGGGGGAGCAGTAATTAGGTAGCATTTCCTTAATTAGGAAGCTCAAGTAGTATGCAAGATGAATGAGACTTTAAATTAGAAGCAAAATACTGAGGTTAGTTGAAACCCTACCAGATTATCGAAATACAAAAGAGAGGATTATGCACGAGACTATCAGTAAAAGCTACACATACTGATGAACAACCAATCCAGACGGGTGCTTATCCTTTCAGTGTGATGATGCACTGATAGCACCATTGATCGATCTAGAGCACGAGAAAACCAATTAAAAGAGCTGTAATTTCTTATTCGACAAGCATAAAAATGTGGAAAACCAGGGCCTTCTATAATTAGGGAATGCATTGGGTTATCCATTACCAGAGGCTAGGAAAATCACCTGCATAATTGTATTTAGCCCATTTTACTGGAAAACCGGCAACGAAATCTAAAAATTCTATAACACTTGAAATCCACAACCTTTTTGTCCGGTGAATTTGGAACCTTAGAAATCCTCGATATCTAACTGCTGAAGCCCTTGTCATGAGGCCAGCCACCCTGCAAGATACGATTTTGGATATGAAGACACACAACATTAACACCCAGCTTTAGCTCAACTGTAAGCTCTCTCTGACTCCGGTGTTGTGGTGGTGAATTCGAATCTCTATTGTTTGGGAAGGGGTGTTGGGGGTGCAAGCGTGTGTGTCGTTTTAGGCTTGGTCTCCCTTTGGCCTTAACATTGTTCGGTGTAAACCAATTAAACATTATTGTGCACATCAAGCCCACAGTCACCATGACAGATCACAAGAAGACACAGGAGATCCATCAATTTGGTGCACTTTTAAATATAAATTAACACATAATGGATACAAAACGAGGGTAAGAATTGAAATCACCAGGTTACAAAGGTGAAATCTATGAATAACCATGAGTTGTTTGTTTTATTAATGCTGTCAACACATGTTCTGCAAGATTCTACTGTGTTGAGTAAGCAAATTTTAAGAGTCAAGGGCACACGGTTTTAGATGACTTCATGATAAAAGATATGCATATTCTTAGTCCAAACTATTTGTCTAAAATATTTGAAATTTTAACCTAGAATCATGTAAGCGAACCCCATAGCCAGTGGTTACGTATCAGAGAGCTATTTCTTCTGCAGGGAAGATCCAAATCCATGGCACTTGTGAGCAAGCCAACTTCATGATTTCATGCGGCTGTGAATCACTATTTAAGGTTGATTTTACTGCAAACACAGCAGACCATAGATTAGGACTTCAAAAGAGAGCTGTATATTTGTGTCAATACTTGAGAGAGCATAATCTTAAAACAAGCACCTGATCGGACGATTTCAAATCATCGAACTTTTGCGTTTAGCAATGTCACAGTCCATTACATCAATTGTCGCCGTCCATCCAGCAAACATCACAGTGCACAACTTGGCCTGCATGACATCTTTCACCATTGCTCTGACTGCCGTCTGATCACACGGACGAATGGCGAATATTTCTTAGTACCAATTTATCAGTGTTTATAAATCAAAAACACCAAATTTGTCACATCGTTGCCCACTCATAAACTGCCTGCACTATTGACCACTCTAAAAAGTGTCAATATACAGTATTGCAAATTTTATCAGCAAGAGGCAAACGTGGCTCTCTTTTTCTCTTCCCCACTGAATTTCCTTTCAGATGATTGATGTCCTTGATGGACCTCTCTTAGCAATAAATGGGTGAGGTCCACCACATCTTTGCAGGAGACACGATGGTCCATGACACTCTCTGTGAGCGCATGCTCGTGACTCCGTTGTTCCTGGACGAACCAAAGAATTACGACAATGGCAGGGTTGTCGATCAGATAGCACATTCAGTAAAGCTCATGTGGTGCTATTAGTAAGGTAGGCCCACCAATAAGTGATGCGACCACCGAAGAAATGGTGGCCGTCAATCGCCGCCGATCGCCTCGATGAAGTGGTCCAGTGAGTTCACTTTACTGCTACATTGTGAAAACTTGATTGAGATAACCATCTTATTGAGATTGATCATGTTTGTATAATACGTGGTTGATATTGTATTACTGGTTTACGGCTGAGTACAAGTTGTATCCTATGCTTGCTACTAGCACTTTCTTGGAACCTTTGATCCAACGACATGTGCAAACTAGTGCCTACATACGATGCAATGATTTCGGCTCCACAAAGTTTTGGAAAATGGGGCTTTTCTTTTGTTATAATAATATTGAGGAAATCATTTATAGTCCAACGGAAGTTAGTATAACCAAACCAGATGAACCCTCAAATATCGAACTCCTGACCTATCATCATCCAATCCCCTAGCCAACACATATGCTGCACTACTGTGAGCTTGGGAAATATGACACTGAATTTCGCTACAATAAGAGACGAGGGCAATTTAGTGCTGGTTTCGGGTGAACGAGAACTGTCAGTCATCTGTTCCTATTGGTATGGCTCCTAATTTCTATTAGGGCATTTCAATCTTCTTCTATATTTCTACAGATACAAGAGAAATTCAACTATTTGTTCCTTAAAGTCTCAACTCCACCTGTGTTGGCAATGGCTTATCCAAAGTGAGAACTGGAGATAGACCATGCATCAGCCTTCCCAACAGGCGGACCTTACGAAGGGTTTATGCAACCGAAAGTCATGTTCCCAATTCTAAATTTGCTAGTGCTTTTACAGTTTTACTGATTAAAAAAATAATTGCTAAGCAGTGATATGAGAAATTATTAAAATAATGTAGGTAATTTGGAGGTCTCCGTAGGCATGAATGCAAAACCATTTGTGACCTCATGAGCTGTCGCAAAATAGTTGTCCCCAGTTCAGTCCTGATCCGATTTTTTTTTGGATTCTACTAAAAAGGCGTCCTGAACTTTTGCCATTTAGAAGAAGTGACCACTCGGGAGACTCGAACGAAGCATGATCTTTCGGTGGCTGCCTGAGAACTTTACAAGCTTGTGGCAACATTTCACAATGCTTATGTGAGAGGTAGCAAGTAAAGCCCAATCAGTATCTGACCCACAAGCGTGCTGCCCATGTGCATGGAAGGAGAAGATAGCCCATGCTCTGTCATAATGCCACTATTACCAAGTTTGTGGAAGATACCAAAATTATTTGAACATAAGATCCCACACCATTCCTTCTCTCACAACCCAAAAGACTATTATTAGTCCTGCTATTATTGCTGAAAGGTCTCGAGTGATGAGAACACACAGATCTGGTTCATGAAGTTACAATCGAACTGATAGAAGTTGAAAACAAGGCAGAGGAAAAACTGTTGAAATAGAACCAAGTCCCTTCTCTCCATGCTATTCATAAGTTAAAAAATAAAGAAAGGCTAGGAACTGCTATACAAGAAGACAGCTTTTCACTTGAAATGAAACTGTGATGGTGATTAACGAGTTCTCTTTCTCTCACTCTCTATGTGTGTTAATGTTGAAAATAAGACACGACAAAAGAGGCTCTAGATGGGAACCTAGTAGTGAAAATAAGAGATATTTAGGCTCAAAATGCTATTGAATAAAGGAAACCTACATAATCAAAAGGCCTCCTCTAGAATCGCTTGTATTGCCCTATATAAAGGAAGCATAAGGAGGTTAAGAGGGTATTGATCTTTCAAGGAATCAATCAATCTATCAGTTGTTCATTAGAACCTTGCATGCCCTTCATATACTTGTATACATCTAAAACCTCCTAGAGGAAAAGAGAAGGTTGTGTATTGCAAGTACTCTTTTCTTTTGATATATAAAGGTGATCAAACATTTGATATCCTTCACAAACCTCAATACATAAAGTTATGAGAAGGTTACTCTGTTCCTTCTAGGGAGGAAAAAGATAAGATAGAGAGTCATTATAATTCAACACAATGTGATTACTTATAATATAATCAATACATCAACTAATGTGATCCAAACGACATTGAAGGATAGTAGTCTAAAGCAAGCTAATAAAGTGCTTACATGGACATAAATCATTTCTCTCATATTTATGCAATTTTCATTTACACTTGTTCTAGCCTACCTCTTTGTGTGGTATCTTCTACTCCCTTGATACATCAAATAAAGATCATCATATACCCTTCCCAATACACCCTAATTGTTGAAGAGTTTGGAGACCAAAAGCACAACAAAGGGGCATCATAATTGAATTGGCTAGGAGAAAATTTCACCTCTACTAGATATGGAAGACATCCCAATGCCACTTCATCTTGCAATGAGTACTAGATGAACATCTACAAAAGAAAGGGTTGATGGGTTCTTGGCAAGGGGAAGGACTCGATAGTGCCTCTTCGACCACACTCATACCAATCACCTTCTAAGAAGAAACCAACCACTATCATCAATATAGTGGTCATTAGTACCCTCAATCCTCCAAGTATTTGTGCCATCACAAACCTCATTCTAAGCCCTTGAGTAGACTTTACGATAACTATCCTAGTTGAAAAACATCATTATATTTTGGGCTACTCATGGAGATGAACGACCGATGCTAGAAGAATTGGCAAACAACTAAAATATAGATTCATAATGAATTATCCATAATGAGGATATAAATAACCAAAGGTCTTCCATGTCAGGGCTGCATACTAAAACCTCAAGTTGATTTAATGGTTTGAAAACATAATCTCAAAGCCAAAGGATCCAACCAAACCCTCTTGTTTCTATAGAATGTAGAAAAAAGTATTTATAGAGAAAAAGGATAGAAAGCAGGCTAGTCGAGAAACTTAATATGCTCATGTATAACAAAATGCTCCCTCAAGAAACGATGTCACCGTCATGGAATTATCCCCCTCAAAAAGCCATGGCTAATCCTCAATTGTTGCCATTGGAACAATATCTAACCCAAATTGAGTCACAGGAGACAACTGCAACTCGATATACTCTCATAACACCATACATCGAATACCAAGAACTTGGATAACAAGCTTGGAAGAGTGGTTCCTCTTCAAAAATTAGAAGGATGATCAACAAAAAAGATGCAGAAGGCTACCTACCCCGATGAAAAACACTACCAATTTGAGCTTTTCTTAAGTGAAGGAGGGAGCAATTTAAGTTTTAACTTGCTCTCACAAAGTAGGATAAGGTAGCAACAAGAGCCAAAAGAAAGTATTGGATAACGAGAATCTCTAAACATCCACTATGCTCTATAGGGGAAACTCCATAATATATTTTCATCAATTTGTTCAAGGAGAATGACTTAGATTATGACTTGCATGGATCAATATATGATCAATATTTTGTCTCAAAGTTGTTCTCCAACCTAGATTTCCTTCTTCGAGCATGAAAATTATGTCATGGTTTGTGACTTAGACTAGGTTACATTTATTGGTGAAATGAATTATTTGGTTATGTTTGAGAAACCTATCAAGGATCACATCCATTATCTTAGACCATTATATATCATAGAACTTCTTAATGGAAACCCATCAAGGGGTATTTGTTGAGAGAAGTCATTTTTAATCTTATGTTGGTTTGGTCCCGAGTAACCTCAAAATGTCAAACCTTCGTGGGGAGTCCTCCATCTCACTCAGGTTACCGTTGTTGAGCTAAAGATTGACTCAAAGACTTCCAACAAAGTTATAGTTTTGTTACTCTATCATGATCATATAGATAATTGTATAGCCCCAAATACACTTGTTTTGCAATTTTTAGGTTCTATTGTTGTTACTTTACGATGATTAATTACAATCTCTATTGAAAAAAGCAATTTCATACGGAAATTAAGCTTTTTCCCTTACCTTTATGAAGAAATACACCACTTTTGAGAAATAGGTGCAAAAAATTATTACAAAACAAAAGAATAAAACTTCTTGTGTTAAATTAAGTGTACGTGAGAGATATATATACAAAAGAGGACAATTTGAAATAAGCAACCCTATTAGTGATTTATTTATAATGAAATCAAGGTTTTCTCTCTATATATATTGAGAGAGAGAGGAAAAAAAAGAGAGGATCCTTTGAGAGTATATACTTCCGAACTCTAGGAGTCCAATAGTTCTTGAATGATCAAATGTCGTTTTAATAAGGTATCATTCTATCACATGATAGAGCCTTGTTGCATTTCATCTTCGATTGTATATCAACATTAATGAGATGATAATCCTTGAAGAGTATATACTTTCGAAAGACCCTATGATTACACGCACACATGCACACTTTCAACAATTATAGCAAACTAGAAGTATTTTCTTAATAAATGAAACAAGTTTGACCCTAAGTTATTGTTGCCTATAAGTTTTTCAAGATTACCTAATTAAAAACAGATTCTTATGAGGTTAGAGGCAGCCGATGCAAGGGTTCATGCAGTTCTCGTAGCCAAACGAAAGGGCCCACTGTTGGCCACTAGGATCTACCCATGACAACCACAACTTGATGCTTGACTCTCAACGGCTAATTGACAACGTGGTGAAAAGCGGACATGGATGGCGCCATCCAAGTGGGATGAGGTTGACCTCATGTCATCATCACTGTTACTCTTTCATACCAAGGGAGAAGTACCCAAAACAATAAGAAATTGAAGCTATGCAGCTTTCTTTGCCCAACTTGTCTTTTGATTCCTCAATGAAAGAGACTCCGCGGAAAAGAGACGAACGCTGGTAGTGATGCAGCTTCAATCCATCCACTATTATTAGCTGATGAAGCACCTTAATCTGTCTATCAAATCAGTTCTTATGAGACTATGCTTCCAAGATTAATCATCCACTGAAAATGGCAGCTGGAACACACACTTTAGCTTTAAGGTAAATTTACAAAATAACGACACTATGAAGCACCCAACTTGTCTTCTTGAATGTATGGTGTATCATTTTCTAAAGGTTCTTATGTTAAGAAACAAAGAGCATAACAGAAGATCAAACGGAGAAACACAAAAATTCACACAGATCTTAGGAGAAAAGATTTACGTGGTTCGGAGAGAGCTATTTCTCTTTTTCTACTCCAGATCTGTAATACAGAAAAACTTTAGTAAATGATCAGTGATCGATTACAAGATAGGAGCCACTTTATATATTTAGGGCATCTCTTTGAAACTGAGAAGAATTGCAATGAGAGCCTATTCGGATCAGGTATATTCCGAAATTCGGGCTCTATATCAAGCACCAACATCTTCTTGTTATTCATTAATAAGAGATAATTGCAATAATATTCTTTTATTGAGTGAAGTAGTTCTTCCTATAAAATTATGGTTCTTAGATGGGGAGAATTTGTGGTAAAGTTTAATGAACGTGAGCAACCAATAAAGTGAAAATTTATGGGGATGCAGCCACTAGCAGTAATTTATGTCCTGTTGGTGAAGTTAATTGGCGCCATGTGAACAATCATTGTAAGTTGAAGATTGTTAATGTATTAGTCTATGACGTTCTAATATATATAACAGTTAATTGGCATTGTCTTTATTGATATGTAATGTAGATGTAATTTATGTTTTTACTTAAATGCAGAGTAAGCTTGAGATGGATAATCATATCGAGATTGACGAGCAAATATTTAGATACGTGAACAAATAATAAAAGTCACAAACATCCTTTCCTTTTTGGTACCAAATGTGGCCTATGCTCAGGAGTCAAGTCTCGTAAGAATGTTAGCATGTAATTTTTCTCTTAGTAATTGTGACGATGATACATTTATATGCCTTCCCACACATGAAGGCTCAGCCGAAGCTCTAGATTTTGTTTATCTAAGGTATCAGCTACTTGATTGGCTTCTCGTGGGATATATTGAAATTGAATTAACTTCCAAATCTCTGTGTATTTTTTCAGCTAAACATCCAAATATTGCATCTGGTCTATCGCATATTGAAGCTTTAGTTCCAACAGACGAATCATGAGTTGTGAATCAGTCTCCAGGATTAATCTTAAGCGACCCCGATTTCATGCTAGCCCCAGTCTTACTCAACACCCCAGGCCTCAGCTTGAATTAGACCAACCCAGATGATGTGCAAATCCTCCCTGCCAGTCATACCGTATATCCGGAAGGCACCACCAACTGGCTCTTTCAGGATTGCCTTTATTGGAGTCATCACAGTGTAAGTTGATCCAGCTTTTAGGTTGTGGTTGGAGTGAATAGAATTACGCTTAACACCATTACCTTCTCTGCCTTCCTTTTCTCCGCTTGCACTACTTGGTTTCAGCATTCAATAGACACCAATATCATGAAGGCATCTTCACCTGTTTTGAGCACCAACTCATTCCTTTATCTCCATAGAAACCAGCATCTCACACCAAACACAATTCTCCACTCAACCTTGTGTTTTCTTTTCGACTTGTCGTCCAAGTTTAGTTAACCAAGCTAGTTCACCCAATTCTGACAGTTGAAAAAGCCGGAAAAATGAATTCAAGTTATTCTGAATGTCGGAATATAGGATGCTGAAAGAAAATGTTGAAAAAATTAATCTTGCTGTTCTCAATGTTGGAAAAGACAAAAGAACAACTTGAAAAAAATGAAGCAAAGAACAGACGGAATAACTATTTCCAACTGTCCACAACAACCGGAATTAACAGTCAAACATCAGGAACAAAATCAACTCTTGTTGCACGAAGACAGCGGCAAAAAACTAGGCAAGTGTTGGATTAGGGAAAAATTTCACAAAGGTAACTTGCGCTTTGTCAAATTTTACACTTTTGGGATTTCAATTTCTTAGGATTTTAGGAGGACATGAGGTTGTTGTGTTAATTAATTTGAGACCTAAGATTTTACTCGTTAATCAAATAGGAATCTTGTAGCTAATGGTAAAACCTTGGTTCCCAAGTTGATTAATAAGAGAAATCTTAAGTGCCTGTTTGAATAACAATAAAAGCCTCATGTGTCTCTTAAAATTTCCCACATGATATATTTATGAAAATTTCCCAACTTATTTCCGTTTAAAAAAAAAACAAAAGGCAGGCAGATTAAAGTTTATTCTAGTTGTTGTCAATGGATGTAACTAGCCCCTGAACAACTGGAATTAATAAATCTATTTCTGAAAATCAGACACTAAACAACCCAAAACAACTTTTTCTTACTGTCATTTGTGTTATTCCAAATGATGGGAACAGCCGGGAAAAAGGTCCAACTGTTCAAGCTATTTTTGTTTATCATTGAAATGTTCTGATGTAGTAATTACTAATTCATGGGATTACATAAAAAATTGCAACGGTGACAATGAAAAATGAATAAGACAATTGAGAAGGCAAAATACAATTAAGAAAATATCAATTTGTTTAAATATACATAGAGTAGAATAACAAAGAGTTTATGTACAATACAAAATATGACACAACAACCTATTCTAATATACTATATATTCAACCTATCTTTGCTCCTTAAGCTCCCTAAGACTATAAAGTTCTTGAAAATTGAAAAATCAATAGAACAAATGAATAATTAAGTTACCAATAATATTATCAAAGAACATATAAAACACATTCTCCATACATATGATTGTTCTCATATTGAACAAAGTTCCCGCAGTACAAGGTAAACCAAATCCTCAATTCGATTCTCCATCATTGTTAGCTGAAACAATCACACTCCAAATTTAATTTCTTTAATAATAAGATCACTAGAAAAAGTCACTAAGAAAATTTTACCTAATCAACATTTCAGTCCACCTAGTCTTATGGTTGTGACATTGTATCTTTTATATGTGATATATTATCTTTAAAATTGTGAAGACGACTATAAGTAGGACCATATTGATTTTTCAATCTGCTTCTTAAGCTAGTTTTACTTGTCCTAGTAGGTGATCCAATACCCAAACCTCTCTCATAGCCCCGTGATACTTATTGTGCACATGTTCCGTCACTTTCTTAAAATAAGTAATTGTAGAAGATGAACTTGACTCACACCAAATATTTTAAAATTTCTCTGACTCTTTGTTTTATTAACAAAATATTTAGCTATACAATAAATTATAAAAATTTCTATAGATATAAAAGAAGAAATTAAAATGAATACTATCATAAGTCTTGCAAATTTCTTCAATGAAAAAATATTCAGTTCTCTTATCTTTATAATAGTTCATATAAGTAGTTACTTCATTGATCTCCATATCTAGGTATGTTTTTTCTATATTATACATAAATAGAAAACACAACAACAACAACTAAGCCTTTTCCCATACTAGACGGGGTCGGCTACATGGATTCCTTGTTTCCATTATCCCTATCGTCTGCCATGTTAGCAGTTAAATAGAAAACCTTAACATTATTAATTAAACATAATTTAAGTAACCCATACACAAAAACTTGATATGATTCATTAAAAAAATATTTTGTCCTTACCATGTTATAATGATTTTCAGCTAAGGGCATCGCTCCATGATTATAATTTTGATTTTGCTTCTCATAAGCTACTTTCATATTGAATATTTGTTTAATTTTTCCTCTGACTAGCATAATTAATTTAGTTTCCCCATGTTTCATCTAAAAGATCTTCTACTAGACTACATTCTCGATGTTGTATGAGTCCCAATATCTTGACTTAGTATTGTTAATATAATCTTTAAATATCTTCTCTAAATGTTTCTTAAAAGATCTTTTGACTGTTTCACTTTAATTTCAAGTCTTGTTTTGTGATCTAGGTATATGTAATTAAAAATAATATTACCTAAAGTTCAGACTAAATGTTGTCACACATTCTTTCCATGTTTTCATCTTTTCACATTTCATAAAGAAGAAAAACGTTGTCCATCTTACATAGCAATCAAGGCATGCAACAACTTCATGGTAATAGAGCCCACTACCTCACTTTCACTAATAATAACTATTTTTCTCTATTTGGAGGAAAGTAGTTTTTCAATATAGTTATACCCCTTCCTCACCTCCTACTACTCTCCTCCTCTACAACATTTTCTTCTACTATACTTTCACATTGGATTGCTTGCTCTTCTGACATGATATTTTTCTCTTGTCAACTTTATGTTTGGTGTGTGATTCCTGTGCATTTGTATATACAAAGTAAATTATATATGAGTAAATTTAATACTTTTAAAATATAACACAAGAAATTAGTACAATAACCAAGTTTAAGATATAGTATCATTTGTCTTCCTATTATTATGTCTTTCTTTGCCACACATTTGAAAATAAGAAAGAATAAGTTGTACACAAAAGATTGCATAAAATGATTATAAATTATAATAATGAACACAAACCTGAATGCATGTCACTATTCAACCTATCATTTATGACCTTTTTTTTATGTTGATGTGATTTTGGAGACATGTTAAGTATAAGACAATAATGCTAATGTATTAGGAAAATTAATATGCAAGTTAATATATAAGCAATCTTAACTAAAAAATAAGCATGCAAAAACATTCTACCATTAATTTCCAAAAAAATGTCGTACATATAGGATCATCACCTTGTAAGTTGATATATAAGCAATTTTAATGACAACAATAAAATTATACACTTAAACAAATCAACTATTAACTAACCTTTTTACTTTTTCTCTCTTCCAAGACATTTGATTTTTGCATTGATACATATATGATCAAACACAAGAAGAGATAGATTTATCTACAATTTCTGTTAAGATAATATCTTAATCGCATCTCACACTTTGTTCAACAAAGAGGCCATTTGGCTCGAGCACATATGTACCTAAGTTTGATATATATTCTTTGTTTTAATGTGCATGTATCTCTTGGTCTCCAATGACAAACTACACCCAATCTTGTCTACTTTGTTTTTTTTTGATATCATAGTTAAATTACTTAACATAAAAATATATATAGTTCATCATGATGTGATTGCTTAGAGATATACTTATGTTAACTTCATTTCATCTTCTTTTTACCCGTCTTCTATGTCATAATAAAGATACTTATACAAGAACATAGAAGGTTTACACAAACACCAAACTTCAATAATATATTCTAAAACTCCAAATACATGTTTTTCTTGTAACATCACTATTTTGTCTATGAAAAACTCTTTGTAGTGCTCAAACATCAAAGTTGTAACTACTAATATAGAATGATTCATATTATGCAATAGAATTTGAAGACACTTTACCAAAAGAATAAATATTCTAAAGAACATCATGCGTGCATGTACCTTTGCATATATGCATATATATATATATATATATATATATATATATATATATATATATATATATATATATAAGTGGGGTTTACAAGTTATATTTAAATAAATTAACTAATCATGAACAAAATATATAATATATTTACATAATCTTTGAACCAATCTACTAACCCATCATGTTGCTTTTATTGGATTATATTTACATCACCATTAGAATATTCTCTACGAGATTATCCTATACATTTTATATATAGATGAAATATTGAAAAGGATCAATTATGTGCCTTTTTTATTTCATCAATACTTAATACCTTAAGTGATGCTTTATTAATTGGGCCGTTTTCAAATCTTACTAGTCAATTCACTTTTATATTGATTTATTTATTTAAATACTATTCACAAAAACATGTTATTTCTTTTATTATATATCCTTTACTAATCGGTCTTTCTAGTAAACTATTATTACACATAGTTCTTCAATGTAAATAATAATCTCTCCATATGTTACATCCATTGATATTGTATTACCCTTAAGGTGCACTCTTAGTAAGTGGATAACTGAGCATACCATAACATCAAAAAAGCTAAGAGAAAATATCATATTCAATTTACGCAAAATGAGGAACAATGTCTTTTATTGCACTTACCTTTTTAATATTAATCAGCCTTGAGCAAAATTCTGGTTAAAACATGCATAACTTATTATGGTAGTTACCATTTTATTAGGTGCATTCTTATGCATAGCCAATGAAATGAGATGTCACATCGAAACATGACCTTTAAAACCAATAGCCTTATGCTCACGTACTTATACTTTTTTAGATATATCTGATGAAAAACCATTAGGTAACTTAATGCAGTATAAAGAATTAAGAAATCTTTCACTTTCCTCTTTTTTTAGTTAGTGAGAAGCACATGATAAAATCACCATATAAGTTTGAGCAATACAAACCTTTATATGCAATGCACTCATTAACCCCAACTTCTCTATATCAATTTGTAACTTGATACTATTATCTATTTTCTCGTCATGTTCTATTAGAAATGCTAAAATCTTTTAAAATATGTTCTTTTCAATGTAGCTAATGTCAAGATTATGGTGCACCAATAAAGTCTTCCAATATAGAAGCTCAAAATTTTTTATGTTTTTCTCCAACTATTTGGGATAGTGCTAACTTCTGTACGTGAGGTTTTCTCACATGTGATATTTTCATGACCTTCTCATTGTAATAAAGCATCTTTGTCACTTAATGGAATTGGAGTCCCTCATATTCAGGCTTCTCATTAAATGATCTAGTATTGTTTTGGCAAACATGATCTGTTGGTAGAAAATAACGATATCTCATATGAACACTTTTTGGTATGTGGCGAACAAATACGAGTAGTATTCATATGATGAACTAGTTGTATAACCCTTAGTCTTTCATCCTAATAACAAGATATAAATAAAAAAGTCCTAATGACTCTTATCATAGTTGTATGCATTCAAAATACTTTCTACTTCTTTGAATCATACCAAAACTACATCATCTCAAAGTACTTTCTATCGCACTGGCATGGGGTTATTCCCATGATACAACCCAAGTTGATGCCACATGGATGCTCCCTGCGCAGATATGAACATAGATGATAATCATAGTCAAACATATTTAATCCAGCTCAGATAAAATAAAAATTTCAACTATTTAATGATCTAATTAATTTGTTCAAGACATGTAAGGGACACCGAATATAATCCCTAAATATGCATCTAACAAATTCATATTAAAATAGTTACTCGATGCTCATACTCCAACCAATAGTTACTCGACTTCTTGTTCCCCTTATGTACTATCTTCAAGATAAGCTATAAAATAATCGGTGAGCTTTGACCCATTGCCCAATAGGATAATTATACACCCCTTAACAGAAGTCATACTAAAAGCATGTATGTTTCACTAACATTTTAGAATAATTAGTATTTGTATTTCAATTATGCTCACAAACCAACTCACATGCATGCACGTGTGAACGTGTCATTGTTAGTTTCAACATTTATAGCCCATACTATGTTTGCCTAAGGCCATAGGAGTTATCCCATTCTTCGACATGAGACGTTGGTCTACCTTATCCATGATAGTCAAACCATGCCGCCACTCATAGTAGAGTGCCCGGGAACATACTTTGCACTCGCCACAAACCATAACACTAGAAGGAACTACAAGTATCTAGAAACCCTACACAACCAAACAAGTATAGCTTATGGATTCATACCACATTATGTCTAGAACGAGTTCTATGTTATCTTATCTGCATGCCTATATCCAAATCTCTAACCACATAATATCCAATGACACTTTTACATCAAACACATAACTAACAAATCATGCTCATTGTCTATTATGTTACAACAAGATTATCTCAAAAGCATATCAGATAACACATAATTTCAAATACTATTAAAGAGGCATCAATAAAATACTTCCATCATTTAAATCATAGAAAATTAATACTAGCATGGTTCTATTAAGAAATACATAACCTCCTACTTTAAGAAGTGTCATGATCCAACCTCCAAATTGCTAGGCCACTTTTATCACTACTAAATCCTTAAATTTTAATGTCTAAACAATTTCAAATGTTCCTCAAATGACCCAAAACCTAACTTGGTTCCAAATAAACTATCTTGGATATAAATTGCTACCTAGATCAATTTCTAATTGAAACTAAGTATTACAAAATGTATTCTGTGTCAACTCAAAACTGGCCACAAACATATTTATGTTCAATTCCATACTGACCCAAAAGCTTGTCTTGGACTAACTTCTTCCCAACATGATACAAGATCCAAAACGGAAAAAGTCATACTAGACATGCACTTTTTAGACATGAAATGACACTATTCTAGAATGTTTCAAATATGACATGTCATGCCAAAGACGACACAACACATGAACAAGACATGCTTGAACCCTAACCAAAATCTGATGGATTGCGATAGTATTTTCACCATTTTCGGGCATTGACCAAGAACAACCATGGTCCCCCATGTTGACCAACATCCCTTGAAAGGAATGATGTTTTACTAAAAAAGAAAATAAAAAAGTGAACAATTCATGAAAATGAAAATCTTATAGTTTCTAGCATTTTCTAATGATTGTCATACATAACCAAGCAAACCACATCCTAGACAACTAGTTCATGCAAAAGTCCCTTAACCCAACCCAAATTTCATGTTAAATGGTGTTACCTTTCAAACCCAACAAAACCCTAATGGATCCTTTTAAAATGAAAATCAGGTGACACATGCTATTTTTCGGCAAAATCAAGGTGGTGATTGTTATTCTATCCTCACACCACTAATTCCTCTTACATGCTTGAATCAACTCCTTGCTATATTCGACGACATGTGGATGTGATTCTGCATAGGGCCCTTGCATGCTTCAATCGACTAATTGTGAGTGTTACCTCATTATGGGAGGCTTGGAACTTCAAGTCTAGTTTCGATGCAATTAAATCTATCCAATCTAACCCATATTGTTATACTTTTAGTTCATCAATTAAAGTTAGATATACATATTAATATTTTAATACGTGACTTCAACCCCTCTATAAGCAAAGGTATTATGATAAACCATTGCTCCGTAGCAATGGTAGATCTAGAAAATTTAAAGTAGAGGCAAAAAATATAAACTACTAGTACGGGATTCATTAGACACTATACTTATAAGTATAAAAAAAGTTATAGATTACTATGAGCATATTATTATACAGTTATTTTTACAAGCAATTAACTTTCTAAGAGTAAAAAATATTATTTTAACACATGCATAGCCAATTAAGTTAAGGATTAAATAATAAGGATGACAATATCAAAAAATGAACTAGAAGAGGATTAAAGAATTTGAAAACAATTGGGAGAGAGGGGGATGTAGTCACCAAGGAGAGACGGAGATGCATGAGGTATTTTGGTGTAGCCAAATAGTTTGAATCATCCCTTGCTCGTGTTGAAAATGAGAAACCCATGGGATGTCTCTTGAACGGGCATACACATATGGAAAGAGAGAGAGATAAAGAGGAATTAGGGCATTGGGATTTTTTAATGGGTTGATTTGGATGACAACTTTTTAAAAATATAATCCAAACCCATATTAATTATATAAAAGGGTTCAAATTTTTTTTTTTTATGTGCCCCTTCTTTTTCATAATTCTTGGGTAGTGGTGGTCTTCAACTTGCATGTACATATGCACCTCCATACAAGACATAATCATTAAAACATGCATATATTTTGATATAGTTCAAAACAATATTTGGTACTAACTTCTTAGTATTGTAGCAACGTTCGAGTACCAAATTACCTTTTGGAGTCATGCTCATAAACACTTTTAACATGTCATTAATTATCTTATTCAAAATATTATGCATATATTTTATTTGAAATAAACATACTAATAATGATAATAGCGAGTACTTTTCACATCTTGACTACAACAATTTTGTTGCTTTTCCAAATATTTCTTCAATCTTAGTTGATTCTTTGTCATATATATTCGCATCTCTATGTGATTCAGTGAATAATAGATTCTCCAACCATCTCTAACTTAATCATTTGTCATGACACAATTAATAAATGCATTTTCTCCCCCTTAATAACCATAATCATGTATACATATCTCAATTGTTCTGTATGCATCAAGTACTAGTGATAGGCATAATGTGATCTTGCAGTCACAATTATATATGCTTTTAGGTATAATAAGATAGGATGCAATTGGCATTAGTACAACATCAATTTGCATCTGTCCCAATAACACATGGAAGAAAAAACAAAGAAAGTGCATTGAAAGCCAGGATTTGGGTCAAGGGAAGCTGGTCGCACACACAATTAAATACATAAAACACTGATTTTTTCTCTTATAACCAAGTGAAGAAAAGATATAAAACAATAATAAGGAAATGAACTTTTATTCTCTTTTTTCACGACCAGAAGTAATAAGAAGGGAGTAAGTAACTAATTACTTGAGATGCTCGAAAATGAGGGTGCAATATTGAGACATTCACTATATGTGAGAAGTACTAATTTCTCATTGCCATGTTATCTGCCAACTTCCCCTCCTCTACCACTCTTTTATATTCTAGTTCTATATAAATCAGCCAAAACATAAATATTATACAATTTTGAATAAAATAAACTAATTTTGTTAAACCTTATGAGAGGTTGTGCTATTAAATAAGTTTTTCTTCAAATAATTGATATGATTCATGTGTTCCAAATTCAAGGTTATGTTGGCTCTTACTCTAACATCAACAAGAGGGAACCCTGAATAGAAATAGGATGTATTTTGTATGTAAAGAGTGCAATCACAAATATCCGCTAATAAGATTACCAAAAGGTCAAACAAATGTAAAAGGAATGGGTCTAAAACTATCAAAATCATCAATGCTCTCTCCCCTTTCTCTACCATCACAAACCCATAAATTTCGAGATTCAAGCACTACAAGAATGTGCTGCTTAACATCTTACAATTTATAATAAATCTACACCCTTAAACCGAATCAAACGAATCAAAATAACTTAAGAAGAATATCAGTTTAGACAAAGAACCTGATCAAATGCAATTCACAACTGATCTTCTATTAGTGGTAGTGGGCTTGAGAGAGAGGGGGTGCATGATGGTGGGAGAGAATGAGATAAAAACCACACGTGTGAAAGAAAAAGGGAAAAGGAAAAGTTCCCGTGCAAAAGAAATAATTCACAGGACATTAGTTTGGTTGGTATTCCTTCTTTTCTCTGACTATCTAACAATCAAAATTGTGAAAAAGTTAATTATTATCATTGTTCCCTCCTTTTTTCGACTTCTTAATAATCAAAATTGTCAAAAAGTGATTTTTGGCTATCATTCCTTATTTTTTCCGACTGTCCAACAATCAAAATATCTTATACATAATTCCAACAATTTCAATCAATCGGTCATTTTTTACCAACTTTTGAAGTAAACTCCATTTCTACCAATGGTTGATCTTAACAAAAGAAATCTGGCCAATGTTCCAACTAGATTGACAACCTCTAAATAGACACAACCCTTGGATGATCTCTAAATACATGGGTCAAGTCCTATAGTGGTAGCAAAGCATCATGTGCCCAACCGTACAAGCTCAACCATGTGTAAGCAGTTACTCATGAGCTTTAAGAGGAAGTGTCGTACTCATTTGGGCTCATAACAAGACCAAATACGTTCACTACTGATACACACACCCCTCTTTTCATGACTTTTCAAAAGCACCTTTATAAATTGAAAATTTATCATGATACCCCTTGCATCGTGTGAACACTCTCTCCCCCTCTTTGCGAACCACCGACCACACCCTCCATGTCCTTCTGTCGTCCATTCATCCTCACACATGGCACACTCCAATGACCAACCCGCAACCAAGCAGCCTTCGCATCCACCACAAAGAAAGAAGAAGAATGGAGAAAGAAGAAGATAAAGAGAAAAAAGAAAAAGAAACCATTCGAAGAGGATTTCATCGATTCGAAGAGTGCTTCATTGATTTTTATGGGTATGTCATTGCTTTGGTTTATTTTTGTTGTCTTTTTCTTAGTTATTGACTTTGATTTTGGCTGAAATCTCAGTGATATTTTGGATGAAGGAGACACGGTATAGGCATGGCTCACCTATCAGCGAGATGCGTTGAGTCACTTTGTCTCTAGGTAAGCAACATGGCTCAATCGTGAGTCCACTAAACAGGAGAGATATGAGTGAGCCACGTCTCTACATTTCTCGGGTTTTATGCGATGATTTGCATAGCATAAATTATACTATATGATGCAATGTATGATATGCACGAATACTATTTGACTCACTATTATTCTTTTTCATTTACAAGTATGGATCATATATAGGATACAAGTAGAAGGTTGGAATCTCACTGCATCATCTAGAATACATAATGCTATATCATATAGAGGATCACCATGCAAACAACTCCAAGCAGAAAATGAAGATATTTTGGTCAATACATATGTTGATGAATTCGAACCTTCACAATATGATAAATATATAGATATTGAAGAGATTGGGACGGATAGTGTAGAGAGTTATTGTGATGAAGTCCTTGATATACCAGGATTTCTCTCTAGTTTTGGTCACATCATCCATAAAATCTATAAGAAACATGTAATTTTGAACTTTAGTGAAATTATAAATTTCAAGTTCATTACTTACGATTTCAACTGATTATGCAAATGTAAATATGCAAATAATATAAAACATGGTAATAGCTCACACAAGATATATTATTGGTTGAGATTGGGTTAAGATTGCATATAGGAGTGAGCTAATTGGACAGGGAGATATGTTTTATGAAGTTATAGACTATGGATCACTGAGCACTTTTATCGAGCATTGATAGCCTGACATAAAGAGCTTCTACATGCCTTTGTGATGCGATAACTATTACCCTTCAAATGTCCATGAGATTTGTAGTTTTCTAATGGATGGTGAGTTTATTGCTTTGATGGTAGAGATGATGGCTAAAAGTTGTTTGAAAAGTTGTTCGGAATGCATAGCTCTTAGTAAATCTCAATACCAAAAAAAAATTCTCTTCTTTATCTACACTCATAGGATACAAAAAAATTCTTAGTAGTTGATGTAAACAAAATAACCTCAACAAAAGAAATTTATATTTGAAAATTACAAAGTATATACAACCATTACAAATCATGTAAGAAACTACATTAAAAACATAAAAAAGCTCTTACATGTTTGTCTTATATGTGCTATCAAATTCCAATACTAGTAGTATATATATAATATTTGCACTAAATGATGATATGCAAACACAATATCACTGATAATGACTATATCAGGTATCTTATGATGTCATATATGATGTTGGTGAGCATCTAGGTCATATAATAGTTGTTGCATAATACCTTGAGAACTCCTATCTTCCTTAATTTTTATCCTTACATTGTAAGAATGCTTTGCTGTATAAACTTTTGACTCATCAAATTGTTTCAAATGCATCAAAATATACTTGGGTTTGTAATGCCTTTTTTGTGAGGTTTTTTATCTGATATTCATATTCACTCAATCTCTTTACAAAACCATGGACTTTAAGATACAAGCATGAACTTTAATATAAACACTATATTCATTCACTACATTCAACTTCCAATAACTATCAATTGTACCTCTTCTATCAGTAAAAATATACACTTTACCTTCTTAGTACCCGTCTACCTACTATTTTTAACATAAATATTTCTAATTGTCCTATATTTGTCACTCTTTTCAAACTCATCATACCTTACTTGTTATGCCTTTACTTTTGAAATAAAGAGTAACAATAATATTATTATGCTTTCTCCCAATATTATTTACATATTCAATAGGTTCATTATGACTGTAAAACACATCCTCTATTGCAAAAAAAATTAAACAATCATGTTCATCACCCTCACAATCAACAAATATTTTTCTTACTTCATCAGTCATCCAGCTAAAAACCACATCATATTATTCAACAGAATCAATTGCAGTCCCTTTATCCCTGATATAACAAATATTTTTATCAATCATTATCTTTTGAGAATCTAGTCCACCGTAAGTGCTTTTGCTCAAGTTGTTTGTCATTCTACAATACATAGAGGGATATAAGGTGTAAAACATATACACATATATAACATAAGAAACATGATCTAAATTAATCTCTCATTTGAGGGAGATGTGGCTCGAGTGCATCTATCATTTCAGAGAGACACATCCTAGGTGCATCTATCAATTGAGAGAAGTGTGGCTCAACCACGGCTCTCCTTAGGAAGAGATGTTGTTCTGCCGTTCTCTCTCGAAGCAGAGATGTGGTTGGGCTACATCTCCTCTAAAAAATCTAATAAGTGGATCCTTGACCTAAAATTATGAAATATTTATCAAAACATAAAAATACAAAATACAAAATCCAATAAAATCTGAAAATATTTGGAAGAATCAACCTCCAACAACTTCTTGTTCTTGATTCTTCATTTTCTTTTTTTGTTCTTTCATTTTTCTTTTTTGTTAATTCATAATTCGTTTTTCTCCAACAATGCTCTAAGATTATACTCATGTATTCTTCGACTATAAAGAAAGTAACAATGTCCCAAAATAAACAAAATATTGGTCACTGAAGTAAAGAGAAGGGAATGCCAGAATTGGGTGTGGAGAAGAGAGAGAGATAATGTTGGAGAAATTTTAGTATTTTTTAAAATAGAAATGTGTGAATAGTAAAAGGGATGCGTAAATGGAAATTCCCAATAAGCCTCCATAGTCCAATTGGTTCACCCAGCTCGCTAGCAGGCATCATATTATATCCCTCCTTGAACACATAGTTGCCTAAAAATGTAGTATTCCATCTTAATCTACTGAAATGTCGACCATCTCTATCCCCATTATTGCTTATTGGACAAACTCGTTGTATCAACATCGATGATTTGGGATGTGCTGGAGCTTTCTCATTGAAGAATGGTGCTTCCTCCTAGCTAGCCTTTCATTCTTCCAAAACCTGGTTTCGATGTGTCACCAATAATATTTCAAGAGATGGGTATGGTGGCTCAGAAGTACGGTATGGTGGCTCAGAAGTATATGCAAATGGCAAAACTACAACATACTCTCATGCTTTAAAGCATGGGAAAAGAACAGGCAGATTTTGATGCTTTAAAGTGTGGGAAGAATGTATAGGTAGTTTGTACGCTTTAAACCATAAGAAAAGACTGCGGTAAATTTTCTACTCTGAGTTACTCAGTGTGGCCAAAAGTGGAAGCAATTTATTCTCCATGCAATACAGCATGGTAAAATACGTAGGTAGATTTCATCATTCTAAAGTGTAGGAAACAACGTAGGTAACTTGAAATTCTCCATGGTCACCCTGATGGTTCTTTATAAGGCGTCGAAAGCCAAAATTTACATGCTTTAGAGCGTAACAAAGAGCCAAAAAAAAACATTGAAAAGAGCGCTTTTTTGTAGTGTTTGAATCCCAACGTTTTTTCTTCTGAACTAATGCATAAAATTAAAGCAAAATTTACTTTGACATATATAAAATAATATGTGCATCATTCTCTTAATATATTAGCAATTATTATATCCTAATGCATGCAAACTTCAACTATGTTATTTTTTTTAGATTATCTAACATGTTGATGAGCAATCTTTGACTAACATTGCTAATTTTCTTAAGAAACTAACATTGTTAATTTTCTTAAAAAATCACCAATTTGTTATAGTTTTTTCATTGATTATGGAATTATATCTGGACTTAGCAATCATATAGAAATAATGTGCACTCATTGGCTTGACATGTTTTGCTTGTTTTTACGTCTTAAAATTGAAAAATGAATGTGCATTGTGTTGGTTTCTCTTATGAACTGTTATATGAACTATAGCAGTTCAATTATCATTGATATTGTTCTTAGACGCAAATTATTATTTCAAAATCATTGGTATGATATTATATTTATATTGAACAACTAGTTGTATAGCTGTGTGTTTGACTACTCGATATTGTACATGTGAGGATTTTGTGTTGGTATTACAATGCTCCTTTTTACATCCTAATCTATGATGCACGAGTATGCCACTAAGGGAAGAGTATTCGTATATGATATGTACTAGATAGGGTATGTGTACCGGTATACCAGGGCATACCATGGTATGTATGCACCGGTATGTGTACCCTTATTTGGGCACGTTAAGTACCCCTATCCGGTACTATGGTATGGCTCGACTTTATCAATATTCCAAAATAAGGGATCAACGTAAGTTGTAAAATCCCTAAACCACACACGTGGTTCTATTGCCATTGTATTGTCTCTTTTTGCTTTTCACCGATGGACTACAACGATTATCGGTTCATCACCATTCACTGGCGAGATCACATGCAACGATCATGCTTTCATTACTGGCAGGGAGATTTTGTAGGTTCTCTCTCTCTAAGTTTCTAGGAAAGGAATCAATGGTTCCCTTCAGGAACCATAGATTCCTCCTCTTCAACACACCAAACCCACATTGCAAAGCGTTACTAGTTGCTATAAGTCTCTAATACCACTCTGTGGTCAGTCGCTATAAGTCTCTACTACTGCTCCATGGGACAGCAGCCCACTGTAACAAGGGAGCAGTGGCTTTGAAGAAAGTTGATGACATTCGTCCATTACCCAACTAGAGAGTTGACCTTATGCTTGATGTTGGGAGGCCTGGCCTCTTTCTAAGCAACAGCCAGGTAGGTAGTAGGAATCTTTCGAATTTCAGCACCTTCCTTGAGAATGAGTCGGTGCGGATCACGGCATGTCTTGCTTGGGATGGTAAGACCATGCACGTGGGTATAGCAGTCCTAGAAGGTATCGCTAGACAACTGGAAGCAGAGGGCAAATACGAGCTACTTTATTGATTATTGCTAATCCTTTTGAGTAATCATATAAACAGACACGGAAACGTGGACTAGAGAGTTGTATGTATTCTCTCGGCCATTTCCTATGCTTTTGAAGGTTTTCATCTGGCCTTTTTGTTTTAACTCTATTGAGTTTCGTGATTTAGATGTTCACTCCATTGAGTTTTGGGAAGAGTACTGGTCATAAGTGGAAAGGGGCTAAGCTCATTAAATTGACTTTCAAGAAAGCAATTAAGAATCAAAATGCAATGCAAGGGTTGGTTGTTCTCAACTTGAATTATTTCGGGGATGGACATTGATTATACGTGGTTGAAACATCCCGACGCCAGTGAACATGACTACTTTGGTTGATAAATTTCACTAAACACCAGGGCGTCCCAATCGGTACCCCCTAGGATTCGAATACTCATGGACCGTGAGAATCCATTTGTCTCACAAAAGGGCTCACCTCACGTCCTAAGTTTTTCTTCTTTTTTTCTTTTTGTTTGTTGCATTAAGGAAATATTTTGTGGTTTCTATTACTCATTATTGGATACATGTGTATGCGGGTGCATTGTGCTCTTTGCTCTAGCGATTCATTTTCGTAAAGCAGAGTGTCTCAAATGCCTAATATATTCAATTATTTTTAGATGTCTAATATGTACATGTGTATGCGGGTGCATTGTGCTCTTTGCTCTAGCGATTCATTTTTGTAAAGCATAGTGTCTCAAATGCCTAATATACTAAATTATTTGTAGATGTCTATTATGTCTGTTAGTGATAACACATCTTCTTCTGCAACTAGTAAAATTGTATTTAGAAAACCTAAGAAAGGTTATCCACTTTGGGCATATGCATCTTTGTTGTAAGATAATATAAGAGATGAAAACACAAATTAACATTATAATTATTGTAGTTTAAGTTACGAGGAGTATTATTTTAGGATAAAGTCTCATCTATTAAAAGCAAATGAAAATCAAATAGTTGTTTGCTCTATTACATGTGAGAGTACTAGTGCAAATTACTTTAACTACTTGAACTAGAAGTTTGAATCTACCTATAATTGAACCATTCGATCGAAGTGAGAGGGAAAGAGGCAATGAAGGACCATTGTCAAAGAGATTTAACAACGAAGTAAGCAATCATCTGACCTCTGAAGTAGTAAAGTTATTTTATTATAAAGGTTTACCTTTTAATATAGCTAGATACCCTTATTATGTTATGCATTTAAATATACTACTAGCACCTCAATTTCTGGTTTTATGTTACCTAGTTACAATTTCATGAGAACTAGACTATTGCAAAGAGAGAAAGCTAATCTAATGAGATTTCTTTAATAGAGAAATGGATCATTTGATTTGTGAAGTAGCAAGGTTATTGTATTCTCAAGGTTTGCCTTTTAATATGGCTAGAAACCTTTACTATGTCAGTACATTCAAATATATTGTTAACATCTCAATTTTAGATTTTATTTCACCTAGTTACAATGTCATCAAAATGACACTATTTCAACAAAAGAAAGCTCATCTAGTGAGATTTTTTCAACCTATGAGAGATACTTTGCTCAAAAAGGATGCGAGTATAGTGACTGATGGTTGGATTGCTCTATCGAGGACCATTGACTAACTTCATGAGTATTTTAGATTCACGGTCTGCCTTTTAAATTTGTTGAATTTTCATATGATATAAAAGACAAAATCTTTATTGTGGATGAAAGTATGAAAGTTGTTAATAAAATTGGATCCCAAAATGGTAAGCAAGTTATAATAGACAATGAACCTATTTGCAAATCTGCTAGAATGATTATTAAATCGATTTATCCTAACAGCTTATGGATGCCATGTAAGTGTCATGTTTATCTTTTTTGACCAAAAATCACAATGTTCTAAAATCTAATCCAAATAGGTGAGTCAGTGTTTTAATACCATCGAATGTCGTTGGATTATCAACAAGGTGATTAATGATGAAAATATCGGACATACCGTTAATCATTTTAGGGACGCGAATGATTCCAATATAATGGGAGATTTGTGTATAATCAATTGTGCATCCGACAGCTACTTTCTATTGTCGTAGGACTAGATTTGCCTTCGTTCATTGAGTGAGATGCGAAATGCATGGTCATATCAAACGTAGCCAGCATGGTATTGATTTCTATGGTCATTAGCTGAAGAATGGTCTACCAGTATCGGGAAGATGAATGATTCAACTATATGGGTCGCCATGCCGATGAAAGAACAGTCTTGAATGACTCAATGGTAGGATAAAGTTGTAACAAAGGGTCTAACGACATTAGAAACATTGGTCTATGAAATGCTTGCTTCAGTCATAATCGATAAGCCAAACCTTCATTTCAGAAGGTTTATGAAATGATTGTTTGATGAGCAAGTCATAGATAGCCATCTATCGCCACAGGAAAAGGAGTCAAAATCAACATTTTATCCTTAATATGGAGTGGTATTTGACATCCGCAATTTCTCAGATGGAACACATAGAGTTGTATCAATTTTCTTCATTGCTTGGCTCAGTCAATAAATCCTAAGTTGGACTATAATTCAACTTACAAGTGGCCACCAGTTCTTTTACTGAGTTTCAGTCTAAGAGCCAGCCTACCTATCTGCTTTTTGTACATATCACTTAATCACAATTTACTATTTTGTATAATAGGTACTATTGTAGATAATGGCTTGAGGAAGTCTAAAACGAGTCCCCCACAAATAAAGGACAATGAGATTTGTAATGGGGAGCAAAACAAATGCTGCCTGAAAGGATTACTTTCCGATTCTCAAGAAAGTGCTAGAGGTCACTTCGTAGTTTGTTAAATTCTCATGTATGAAGCGAAATAGCTTAGCCTAATTTGATTGCCGGCAAGATAGGGCGGGACTCGACACCAAAGGAATGGTGGGTCATGTATGGAGTTTCAATCCCCAAACTTCAAACCATTGCCTTGAAGCTCCTTTCACAACCTTCCTCCTCTTGTTGTGAAAGGAATTTGAGCACATGTTCCTTGTTCACTCTTCTAGAAGAAATAAGCTCAAACCTCAAAGAAATAAACATTTTGTTTTTCTTTGTACAAAACTTCATTTTTTTAAGGATTATGATGGAGGTAACACAAACATGTGGGATGTTGGTAGAGATGATTGGGATCCATTTGAAGGAGCAAGACTTATTAAAATTGTAACTCTAGGTTTGAAGCTTGATGTGTCTTTGATGTTATGTTTTTGAATTTTGATACGAAAGTTATATGTATAAAGTTGAAAATGTTATTCAATGTAACCTTATTGTCCTTATATGATCTACTTGTCAATTGTAATTGTAGTTATATTCATTTACATATATGTATCTTTTTTATATTAATAGTAACATATTTGTACCTTAGATTTCTTTGAGATTTGCATACCAATGTCCACACCCGATCCATGTATTGGTACCATACTTTTGTGATGTTATTTTATATACACTATACTTTTGAAATACTTATCAATGCAACATGTTTTCATGTGCATTTCAATGTACTTATCAATATAGCACATGTTAAATGCATAATGACTTTATTTAGGGTTGCAAAACAATGTGGAGTCAGAGCTATGTTTTTCCAATCTCATCTCGTTCTTTTATCTATGTTGAGAATAACATGACAAGCTACTTGAAACAAGTTGAAAAGTTGCCTTGTGCCATTGAATGCCTTTGTCAGTTAGGAATGTATTTGCTTCACTATCTTTCATAATCCACTCTTCTAAGATATAAATTTTTTTGAGACTTATTGGATCAAATTGGTTATCTTTCCTATTTAACTTTGTTAATTGCTTGCAAGATAAATAACATTAACAATTAAATAAAATAAAATATTGAATTGAATACTTAATTAGTAACTAATCCTTATTACTTTTTTTCGGAGCCGCATGTTGCAATGGATAAAAATTTGGTTATTGAGTTGCTTATGTTTCAACTTGTTGTGCTTTTATATGGATATTCTTAAAGACACTCCAATACCTTTAACAACCAGTTGTACTATACGTTTGACTCAAAACTCTTATTGTAAAATCTCTCAAATTTAGGCAATCACTTCTAAACATATTCCACCAAATATCTAATAGAAAAAGACAAATATAACGAGTTATTTTACAATAAATATAAGATTTAATAAACTTAAATATTAAGATAAAAAACAATTTACCTTGACGCATATTATTATGGTTGTGAATGCCTATAGGCAAGCCTATCAAGTGAAGAGAATTACTATAAATCTCCATCTCTCAATGTATACCATCTCCTCTACTATTATGATGAACCAATTTGAATATGCAATAAATGATACCTCGATTAACCTTATTGTATCTTTTAAAGCTTGCAAAATACCTAAATGTTAGATTTAGGTAATAAATTGTTGCATGAATAGGCTAATGCAACTCTTTATTTCATCTATTATCAATAATATTTCATAGGACACATAATCTTTATTTTTTACATTAAAATTACTTTTAATACCTTTTTTAGCCTTATCTATGGCTTCATAAAGATAACCCACAGAAGGCTTATGCTTGTTATCAGTCAATCTCTAAACTTTGACTAAAGGATATGTGATTCTTAATAGTCTAACACATGAGTTCCAAAATGTATCCCTAAAGATTATCTCTAAAATCTTATTCAATTTTTTACTCCTATTTTGAGGCAATTCTGCAAACTTTTGTCACTCATCTTAAGGAAAATGTTCTCTTCAAGAATTGCTTTTATTTAACAATACTTTGTACTAGTAAGAAATTAGTTACACTACTCAGTTGTTGGATATTCAAGGAGATCTACACCATTTGTATATCTCCTCATCATACATAATATAAAAACATGGTTATGGATAAATTTTGTGATATCTTAACAACACTCAGTTGTTGCCTTCACTCATCCACCTCTTCAATATCCTCTAGGATGAGATCTAGACAATAGGTTATACATGGTGTGTAATAAAAAGCCTTATAAGTATCAACAAACTACTTTTCAACTACTTTATAGTTAGTTACATTATCTATAATTAATTGAACTACATTATAAAGCCCAACCTCCAATATCAACTTATCAAATTCTTGCCTTAGAAACTCTATAGTATGTTGTTTCTCTTACATGTTTAGGGATCTCAAAAACATAAGTTGGGTGGCGGTTGGCAACAACAAGTGAGTGTAATATCTTGACTAATGCAGTTTGACCTACTGCAGATGTTCTACTAAGAAAATAATCAATACTTGTGTTGTGTAGTTGTTTGTTCATCTAAGAGTCGAAACAGGAGGAGTATTGATGGCTAAGGAGAAGATTGATTCATTCCATATCACTAACATCAAACTAGATGGTAGAAATTTGTTTGAATGGTTATGATCTATAGAGTTGGGAGTCCTTTATAGAGGAAAATGGGATTACCTAACTGGAGACCTCGAACAACCTAATGAGGATGATACAAAGTTTTCTAAATGGTGGAGAGATGCCTTGGTAATCTCATGGCTACTTCAGTCCATGATTTTATTCATAGGAAGAACCTTCATGTACTTAGGGTCTACGGATGACATTTGGAGAGAAGTTTCATATGCTTATTCATGAAAGAAGAATGTTGCCCAAGCATATGAGGTGTTAGAAAAATTAAGAAAATACAAATGGGCAAATTGAACAATTGGTGAATATTATGGAGAAGAGAGGGGATTATGGAATGAATTCCAGTTGTTTACTCGAGTCAAGTGTAATGTATGTTCAAAAGAAAGGAATGAAGAAATGGAGAAGATAAAGGTCTTCAACCTACTATGGGGAGTGTCTTCAGATTATGAAGCAATCAAAGTTAATATTCTTGGTAGAAAAGAACTGTCACCATTGGTTACCGTATATTGTTTTCTTCTTCGAGAGGAAGATAGTTGAAGACTTAGAAAGAAGTAAAAATGAGAGTCACCAAAAGAGAGAGAAGAAATTATGGCACCACAGTAGAGGTCGTAGTTCCTTTTCCAATGATGAAAAGGAAAAACTCAAATGTTCTCATCATGAAAAAACACACCATACCAAAGAATAGTGTTGGGATCTAGTTGGCAGACCTACAACTTATAGTAATAAGACCTACTACATGGATGCATTAGAAAATTTTGTAGATTGTGTTGAAAAGAATACTATCTCAGAATTGTTGAAACAAATTTAAGGGTTAGGGTCCCGACTTTAAGATCAACCCTCCACTTCATATTCTTATCTAGCAGCAACTCATTCCACTTTCATGGCTAGTGGTAACACCATGCCTATTTTCCTTAGAGCATGGATTATCGATTCAGGTGCCGTAAACCATACGAGAGTAAAATTGCACTATCGAACTATTGCAAGCTATCTAATGAAGAACAAGTTTGATTAGTTGATGGATCTAGTACCCACATGATTGAGAAGGGCAGCATGAAGATTCGGCTTTTTTACTTACCATCAGTCTTTTATGTTCCTAACTTTCCAATGAATTTATTATCACTTAACTCTTTGACAAAATGCCTTAATTGTTCAGTAACCTTTTCTGTTTTTTGCTGTGTATTTTAGGATCTAACAACGAGGAAGATCCTTGGTAGTGGTATCTTGTGAAGAGGGCACTACATTCTTGAAGAACCAGTCTCAACATCGCCAACCTCATATTTTGCAGCAGTATCCTCAAAAGAAAAAATGATGATATGGCACAATTGATCGAGTCATCTACCAATATCAAAGCTCAAACTAGCAGTTCCAAATTTGCATTTTGAATCCAATAAAGTCGTTCTTGAGTGTGATGTATGTCAAAAGACCAAACATCATAGAGTTAGATTTCCTTCTTGTGAGTGAAAGGTGTCAAAGCTATTTGAATTAGTACATTAAGATGTTTGGGGTCCTTCTCTTGTAGTCTGATTGCGTGGTTATAAATATTTTGTTTTCTTCATTGATAACTATGCTCGACTTACTATGCTATATCTCATGAAATCGAAAGATGAAGTTTCTGCAATATTTACTTTTGTTTATAAATTCATTGAAAATCAATTCAATTACTCCTCAAAGATTCTTCGATCTGACAATGGGGGAATATATGTATGGCCATTTATATGACTATATGCGAAAATATGGTATCCTATACCAAACCTCATACTCTTATACTCCCTAACAAAAAGAAAAAATAGATATATTCTTGAAGTTTCTTAACATTATTTATTTGATGCAACGCTCCAAAAAATTATTGAGAAAAGTCGTTCTTACTTATGTTTATATCATTAATCGAATACCTAATTCAATTTGCAATAGGTAGTCACTGTACAAGATCATAAAGCCATTGGATAGGTTGTTTCATGTTCTTCTCTGAGTTTTGGTTGTATATGTTATGTGCATGTGCACTCTTTCCTTAGAGATAAACTTGATCCTAGAGCTATCAAATGTGTGTTTATTGGGTATTCCTCCTCAAAAAAGGAATATAAGTGTTATGACCCAATTACTAAAAAAACTTGTCTTTTTAGATGTTACTTTGAATCTATTCCTTATTTTTCCTCAGAAGATGAGTTTTCAAGTGTTTCTCTTGATCCTTCTCCTGTCCTACCCATTAGTCCCACTTTTATAGAACCCGATGTTATGGAAGATATTGGAAATAATCTGGTCATAAAAGAAACTAAGGTCTATACTCAAGGAGAAAGGAGTCTATTAATGCTCAATTCTCAAGTTATCATGAACAATGAATCTTCCACAGTTGTAGATCCAAGCCAATCAAAGGAAAATGAATTAAATCTTCCCATTACAGTATACAAAGGTGATGATATGGAGAAAATTACTCCATTGAAGGTAAAATTACATCAACTATTTGACATGAAGGACTTGGGCAGACTATACTACTTTATGTGAATAAAGGTGCTCTATTCAAACAAAGGTATATTTCTAACACAAAGAAAGTACACTATGGATCTACTCAAGGATACAAAAATGATAGACTACAAGGACAATGGAACTCCCATGGATTCAAATCTAAAATTATATGTTTGAGATGCTGAAAATTATAGGGATGTAGCTATGTATCAAAGATTAGTGGGTAAGTTTATTTATCTTACTATTACTCATCAAGATTTTGCTTATATAGTGAGAATGGTAAGTAGATTTACACTTACTCCTTCTAAGAATCATATGCAATGTTTATATAGCATTCTCAAATATCTCAAAAGCTCCCTAGGTCATGGAATATTATATGCTAATAGAGGGCATTTCATTATTGAAGTATTTACTGTTGTTGATTGGGTTGGCTCACTGGATGATAAGATGTCTAATTTAGGCTACATCACTATGATTGATGGTAATATTGTTTCATAGAAGAGTAAGAAATAAGTAGTGGTTAGATATAGTACAAAGGCAAAATATCGAGCAATTGCACAAGGAATGTGCGATGGACTATGGTTGAGTTAGGTATGAAGATAGAAAATGCTATTCCTATTTATTGTGACAGTAAGACAGCTATACAGATTGCTTTCAATCCTATTTTTAATGAAAGAATAAAGTATATTGATATAGATTGTAACTTCATACTATGAAAGTAGGAACTCAGGAGTTTCAGGTCATCTACATTTCATCGAAAGAACAATGTGTTGATTTCCATACAAAGACTATCCATATTGAATCTCATGAATATCCTTACCAAGTTGTGAGTTATAAATATAATTCTCCCAACTTAAGGGGGAGTGTTAAAGAGTATATTGGGTCTCGGATCCTTTATATGTTTTGTGTGATTACTTCTAATGTGTAAGGGTAATTTTATCTTTCAAGTTAGAACAATACTATATAATCCTTGTTTAAGAAAACCTAATTAAGTGAGAGAAGAAACTAGCCACCGTGTTAAGCTAGCTTCCATGAGTGTACGGTGAGGCAAATGCTTGCCAACTGTTGGAAGTAACTCGATCCAATGTACACTATTGATTCACCATTAATAAAGATTATTTTACAATAGTAGGCTAATAATAGAATGTATAGTTGTTGCAACTAGGCTTGTTAGGCTACGTAATGGCTGTATATATTAGGCTAATATTAGATTGTACAATTGCTACTAACAATAGGGTGTAAAGTTATGGCAACTAGGCTTATTAGACCTATTGGACAATAGTAGTAGTAGTACTCCAGCAATGTACTAGTTGTTTATATTATACAAACAAGGTCCCTATTGTTAAAATGTAATAGGGTTGGGCCAATAGGGTCAATAACTTTATGTTTGTAATCAGGTCCCAATAAACCCAAACCACATGTGCTAAACCACTAGGGTTAGGGCCACCAAGGGGTTCCAATGTCTAGTAAAATAGCTTTTGGGCTATCTTCAGCAACCAACAACTAAATTTTGTTGGCTTTCACTCATCTCTTTCTTTCTATAAATACTCATTATGTATCAAATAAACAACAAGCCTTTTATAGCTGATTGTATATGATTTATCTCATTATTTAATAAAATGAATTAAGTTAGTTTACATATTTTCTAACATGGTATCAAAGTGTAGTTACCAGGAGTAGCTGCAGGTGGTGGTAGACTTGTCAGAGACGTTCATGTTATTGTGATACGTTCGTTGTGTTCATGACATTGTTGTCTTCATGACACGGTGTTCAATGTCATCCATCAGCTCACCTTGTGCCTCCACCATCACAACCATATCAAGAAACACTTGGTGGAGTTCCAGTAGGCTCTCTCATACACCATTGCTAGAACCTTCCATCTCTTTTGTTCTTGAATTGCCTTCTATAAGATATTCTAGTATTTGTGATAGGAGTTTTCGATATTTGGGCATCTCATCGTTTGTATCTATCTTGTTTTCCCTTCCCCTATCGTTCTTCGTTTCTCCGATCTTGAACCTCCCTAGTGTGTTCCCTTTTCAACGATTGCGATGGTCCATTAGATCATGAGAATGGCGCTATAGCCTATTAACATGGTAATGTGGGAGCTTGGGAGGAAGAAGATGATGAATCGATTGACGAAATTGAAGTAGCACAAGCTCAAAGGTAGATGAGAGCAATGGCTTTCTTAAGTTAAGGTTAAGGGGTTGAAAGATATTTATGGGGGCTCATCTCCATTGACAGAGAGAAGCCTATCATCGGAAAATTCTAATGAAAGGTCCGTGGGAGACAGGAATGGGGAGTCACATGATAGCAACTTCAATTCTCGATAAATATTTTGGGGTTAAGCATGGGTCGGGAAAGAGAAGGAGAAAGGAAAACATAGATAGAGAACAAGGAGTTAGCAGCAACAAAGGAGCAATGGTGATCGCTTATGTACACGTGATGTCAACAATGACAAAAGTGATGGTGGTTGCTAGGGGGTTGATGGTGGAAAGAAAGAGAGAGAGAGATGAGGTGATTATCTTGGCAATAGAGAAAATGGGGAAGAAGGCAACGACACTAGTATTACGATGATGGCGGTGGTCGATGGCTTCGAATAGTTGGAGATGATGGAGGTACTGTGGCAATGGATCATGACAAAGTGAGAGAGAGATGGACTCTCTGCTGAACACATAGAGAGGGCATGAGAGAATGGGAGAGGGTTTCGATTCTATCCTGGATCGGGTATGATGGATCAAACCCAATCCATCCCACTTGATGCACCTACTTGTTGTAAGCTCTTCTATTTTAGTGTTTTGGTTGTTAGATGCTTAGAATAGGTAGAGGATGGCATTTTCCAATAATGTAGAAGTTATTGAAGCAAGAGTTATCATGCATTAGGAAATTGGCATATTGCGAGGATTTGACTTTATAACATTTATTTCAAGTGAAGAAGCTTCTTTTGTTGTCAGTAGCATGGATGGAAAGGATCTTGGTGGACCAGACCCAGACTCGAAGCTATGTCTGGATCCGATTTGATCTTGTTTGGTATTTAGATTCAAGTCCACCCAAGTTTGCTCTTTCTAACTTGTTTATTTTTTAATATTTGTTGGATCAATTGTTTGGTTTGTTAGACAATAAGTTGCATCTCTTTGTATGATTAAAATCATCGTATTGTACCTATATGTCACTTTTGATGCCCTTTTATTGAAGACCTTAGTGATTAAGATGCTTCATGTTGTTGGCTATTGGTTGGAGATCAGTTAATGTTTGAAGATTTACTTATTTATATTTGATAATTTGTGATCTTGATAACTTTAAAGTTGCATTTTTATATGATTAAGATCTCCATATTATGGCTATATGTCACGTTTGTTGGCCATTTATTGAAGAATTTTGTGATTAAGGTGTTTTATGTTGTTGATTATTGGTTAGAGATCAATCAATGTTGAAAATAAACTTATTATTATCTTGACAACCTTGTGCGTGATACAAGTATTTGAAAATGATGCATAAAAAGAGTTTTGTCTTTCATATTGACTTTTCATTTGCTATATTTTGAGGATTTTGTGCGAATGATAAAAATGACATTCCAAAAATTCTTGTTTTTTGAGACAAATATCTTATATTAAAAAGATTCTTATAAGTTGATTATAAATCTTTAAAACCTTTTTTGATCATCTTGGTAGATTATCATATTCATGAAATCATAGAATCATGCTTGAGATTATGAGTTATTTAAGGGCCTTAGCATTTGATTGATTTGGGTGGTTTGAGCTTTGCCTTAAAGCTTGTTTGGGTTCAAGTTTCTCCTTAAAACTCGGGTTTCAACTTAAGCTTAAAGCTTGTTTTGTATACCAAGGTCTTTTTATTATATCACGAGTTTGTGGGGATTCACTAAATTATTTATTATATTTGACAATCCTATTTAGATGATCAATGTTTTCTATTAAATAACTTCTTTGAAAACATAGGTTTTAATGTTTGGAGTTACGGGATCTTAATATCTTCATTCGAGATTAATTCTACAAGTTTTGTTGTAAGATAGATCAAAAGGTTGAAGCTTCAGAAAAGATCTTTGCAATTGAATATTTTCCTTTTGAAATAATCAGTGTGAATTCACTCATGAAGGATTCAAACAAACTTTCGATATATACCATAAGTTTGAAGAGGGGTATTAAAATGTAATAGAGTTCGGTCAATAGGGCCTATAAGTTTACTTTTGTAATCAAGTTCCAACAAAGCCAAGCCACCTAGACCATACCACTAGGGTCAGGGCCACCTGGGCCATCTGAGGCCCAACAGCTAGTAAAATAGTCGTTGGGTCATCTTCAGCAACCAACAACTGAATGTTGTTGGCTTTCACTCTTATCTTTCTCTCTATAAATACTCATTAAGTATTCAATAGACAATAAGCCTTTTATGACTTATTGTATATTATTTTTCTCATTATTAAATAAAATAAATTCAGGTAGTTTACTTGTTTTCTAACACTTATCAACTTTGAAAAATAGAAATTTTGAAAATATAGTTTAATATATTAATATACAACACTTTTTAACAAAAAGGTTAAAAGTAATGATTTTAAAATATTTTCTTTAACTAAATAAAATATATCCTATATTATAGTGACGGTACAATTATCGTGTATCAGTCCCTCTTCCGATACAGGACCCCATATGATTTTTAGAACATTGCTTTCTATGATTCTCATTTACAGTATCATACGTTTAACCTTGTCATTTGTGGCTTGCTATAGCCGATAAATCAAATTGGCAAGACTGTTTTCTAAATCTTGGTTTATAAACACACACAGTATATGTGAACATTGTCCTTTTTGTTTGTTCTACATAATGGGCAATCTAAAGTGGTAGATGCAGGTATATTTCTTTTTCTCTTTACACTTTTCAGAAGTTGTACCATTGTTGTAGTTTGGTTGCTTGAATAGATACGAATACCTATTCTTTGACAATGCTCACTGTAAATGGTTTTAGATACAGTCCATATGGGAACAACCAACTAAAGGTGGTCGGTGGAAACCTTGTATAAATTGGACAACTGAAGGAGGTACATGATACACTTTATCCTTTTTAACTTGTAATCTGAGAGAAAAATTTTCCTTCATCATATTTGTTTGAGTGCTTCTATGAGCTCGGACGCATGCTTCATTTATGCACGTTGTTTATATCCATCAAGAGGTTCCAGTGAAGGTACATCTATATAGCGTAGTGACCTTAATGTTTCCGATAGGTTTCACATCTTATGTGTGCATCTTCACTATATGTCTGCTGTCATAGGGTTAGAATCCAATCTTTTTCATTCTTTCAAAATCTGAAACTTCAATCTACTGGATAAATCATTAAATATATTCTGGGCCACTACCTATGTGTTCGGCTTTTCAGTTAATACAATTGATGAAGAAACTAAAATATAGTATGAGACTCTTTTACTTGCCTTTGTTCTTTGAATGTGGTCGCATCTATATTCTGTAGATTACCAGTGCAGAATGGTGTTGAAGATGTACCACGTGTGGGTACTTATGTAACGACTGATTACTTCGGGCTTGGAAAAACCTTTTTCTATTTCAGTTACGATACATCGAGGTTATATGAGGCATGAGGCGGGAATATCATATACATCTTCTACAAGAATGGTTGTTTCAGAAAATTATATATTCATGATGACCATATTCAGTGGCCTTCTTGTTGATTGCTAAGGGGCATATTCATTGTTACTTCTCAGATTTACCAGATTCCAATGGCTTCCCCTATGTTGAGGCAAATGGTGGCTTGAATCAACAACAAACATCGGTACTGTTGCATAAATATTTTATTTTTGAATTAAATTGTGCAGATTGGTTCTTTATTCATTTAAGTTCATGATAGCTGAAGGATCCGTTTTACAGATACGCAATGCAGTAGAAGTGGCAGCTTATCTGAATGCAACCCTTGTACCCCCAAACTTCCGCAAACACAGTGTTTGGAGAGATCCAAGGTAATCTAAATTTCTCTAATCTTAATTCTTCTCCACTATTTTTCTGATCAAATTGATCCGCTGACAATGACATGATAATTTTACAATGAGTAATGGTTTCGTGTTGCCCAGCAAGTATAATTTCTTTCTCGTAATAACTAACAGCATATAATGCTTTTGTTGTTGTTTGATGATGACAATATCATAATAACAAGAATATAGCAATAATGATAATAATTATAATTACAATAATCATAATTGACTGATATTTTCTTTGCAGTTATTCTTTTCAAGGGTAAAACTATTTTTTGAAAATCCCAGATCGTTTTAAAAAATTAATGGCAAAATGAGTAGGAGTTTTGTAGATTTTGGAAACATGAAATTTTCAAGAAGATATTGTAGTAATGATTCAATATTCAGTGCAAGTTTTCATTTTGTTGCAAATATTTTTAATTTTTCATAAGGAATTATGTAGAACTTACTAAATATGAACATATTTTGAATGGGAAACAAAAAGAGTTATTTTATATATGAGTACATACCATATTTTATTTGTTAGTAGGAATATTCTATTATTTGCTTGCTATTCTGGAGAAACTCATTACCTCGTAATTTCCTTCCACGATTCATCATGATGTAGCTCTTACGGCATATTTGACATGTTTCCATTAGTTTTGAAGCTATTTACAATTGGGTATTGGTGATTTTTGTTGTCTTGTTATCTACAATAACTAAGCCTTTTCCCATACTAAATGGGATCGGCAACTTGTATTCTTTGTTTCTACATAGCCCTATCATTTACCATGCTAGCAGTTAACTCAATATAAACTAGATCATTCTTTATAGTTTCTTTCCAATACTTTTGTTGTCGTCCTCTTCCTCTTTTAATATTTTCACAATCTATTTTTTCATATCTTCTTACAGGAGCATCCCTTGGTCGTCTTTCTACATGTTCAAACTATCTTAAACGATTTTTCTTTATTTTATCCTCTATTGGTGTTACTCCCAATTGGTTTCTAATAACCTCATTATATATACGGTCTTTCCTTGTGTGACTACTCATCCATCTCAACATCTTCATTTCTGTTACGAACATCTTTTACATATGTTAATGATTAACTATCTAACACTCAAAACTATAAAACATAGTAGGTCTAATTGCTCCTCTATAATATTTATCTTTTACCTTTAATGGTAGCTTCTTATCACCAAGTACCTTACCATGGGGAGCGTTAGTATTATTCGTGAAAAAGAAGGATGGAACATTAAACGATGTGTGGATTATGGCAGTGGTGAACAAGGTCACATATTAAGAACAAGTATCCACTACGAGGATCGATGACGATTTGATGGATCAATTGAAGAGAACTTGGCATTGTATTCTCTAAGATAGATTTGAAGTCCAGTTATCAACCCAGTTAAAATAGTCAAGGCGTGATGATGTACCCAAGATAGAGCCTTTCAAGCAACTCGTTATGGGCATTATGAATATCTTGATAATCTTGGATTGGTGTATTGACGCTTAACTCTTCTGTAATTTCATGGACTTGATGAATCGTGTCTTCAAAGCCGTTATTTGGATAGATTTTTGTGATGTATTCATTAATGATATCTGATGTATTCCCGAAACCAAGGAGGAGCATGAGCAATGAACACTGCGGCTAACGTTACAAACATTGAGAGAAGCGTAAGCTATATGCCAAATTCTCTAAATGTGAGTTTTTGGTTGGATAATGTGACTTTCTTGGGACATGTGGTGTCTGAAGGGTGGAATAAAGTGTAGATCCAAAAGAAGGTCGAAGCGATTCGAGGAGTTGGCAGAGACCAGCGTCGATAGCGAGATCAATAGTAGTTTTCTTGGGCTTAGTCGGGTATTATTAGTCGATTTGTCATTGAATTTCTCCAAACTTGCAGCTCCTGTGTGACTAGGTTGACACGAAAAACAAGCTAAGCATTCGGTGGACCAGGATGCATATGACGAAGAGTTTCCAAGACACTTAAAGCGGCTTGTTTGACCTCGAGTCCACGGTCTTTAGCATTACTTCCACGAGTGGTAGTGGATGTATCGTAGTTTATTGTGTGATGCTTCGTAGAGTTTGGTCTAGGATGCGTGTTAATGCAACATGGGAGAGTTATTGCTTATGCTTCTAGGCAAACTCAAGAAGCGTGAGCGGAACTATCCTACACATGACTTGAAAATGGCTAGCATTGATATTTGCACTTGAAGATATGGAGGCACTTCTTATGTAGTGAGACATGTGGAATCTTCAACTTGATCATAAAGTCTTAAGTATATCTTTTCCAAGTGATTTGAATCTAAGGCAAAGAGAGGTGGATAGGAGCTCCTAAAAGATTATGATTGTGACTGCAGCCATCACCACTGAAAAGGCAAACGTCATGGTAGTAGCATTGGTAGGAAAATTAGCAGGCCTGTCTGCCATGATGATTAAGGAAAAAATACGATGAAGCGGTTCGAGGATGTATGATGCTTTCATGGGACTAGAGCAGGAAAATTAGCATGAACATGGATTTACTATCTCAATAGAATTAATGGTAGATTTTTGCAAGAAGAAGAAACTAATAAGGTAGGCGGTGTGACAACATTCGAGAGGAACAAATGGAGTGCGAGGTTAGGGGTAGGGTTGTATGCCGAGGATCAACGGCTGACTAACGAAGTATATACTGAACATGCTCGCACGAGTAAGTTGAATATGCACCGGGAATAACTAAATGTGCAGACTTGAAGAAGTTATTTTGGTGGCATGGAATGAAGAGCGATATTACGAGATATGTGTCTTCTTATGCAGTTCTGAAAAACAAAATGTGGAATATGTCGAGAGACCGTCGGGACTATTAAGACCATTACCTATTCTTAAGAGAAAATAACAACATATTAACATGGATTTTGCTATTGGACTTCCTCTCACCTCCAGAAGCACAATGCTATATACGTAATTGTCAACCAACTTACTAAGGTTGCACGATTTATACCTATTCGAAAGAATACGTCAGTATCGAAATTAGTTGTTTATATCGCTGAGATCGTTAAGTTCTATGGTGTACGAGAAACCATTACTTCGGATAGAGACCCTCGTTTTACCTCTCATTTCTAGCGGAGCTTAAAGTATGCTTTACAAAAAAGATTGCAGTCTAGCACGGTATTTCACCCACAAACTGATGGGCAAGCTGAATGTAGTATTCAAACTCTAGAGGATATGCTTCGACTTTGTGTGTTTCATAGTAAGGACCAATGGGACAACCAGTTGCACTTGATTGAGTTTGCATATAACAATAGTTACCAAGCGATCATTGAGATGTCGCCCAATGAAATGCTTTATGGGAAAAAGTGCAAGACTCCACTATGTTGAGATGTCCTTGGGCTACGACCTGCAATAGGTCTAGATATACTTCTACAATCATCAAATAAGATGAATTTGGTTCGTTAACGCATTAAAGTAGCTCAAGACTGACATAAGAGTTATGTAGATAAGAGACGTCGTGATCTAGAGTTTATAATTGATGATTATGTATTATTAAAAGTCTCTCCAACTTGAGGAGTGACTCGATTCGGACAGAAGGGTAAGCTGAGTACTAGGTATGTTGGACCTTACCAAATCATTAAGCGAGTTGGAGATGTTGCCCGCCAATTGAAATTACCATCATCATTGATTGGAGTGCATAAAGTATTTCACGTATCCATGTTGCGGAAGTATGTTCTTCATCCTTTATATATCATTGATACTGAGCCGCTACACATACATGAAGATTTGTCTTATGAAGAGGTACCCATAACCATCTTGGATAGAAAAGAACAAATCTTATATTAACGGGTTTTGAGGATAGTGCAAGTACAGTCATCAGTTGTTAAGCAAAGCTACTTGGGTGCTTGAGGACGAGATACGAGAGAAGTATCCACATCTTTAAGGGGGTAGAATATAATGGGTCGAGTGGTCTGGATCCAAACCTCACCACTCATATATGAGAGCAGTAACGTATAAGCGTTATTGCACATATTTTACTGTACAAAGACAACAATGGTAGCCCAATTGTTGTCAATGCTAGACATTTATCGGATCTTGAAGGCCTTCAAAGGAGCTCTATGGTCGGCAGGCGGATGGTCTATTGTGGAGCAGCCTTGGGAGAAGTCGCACAAGCCGGAAAATGATTAAGAATCGATCGAAATCCGGTGAGTTCCTATTATTTTTCAGATTTCTGTATTTTATTATTCTTCATGAAAAACTTGTTGATAATCATTGTTTTGGGCTTGGATCGAAGCTTTGAAGTAGAACAAAGAGTTTTGGTGGGTTTAGGTAAGTCATGTGTGTCGATTTAGCCACAAAACGGTTATGATTCGTCGGATTCTTCCTAATTTCTGTAACATTTTGTTTAAATGAGTTTTTTAGTCAAAACGACATTGTCGACGACCGGTATGGGCTGGATTGGAAGAGGAAGGGTAGGCGATCAGGTGGGAACTATCATTGGCCTTAGACATTGCTGGAAACCGGTGAAATCAACGACAGAAAATAATGGAAACCGGCCCTTTTGGGCATGTCCCTGTTTCTATGTTGTATCGTATCTGAAATGTCATGAACCGACATTGATTCATGTCGTGTCCTCGTGTCATAGGTTAAGAAGCAATTTTGTGTCAGAAATCAGTCAGGTTTGGGTCGTGTCTTTAAATGAGTTTTGGGGTTAGAAACAGGATGTGTGTCAGAAGTTACAGGTTTTGTATTGACACAATGACACAAGCTACCTACTGTGTCACTCAATTTGGATTGGATATGGATCTAGTATCAGTTTGGATCCTGAATACCTTAAATGGATCCAAATTAGGTTTTGAGTGATTTTAGGGTCATTTGAGATCCGATTTGGATACAGTTTATTGTGTTAGATTTGTAGTTAAATAAATTTTAATATTTTAATTATTTATAATTTTTTAGAGATTAAAATTAGAGGATTTGACAGGAATAAGAGTGGTCCAACGATTTGAGGACTAGATCTTAGCACTTCTTTCGGTAGGGGGTTATGTATTTTTTTACAGAACCATGCTAGAAGTGATTTTACTTATTTTAAATAGATTTAAATGTGCATGATTGATAAATGTTTTATTGATGTTTATGAAATGAAGTTTGCAATTATGGGTTATTTGATATGTTTTTCAAATAGAATGTGTTTATGGTATTGATTGATAAAGAGGTTGTTTTGATATGCATGTGTTGTATGAACATGATATGTAAATGTTATGGATGTGGATTTGGTTTTGGATATTCATGGATCTGGATATGATTTGTGAATATGATGAACTATAAATGGTTTTAGAAATATAATAATGTGTGAATATATAAGTTGTATTTGTGTGGGGTCTCTAGAGACTTTAAGGTCCCTCGGGCAATCCGGCTTGGGGCGAATATAGGGTGTGTTCCCGAGTATTCTGCCATGAGATTCAGCGTGTTTACCATCATGGGCAGGGTTACTAAGGTCACGTTAGGGAGGGCCGAACGGCTCCCGTGGCCTTTAGGGCAGACACAATATGGGCTGTAATTATCGTAACTAATGATGTGTGTATGCGTGTGTGTGAGTGTGTGCGTATAAATTTGACATCATGATTTAAAGGTGAAATTGTGCTTTGTTATGAAATGATTGTGAAATTATCCATGCTTTTAGTACGATTTCTGTTTAAAGATGTTTAACCTCCCTACTAAGTTATGTGTAGGAGCTCACCCCATCATTTTACAGCTCATCCTAAAACTAGAACTTCCAAGATACATGAAGGAGAGTAGAAGTTGGATAGAGTGATATTTCTATATTTTGGATGGTATGATAAGTATTGAACGATTTAGAAAGTATTGTTATTCAGGGTTATTGTTAGGTGGGCCCCACACCATTTTAGGCGTATTGTTTAGAACTTTGATATGAATATTTATTTCATTGAGTTTGAATGAAATTAGTATTGTACTTGGTTACTGCTCAACATCACAACTGAGCGAGAAGCAGCCATGTGGCATCGGCTCGAGCCGGGTCATGGTCGTGACCCGAACGGGTTTGACAATAATTGTACTCACTCTCTATTTCTTGGACATCTTTTGGGTTTTTCATATTTCATTAAATAGTCTTGTGAGCCATGTGAGCCCCACTTCTGCTAGGATTTTCCATACTTTTATAGGAATATTGTCTTATCGTACAGATTTACCAACCTTCATATATTTAAGAGCATCTTTAACTTCATTCTTTTGAATACGCCAATATAAATTATGGTTTATATACTTTTTTGATTTGGCTAACTCTCTTAAGCTAATACTAATATTTGTATTTTCATTAAAAAGCTTATAAAAATAAATTTTCATCTATTTTTGATATTATCATTCGCCACTAGAATCTTCTCATCCTCATTTTTTATGCATCTAACAAAAGTCAGATCCTTACTTTTCTTATTTCTAGCCTTACCTAACATATCTCTTTCACCTTTTTTTAGTTAAGCTTTTTATATAGATCCTTCCAAATTTTGGCTTTTGCTTCATTAACGATATTTTTTGCTTCTTTCTTTGTTTTCTTATAAGCTTTCAAAGTTTCACTAGTCTTCTTAGCATAATGCAATTTGTATTCTTTGCCTTGATTTTATCTTGTACCACTTCAACCAGTACACATCTCTTAGATATGCCTAATACATCTTTTGTTGTTTCTCTAATATGTATAGACATATTTTTTATATATCAGAAGGTGTACATATATAATTCCAAGCATCTCCTTGAAGAACTTTATGTTTAAATATGTGTTTTCTCACATTTGAGGTTCCACCATCTAGTTTGAATAGCTCTATACACTCTATTCTTCTCTGTTCACTTTTTTATTTACAAATCCATTTCTAAAAGTCGATATTGAGTAGTTAAGCTTTTTCCTCAAATTACCTTACAATTTTTACAAAAATCTATCTTTTTTCATGCAAAGTTGAGGTCGTAAAATGAAAAGTTTGGAAAACCACATGTAATTTTGTGAAATTTTCTCTTCTAAAAGGGCAACATCAACACGTGAAATTGGAAAAACAGCTGCACCAGCCCGACATCCATCCATGTTGGTGTCAGTATCACACGATTGTCCTAGATGACACTTCCCCAAGTGAAGTGTCGCCATGACATAGTTTAAGAGTCTATGTCAAGTTAAAATTTGTTGTTTTCTGCCTTAGGACTTGTATTCCCACTTAGGGTCTCTTCTTTTCTTGGGAAGTGGCCTGAAACTGAATTCTTTGTTTTGATAATCTTCAATGAAGGAGCTTGACCTTAATGAACAAGCTTTCCGTATGTGGAGGAGAATTAGTTGATTACTTGTTCCTCTTTTCGTCAGCGGATTAGTCACTTTTGGGAGGACACGGGCAGCTTTTATTGTGCTTAGGTTGCAATGGATGTTAGTAGGTAAAAAAAAAACTTTGGGCGTAGTGATAATTCTGTAAATACTTCACAAGGAATTATACTGCTCTTATATTCTTTGTGCTTTTCAGTTATTTTGGAGAGAAAGGAAAGAAAGGTTCTTTGAGGGAGTGGAGAAGCCTTTGAGGGTCTTCTTGGGAAGTTGGTTTAATCTTGTCTTTTTGGTGTGTGACTATGGGTTGTGGAATGTGTTGGATCTTTTTAAATTTGCAGGTCCTTTTAGTCCTTACTCATGATATAGTTGGATTATTTATCTAAGAAATGAAGAAGCTCTTAAAATTTCTTCTAGATGAAAATTCCATCTTTGTGATTGTCTCACAAATTAGATTCCGAAGGATGTTGGATATCACATCCGATGAATCTTATATGTTCATGCAACTCTGAAACTCTTGCATCAAATAGTTTCATCATGGATGACACGTCTTTAGAGGTCCAAAACCTTAGCTTTCCGAAAAAACACATTTTTTCTATTTTCAATGTGAGTGTCGCTCCTAAACCAAGCTTAGCCATTTATTAGTTTCACAAATCTTGTATATTGAATATATTGTCTTGGAGAGACATTCTTAAGAACGCTTGGACGTTTGGAGAGGAAGCTAGATGGAACTCTACTGCGTTGTAAGAAATTTGTTGGTGAGCCCTTCAAAAGGGGCGTGTGAATGCCTCATAGGTATTAGAAGGAAAAGATAAACCATGACCTTGCTTTCCTGGATTTAAATGTTAATATGACACAAGATTGACGAGATTAAACATGATGGGTACTAAGAATCCACAGTCGACAAGATTTAGTGTGGGAAAAGCCTTGGTTTTGGGTTGGGTTGGACAGTTCAGACTCACCTCAATGAAATTTATGCGCAAAAGAGGAATAAAGAACATTTCCAAAGGACACAATTCACATTCACCTCAATCTCTACCTAGATTCACTTTAATATTTGAACCTGAGGCTATTCCTTCTAAAGGAAAGGAAAAGTGTTTTAGAGTGTTATCTTTCAAGCTCAGGTTGGGTGATTTACATGTCTAGTTTCTTGATGAATTACATTGTGCTGCCATGCTTAGAGCCTTATTAGAAATTTGTGATAATATGAAGCATCGAAATAGAGTTAACATAGGAGCGAGCCTTAGGGAAGGTGTGGGTGAGGTGACTAGGTTTGGGAGGATCTATCAACCCCCACACTTAGGTAAAATTACTAGCAAGAAAGTGGTCGATATACCTGGCCCTTCAAAAGCATGCATCCCTGATGCACCTCATGGCATGGACAAGGGTAAAAACATGGTGTTAACCCCTTATAATTTTGAACTTCAACTTTCAAAAATTTTCATAAACATGTTTATCCTATAGTTGATCCAAACCTCACCTAGGCATAGACAAGTCTTAGAAGGAATCCTAGAAAGGGCCAAGGTTAACCCTTCCATAACTCCCAAGTCTTTATCCTTCTTGATCTCCCTGATATATGCTAAGGCCCCCATCGTGTTTATGGAGGATGACTTGGAAAGACTATGGCCCATAACCAAGCCTTGTATATAGAGGTGGTTTTGAATCACCATACATTAGACAAGTGCTTGGTTGATAGGGGAGGAGGTCTAAACATCCTTTTGTTGCACGTGGCCTTCCAAGTAGGAGTCACCATATCTTGTTTAGAGCCAAGTTCTATCGTTATCACTGGATACGATGGCAATACATCACATCCTTTAGGAGCCATAGAATTACTCATGGAAGTCAGAAATATTCAACACACAGGGTTGTTTCATGTCTTAGACATAAACTCCCACTACAACCTCTTGTTAGGAAGGTCATAGATTCATAGCCTCGGGGCTGTGCCTTCCACATTCCACAAGTGTGTGAAAATCTCAAATGAAAACCAAGTAGTAGTGATTCTAGGAGAAGACCATCCTTAACTTAATGGAATCCGGAATTTCCCTTGTATTTCAAGTCATCCATCTCATGAAGAAGTCGTGGGGAAGCTTCTTCCACTCTTAGTCAAGTCTCCCTTAGTCGACCTCCACTTAGGAGTCATTCACCTTCTGGGAAGCCCAAGCCAATCCCATATGTTCAAACACTTAGGGTCGTGTGCATCCAAAGAAAGCCCAAGCTACGCCCGAGTGAAATCCCTCCCTCTAGGGTCGTGTGCATCTTAGGTAAATCCAAGTCTTCCACCGCTCATATCTCCAAGACCCTAGCTAACCCTAAACGTGTGTACATATATGACATGAACGACACCATGTTCCAAGGCCATCCATTGTATAAAAATTTTTCAAAATTCAAGAAGACTTGGAACATTATGTTGAATATGGGGTACACACCTTACCAAGGTCTAGGAGCCTAGAACCAAAGTAGGTTAGAACCCATCCTACCTACACCTAACCCAAGTCGACATGGATTAGGCTACATCCCATCCGTACCCCCTAAGTCACCACCTAAGACCACTTGGGTCAAGGGTGCCCTAGAACCCACTAACACCGAGACCTATGGCTTAGACCTCTTGTTTAGAGTCTAAATCATTATGTTTTCTTTGTAGGTTTGATGAAAGATTTCTCTTTAGAAAAGAATCCAAAAAATGATATATTTAGAAAAAACCAAAAAAATTTTTGGAAAACACCCAAAACCCAAAAACATTTGAAAAATCTGAAAATTCTAAAAAAAAAATTATTTATATTCATTCTTCTATTCTTTATTTGGAAAAAGCCTAAAAAAGAAAGCCTTTTATATTGATCCTTCTAGTTTTTGAAAAAGATAAAAAAAAACTGAAAATTTTGAAATTACCAAGAATATTAGCCATGTACAAAGCCCATTTTTGATTTCTTCCAAGATTGTATATATTCTCAAACCCAAATCGTCCAAGATTGTCATGCACGACCCCCCTCTCTTGCCTAGCACTTTCTTAGAAATTAAATTACTTGAGAATGATCAAAGCAAAGAGGAAGATCAAGCCTTCGAGCTTCTTGAATTTCATAGAATCCTTTACTTAGAAAAACCTTTAAATTATGTAGGAGGGGATTTTTAGGTAGTGAGTATAACTTAAAGTATGTAAAAATAGATACATGTTTGCATGAGCAGGAAAGAGCATCATTCATTGCATTTTTTTTTAAATCCTATATTTGCATGAACCTATAAAGACATGCCTGGTTTAGACCCTAGAATTGTAGAATATTATCTACCCTTAGATCCCAATGTGAAACCCATTAAGCGAAAGCTTAGGAAATGGCTCATGGTAAGCCAAAGGAGCATTAAAGTCGACATCTCTAAGTATCGAGCCATCATAGACATGCCTCCACCATCCAAATTCGAAGCCTCCAAGGTCGACTCCAAGCCATTAGGAGATTTATCTCCAATTTAGCAACAAGATGTGAACCTTTCAATAGGCTTTTGAGAAAAGGGGTTAAATTCGAATGGGATGCCGATTGCCAAAAAGCTTTTGAAAGATTGAAAACTTATTTAATAAATCCTTCGATTTAAAACCTCCAAAGCAAGGAAAACCTTTATTGCTTTATATTTCCATTCATACGAACGCATTGGGTGCTTTACTTGCTCAATATGAGGATGATAGCCTCAAGGAGTATGCTATTAACTACATTTTGAAAACTCTATTGGCATATGAAAGAAATTATCAAGCCATGGAGAAAATGTGCTTGGCCTTGGTATGGGCTTGACAAAAGTTTAGACATTATTTCCTAGATCATGAAATTTGGATAGTGTCTAAGCTTGATCCAATCAAGCACTTGTTTGAAAACACTATCCTAATGGGCAGGCTAGGTAAATGTCAACTCCTCTTAATGGAGTATGATTTAAAGTTTCATCATCAAACCTGACAAGCCCTAACTGATCATGTGGCCGAATTGCCTCTTGAGGATACATATCACATACTTGATGAAATGTCCGATGAAGGCATCTTTGCAAATGAATTTCAACCATGTTTTAGCAAATTGTTTTAATGAAGATCAAGTATGGATAATGTATTTTGATGGGGCAAAGAATCAACAAGGGGCAGGTGTGGGAATCATCCTATATCTCCCGAGAAAGGAGAAATCTCAATCGTCATTCGACTAGATTTTGCATGCTCAAATAATGTGGCCGAGTATGAAGCACTCATACAAGGCCTAAAAATTTTGAAAAATCTAGGGGCATCATGTATTGAAGTCTTTAGAGATTCTATGTTTGTCATAAATCAAGTTTCAAAAATTTGGCAAGTCAAAAATGAAAAACTCATACCATACCACGGATTGGCCACTCAATTGGTTACCTTCCACTTATGCACACTCACCCACATAGGTAGAGAGGACAACACCATAGCAGGTGCCCTCTCATCTCTAGGGTCATCTCTAAGGGTCAACCCCAACATGGGAACCCGATTCTTAAAAATTTGGCACTCACCCACTCCATCTACCTACGATTTGGAGATTTGCCAAAATGACCAAAATTCAAATGAAAAACTTTGGTTTGAAGACATTAAAAACTTTTTAGAAAATGAAGGATTTCCCTAATTTGCTTCTCCTAAAGATAAAGCTTTTATTCAAAAAATTTCAACCCGATATATTATTTTGGGAGAAATTCTTTATAAAAAGAGTTTTCCTGGTATCTTGTTGAGATGTGTAGACCTTGATGAGGCTAGGACCATAATGCATGAGTTCCACGATGGAGAATGTGGAGGCCATGTTAATGCAAATATGATGAACATGAAGATACTTAGGGCCGGTTATTTTTAGTCCACCCTTAAGCAAGATTGTCATGATCATGTTAGGAAATGTCATTAATGTCAAGTGCATGGACATTCCATTCATATCCCATCATCCACTTTGCATTCTATTGTAAGCTCATGCCCTTCACCATGTGGGCTTTTGACATCATAGGGCTCATCTCCACCAAACTAGGGGCATATAGAATGCATTCCCTAAACACCTTTCATGGAGACTCAACACATTCATCATTTCATAAATCATGTATCTCCATCATATCATATGGAACATCATTTACTCAAAAGAAGCCCACACCAATTTGGTAAGTGGCAACCCAAGTAGGATGATCCCTATGTTGTAAGGGGAACTACCACAAATAGTGCATATTGGTTGATTGATGGTGAGGGCAGAAATTTAGTAGACCCTATAAATACCCAATGCTTGAAAAAAATATTATGTATAGGGTCTATGTTAAATTCTTTCAAAAATATTTTAAAATGGATCTCCTTTAACCTTCTTGAAAGAAGGATCAAGATTGATTGTATGGCCCTAAATGAGGGAATTGATTCTTTATAAAAAGTAGAGTTTTCAAAATCAGTTGTTAACATTTCAAAAATCCTAGGCTTACAAAATGAAGCATTGTTTAAAATAGCAAAATATTTTCAAATGGTAGATGCTATTAAGAAATGGGATGATCTTGGTTGAATCGAGTAGCCAAAGGGATAAGTTTTCCCCCCATTTTACTTCTCTCTCTAAAAGAAAAATTCAAAAAATTCAAAAGAAAAGATAATACAAAAACTCCTTCATAAAGAGATCTTTCCTTCGAATAGAAAGAGGGAATACAAAAATTCTTCTGAAAGAGGTCTTCTCTTTGAAAGAAAAAAAGATGAAGAAAAAGATAATGTAAAAACTCCTCCAAAAAGAGGTCTTCCCTTTTGATAGAAAGAGGGAATACAAAAATTCCTCCGAAAGAGGTTTTCTCTTCGAACGAGAAAAAGAATAAAAGATAGAAAAGAAAGCCAAAGCTCAAAGAGCAATTTTTCATCTCTTTTCCTTAAACCATGGGACACTTTAGAAGGCACCGTGGTAATTCTTTTCCAAATCCCTACAGCTTATCCCAATGGAGAAAGGTTTATTCATGAAAATCCTAAAGTAGGAATAGAATCTACTAATTTGGATTTCATTTTGTTTAAGAATTAGACTTTGTTGTGTGGGAAATAGAATTTTGAAATGTTTTTCAAAATTTTCTACAAAACCTCTGCTTAGTAATGGGTATTAAAATCCAAATGAGGGGGAATATGAAAAATTGGAAGTCTTTTTTTATAGAAACTAAAAGGAGTTCCTTTTGAAAATGAATTTTGAAAATCTGAAATGTCAAAACAACATGGGATTATCTTACTTTAGGTAGCCGGCCTTCATAGGCTCTCCCTAAGTTCATTCATCTCTTAACTAAGTCTCTAAAATCTCACACTCCATTTGCATCACCCACACGATACATGCATATACTCAAAGTTGTTCATGCATGATCATGTTTAGGACTAGCACCCAATGTAGGTCAAGTCCTCTTTGGCTGAAATCCCCTCTTCTATAATTCAAGAAAAAGGATTTTATGAAATAAATGACCATTTATATTCTCAAGAATAATTTTGGAAGTAAATCAAAAAGGGTGTTTTTCTTCTTTGCCATTATCCAAATAAATTTAGATTAATGCCAAATAGGGGCATCTATAAATACCCTAAATCAAAAAATTTCTTAACACTCCCAATTTTGAAAATTCAAATGATTTAAAACATTTTTAAATGAAAAGTTCAAATCTTTTAAAAATATTTCAAATTAAAGGTTTTAAATTGAAGTTAGAAAAGCCCAAATGATTCGTTCAAATCAGAACAACAGGTGGGGCCCAATTCAATCCAAGATCGAGCTCAAGCCCAGAAGCAAAGGAGAGGACCAAATCAAAAGCACAAATTCATCAATAAATCAAATTAAATGGGTCAACATCAAGGCAACTCAAGTTGGTTATTAAATCAAATCAAGGATTCGTTTGGATCAAATGCAACCTTAGGACAAGGATTGGCCGACTTATGCAAATTAAAAATGGTTGAGCTTATGTGTTGATTCTAAAGGTTTATCAAATGTATATCGAGCCCACATATCAATACAAATCAAAGAAAGTAAAGAAGAATCATCAAGCAAGGTTGATTAAGCCCTTAAAACAAGCTTAGTCGAATGCCTTCCAAGTCCAATCGACTAGGACCAAGGCATGAGACTGAAGGCTAAACCAGCCCACATGGAGCTGGAACACTTTTGACCACACAGAACCACCAAGGCCACATGATTTGATGGGCCTTGGGGCTGGGTTTGGACCCTTGGGTCACCCGCCCCAAGGAAGGGCCTAAAAGAGCCCCCTCTTGGCCTATAAATTGAGGCCAAGGGGGGGGGGCATGAATCATCTTCGGATCTTGGAGGAGTGAGAGAGAGGTAAGCATTTTGAGAGCTTTGTGATGTATAAGAGTTGCTAGGGAATAGCCTAGAGAGAGAAAGGAGAGTGTAGAAGGTAGGCCTTGGTTTGTGAGAGATGAGTGACCAAGAAAAGGGGTGGTTGGCCACTACTTTGGAGGATGTTTCTTTGTGTAAGTCCGGTAAGTGCTACTCTATTTTATTTCTTCTACATCTCTTCTTCAAATTCAATTCAAAAGGGGTTGTATTAATGGAGGTTTGTCTCTCCTCACGATGTAATAGAAGTAGATGTTGCTGAAATTTCCCTTTCTTTGATTATGCGCTCTATATGTTTGATTTTTTTATTTTACCTCTCTATATTCTATAAATACTCTATATTCTTTAATCTTCTCTATGCTTAAGCTATTAAGTATATTTTCATTCATTCTCCTTCAGCAATTTTAATTCGTGATGTTGGATTGTTGCTTTTTAATTCATGTGAGTTTGCATCACTTATGATTCTAAAAACTTGAAAACTGGATTTTATCATCTCTGCATACGTAGATTGCTTGATTTTTAATTCTTGAACCTCTACTCCAATTGTTCTGAACTTTGCACACTTATTCTACACACATAAAACTACTTCTAATAAAATTTATAAGAATTGTAGGGCTGTCAACATCATAATTAAAATTATGCAAAATCGGAAAAGTTTTTATAAACTGTTGTTCTAACTAGTTTTCCTACAATAAAGGCTGGATATTTATTTCATAACTCTATCTATGGGTATCCAAAATTGATGAATTTTGATTTATTAGAAATCTAACATCCATAGCTTTCCATCAAGATCAAATTCATTAAATTTGGAACTCTGAGCACTGAGATACAGGCTTATCTTTGAGTCTTTGTATTTTTGTGATAGAACAATTCTGGGTGCCTAAATAGAGACACTTCTCAGATTTAATTTTGTAACAATACAACTCTAAATTATGATCTAAAAGATGCTACAGTCTCTCCACATCTCAAGCTTCGGCCTATAAAATTTTAATGATTTTAGGAGATATAAAAGGTATTCAAAAGGATTTGGGAAATAAGTTCTGAAAACATAATTTTCTGTTTTGCAGAACTTGTTCATTTTGAAACTTGAATAAAGTGCACATGTTTTCATTCTCAACACCTTTGTTTTTCACATGAATTTGGAAGTTTCACCCATTTAGTTGGAATCTTTAAGCACTTAGATTGACCCTTGAGCATCGGTTCAAGAAGGTCTAATGCGAAAAAAGCTCGCTTAACCACAATCGTTCATCAGATTTAACTTTGCTAGTTTTAGAAAACTAGTTGGCATGCTCGCGCATCAAGTGGAGTTGAAAATTTTATTTCAAGTCTCTACATAGGCTTGGAGTGAAAATTTCAAGTCTACAATAGAAAAGTAATTCAATCTCTCATTTTTTCATAATTTTCATAAACTACTAGAGGGCAAAACAAACTTTTCACCCGAATAAGGGTAAAATACTCTTTTTATCTAAAAATATCTAGATATTTTGATAATTTTATCTAATGGTAGTTTTGAAATTTAACAAAGTTGATCGGGGTAGAATGGATTTTTCAATTTTCTTCAAACCACCGAGAAATTTCCAATTGGTTTAAAAAGTAGAGGAGGGAGAGAGAGAAGCGAGAAAAAGAGGGGTGGGCGGCTGTCCGTCTCTCTTCTATCGCTTCTTGGCCAGTGGCCGTTTGTTGGCCTTCCGATGGGGTTCTACGGGTAGTTTTCTTGTTGCCGCCCTCTTGCCTTCTTATTGATGTTCTACAAGTAGTTTTCTTGTGGACTTTTATGGTCATTCGTTGGCCTTCTTCTCTTGGCCTTTCTCTCTTCGCTCTTGTCACTTTTTGCCCTTGTCTCGACTTGAGTTGGTTGTTGACGCTTTTTGTCTTGTCTCAACTTGGATTGGCTGTTGCCGCTTTCTAACCTGTCTCGACTTGGGTTGGATATTGCCTCCTCTACCCTGTCTCAACTTGGGTTGGTTGTTGCTACCTTCTGTTGAGACCTGCAACAGGGAATTATGTCTCGACTTGGGTTGGTTGGCTATTGTCGCCTTTTGCTGAGACCTGCAATAGGGAGTTCTGTATCGACTTGGGCTGACTATTGCGGCCTTTTACCGAGACCTACAATAAGGAGTCCTTTCTCGACTTGGGCTGGCTGTTGTCGCCTTCTGTCGAGACCTCCAACAGGGAGTCTTCTTCCTCTATTTTCTTCTTTTTTTATTTCTAATACGTACCTTTTTTTGCAGGAACAAACCAGGCCCTAATACCAATTGTTGGCGTTTCTAGTCAACTCTCTGGCATCCTCTGGATAGGATTTTCCTTGAGAGGTTTTTCAACTTTTATTCGATGATATTAATCTCTATTTTGCTTTGTATTTATATCTCTATTTATAGAGTGTTCTATAACCTCTCGGATTCCCTACTAGGCTTTCCTTTTGGAGATCTTATCCGGTCAATTACAGATAAGCACAGTAACCACCCTGCAGTTTTGGCCTGTCATAGCCGTTACGGACTTCCTTCTCGCAACCTTTCCATAGAGAACGGTTGGATGCCAGTCCAGCCGTTTCTGTGTTTGGATTGCCAAGAATGACCACTATTTCCTTACAGGTTGCGCCAACATGATCGGTTTCTCACTTCAGGATTATGTGGCAGATGAAATAAGTGGAGATTAGCAAAGGGGTGCATGACTTCATTGCTACCATTCTGTTGTTTGATCTTGTGGTCACCTGGAAATTCTGATACTTCTGTGGGATGAAGAACAAGTCTGGAATTGATGCAGAGCAAAGTGGAGCATTATGCCTGCTCCATCGATATGTTGAATGCACCTGCCAGCAGGATGATCCGTTTTGGTTGGATCGGATAATGGCAACCCTAACCGTCTTTGTTGAAGGATTTCTTTCCAAATATACATAACTTTCTGACGCCTTGGGCTCGTGTTCCACTTTAGATGGATCAGTTCAGGATTGATTATGACAGTGCAGAGCCTTTCAAGAAAGGCATGGGAAAGAGATGGCTATTGAAGAAGCAACCCAGTTGTAGCTGGGTGGAATTGGGAAAGAAGATGAGTTTTGTGAGGTTGAAGGTATGCAAACTGTGCAGAAATGACATGGGATGAATTGGGGTCGAAGCTAAAAAAGTTGGCCATGTCCAATTGGGTGCTGCATGATGCGGAAGATGAAGAGAAAGTGGATGTTCTAAGTTGAAGAAGTGAGAAGCTAACAATGGTGGATGAATTGTTGAAGTTCACGCCAGGGGAGACTGTTGCATCTGACGAAGAACTTAAGGCAATGTGTGGATTGCCATAATGCTGCTTAAGTTGGTGGCTGTGGTGGCAGACAAGGAGATCAAAGTCAGGGACAAAAGGCGATTCCACCATTTCAAGGACGGGTCTGCTCAAATGGGATTATTGGTGACCGGCCATGATATTGTAACACCTTGAGTGGTTTGATTTTCACATTGGACACAGTGTTAAAACAAAAGGAAGTTATCGTACTAAACAACCATCCAGATTAGCCGGAGCTTTCTAAGGCCAGGGTTACTGGAACCTCAAACCAAAGAGGGGAATAAGAGCCACGCAAGGGGTTCGTGACCGGCCCATCACCTTTATATTTAACTGCGTGTCGAGCATTCTAGTTGCTTTCGTTGCGGAAAGGACTAAAAAGATCAAAGTATGAATGGGAGGTAATGGTTCTGTGAGATTGACTACCTCAAGACAAAGGGTAAGACAAGCCAGAGGATGCATGCATAATGTATCGCATCTGCATAGAATATAGCCTCAACAGATAGAAAAGATGCACCCCATTTTGCGTTTAAACTATAAAAATATGTCACTTAGCAATAAAGTGTCACCTAGCAATAAACGGGCAACGTCTCCTTTGTGCTGAAATACATTACTAGTTCATTAATAGGTGTGGAAAGAAACATGGTTGCATACAGTGACGCTAAAATCTTTCCCATGACCTCTCAGTAGATGCCCGATTAAGTATATGCTCTTCCCAATCTTAACAATGCCTTACGATTTCTAAACGACACAAACAACAGGTGAAATCAAATTTAGAATATTTTTTTATCTTAGAACAGCAAAGAAAAGAAAATTAAAGAATAAAAGGATCAAAAGAATATGTTCGAAATAAAATATAGCTTTGTGAAGAAACACTAAAGATTCATAAAATATAGATTAAAAGGACAATGTGGGTCCTGATCCAGTTTCTCTTGGCATTTTAAAAGGATTGCTGTCTTTTTCCCAAAAATCCTCTGGTTTTTATGCTCTCTTTTTTCTCACACACACACATATTGACCAGGTTAAGTGATTTTTTCTCCTTCACGCTAGAAGGTACTATGCTACGGAACAATGACACTTGTTTGTGTTTCCAAAAAGTTTTACAATCAATCGCCTTGTGGGATGAATCCTCGAAGCTCCGAGGGTTCAGTTTTCAATTTAGCTGGTCTCATCTCTTTGGCTAATTTACAAACTAGGAACTCCACTTCGAAGCATGGATTAATTCGACCCCATTTCCAAGCATGGATTTAATTCAGTCCCATTATAAAGGTTTACTACTTATCATTTCCAAGATGTAAATCAGAAATTTCCTCGGGACGAAGTAAAGCTTGTTTAATTTTTTCTCTACCTTATTAATTGTACTTTGACTTGTCGCCTATATAACATATCCAATCCAAGTACCTTGGAATTGAGGCTTTCATTTGAGTTCATTTTGTTTACTTTCCCCAAGAAATTGTAAAAAAAAATTCTCATTTTACTACAAATAGTAGCCTTCAAATTAAAAAAAAAACTAGGCTCTAGGACACGGTGTCCTTTAGATTAAACTTATAGGTTTATGTATTATTTAAGTATCTGGCCCCAATTATGTGTCGGGAATGGTTGATAAAATATGATGCATTAACCAGATTGAGTGATTCCCACGAAAAAATATTTTTATGGATCATCAATGTTCGAAGACTATTTGATTTTTGAACTGCACAGATGATTTAAGTGTTGAAATGAGATTATCTAAAACATATTACAAATACTACTAAACCAAATTAACATATCTCTAGGTAGACATGGCGGATTCTGATTCTTCTGCAACCATGAACCATAATTGAAATTCGTATAGGCATGGCTTGTTCTAGTTCACCTGGAACCATGAACGTAATCGAAACCATCTACGTCTACCTACAAGTACATTAATAAGGTTTGCTTTGTAGCACTTGCAACAGGTTTTAGATTCCTGACTGCAGTGACCAATATATAACAAGTGATTCACTTCAACCACAACAATTATCAGCCAAATTCTTTCACTTTAACATTCTAGCACCATGCCCCTAATTAATTGCGTTGGAATTGAAAAAAAAAATTACAACCGAGACAAAAATATAATTATAGAATAAGCCTACTTCCAGTACTCCAGAATTGAAAAGGCAAGGTTGAGATTGATTGCATTAACAATAATGTTAACAATTATAACTATATAATAAAATTGAAGCACAACCCACACCAATCTTTTGTCACACGCGGCCTCAATCACAAAGTAGAAAACTGATAAAAATATATTCTATCTATTACAAGTTTCGAATTTTAGAAGGAACTGAAAAGGTCAAGCTTAAAATGTGATTTAACCCTATAGTTGAAGCTCCATTATGCACTTTAACATTAAGCAATTTTAAGTCTCTATTGTTTAGACGTCTCACATGGTCATCATCTGCAGGTCACTGCATAGTAATTATAGATTATAGTGCAATCAAGCAACAGTCGAACAGCAAGACACTTTCTGAAAATGTTGCCTAAAATCAGCTTAACCATGATCCAATCTCAGTGAGCAAAAGCCAATAGAAGACCCTAGTGTATAATGCTGGAATTCATGGAAATGCAAATACACCAGCTCATGAGCAGAAACCAGAAGAAAAACAGTGCACTCACCTTTGCCTTTTCGATCTGCAAGGCCCCTTATAAATAATAGTAATTAGCAAAACAAAATGCACAAACTAGAACTAGAAGACTTATCTGAATATTGTCAATCTAAAGGTATAGTGGACTTCATATCCAAGAAGGGGCAGAAATTTTTATTTTTTTATTGTCCTTGAATAATGTATACTTTTAATCATATGGAACCCGAAATTACAACACAGGAAGTTTAGGAGATCAGGTGTCGCACCCACATGAGACATGACCAGGACCCGACGTGAGTCGATGCCATGTGGACACTTCTCATATGAGTATGAACATAAATGTTATTCATAACGAAGCATGGTCAATCCATCTTAAAATAATATAAAACTCAAATATCTAGAACTCAAACAATTCCTTCAAAATGGTATCAGGCCATCAACACAATCCTCAACAATCATGTATAAACATCTAAACAAACTAACTCTATTCTATGTCGTACCATCTCAGTGTAACTTGATCAACCACTACTCGGTATCATACGTCCTAAAATGCTAGCTTTAGGATAAACTATAAAATAATAGAGTGAAAGAACTCATAGCTCAGTAGAGAAGTTATACATCCCATAATAGAATGCATACTAAAAACATGCAAGTTTCATAATAATTTTATAGCAAATCAATATTTCATTTCAATTAATGCTTTCATATTGATACATACACCGATACATACATTAATTACAATAATTATAGCTCATACTATGTCTCAACCAAGTTACGCGAGTTGTCTGGCCCAGCTTCACAACCTTGTCACCTCATGCATGATTGTCAAACCACACCAACTCTCAAGTATGACTAATGTATTCACACAACATTATGTTTCAAAACCAATTGCATCTTATTATATTCACAAGTTCATATCTAGATTTATATCCGCACAATTTTCAAATAACATTTTCATATCAACACATACAAATCAAAACATGCTTTTTATCAACCATGTCATAACTCAAAACCACACCGAATAACCCATAATTTCAAATATCATTTAAAACATAAATAAAATAATCAACAATTATTCACATTTAAATCCATCCAAAACAAATAAATTACTTTACCATAGTTTCATTAAAGATTTCATAACCCTTTACCTCGAGAAGCATGAAGATTCAATCTCCAAACCATTGGGTCATTATTATCACCACCAAATCCTCTAATTTTTATCTCCATACAATTTTAAATAATAATTATATTAAAATTTATTTAATTACAAGTCTAACACAACAAACTGGATCCAAATCAAATCCGAAAATGACCCAAAAAACTAATATGGATCCAAATATGCTACCATGGATCCATTTTTAATCCAAACTAGATGACACAATAGGTATTTTGTGTTCTTGGGTCAACACAAAACTTGGCCTTAACTTGAAACTGCTTGAACAGGTTTTGCGTTCAATTCTATTTCGGCTCAAAACCTCTTTTTGAATCCAACTTGTTTTTGATACAAAACATAACCCAAAATTTGTTTGTGACCCACCTAAAACTTATACAACATGAGACTCAAAGATATGACACGCATCCTAACACTACATTGTATTGGGATCTCACCCAACACATGTTTCTAAGAGGACATGTTTGAGGTACCACGACTTTTCGACAACAATTCTATCATTTTCTGTCAACACTGAGGACTAATAATGGTCCTTACTTGTCAGCCCAGCACCCTACTCATGATCAGATTCATGGCCGTCGACAACAACCAAATTGTCGGGAAAATATTGATTTTTGTATGAAAATCAAGTGGAACCATATGGAACCTTAACTGATCCCTCATCGTTTTCCAACCCAAATTTAGGTTGGCGACCTACGACAATTCTTAACACGGCTAAGGGCCATCAAAATATATAAACCCATGCTTGGATTAATGGAGGACAACAACCATTTCACCAAAAAATTGAAACCCAATGAAAAATAAAAAAGAAAAGGCAAAAACATACCTTTTATTGCCAAATCTCATGGCATCAACGGTTGTTTTTCTCCTCCGATCTTGGCAAATTTATAAAGTAATCTAAAGGGTTGCTAATAATTATTGGTGACTCTTAAATCAGATGGAAAATGCCATACAAATGGCAACTTTCCTATTGTGGTGGCAAGAGTGACCTATTTCCAGCATCATCCAAATATGGTGTTGCGATTCCTCTTGCTCGTGTGGGTTTGGATCTAGCTCACGCATAAGTATTACATCACCAACCTATGATATATAATCCACCACCCTCAACCTCTCACCAAATCCAATAACTTTCAAATATGAATTATTATGATAAATAGTTCCATAATACCAAGCAATAATAATAAAAGTAAAGACAATTAAAATATGTTAGTAAGTATGTCTTACCATTTTCAAAGTTTTCAATATCTTCCAATTCTTTTTTGGTATTCAAACTAATAGCATCTCATAACCAATCATGTGCACAAATGAAGCATTCAACCAACTTAAGAGTCAAAAAGCATTTAATTGCATCAAGAACCTTGTCTTTAATGCTAAATACAGAATCATAAATTACTATAAATATTGGAATCACCAAGAAGTCCCTAGTTATAGGTGCAAGAATAAGAACTCTTTCAAAATTAAAACTCTATTATCTTAAAATATCAAAATCATCACAATTTTATCGTGTTTCCTCACCTGAAATAAAATCCAACTTAATTTTTCTTTTAACAATCACAAGTGTTTCATAATTATCATATATCACATTAAGCACATTACGAACAAATATGAGTGATCTAGTTGAGGAAATATTAAAGTAAAATTGATAGTGATGATTTGTAGGGAAGTATGCAGGCATGAGGATGAAAACAAAGTTCAATAATACTAGGATGACCACAAAAACATGAATAAACATTTGTTTGTTTATTTATACGTGATCTTTGAGAAGAAATTGAGGCTATAGAGTTTGTTTTTTATAAAATTTACATTAAAGAAAATATAAAAAAATTATTTTAAGGAGTGAGAGATGTTCGCTTTGACCTATGTGATGATATAAAAGAGTGATCTAACTTGAAAGTGTTAATATCTTCCAATCAAGCTATCTTGTGCCAAATGGTCAACTATTTTTGGAATGAAATGGAAATCTAGAGGTACTTTTAAGGAAGCCTACCTCAAAATAAACTAGAAATTGTTGTAGTATATTAGTCATCTTACTAATATAATCTCAATAAATAAAAACAACTACTTCATCATCATCATTTGATTCCACCTCATTCTTGAGACATAAATCTTATGCATCAAATAACTTAAAATGCCCTCCTAATTTTTTTGTAATGCTAAATATCTTTTAAGTATAGTTTCAGCTAGTCACAACATATAAAACAATTGACTATTATATTGAATATTACATTTTTCAATATTTAAACTTTTGCATCTTAGATGAAGGTTGCCAATATATTCATAACATTTCTAAACAAATTAATAGAACTATTCACTTCTTTTAGACCATCTTGCACAAACAGGTTAATTATATTTTCAATATATCTTATAGGCAAAATATTGTAATTTTATACTAGTTTTTTAACTTGTAAATATTTTTTGCAAATATAAAATTTTTTTATTGTAATTGTGACTACTTTTTTAACCCTCCACTCTAGCAACCAGCCAAAGTAGTCTACCAATATAGTTACCTTTATGATTAGATATTGTTAAAAAACTCAATGTTCTTCTTTACAACTGCTACTCATTATCAATTAAATAAGTTATGGTACACATGTAATTCAGTCATTGCAATGATGTTTACGTATCTATAGAAACCAAATTTACTCAGAATCTTGAAACCGAATCCAAACCAATACTTGATAGGATAGAATTGAATTGAAAATTTGTTAAAATGAGAACCGAAATTATTAATAATATACATTGATACTTAATAGGTTAAAATGAAAAATAAATTTGTCAATAATAAACATAAGAATTTTAAGAAAATTATTATGAACATAACCATTTCAACTAATAGAGACATAAAGTATAAGTAGATAAGATACGTGCAAAACTCAAGTATGTCTTTGACCTAAATTATCAAGTGTCATATAGCATTGCAAAAAGATATCAAGAGAATAAAGAATAGATAGGGACCTATATATATAGGAATAAAGAATATGTGCAAAACTATCTCAACTATAATAATATCAAATTAATGATTCATATTATAAATGTGTGGAAAAGACTTATCTAAAAAAAGTTGAGATAGGCATCTAGCTTAATAAGAATGTGTAGTTTTTGTATTTTTAATCCTGAACTAAAGTTGCCCGGTAACTCCTTCCCAAGTCATGGGTAGCTTTTGTATTTTGAACCCTAGAAACTAAAGTACACCATAAATCCAAATATGCATAGACATAATACAAGTAAAATAACCAAACACAAATTAAAACAATACCTCTTGAACCCCTAATAGGGAGGAATCAAAAGTTAGAAACTTCAACCAAATTGCCTAGCAAGTTGAAATTGATGACTGAAATATGTAATAATGATGAAAAGAAAGAAAAGGTTTACGATTTCCTAAAAATAGTTCAAACAAGATAAAAATACATGGTAAGCTGGAAAAGATAGTCTACGAAAAGAAAAATGATCGACACAATACAAGTAGTCATTAATGATCTCTTAGAGGACACTTGATAGAGAGAGGTGGGGGATGGTTGTTGCTATTGAAACCCATTGGAAGTTCACTGCAGATAGTAGCAAAAGTGCATAGAGAGACTTCAGTAGAGAGGTGGGGTTGTGCAGTTTTGCAATCATGATATTTAAAACACATCGATTATACTATGGTCCACTTAAAACTGAAACTAACATGAGAACCGAATTTACTTAAAATACAAAACCGACTCTAAACTGACACTTAATAGGATATAACCAAATTAAAAAATTATGTTTAGTTCAGTTTGATTATTTGGTTAAAATGTAGGGTATGTCTAACAAGTTCTTTTCTGCCCTTAGAAGTAGGTATTAATGTTTTCCTTATGAAATTTATATGCATACCCATGATAGAAACAAATTTGTCAACGTACCCCTCTTAAACTTAGGTTACGTGTATACCCTTGTTTAAAATATTCTGTGTACCTATACCATTTCATTAAGATTATGTTTTTAATATTTGTGTGGTAGGTATAGGCATGCAAAATGATTTTAAGAGGATCATAATACAAAGTTTAGTTTGTAAAAAAGCTACCCATGCTAATTTCTATTTTTCCTTTCACATATTGTTGGAGTCCCAAGGTAAATGGCACACTCGAGTTCCAATTTAGTGATAATTGTAACATTTTTATCATTATCAAATGGTAATTCAACAAAAATACCAATATTTTATGTTATTATGACTTCTAGGTTAATAAGTACTAGGGTTATATGAAAACTTTATAAACATAGTACAAAGAAGAACAACTCACACAACTAGGGGATGAATTCATGAGTTGAAAGACATGAGTTAGATAATGAGGTGTTTTTGTTACTTTTGACACCTCATTATAGCCGAAAAAGTAAAAACTTCAGTGGTAGAGTTCTCTTTCACCGTTGTTGTTCATGGGCAGTTCACTCGCAGAGGGTACATGCATGGATATGTGTATTAGGCTTCGACCTCTTCTTATAACAAAAAAAAAAGAATGAAAACTTCATTAAAAAGGAAATTCTTTCAAAGAACCATACCTTACAAGGAACATTCCAATTTGTAGTAAAAAAAAATGATTTCCTTTACCAAAAAGAAAGTTGATATGTGCACATCCTTTTAATTATCCACATACCTTTATTGTATTTTTTTTATTTTGCCCCTACTAAAATTGAAAAATCTTAATTAGGAGCAAACCACCTGAATCTTCCTCCCTCTCTTTGTTTTCACTACTGACCATCCCATACTCGTTCTCTGACAATCCACGGCTTGAACCATGACTCATATACGTGATAGAGTCATCCCAAATTGCTTTAAATCTAGTCAAAGAGAAAGAAGAAGAAGAAAAAGAAAGAAAAAAGAAGAGGAAGAGGAAATGAAAGAAGCATACCGATTCAAAGAGAGAATGGGTAATTTTTAAAATGTCATTGATTTGGTATATTTTCTGCCGTTTACTTTTGGTTTTGAGATATGGTATAAGCATGTCTCCCCTATGTGGGAGACATGTATGTGCTGGGAGTATGTTGATGAGAAACACAGTCTAGACACGCACAATATTTTTTTTTCATATATAAGTATGACGCATAGGGTACAAGTAGAGAGACATAACATCACTATATCATCTATGAGATTTAACACACTATCATACAGAGGATGACCATGCAAGTAACAATGGTAGAAAACAAAGAGATTTAAGCCAATACATATGTCGATAAATCTAGGAATTCACAGTATGAGGATGATGTAGATACTTTAGAAACTAAGATGGATTGTGCAAAGAGTAATGGTGAGGCAGTGCCTAATATGTTGTGGTTCTTCCATAGTTTTGAAAGACACATTCCCTATAAAATCTAATAGAAACAAATAGTTTTAAACTTTAGTAAAATTGTATATTTCAAGTTGAATACTTACAATTCTAATTGACTATTTAAATATAAATATGCAAACTATGTGAAAAGTGTAACAACCCACACATGAAGTACTATGAAAAGTATAACAACCCATACATGGCATATTGTTGGCAGGGCATGGTTAGTCAAGTGAATGGATGTGAAGTCTAGTAATTGGGTTGTGATAGAAGTGGATTGATTGGGTACAAAGATTTGTTGTATGAAGTTATAGACAATGCGTTGTTGAGCGCTTTTATCGAACATTGGACAACGAACTTGTTGCTTTGATTCCATAGATGATGAGAAGAAAAAAATTTATTTTGAGTGATATGTTAGATATGAGTATCAATAAAGTAATGCTAGATACTATGTTGGAATCCATTAAGTTCGATGTGCTTCGAAACACTTTTAGGAGAAGGTGACTCATCAAAGAGAAACACTTTACTATATGTGTTATATCAACTTGAGTGTATAATATATTAAGATAAGTCTCAAGACATAGTGTCAATAACTATTGTATATCTATTGGCTTATAATATTTAGAAGGTTGGTGGTAATGCTTGAGGTGAAACAACGTTGGCATACTTGTATATGCAGCTAGAAAAGGCATCCTAGATCAATGCATAACAAACTAGTAGGCATACTACTCAACTCCAAGTAACAATTTATGCCTTTGGTACTTGCTAAAGTACTTCCATATAGTTTGTTTTGATAATTTAACAACTAAACTATATGTTATAATCATAAGTATGAATTTACAAATATTTTTCAGCCTTCAAAGTTAACATGCGACCCTATTGAGTTGATGGAGAACCATGAATATGCTAATGAATACAAAATGTTTGTCACAAGCATTTTCCTATCAATTAGCTTGCGAAATATCATAACAAATTAGATTCAATAAACACATACAAGTAAGTTATCAAACTGTAACTATCTATTTTATTTTTATATTAAACACAATCTAGGATGTTATACATATGTTATTTATATCTTTCATTTTATACAATCAAGATTGATTAGTGACTATGGGTATGTAAAGTACTTGGATAATAATACATATAAGTTGTTAAGATACTATGAATGTATCTATTGTTTAAATGTTGTGGAACCCTATATGTCAAATCGAGTAGTTTGATGGTTCGATCGTTGTCAAGACATTCTAGTTGTGCTAATAAAGTCATTTGTTACAAATGGATTACCAAAGCTCCATGCAAATAAGGTATAGTATGAGTGAGAAGAAAATAATTGGGAGACATAGGATTCATGATGTTTTCAGCTTGAGCACTTTGGCATCTCAACATTGTATCCTCATGAGTGTGATGAGTTCTAGATAAAGTGATTTATTGTTTAAAAGCATCGACTTATTTTAAGAAATTTCATCCGTCATTTATCTTTGCCTCATTCTCCTCTAACTAGGCAACATCATACGTAATTCTTCATGTATTTAAAGTAGCATGTGTCTATATTGTCGTGGTCTTTATCTTTGTAATGATTGGATAATAATACTCATATTATTCATAATGGTTTTCATCTTCCAATATCTCACTCTCGTACATGACACATTATTACTAGCTTGATAGCACTCATAATACATGTTTTGGACATTATGAGGTGATTCTATGTTGCTAGAACTGATAAAGATATGCGAGCAGTGCAACTAATGAACATATTGCTTGATGATATTTGATGAAATGCTAACAAATGATAGTGAGGATGCATGATCTTATAAGTGCATATGATCCATGTGTTCGATTTACTTCTTCTATTTAGGGTTTTTATATATTTTTATACTATTCATTACGTATGAGTAATGAATGACAACCTCAATATAATGAAACACATGTATAATTGAATACAATTGGATTAGAATAACAAGTTCATTTAAATAGAAAAAAAGGTATATTTACAAATACAACAATGGGCTTGGTCCTCTCATTTTATACGTATATCTCAATATGTGCCATCAAGAATTGACCCCAATTCACGATGCTTTTAGATTAGTGTTATTGCCAAGATGAAAAGGTGTCATCGTAGAGCCATCAAATTTCCATCGGGAAAAAATCTTTTTTCAAATGTGCTTCCTTTTCGAAGCACTTTTAAACTCGTTTCACATTCCGATTGAGCTTCGCCAACCGTTTCCTTTCTTCCGTCCACCGTTCACTCTCCAAAGCTCCCACAGGGGCTGTGGCCGGATCTACGTTCCTCCTTCCGTACGATTCCTGCCCATACCTGTCAGTGGGTCTGTCATCCTTTACCTCTCTCTCAGTAGAAATAGCGTCTTTAGTGTGTTGCCAGCCCCTCGAAATGTCCGCCGACGATTCTCTCTCTCTCTATATCTTAGTCACTCGCTCATGGGCAGTGTTTCCCACTTTAGGCTTGTTTCCCAGAGTGCGTCTGAGTACTTGAGTAGTTTCCTCTCATTTTAAAAGAAAACGGTACAAATTTTAGTAGCTTTCTCTCAAATCGATAGCTCGTCTTTCTAGTCATTTTCTGCTGGACTGGTTGTGACTGAATGTCCATGTGATTATTTGGTTCACAAAGAGTTTTTTGGAACTAAAAGACAGAGCCTCGGGCATGCAGACCTCCCTCTACCGTTGTCACGCACTACAACCAGACATACCCATTTGCCTGTGCAGAACCTCTACTCTCCGTTCATTATTTACTTTATTTATACCTTTTACCTTTTCCCATCTACTCTTCACCTCAATAAATAAAGTCCCCCCTTCCCCTCCTTCACACTATACTGGAGAGGAAGAGGGAGAGAAAGAGATGAGCTGCTTCTCATCGGTCTCACCGTTTTTCTTCTTATTTCTCCTTTTAGGCTTGTGGGGAGAAGTGAAAGGAAACACATTCACTCTGTACAACAAATGCCCACACACAGTATGGCCCGGCATTCAGCCTAGCGCCGGCAGAGCTCTTCTTGCTCAAGGAGGCTTCCGACTGCTGCCCAATCAGGCCGTCTCCCTGAGGGCGCCACCTGGGTGGTCCGGCCGCGTCTGGGGTCGCCAGGACTGCGTTTTCGACGCCAAGGGCAGCGGCCGGTGCGCCACCGGTGACTGCGGGGGTCTCTACTGTAATGGGCTCGGTGGTGCCCCGCCGGCGACTCTGGCTGAGATCACTTTGGGTCAGCCGGATTTCTATGATGTGAGCCTTGTTGATGGTTATAATCTAGCCGTGTCCATTGCGCCGATTCGGGGAAGCGGGAAGTGCAGCTACGCCGGGTGCGTCCGCGACCTGAATCTGGTCTGCCCGGAGGGGTTGCAAGTGAGATCCAGAGACAACAGGGTGGTTGCTTGCAAGAGTGCCTGCTCTGCCTTCAAATCGCCAATGTATTGCTGCACAGGGAGCTACGGAAACCCGCAGGCGTGCAAGCCTACTGCTTACTCTAAGCTCTTCAAGGAAGCGTGCCCAAGGGCTTACTCGTATGCTTATGATGATCCTACCAGTATTTCTACCTGCAGCGGCGCCAGCTACGTCATCACCTTCTGCCCTCATCAGTGAATGTGTGTCACTGGAAATGCCGTTGCCTCCCTCAAATGTTTTTTTTCTCTCGTTATGCTGGTCGGAATATATCTTATGTATGAACTTAAATGGTATAGGTATATCGGCTTTCATGTTTAAATCTTGATATGCATCTCTCTCGTGTGTGTGTGTCGATGGCCAGTGGGGGCCGTGGAGTTGGCTAGAACTTGAAAGAGTTTTCATTGAAGGCTGGGCTGCCTGAGATATGCTGTTTCTTTTGGTTGTGCTAAAGCTTAAACTTTCTGCGGCTAATCTCTTGGAAGAGAGCTTGTGGTGGCTTAGGATGGGGGTCTAAGAAGCTCACCTAGGCTCGATGTTACAGGCCATTGTTTCGAGCTACGATTGGCTGGGATCGCCTGGATTCCATTGGTTGTGGTTCCTTTGTTACGCATCACCCTATTAACCCAGTTACGGTAGTAGCTAAGAGTTTCGATCAGATGATTAAAAGTTTTTTGTTTCAAAATGCCATATATACAAAGGCCATCATCTTTTAAGTTTGCAAAATTACGCTCTGTTTCGTGTCATCAACCTTGCAGCTCCTCGATGAAGTAGAACCCACGAACAAGCAACTGAAAAAGACGAGCCAGGGCAAGCTGCTCGCAACAGGAGAATCACTGCTAATGGGGTTTTGATATCTAGTCGTTGGCGCAGGAGTTGTTGAGAAGACGGGCTACTACACTATAGGCGCCGAATCTGTTTGACTGGTGGCACTGTTTTAGGGGACCAAGTTCTTCGCCTTTCTTTCTGCTTTCAATGCTTTGAGATACCTGCGTCAATATCTCAACTGTAGCTTCGGTAACATTTGACCAAGTAATCGTCTCCTACAGCGTTTTCTTACGGCAGACAGAAGTCGGCATGGTTTTGGAGTAAAACTTGTATTTACACTGATATTTGACCAAGTAATTCTTTTAAGAGGATAATAGCATCGTAACCTTCAAAGAAGAGCGAGTCAAGAGCTTTGCCGTATGCCACGGGGTTGTAGCTTATGATCAAAATCGTGGACCATAAGCGCAATGGCCCAGTAACTCACCTGGTTAAGGGGGTCGACTGACCTATTGAAGATCATGAGTTTATTCGGCTTTGGCCTTCTCAATGTGTCATAAAAAGAAAAGAAAAGAAACTGTGGATTACAAGGTGGATGTGTTGGGTTTCGAGTTGCATAGAACAGTGGGTTTTTTTTTTTAATAGAGGACAAATGCATCTTCCGGGATGGTTTCACATTTTTACTCAAAATAACAGTTCCATGTTCAAGTAATACCTTTTTTTTCCCTTTAAATTTTCAAGTTTTTTTAGAACTTTATTTTCGACAATAAGAATTAACGGTGAAATGAGTTTTTATTTTTTGTTACAATGGGAGGCTGAAGCCCAAAACACACCATGCATGCACGCACCGGGAATTGAAATCACGATCTGCAATGCGATGTCGGTTAATTAATTCATTTTGCAGCAAACGGCATTTGAACTTAAGGATCTCAATGCGGTGGATTTGCAACGCTTATAGTTACACCCAGCCCCATACACCAGCCTCGTTTGCTTGCCCCATATCCGGCTCGTTACCCAAGGGTACGGGTTGGTACTTTTTCTACCCAGCAGGCAAGGGGCATGTATAAGGCTTTCTGCACCCTAATTCCAAACCGAATTACATTTTTAGTTTGATTAAAATAAAATTACTTGTCCTCTAACTTAACTCAAATGAACGATATTTGATTAAAATCAAATTACTTGTAAATCTAACTCAAGTGATCAAAATATGAAAATTCAATATCTCTGTACACACACATTTATTTATATGAAAAACTTCACAAAAGTACCCTAAATATTTTGGGGTTTCCAAATTGACCTCTGTGTTTTAAAAATTGCTTTGAGATATACTATGGTTTTCAACGTTTATTAACTTGGTCCTTGAACATAATGGCATCAGTCACATATGACGTGAAAGATGGATTCACATATAACAGGTGATATGGTTGCTTAGGCAATAGCCATATCATCATTAAACCTAAATTTAGTTTATATTTAAGTATTATTAAATATAAAACTAAAATTTCAAATTAACATCAGTTATCATGGTAGGTGATGTTAACAATATTAATTAACATTAATTAATTAAATTTCAAATTAACATTAAACCTAACATAGTTTATATAGGAAGTGATATAATTTCTCACTCAATCATATTAATTAATAATTAAGTATAGTGATAAATAAAAGTCGATATGGCAAATATTGTGGTAGGTGATGCTAACATGACATTTTACTCAACTAATATAATTTGATATGTTTGGTGACATGGCAATTGGCATATCAATTCATGTGTCACGGCCAATTACGGATAACAATGTTCAGTATTTGTACTAAACTAAATTAGCATCAGAAACCACATCATAACAGAATAGTTTTGATACTATAGAGATATCAAATTGAAAAATCCGGAAACCTCAAAGTATATTTGTGAAGTTTTTCCATATTTATATTTATATAAAGAACGTGAAAAGAATAAATCTTAATTTTATAAAGAATGTAATTACTATAAGTGCACACATATATTGGCTTGATTACGGGCTGGGTACTTGTTATCCGTACCTATCAGGTCCGGGTGAAAAAGTTAGGGTAATCCCATACCCAAGTCCGAACCCGGTCATACCGGATATTACCATCCGTAATTCCAACAACTACGTAAAATAACGTCACTGCCTGTGGGGAGGATGGAGCCTTTGGTTGTGGAAAAAGATGATACCCGTTTAGCTGCTTCTGGGAGGAGATGAACCATCTGGTTTAGATGAACTGCATGTTTTTCTTCTGACTGAGTTGAATAGATTATTTTCAGATCTATTCCGATGAAGACAGAAAAGTAAGGCAAAATAGACGGGTCTGCAAACTTCTGAAGATTCCTCCCATCATCCTCATGTGAACTTTGGTCATTACTTTAGCAATGATATTCGGGGATACTTTATTGTTTGTGCATGCATCTGATTAAGCAGTCAGAGGGAGAGCTCTGCTACATTTTCCTTGCGTCACGTGAAGTTTGAGCTTTTCTTCGTTGCTTTTGACCCCTTCTGTTGCATTTACAGTTTTCTCACTTCCCATGCAGGACCATGACATTTGCTCTTTTATCTTTTGCTTTAGGGGAATATGCTCTTGAGAATGTGTGAATGGGTTGGACCCAGTTCGGATCAAGGCAGTACGTGACGAAGGAAGGACCCGGCCCCTTTTGGATTTATTTTCTTTATTTAGATCCGGTCCCTTTTGGAATTCTAGCAACAGTGTCTTAGGTAGCGTAATATTATCCATATCGGCCAAGTCTGTATCTATATTATCGCCTGTCACAAGTTTTAAATGTATCTCTACAAGTGTATAACAATGGCCAGGAATCATTAATATATAAAAGTACTCAAAATCTCGCGGGAAATTTAAGATTTCTAAAATTCTCCTGTTTTAAATGTAAATGAAGCCAATTATATGAAAAGTTTTCAAATATTTGAGTGATAAAATGCCATCTAAAAAGAAAAGCCTAAAATTATCATGCTTTAACCTTTTTTAAGCTTAGCGAATTATAAAAAACGAGAAATAACTTTTTGATGAAGACCCACATCTCTAGTTCTTTTGGGCAAAGGGTAATTGTTAACATAATTGCTAGTACTTCTAACCATCTTTGAAATTATCAGGTATTGTGACAAAAAAACTTGACGTTATACTACAAATGTATAAACTATTTCAGGTCCACAGATGAGAAAAAGCATTTGAATATTGCGTAATTTATTCTTTTTGGATCTGAACTGGAACGTGGGTTCAATCCAGTTTTGGTATATGTATATATTTCATAAATCATGTCTGGATTCATATCTTAGTCGGATCCTGTTGTCTAACCGTGATGACTTCTAACAGATCTACATTGTTTTCTTTTTTTATGTACGACGGGGAGGCCCAAGCCAGATCTTCACCCTGGGCATCAAACTCATGACCTTAACTTATGAATCGATCCCCTTGCTAGGTGAACTATGTCTGATCTATGCATGAGCCTACCAATACCTAAACCAAACATATCTAGCTAAACCGTGCCATTGACACCTTTAGGTCAGATGCCTCCCAATTTGTCACCATTGACGAAGACGGGCAAAGACAAAAAGTCACTCTACCGCTGATCATTCCATGTTTGATTGTGCATTCTCTTCTGCCAGGTTCTTTGACAAAGTTGCTCTCAAACGTCCCCGTTGGGAATCAAGAAAGAAACGTTCGAAGCCAACTGAGTTCACTACACCTCATGAATTCCCTTTCTTTGTCTGGCCTTTCTACTGTTTCGTATATATATTTTTATTTTTTACCTATTATTTCACATTCTAGATAAACCAAGCTCTTATACCACTTTTGGGATGAGGATCTTCATGCAGGTTTGTTGTCGGCGACTTTAGCAGAAAGGTGATCCGGAAAAGAACAAGTTCCTCACGTCCGGCGATCGGAGAAACAAAAGAAGATGATGATGGTTACCGAGGTTTCTCACATACGGTTTTCAGGAAAGATTTTTGTATTTTCTTTCTGTACAATATTTATAGATACCAGGTTCGCCTTTATCTTCATGTTTTTTTTATGTTTGGGCTTTCCGTGGTAAAGAAAAAAATAGGCCAAAAGATCTTAAAAGACGAGAGAAGAACAAAGGCGGTTAAAAGAATAGGAGCGGTCGAACAACGGGACGACAAAACAAGCAGAGCCCAAGAGTGGAGCAACCTTCTTCTCCCTCTCCCTCTCTCTCGCTGTGCCTCTTTGCCTCCCTCTCCTTAACTCCCGTTGTACCTCTCTCCTCTCTCTCTCCACTAGTCTCATGGGTTTTATGGGAGACAAAAACTGGCGGTTTTCGATGAAACCGCGACGTTAAACAATAGTTTTCAAACACCACTAGCGGGAAACCACTTGTAGTTTCCAAGAAATCATCTCGGTTAGTGGATTTAAAAATTCGTTATGCCTCTGGCCATTTTTTATTTTTCTAAACTTCCACTAGGCGAAATTATGAAAAAGTCCAGATATTTTAAAGTAAAAAGATAGTTTTGCCCTTTAATAGTTCATGAAAATTACGAAATACCGACCTATGAAATTACATTATTGCCCTTGGACAAGTGTAATTTTCACAGATTTGCAAATATGTGAAATATAATATTGCCCTATTTTCTAAAAAAAGTAAAGATAATTTTGATGAGCAAAATTATGATTCTACCCTCGATTAGTCGTAATTTTACAAAAAAAAACAAGTGTTATTTTATTGTTATGCTCCGACTCTATTTAAAATATTATAAAACCGAACATAAGGGTAAAATTACTAGTTTGCTCTTAACATTTTTGAGAAATTATATTGGCAGGAAATGAAGGAAAAAATATTGTTTTGTCCCTAGGTTGGTTTAGAAATAACAAAATCAAGTTAAGAGTATGTAGATGTGAAAATTTTATTTCAAAGCTTATGTAGAGACTTGAAATAAACTTTTCAATCTACTTCGTTGTTGCGTGAGCGTGCTAGCTAGTTTCACTAAAACTAGCAAAGTTATAATTTCGACTTTGTGGGGCGATTGTGGCTAAGCGAGATTTTTTCGTCTTATGCCTTCTTAAACCAATGCTCAAGGGTTAGCCTAGAAGCTTTGAGGATTAATTTGGGTTGAGTGTATGTTTCCAAAATTTACTTTAAAAGACAATTTTAATAAAAAAAAATAGTGCACTTGGCCTATAGAATGAAAAATTTTCAAGTTCTGAAAAATAGAAACTGGTTTTATTTTTAGAGCTTGTTTCCAAATTTTTTTGGATAGCTTAGAGATCTCCACAATTTATGACCAATTTATATCACATAGAACAGAATATGAAGATTATAAGACTATTTTTATTTTGTATTTTTGTGCTGCGAATTTGCATAATTAAATCCAGAAAATACCACTTCTTAGGTGTTTCAGAATATTCTATTATAAAAATATAGAGATCTAAAGAAACCTCTTTATTTTAGTGCACAGAGTTCTTATTTCTATGAATTTAGTCTTGCTAGAAATCTATAGATATCAGCTTTCCAATGAGATTAGTTTCATCAAATTTGGCTCATTACAAACAAAGTTATGAGAAGATTACTCAACCTCTATTGCAGGAAAAATAAATTGTATAGAACTAACTCTGAATTTGGACGATCTTTCTCTATTTTATTTATAATGCTACACGACCCTAAAATTCTTGAAAATTTTATTACAAGTGGGCTTGTATATGTAGATTTTGTGTTCAAAATTTTAGATCATTTAGAATAGCAGTTCAAAAATAAAAAATATAATAATAGACATATACAAAATGCTGGAAAACAAAGTTTCAGTTTTTAAAACATATATACATGCATTCATCCGAAATTAAAAACAATCCATAGCTAAATTAAAGTAAATGATTGAAGGGAATTGAATGTAAATACATATTTATCTTAAGCATAGAGGGGATTAGGAGATATAAGAGTATATAGAATATAGAGAGGTAGAGAAACATGAAATCAAACAAGTAGAATGCATAAACGTAAACGAAATGAAACAGGCAATATTTATACTTTATTACAACATGGGGGAGACTAAAACTCCATTAATACAACCCCTTTAAATTGAATAAGAGGAAGAAAGAATTAAGATTAGTAAAAGAGAAAGAAAACATACTTACACTTCCTCAAATGGCTCACGACTCCAAGGAAGGGGACGTTCCTTTCTTGCCTTCTTCTCTCACTCTCTCTTTCTCTCTTTTCTCTCTCTTTACATCACCTACTCTCTCTCCTAGACCCTAAGCTCCTCTTGCAATGCTCTTGAATATCTCTTCAATGCTGGAAACAACCGCCCAAGTCCTCTATTTATAGGCCAAGGGCAGGGGCTACTAGACCCTTCTTTGATGTGGGTCGGATAGGTTCCTTCTTGGCCCCAAATTGGCTCCAATCCAAAGAGGCATGGCTGCACATAGCCTCAAGGGGTCTTGTGGTCCCCTAGGTCAAGGGGAGTCTAGCATATGCAACCCTTGACTCGAGTGGGTGTGGTCCTTGGCTCGAGCTAGCATGACCGAGTGAGTTCCTTTGCTAGGCTTAGTGCGATTGGATGTGGTCGGTTGGGTTCTCCTTTGGGGTTGCCTTTGATGGAGCCCATTTCGGTCCTAAGCTTGGTGATTGGGTTAAGCATGTCCCATGTGGTTTGGCCAAGGTAGGTTAGGTCTACATTAGTCAATGAGTCACGTTTTGGCTGAAATGGTTGGAGCTCGGTTAAGGTTTGGTCAAGCAAACTGAGATGGCTCAATCAAGTTGACAAAGGGGTTTTGGGTCATGGTTTGGTCAAGGTGACTTGGACCAACTCAAGCAAAGGTGATGTAGTCAAGCATGGTTAAGATGGGTTTAATCAAGAGGTCGGTTGGGTTTTTTGAGGCAAGTGAGTCCAAATGGCCAAGGTGTAGTCCCTAGCCTTAATGTGGCACGATCCGGCTAGGTATGCTTGATGGGCCAAATAAGCCATAACCGACCAAGGTGCCGTCCTTTACATGCATGGGTTGGGTGCCGTCCCAACTAGGCATGGCTTGGATCGATCCGGCCTTTGGTGTAGTTCGGCTATGCCTTGTGCAACTTGATGTAACCTCTAATGCAAGAGACCCGGCTGGCCGTACTTGATCTTGGGCCTTGCTTGGCCTAGTCGACTTAGGCTAGACGGGTGCTTGCTTCCGCTTCGAGGTTTGACTTGGCCTTTGTCCGTTCCTTGCTTCAATCTTCTATTGGGTCGGCCCCTGAATCTTCGGCATTGCTTTCGCTCATTGACTCTTGATCTGTGTTGCATTTCCTCAACCTCATCTTTTTCAAACTTGATTTCAAACTTTAAAATCCTTTGAATTTCCAAACATTTAAAATCCCTTTTTGATTTTATAAAAATTTATAAGCTGTATTAAAAATCGAGACTATTGAAAATAAGCTTATTGTTTTGGAAATTCAGAAACAGGCTGGGCTATATTTCAAAAATATTTTGGGTGTTTATAGAGTATTTTCAAACTTTACCTAAGTATCAATTGAATTTACTCTTAGGTACCTAGAGATATTTTCAGTTCACTACCTAGATATTTTTACAAATTGCATTTCAATAATCTGCTATTTGTTATATAACATAAGTGATTGTCTACTCCTTTTCTTTACAATGTCTTATTGTTATTTTTGTCTAACAAACCAAAAAATGAATTCATCTATTCAAATTTTTGAAAAGATGTATCTCGTTGGTTCTTACACTTGAAGGTGTAAATTATGTTCTAAATGATACAATTTCACCACCTAATCCAAATGCTATAGAAGAGAAAAAAGAAGCATACAAAGCATTCTTTAGAGATGACATAATAGTCAAAATAATAATAGTGACATTTATAGAGGATGACCTTATTAGGGTATTCGAAGAATACGAGACCGCAAAAGAGTTGTTTGATTCCTTAACAACTAAATATGATACTACAACAAAGTTACATGTTCAACTGTTACTACAAAAGTACAACTCCTATAAAATGAAACCAGGAGATAATGTAGTACAAGTAAAGCAAATGTTGGTAATGGCTAGAAACTTAGTTGTAGCAAAGTCGATCATCCCCGATGCTATACAAATATCTACCATCCTGAACAATTTTCTCCCTTAATGGACCATGGTTGCAACAATCTTGAGACTAGGAGCTTAAGCAAATATTTTTGAGTTATCTCTTAAACTAACAATTAAACAAGAACACATGAATAAAAATAAGAAGGATAAATTGCTAATAGCTTAAGAAGAGATTGGGACAAACTCCAAACAAAACTAGAGAAATAAGAAACCAAACGAGAAGTTTGGCAAGAATAACAAGAAAGACGGTCAAACTTTTAAGAAATCATAGAAAACCGTTTATCGGGTCAAATACGTTAATTATTAAAAGATTGAGCACTATAAGAGGGATTGCTACAATAAGAAGATTGGCGGTAGAAATACCCAACAACACGATCAATCGGAGAACCATGACATAATATGTTGGGTCCTCTAGAATACATGTAGAATGCATACCGGTTGTAATGAGTAATGTATTAGTTGTGCCATCAATAAGATGCAATTTGGTTTTGGTTCCCGCCTTGGTGAAAAAAGGTTTTGAAGTTAGGTTTGTCTCTATTAAGGTGACCATGGGGAACATGGAAGGATAGCCTTTTTAGGATTGTTTGATGTTGAATAAGCATTGTTTAAGTTAAGTATAAATGATGATTCTTCTACTGGCATTGATAGTGCCTTAAATATAGATGTGAATGTATGACATAAACGCCTAGGCATATAAGTCTCAAAAGGTTGAGAAAGTTATCCGACTTTGACTTATTGCTAGGATTTCAAGAAAACACTTATGGTAAATGTGAAGCCTCTATACAAAGGAAAATAACAAGAAAAATATTTCTCAAATAAATAACAAGGGCAACAATCCTATTGAACATCATTTACACTGATTTATGAGGACCCTTTAGAGTAAGATCGCATCATGAAATTTTTTACTTTATAACCTTTATCGATGATTACTTGATATATATATATATATATATCTTAATATATAAATCTAAGATACTTCAAATATTTAAAGAATATAAGCAGAAAGTTGAGAACCAACTGGGTCATACAATCAAAGTCTTAAGATCTGATCGAGGTGGAGAGTACACCTCTATAGAATTTTTAGAATTCTACAAATTCTTTGGTATTGCAAAGCAAAATACAATGCCCAAGATAACTCAATAGAATGGTATAGCAAAAGGATATAACAAGACCTTACTGAATATGACAACGTCTATGTTAATAAATACTTCTCTACCATAGTTATTTTGAGGAGAAGTGATAAATACATGTGTATATATACTCAACAGAGTACCGAGTAAAGTGTATATATATACTCAACGTCTATATCCTTGAGATGTACATTTATTAGATATCCTAAAGGCTTTAAAGGATATTAGTTTTATTATAAATACCATGGACTCATAGAGAGCAGGGATATTGAATTTCTAGAGGATACTAAGAATAACATACTTAAAAATAAAAATGACTATATTGATGATCTAGTAAATAGATTAATCATCATTTCAATCATATATGATATTCCTGAACAAACAAAAATATTAAGTGAACATAAAATACCTAGAGTCGCACCATCCTACTTAAAGGATTATCACAATTACCTTACAGAGGAAGTATGCAATTTAGTAGATTTAGATGAGTTGACCGATAACTTAATGTTTTAGCACATTATTGACTCATCTAAATTAGAAGACTAGAAAATGCCATGGATGAAGAAAAGCTATTTATTGAGAGAAACCAAGTCTAGAAATTTACTGATTTGCCTAAAGAAATGAAAGCTATAGGTTGTAAATGAGTTCTGAAAAAGAAGCATAAAGTCGATACTTCTATCGACAAGTTTAAGGCGAGGTTGCTTATAAAGAAATTTTCGTAAAAGAAGAAGATAAATTATATTAAGACATATTTTCTTGTTGTGAAATTTGCATTCATAAGGATAATTTTGGTAATTTCAGTGTATTATGATTTGGATTTACATCAATTAGATGTAAAAACAATTTTTCTAAATAATGATTTACATAGAATCATATATATGCAACAACCAGATGAATATATTGCTAAAAACCAAGAAGATAAAGTATATAGGTTGAAAAAATCCCTATATGACCTTAAACAGTCACATCGTCAATGGTATTTGACGTTTTAAAATACTATTATGAAACTTGGGTTTATGGCCAATGAACTTAATCACTTTGTATTTGTTTGGAACAATGAGCCACTTTGTCATCTTATCATTATACGTAGATGATATATTGTTGACTTGGAATGACAATGGGATGATTGTCAAAACTAGGTCATGGTTAAACTCAAGGTTTGAAATGAAGAATATGAGGGAAGCATCCTATATACTAGGCATAAAGATTTCTCAAGACAGAAAATCTAAACTCCTATACCTAAGTCAGGAGATATATTGATTATATTCCCAATAAATTTAAAATGGGTGAATGGAAGTCTGCATTTACGCCTATTGTGAAATGAGTCAAATTGAGTAAGGCTAATTGTCACGATCAAGGAGGCGATAAGCCTAATATTTCTTTTGCACAAGCTGTTGGTAGCTTGATGTATGCTATGCTGTGTAGAAGACCTGATATTAGCTTTTCTGCTGGTCTTCTGAGTAGATATCAAAGTAATCTTTGTTGGTAACATTGGATAGATGTAAAAAGGATTCTAAGATATCTTAAAGGAACAAAAGACTTTAAACTATTTTTTCAAGCAGATGAACTGAAAGTGATAAGATACTCAGATGCTTACTTTGTTAGGAAAAAAAACAATAGCAAATCAACCTCTAGACAAATGTTCTTATTTGGAGGTGGAGTTGTTTCTTTGGCAAATAAGAAACAAGGTTTGTATAGCGTTTCATAAACAAGAGGCTGAGTATGTGGTTTGCTGAATGGGTGCAATAAGTGTCGTTTGGATAAGCATCTTCATACATGACTTGAAATTAAGTATAACCAATAAGCTAGTTGTCATTTATTGTAAAAACAATGCAACAATTACTCTCATTAAGAGTGGAGCTAACAACTCCAAAAGCAAACATATAACGGTGAAATGCCATTATGTTCATGATATGGTTATGAGAAAGGAAATATTCATCTCATATATGCCAACTGATGATATGTTGGCAAACCCCTTGACTAAAGGCATAATAGAGGAGCTTTTCTCAAAGAATGTTATAAACATGGGTTTGAGGTATGTTTGATTGTTGTGTAGGTAAGAAACTACATAACAGGTAATGATTGCAATAACAATCATACATAGCATAACCTCAGAAACCCTACAAAAGTGGGAGGCAAAACCAGTATATCAGATTACTTGGCTCGAATGACCAAGTGGGAGATGTAACGTAGAATATGTTCATTCTCAGTTCTAAATCCGAGGAAAACACTACATATAAAATGTATACAAGATTAAATGTATACGTTATATAATTAAAGACGAAAAATGGCTTCTAACAGAAAGCCCAAACATGAAAAAGAGGAAGATAAAGCCAGACTCGATCTCTATAAATACTATACAAAAAGAGACTAGAATACAACTAAGAAAATACAGAAATCCTTTATGAAAACCGTATGTGGAAAACCCCCATAACTATCATCATCTTCTTCTGTTCTCTGATCTCCGGAAGTGGGAAACCTGTTCTTGGCCCAATCACTGCATCACTAAAGTCATCGACAACGAACTTGCATGAAGATCCTCATCAGAATACACTTCTCGGCCATGCAGTGTACTTGGGTGAAGCTTATTGATCCGTCAATAAGGCGCAGATGGAGCCTACTGTGAGGGATTGTGATGTTGAACTTTATGTTTGAGGTTGATCTTACAAGTGGGGGCATCCAGCCTGCTGTTTAGATCCATCTTATAAGCGTATCATTATAACTTAAATATTTTAGGATGTTCTTGATAGACATGGCTGGTTTTGGTTACCCCATAACCTGCAATCGGAACCACCTCAGAAATCGTTATAACTTCAAGATCTTAGGATGTTTTAGATAGACATGGGCCGGTTCCAGTTGCCCCAAAACCTTGAATCAGAACTTCCGGTTTCGAGACAGTTCCTGTTTGAGTCTTAAATTGCCCAAAACTGGAAAAAACATTTAAAAAGTTAAAATTTTAAAGAAAAAATGGAACTTGAACCCAACTGCGTGATCCATAGTTCTGTGTCCAGCCTATTCTTGGCCCGGTTTGGTTCTGGTTGGAACTGCCAAGCCGACTCCAAATCAACCATGTCAAGTTCTAGATGTCGCTACTCCTATGATCTTTTATTCTTATGAATCAAAACCTTTTTTTTTCTTCAAGATGATGAGGAAAACCTCTCCTAACCACGTAATTCATGCCCTCTGTTGAACTTACCGCAACTTCCATTAGTTAACTGGTGGCAGGATCGCCGTTCACTTGAAAGCTGCATCCACCCCAAGGGAGATAAAGAGAACACCCATCATCACCAACGCTGCTAATTAAGGCTAGAAGCTTGAACAAAAGAGCAGCTGCCTTTACCTAGGGGTGGACTTGTTCTTGCCAAAACTGGAGATAGTTTTGATGAAGAGAAGGGCGTGGAAAGGGTAGAGAGATACTGGCGATGGATGGCTTTCAAGATGGCAGGAAGAAGCCAAAGTTAGGATGCTCACCAAAAAATGAGGATTGGATACAACAACTAAACCCTTTTTTCATACTAGATGGGATTGGCTATATGGATTCTTTGTTTTCATAACATGAGATCTTATGTCACATTAATAGGCACCAAGAGTTAACTAAAGAGAAGTAAATCATTTTTTATTATTTGTTTTCATACTTTTGAAGTCATCTTCTTTCACTTTTAATATATTTACATCTAATTTTTCGCACTTTCTAGCTTTCTTTGACCTTTCTATATGGCAAAACAATTTTAATTGATTTTCTCTAATTTTCTCTTCTATTGATGACACTCTTAATTTGTCTATGGTTATCTCATTACGAATACAGTCTTTTCATTTATGATATCTTCATTTCTATCACGAACATCTTTTGTACCATATGATTAACTTAGTACGTGTAATTCCATCTCTATAATATTTATCTTTCAACTTTAATGATAGCTTCTTGTCATATAGAATATTTGATGTACTTTATTTTAATCGACATACATTAATTTTATGTGTCATCTCTATTTTTATGAAAAACTAACCTTAGGTACTTAAAATATTGTTTTTGAGGGATACAATGCATGTCAATCTTATTTTTATGTCATTCATAGTAACGAAATCATCAAACTTGTGAAGGGGCACTTGGTTCTCATAACGGTTGTTTCTTTTCATAAATCATTGTTGATATGCTCTTTGTGATTTATTGTAAATGAAATAGATAGGCTAACACTTCCTCGAATCCAAATTATTTACATTTCACATTCAATTTTCTTTGGTGGTGTTAAATTTTGGTTTGTTTGTGCATTGAGCTTCCTGTATGTTGTCTAGCAGTAAAGTCGATCTATGCATGCATGCTCGAAATAATGTGAAGACGTGACCAACCATGCACTTGATATCAGGTTATTCTGATGAGCCAAGAGCCACAAGACTGGCTGGAGTGGAGCCATACTGTACACATATTAGCCCTAGTTGTGGAGAACTAAACAAAAAGAAAAAACTTAGGAGCTTTGTTAGCAAATCATGATACTACGAAGTGTCCTATTTCCTATTCAAAATTCCATGTTGGTGACATCTTTGAATCTTGTAATTATCGTGTAGGTTAATGAGACGGTAAGCAGCCATCAAACCAGGAGCTACTTGGGTGTGTGTGTACACTTATACATATGTATATATATATATATGTATATATAGACACACATATACATATACATACATATACACACATATACATATATATATATATATATATATATATATATATATATATTCATAGGGCGAGAGAGAGAACACAAAAAATCTGCAACTTATTATGCTTTATTACTTAGTTTAACCAAGAAAATGAAATACTTTATTGTTCAGTTTGTTTTTCTCAAATGTTAGGTAGAATAGTCATATATACAATTTAACACATGAAGAAAGTGTTTCATGCGATTCGTACATAACCTCGTTTAATTCCAAGAGATTCCATTGAAATTAATATTTTTCATTTGCCTCTTCCCTAACATTTTATCATCCAATTTCTCACACCTTGGCTCTGAAGTTTCCATATTTCAAATTGAAAGTATGAAAGTCTGTTCTACGTATATCCATTAGCTCAACTCCCTTTATTTAAATTCAAAAGCCAAATTAATTGTAAATCTCATCTTATCCGCTTCCACCTAGATAGATATTTCAAATTAGGGCTCATCTGGCTAGGGGACTGGACTCACAACGTTGCAGGTCTAGAGTTCGACACCTGGGGCGTGCATGCATGGCTTCAACGTCCCCATATTCACTAAAATCAGTATAGCTGATCGACTTAATGGTACTTTTAATTAATTTCTCCTGTATGAAACTTTTACATAGTACAGAAAACCAGCCTTACAGGTGGAAATTTTGTGGGCCAAGCTATTGATTTCATCCACATGGGATGGGGCGGGTGTTTGATTGCCTTCACATATCAGATCTAAGCTCTACAGACAACTAGTCCGAGAGAGCATCGGTGCGAGGGACATAATGATATTTTGTCGTGACCAAAAAAATGCATTTTTTAAAACAGTAAAAAACAAATAAAAAATATCTAAAACCATATTTATCATTTCTCGTGTTTCATGTGCTTCTAAGTTTCTATTTTCATGTATATTTACTAGGAACTGTAATTCTCATTTTGATGGATCTTCTTCTTTGTAACTATACTTTTTGCTATTTCCAAATACATTTGGGAATTTTTTAGTTGGCTGATTTTGACATTATTTATCAATACGCACATCTGCAGCTGGCCAACATGTAGGTCCTCACCCAGACAAACAGCTCTGTCTGAAAGAATTCATTTCGAATGAACACTTCTTTGATGATAAAAAGTTTGCGTGTAGCTTAACGAGCCACGATTCTCTTGATAGATGAAGGAAGTACCTTTGAAGATCACGAGTTCGAAACTCGGGGCATGCATATCTGGTAAGAATCTTACCTAGCTTGTGTAACCAAAAAAAACCCAGAAATGATTCCTATTGTATTTGTTGTGCTCTTTTTTTTTTGTATGGAAGAGATTGTAGTGTAAAAAAGTAATTGAACAAACACAAACACACAAAAAGGGGGAAAAAATCACAAAAAGGAAAGCTTCGTCATATTCGATCACTAAAGTGCCTGGTCATCTTATAGATTCCAAACATTTGTCATTCTGAAAAGAATATTCCTATTTACTCCAATTCAAGTCGAATTGCTCATGACATTGCAGTTAAAAGCCATATGAAACAGTATGATGCAGTGGGAAAAACCTCATATTTTGCAAACTTACTTAGTTCCAAAGCATACCAAAAATTTCTTTAATGTGTCAGAGCATAAAGCTTGAATCTCGTGTATAATTACATAAATTTAAGTATGTTCAGCTTAAGTTAAACCAATTTCATTTAGTATGTATCAAAGAATTCACCTTTCAATGACAAAGTTCATGGATGTTATGGCATCAATTTCAAGTCCTTTTGTGTGTGCATGTGCCTGTGTCTATGTATGTGTGTGTGTTAATGTGCAACAACAACAATAACAAATAAGCCTTTTCCCATATTATAGGGGTCGACTACATGAATTCATCGTTTCCACAAAGCCCTATCATGTGCCATGTTAGCAGTTAACTCACAGTAAGCTATAGATCATTCTTTATTGTTTCTTTCCAACACTTTTGTAGTCGTCCTCTACCTCTTTTAATACTTTCCAAATTTAGTTTTTCTAACCTTCTTACAGGTTCTTCTTTTGATCTTCTTTCTATATGTCCAAACCATCTTAAACGATGTTCTCTCATTTTATCATCTATTGGTGTCACTCCTAATTTGTTTCTAATAACCTCATTATGTATACGATCTTTTCTTGTATGACCACTCATCCATCTCAACATCTTCATTTCTGTCACAGATATCTTTTGTACTGTTGATGATTAACTGCCCAACACTTAGAACCATAAAACATGGCAGGCCTAATTGCTGCTCTATAATATTTACCTTTTAATTTTAATGGTATCTTCTTATCGCAAAGAATACCTGATGCTCCTCTCCATTTTAACCAACTAGCATTAATTCTATGTATAACATCTCCATCAATTCTTCCATCACTCTAAAAAATTGACCCTAGGTATTTAAAACTTTCCTTTTGGGGAATGCAATGGGTGCCAATTTTAATTTCTATGTCCTCTAAAGTAACCAAATGATCAAACTTACATTCCATATGTCCTGTCTTTGTTCTACTAAGTCGAAAGCCTTTACTTTCTAATGTTTCTCTCCAATAGTTCCAATTTTCTATTAACTTTTTCTTTAGACTCCTCTCTTCCACTACACAATGTCATATGCAAATAACATACACCAAGGTACTTCATCTTGAATATGTTTTGTTAACTCATCAATCACTATTACGAATAAGTGTGAACTTAAAGTTGATCCTTGATGTATCCGAATATTAACTTCAAAGAAGTATGTTATTCCTTCATGAGTCCTCACACATGTTTTTGCACCATCGTACATGTCTCTTATAAGGTTTGTGTATGTCAATGGAATACCTTTTTTTTCCAAGGTTCTACAAAGAACCTCTCTGGGTACCCTATCGTAAGTTTTTTTTAAATTAATAAATATCATTTGAAAGTCTTCTTTTTACTCTAAAATGTTCCATAAGATGTCTCAAAAGGTGAATTGCTTCAACAGTAGATCTGCCAGGTATAAATCCAAATGAGTTATCTCTTGTACTCAATACCTGTCTTAACCTACATTCGATAATTATTTTCCATAATTTTATAGTATGACTCATTAACTTGATACCCCGATAATTCGCACAATTCTCAATGTCTCCCTCATTCTTTTTATATGAGTATAAGTGTACTCGCTCTCCATTCCTTGGGCGTCTTTTGGTTTCTGCATATTTCATTAAATAGTCTTGTGAGCCAAGTGATTCCTGTTTCTCCTAGGATTTTCTAAACTTGTATAAGAATATTGTCTGGTCCTACTGATTTACCACCCTTTATATGTTTAAGAGCCTCTTTGACTTCATTCTTTTGAATACGTCGATAGAAATTGTGTTTTATATACTTTTCTGATTTGGCTAACTCTCCTAATCTAATACTAACATCTTTACATTCATTAAAAAGCTTATAAAAATAACTTTTTTATATATTTTTTATATCATTATTTGTCAATAGAATTTTCTCATCCTCATCTATGATGCATCTAACAAAATTAAGATCCTTAGTTTTCTTATCTCTAGCCCTAGCTATCCTAAAAATATCTCTTTTACTCTCTTTTGAGTTGAATTCTTTGTCCACTTTTTTACTTGTAAATCCATAACTAAAAGTCGATGTTAGGTAGTTAAGATTTCTCCTAGAAAAATACCTTGCAATCTTTACAACACATTCTATCTTTTTTCTTATAAATAAAATAATTAATTTGTGTTTGTGATAAGCCACTCTTATAAGTAATTAAATGTTCATCTTGTTTTTTGAAGATTGTATTGACTATAAAAAAATCAAATACCATAGCAAAATTTAAAATCTCCCTACGATCCTTATTTATATCCCAAAACCAAAGTTTTCATGAATACTTTGATATCCTAATGCTTCTTTACCGACATGTCCATTTAAGTCTCCTCCTAAACAAATCATCTCCCTTTGTGGAATTCTTTGAATCACCTTATCTAACTCCTCTCAAAAAGTCGTCTTTATACTAACTTTTAGTACTACTTCGAGTGCGTAAGCACAAACTATAATCAAAACCTCTGCTCCTAACACTAATTTTAACATCTTGATTCGGTCACCATATTGTTGTATGTCTACTACACTATCCTTTAAATATTTAATTATGATAATACCAACTCCATTTCGAGCTTTTTCCTTACCTGTGTACTATAATTTAAAACTTGTATCCTCAATCTCATTTGCTTTTTCTCCAACCTAATTTGAGCTTGTAAACATAGGATATGAATCTTTCTCTGAATCATAATATCTACCACCTCTATTAGTTTATCGGACAATGTTTCGATATTCTAAGAACTAATATGAATCTTATTATCTAAAACTACCTTCCTTATCCCCACATTCGTCCATATTGTAAATGTAGAGACGCTCTCTGTAATTTATTCACTACATTCAAGTGGCAATGTAGTAGGACTAAGTTCTTTACCCACACCCGTCCATGATATGGGAACCCTCTCTACAATTGATTAACTATATTCGGGCGAAATTGTAGTGGCCTTTGCTTACTTTTCACTACATTTGGGCTCTGCAATGCGTCGCTAAGAGGGAACACCCCAACGCAATGCTCATAATTTGTGTAATCAATGGTATAAAAATTCGACAAAGTTTCAGGCTGACTGTCGGAAGCCTAATGCAACCCTCCTCCTTTATTGTGCTTGGGACCGCCCATGCAAGGGTGATCCCTTGCATGGGGGGAGTTAATGTGCAAGAGAATTAAAATTCTCCCAAGCTCAAGGGGACCTGAGATCTTTTTGGTTGACGATCCTGAAATCTGCAGCGTTACCACTAAGCCCAATAGCTAAGCCGGTTGTTCCTCATTGGAACAGGCTGGCGGCAGTCTCGTCTCACCATGACCTTATCTTGGATTCTCAATACTTCTGTAACCTAGAACCAGAACCGAAAAGGGACCTGGACTGTTCCGATTTGGAAGCACTGGTTCCAGGTTCTAGTTTGAGGCCCAAACTTTTCAAAACCAGGAAAATAATATAAAAAAAATTAAAATATAAGAAAATTTAAAAGTATAAGGAACGAGCAGTTTGAAACTACCACCTTCAGTTCTATAGAAGGTAAATGGAACCGAGCCCAATAATCTTTGGTTCGAGGTCATGTTTCGAGCACGGTTTCAATGGTTTTGGTTCCTTTGGAAGTACGGGGACAATTACGAACTGGTCATGTTTTGCATTGCACTAAGTTGCAGTTGATAAAACCAAGGAGTATTGATGGCATTAATTTCTTGCTAATAGTGATGCTTCACATACTCAATGTACATGTCCTTTTGGGTAGCACGTACTGTGACACATGCTTTGGAAAGTAGGAACATACTTGTTGCGATCTCATCACTTACAAATTTATTTGGGTAAGTCGGAATTTTAATGCAAGGACTCACCATTGATGAAGCATTGGGAACAATATCTCTTACATGTTATTCAAGCAACAATCGCACATGATTTCAGAAATTCGTCCGATATTTCTAATCTAAATAGAGGAGGGTTTTATACGCAATCTCTCCGACTAATCAAATTCATTCAGTAAGTGGTATTTTGATGGACTTGCCATTGCTAAAGCACTAAAATAAGGTCTCTCAAATTTGTTGCAGTAATAGAACTAAGAACCCTCACATGTCATTCAAGCAGTAGCAAATGATTTCATACAATTCGCCATCTCCCTCTCTCCCTCTCTCTCTCTCTCTCTCTCTATATATATATATATATATATATCATATAAAAGAAAACTGGATCCTGCCCACTTCATAAAATGCCTATTCATACCCACTATTGCTATTTGGTGGAATGGGTGTAGTTTGACAAATTTTAAATGCTTTGCAAAGAGGAATAACAAATGTGTTTTACTTGTGTTTCTGAAAAGGGATGGTAGCAATCATTATATATATATATATATATATATATATATATATATATATATATATATATATATATATATACACATACAACGGTATATATATATAGGAAATTGAATTTGCCTTTGCTCACTTATGGTTTGTTTTTAGGTGATGGGAGTGTAATTTTAAAATTTTTAAGGACTTTAAAAAAATATAAAATATTTTATTATACTCATGACACCAAAAAACAATAAGTGAGAACGTAGAGATGATTCAATCTTTCTCTAAATAATGTGTTTTACCCAGCTAGAAGAAAGGAGACATTGAAATACAGCTGGTCAAGTTCTCCTCGAATGAAGGAAATTATAGAGTAGAAGGAATTACTAAATAGCCCTTTCAACTTACTTTAGCCACGGAAGTAAAACTGTTTTGAGATAATTCTGATGAAAGGCAAAAAAAAGCATTAGTGAGTTGGGTCGGCTTGTGTTAGTGGATCCTATTTAGATATGAGTTAGAGTGTTTGATTAGGCTGCCAAATGGATGCTCCCTGTTTGACTTGCTTCATCTTTTCCGATGCTTGGACATGCTATGGTTTTGCTCTTGTAGAAGCTCAAACAGCTCAAACTCGTATCAATTCAAATTTATTAGGTTCATTTCGATAAAAATACAGGTACAGGAAATGAGACGAGAGAAAGATGCCTTAGCTATGCTCATTCAGATTGATTATCCGTGCAAGGTTTATTAGTCGATAACATTTGAAACGTACCAACATATATAGGAGTGCTAAGATACTAGCGAGTATATATATGTTCAGGGAACCTAACCGTCTTATTATATATATATATTTTGGAACCACAAAAAACCTATTACAACTGTTCATATCATAAATGAATGATTGAAGTCATAAAACAAGAAAAATACAACCTCTAAAAGTATCTATCTGTTTACATCAAATCTTTATCATCACTGAGTTTTTTGTGGTTCCTTATTGCGATGTTTTTTTAAACCTAAATTCTCCTTCTTTATATATATAGAGAGAGGGGTAGAGGAAGCTGCTAAACATGATAAACATTATTTAATCTTTATTCAATCAAATAATGGTAATCAAGGCACTCATCTTAAGTTACATTTAATGTATCATGTATATTAAGTAGCATCCATTCTCATGTTGATGAACGGCTGGATTTGTGTTGTGTGTACAGTCAAAGAAATAATAAAGATTGTCTAATAGAGTATGACATAAGAGAGTTTCTACCAACTGCGAGTTTATATATATTGCGTGTGCTTGTGTGTATGTAAGACTCTAAAAAGCTTGGACGCGAAGCCAGTCAGTCCCTTGTCGGTAGTACCATACAGGTAATTAATTCATGGAAGTAGGTCCTTTTCCTCAAAGTAAAACTAGCCAGCCAGGACAAAGGCGGCAGGAGCTTTTTCATGGGCCCTATTGTTCACGACCCGATCCAGAGTGATCTACCCCTTCCAATAATTGACAGGACGAGAGTGATGCCGGCACCTCCCCGAATCCGACGCATCTGCACTGTTCACATTCTCTGCCTCAACCGTCCATCTTCTGGCTCCACGTGACTTTGAGAAAACTAGATCTAACCTCCACCATCCGATCGGATCCCATCCCAATCCATATCCGATATATAACCCATCTTCAAGATCCCAATCCGCTGGTAAGAAACTTTTCTTCTTCGTCTCCTTTGTCTCTCACGACCGCCACCACCACCAAGGATGAGAGAGATCCTGCACGTCCAAGGTGGCCAATGCGGGAACCAGATCGGGTCCAAATTCTGGGAAGTCGTTTGCGACGAGCATGGGATCGACTCAACCGGTAGCTACACTGGGAACTCAGACCTGCAGCTGGAGCGGGTAAATGTGTACTACAATGAGGCCAGCTGTGGCAGGTTCGTGCCGCGGGCCGTTCTCATGGATCTGGAGCCTGGCACCATGGACAGTGTCCGGACAGGACCCTATGGAAAGATCTTCCGCCCAGATAATTTCGTCTTCGGCCAGTCTGGTGCCGGCAACAACTGGGCCAAGGGCCACTACACTGAAGGTGCCGAGCTCATAGACTCCGTTCTCGACGTCGTCCGCAAGGAGGCCGAGAACTGTGACTGCCTCCAAGGTCGAACCACCCACCTTAATTTCTCATCATTTCATCTGTTTGTTTAAATTCCGATCAATTGAGAAATTCAGATTCCTCTTCCCACAGGATTCCAGGTGTGCCACTCATTGGGAGGCGGAACTGGATCAGGTATGGGTACGCTGCTAATATCCAAGATCCGGGAGGAGTACCCTGATCGGATGATGCTCACGTTCTCGGTGTTCCCATCCCCCAAAGTCTCAGACACAGTTGTCGAGCCCTATAACGCCACACTGTCCGTTCACCAATTGGTGGAAAATGCGGACGAGTGCATGGTCTTGGACAACGAGGCACTCTACGACATCTGTTTCCGGACACTCAAACTCACCACCCCGAGCTGTAAGATTCGCGATTTTCACCCCCCCTTGCTTTGTTGCAACATGCAATTCATTGTTTTTTTTTCAAATAAGAGACTAGTTGTCTAGAACGTTTTGTCTATAGTTCTTTAGTACCCACCAAATGGAAGCTGACTCATTGTATTGGACATTTTGTCTCAGTCGGTGATCTGAACCATCTGATCTCTGCAACCATGAGTGGGGTGACATGCTGTCTCCGGTTCCCCGGGCAGCTGAATTCCGATCTCCGGAAGCTTGCCGTGAATCTCATTCCTTTCCCTCGGCTGCACTTCTTCATGGTGGGCTTCGCTCCACTGACATCTCGCGGGTCGCAGCAATACCGGGCACTGACCGTGCCGGAGCTCACACAGCAGATGTGGGATGCGAAGAACATGATGTGCGCTGCAGACCCCCGCCATGGTCGCTACCTCACGGCGTCGGCCATGTTTCGCGGCAAGATGAGCACCAAGGAGGTGGATGAGCAGATGATCAATGTCCAGAACAAGAATTCCTCATACTTCGTTGAGTGGATTCCCAACAACGTCAAGTCCAGTGTTTGTGACATTCCCCCGAGAGGTCTCTCCATGGCTTCGACCTTCGTCGGGAACTCGACGTCGATCCAGGAGATGTTCCGGCGGGTTTCAGAACAATTCACTGCCATGTTCAGGCGAAAGGCTTTCCTGCATTGGTACACCGGCGAGGGAATGGATGAGATGGAGTTCACCGAGGCCGAGAGCAACATGAACGACCTTGTGTCGGAGTACCAGCAGTACCAGGACGCCACCATCGACGACGATCAAGAGTACGAAGAAGAGGATGAGATCGAGCAGGCCCATGAGGCTCAGTAGAGCAGACTGGATTGCACCCACTTGGCCTAACCGATCCTTCTCGTTCACTCTCTTATCTTTTATTGGTGGTGTTATGAGTAGTGCTTGTGATTAATTGTTAGTGTAATCCTTTTGGTTGGTGTGCCGTTCATGTCAACTGTCGATGGGTGCGATGGGCAAGCTGGCTCGCTCTCCTCTGTTTGTAGTTTTGTTTGATGGATAGTTCTATGATGAGTTGGTGCCTCTCCGTTTTCTTATGCATTTGGAAACAAATGCATTTAATTCAATATGAAGTTGGTTGTCATGCTCTTTTCAATATGGTAGCTGCTCTTTCGTGAATTATTGAAAGAGTAGGGAAAGATGAAATCTTTGCTGATTTCACTGTTAAATCATTGAGTTGCTACAACTTTCGGCCATGGATGACGAGCACAATTTAACAGCGAGCTCAATTAATTGACATGGGCGGTAGAGCTGGTGCTCGTAAATGAATTAGCTGCTCGTACTTCGTCTTCGCTCAGCTCGTCTAAGCCTGTTTTGGTTGGTTAAATCATATGAGCTGGACATGAACGTGAACGTTTGGCTAATCAAAGCTTCTTAAATGATACTTTCAAAGCTTGGCCTACACCATGCCCCTAAGAGAATTGTACTATTCTAAGGTAAATCAATGATAATTTTTGGTGTATATTTTTTACGAAGGAAGATCTTAAGTAAATGATGGGGCATTTCCTCAACTCCATTTGGCTTGGTTCACGAAAATGTCCAAACAGATTGTTTGCCTAACAGCTTGGTCTGTTCACTTAGAAAATGAATTGATCAATGAACTTGGTTCGTTTGACTGGTTCACGAGTTCTAAGTGAATCTCTCTCTCTCTCTCTCTCGCTCGCTCGCTCTCAGAACATGTGGTGCAATGTGTTGTGAAGAAACTAACGGCACCAGCGGATGCTCATGGTAAAAAGCCAGAAAGAGGCGTCGCTGGACCATGAATCCCCCGGCATGATTTTCTTTCAGGACGTTTTCTAGGAACTTGAATACATAAGATGATGATCATTGCATGAATCTTCTACATATCTCTTTTCTTTTGTCTCTCTCTCTCGCAAAACATGTGGTGCAATATGTTGTGAAGAAACTAACTGCACCTGCGGATGCTCCTGGTAAAAAGCCAGAAAGAGGCGTCGCTGGACCATGAATCCCCCGGCAAGATTTTATTTCAGGAGATTTTCTAGGAACTTGAATACATAAGAAGAAGATCATTGTATGAATCTTCTACATATCTCTTTTCTTTTGTATCCCTTTTATATTTTTTCCTTTCTGAATTTTTCTGTCTCCAAACTGGAAGAAATGGATCCTTGATTTCCTCCTAGGATCCTCATCGATCCTCAAATGTTTGAATATCAAAACTGTTTTATTAAAGAAGTTTTGGAAACAGCTTTGCTTATAGGAAAGAAAAATCATTCGCAAAATTAGGACAAAGGGACCTCTTTCCCTAATTTGACGAACACGTTAGATCCACTTATATGTTGGCCATGGAGAAATTAGGGCTGGTTGATTTTGATAGGCAAGAGTTCTTTGTCAATTAAATCCTTGACCTGTTATTAGGAGGTCCAACTGTCCTATTGCTAACACCACACCATCAATTGGTAGATAAATTAAGGTTCCTACACTGGCTGAATGAACAAGATCGGACAGTTTCGCCTAGCTTGTGCCTTGAACAAAATCTGAACTTGCAGGTTTTTTTTTGGTTTAAGTTGTTAATTAAAAAGGTCATAAAATTCTTTTCGTAATTTCAATTGTGAAATACAAAAGTCATGACAATTTGACTACATGTATTAATCTCAACAGCTACTAATCTACACGGGAACACATCACACACGTTCAACTAAACGAGCTAAACTCAGCCGAGATGAGCACAGCACCATTTATTCAAGCTCATGGGCTCATTTAGCTTCAATAAGCTCTAGGATGAGTCAAACAGAGCTCGATCAGTGGTTAGCTCAATCGGTTTACCAGCAAATGAGACATCTATGCAGATGAATAATGCGTGGTAAAGTTGGATCTTTAATGATACTTGTATGAACAAGCTCACACAAACAGCCACATGATATGGGCAATAATATACTTGCAGGTATTTAGCATCTTCCAACTGGGGGTGGCATCGAGGTGGAGTGTAATGCTGCATGTGAGTGAGACAATAATTATTGAGCTTGATTCATGGTGGTGAAATTTTGTGATGGAGAATGGGATAAGAACACTAACATGTTGATCTGGCCGTCTGCCATGATCATAATAAAAGGAGTTCTTTTCTTCTCCTCATTGTTTTGCCTTGCAGGGCACACATGCTGTAGATTTTAGTATCATTTTTATCAGCCAATATTGTCAGAGTCAGTTTTCTAATTGGATCATTTTGCACAGTGATCGAAGGAATCAGCTGAGCTAAGTTGGTTCGGGTTGAAAGAACAAATACATAAATAGAGAAGAAATTACTTAAATTCGATTAAAACTGTTCGGCTCAAGCTGACTTCATTCCATTCTTGTTTGCATTTCGACCAGCAACCTCAAAGGGGCGAATCCATCGCCGTGTTGTATGATTAGAACTCAGTCTTGTCTGAAGCAACTGAATCTTTTGAAGATACATGAATGATTTAGTGAAAATTGGAGTAATACTTGATTATCATGCCTGAAGATAGGTTAAGATAGTGGATTTTGAAACCAAACCATCAGAAATGGAACCAGTCCATATATACACACACATGTGTGTGCGTTTGTGTGCGTGCATGTGCCCTAGTGTGTGCACACCTGTTAGGTTCAAATTGAACTTGTCTCAATCCATGCCATTTTAGTTGCCATATGTTCCCTAACTAAAAAAGGAAAAGTTTACTGTTCTACATTATATGTAAACAAGTTATTCTATAAGTTACTAAGTTCATTTTTCATGAAATTGTTTATATATCATACTTGTGTCAAATTGGCATGTTATGACCAAATGAACCATGGCTTGGAGCAGAACAAAACTGGATTCCACAGTGTGGTTTGGTTCAGTTTTATGACTTATGATGGTTTTGTTTGTCTCTAAAAATTGTGTTTCGATTATAATTGTTCGAGGATGAGCCCCCTCGAAACCGAAACAGTGAAGTACTTTTGTGCTACACTTGTTCCACCTAAGAGAGCATGGAGAAATTAGAAAACAAACTAAAAAATTTAAAAGGTCACAGCCTCCAAGGCCCTAATGAGAGAACTCTCCACCAGGCAGTTTGGTTAACCTTGATATAAGGGATTAAGGCTCTTACAAAAGTAGATCCAGAAATCGTTTCAACTGTTTCCTTCTTGGACAAAAAACTGTGCGAAAAGCACCACTCTTAATTTGATATGATTTAATTTGACAAATGAAACCAGTAGGCTGATCGGTACATGGATTTGGCTTGAACATCAAAGGCCAAACTACACCTGATTACAACAACTAAGCCTTTTTCCATACTAGACAGGGTCGGCTACATGGATTCTTTGTTTCCACAGATCCCTATCGTGTGCCATGTTAGCAGTTAACTCCCAATAAGCTACATCATTCTTTATTGTTTCTTTCCAACACTTTTGTAGTCGTCCTCTACCTCTTTTAATACTTTTCAAATTTAGTTTTTCTAACCTTCTTACAGGTTCTTCTTTTGATCTTCTTTCTATATGTCCAAACCATCTTAAACGATGTTCTCTCATTTTATCATCTATTAGTGTCACTCCTAATTTGTTTCTAATAACCTCATTATGTATACGATCTTTTCTTGTATGACCATTCATCCATCTCAACATCGTCATTTCTGTCACAGATATCTTTTGTATATGTTGATGATTAACTACCCAACACTCAGAACCATAAAACATGGTAGGCCTAATTACTGCTCTATAATATTTACCTTTTAATTTTAATGGTATCTTCTTATCGCAAAGAATACCTTATGCTCCTCTCCATTTTAACCAACCAGCATTAATTATATGTATAACATCTCCATCAATTCTTCCATCACTTTGAAAAATTGACCCTAGGTATTTAAAACTTTCCTTTTGAGAAATGCAATGGGTGCCAATTTTAATTTCTATGTCCTCTGAAGTAACCAAATGATCAAACTTACATTCCATATATTATGTCTTTGTTCTACTAAGTCGGAGACCTTTGCTTTCTAATGTTTCTCTCCATAGTTCTAATTTTCTATTAACTTTTTCTTCATCTTGAATATGTTTTGTTAACTCATCCATCACCATTATAAATAAGTATGGACTTAAAGTTGATCCTTGATGTAACTCAATATTAACTTCAAGGAAGTCTGTCGTTCCTTTATGAGTCCTCACACATGTTTTTGCACCACCATACATGTCTCTTATAAGGTTAATATATGTCAATGGGATACCTCTTTTTTCCAAAGTTCTCCAAAGAACCTCCCTTGGTATCCTATCATAAGCTTTTTCTAGATCAATAAATATCATGTGAACGTCTTTCTTTTTTACTCTAAAATGTTTCATAAGATGTCTCAAAAGGTGAATCGCTTCAATAGTAGATCTCCCTGGCATGAATCCAAATTGGTTCTCTATTGTACTTATTTGTCTTAACCTACATTCGATAATTCTTTCCCATAATTTCATAGTATGACTCATTAACTTGATACCTCGATAATTCGCACAATTTTGAATGTCTCCCTTGTTCTTATATATGGGTATAAGTGTACTTGCTCTCCATTCCTTGGGCATCTTTTGGTTTTTCCATATTTCATTAAATAGTCTTGTGAGCCAAGTGATTCTTATTTCTCCTAGTATTTTCCAAACTTCTATAGGAATATTATCCGGTCCTACCGATTTACCACCCTTCATATGTTTAAGAGCCTCTTTTACTTCATTATTTTGAATACGTCGATAGAAATTGTGATTTATATACTCCTCTGACTTGGCTAAATCTCCTAAACTAATACTAACATCTTTATTTTCATTAAAAATATTATAAAAATAGTTTTTTCATCTATTTCTTATATCATCATTTGCCACTAGAATTTTTTCATCTTCATCTTTTATGCATTTAACATAATTAAGATCTGTAGTTTTCTTATCTCTAGCCCTAGCTATCCTAAAAATATCTCTTTCACCCTCTTTTGAGTTGAGTTTTTTTATATAAGTCCTCCCAAATCTTAGCTTTTGCTTTACTAACGGCCTTTTTCGCTTCCTTCTTTGCTTTCTTATAAGCTTCTAAAGTTTCACTAGTTTTCTTAGCATAATGTAATTTGTAACATGCCCTCTTTGCCTTGATTTTATTTTGTACTACTTCACTCCACCACCATGCTTCTTTTTGTGCCGGTACACCTCCCTTAGATACCCCTAACACATCTTTCGCCACTTTCCTAATATGTATAGCCATATTGTTCCACATATCACAGGGTGTGCCAACATAATTCCAAACATCTCCTTGAAGGACTTTATGTTTAAATACATCTTCTTTCTCGCTTTTGAGGTTCCACCATTTAGTCTGAATAGCTCGATCCACTCTTTTCTTCTTTGTCTATTTTTTTATTTGTAAATCCATAACTAAAAGTCGATGTTGAGTGTTTAAGCTTTCTTCTGGAATTACCTTACAATCTTTACAACACGCTCTATCTTTTTTTCTACAAATAAAGTAATCAATTTGTGTTTGTGATAAGTCACTCTTATAAGTAATTAAATGTTCATCTCATTTTTTGAAAATTATATTGACTATAAAGAGATCAAATGCCATAGCAAAATTTAAAATCTCCCTACCTTCCTTGTTTATATCCCCAAAATCAAAGTTTCCATGAATCCCTTGATATCCTAATGCCTCTTTACCGACATGTCCATTTAAATCTCCTCCTAAACAAATCATCTCTCTTTGTGGAATCTTTTGAAACATCTTACCTAACTCTTCCCAAAAAACCGTCTTTATAGTATCTTCTAGTCCTACTTGGGGTGCGTAAGCACAAACTACACCTGATTGTATTTGGATATTGGATTGTCATGAAATACACATACCAGAATCTGAACACTGATCCATGGGTATTTGGATGCAGGTTTGATGCCAATGAAAATGGCTAGGATATATGTTATATATCCGATCTGTTGATACGTACCCCTATAACAAGCTTCAGTGTGTCAAAGTCATGAGACAGCCAACCCTACCTATACTTAGCGATAACAATTTTAGACCCGACTTGACCTATGATCCTAATCTAACACGAAAGTTTTGTGTTTGTGTCTAGGGTTAGGCACCAGAGTTGGGTCTGGGACGTTTAAAAGTGATCCGACAAAAGGTCACATCAGGTCTAAGTTGACCCAAAACTAATCCAAAATGTATTTATTAATGCGTATTGTATATAGTGTGTATATACATATATATATATATATATATATATATATATATATATATATATATATATATATATATATATATATATCTTAGATAATATAAACTTTTTTTGGTGAACATAGGATGACCTCACAGAAAACTCCATGATACCTGCAACTTCCATATAAAACTCCATGAACATAGATGTACTATAGGATGACCTCACAGAAAACCCTCACATTGGACCTTCGAACTGGTGGTGAGTGTACATTAGGCAAGGTAGCACTAACCTTTTTTTTTCACCCAAATATTGAAAAATAACTAATAGCATCTAATATCATATATACCTAGCTTTCACTTCAATTATAAATGGGGCTGGTAAATGAACCTAGCTCATTCAGCTTGTCCCTAGCTCATTCATGTTCCGTTCGTTAAAACAAATGATCTGAACATAAACATGGTATATTCAACCTGCTTCATCTATCCATAAATAATTAAAATCCAGTACTTTTCAAGCCTCCAAGGTAATTAATTGCCTTAGGGTATTTAAGACAAATTATTTGTTTTTTATGTTTTAACCTTTTTAAAAATAATGAAGGCTTTAGGTAAATAAGGGGCATTCTAGTTAGAGTACGTAGTGAAACCTCTCTCAACTGGGTTCAGCTCGGTTCATCAATAGGTTATTCGTCTAACCATTAGCTCAGCTCTTTTGTATAGAAAATGAAGCCGAGCAACCAAGAATAGTGTTCGATTCGTTTACCATCCCTAACGAGAAAGTCCATCGGTATCCGCACTCTCACCCCACAGAAAAGAAACTTATTTGCATTCTCACCTCACACTTAAAAATAAAATTGTAACTGTGGGCTATAATGCATGGTAAAACAGCAGGATATGTGATATTTGGGTATATCTAATAAATGATATCCTAGATTGGCCACCCACTTTGTACCGAAAAGACATTTACCAGGCGGGGTCGAGCGGCTTTTCACCCGATTTCAACTGCCCTACACTGGAAACTTGCTAGTGGACCCTGACCCACAGGTCTGGGGATCAAGCCCGCACCCACTTTGGTATAGCCTGCCCGGCCGCACTTCAACCTATAAAAATAATGTTCTAATAGAAATATTATTTTACATAAAACATAAAATATACTGTAAAATATTCTAAATTATTAAATCAGAAATGATTATATATGTATATACATTTATATTTATATAAAATATATAATTTTCTAAATTATATACTTATGTATATACATATGTTATATAAAATATCTATGTATCATGTATGTATATATACATGATGCATATATATTTATATAATATATGCATGTGCACTTATACGTGCACGCATACATACACACACACACACATATATATATATATATATATATAGAGAGAGAGAGAGAGAGAGAGAGAGATAGAGAACCTGTCCCATGTAGGGGAGGGGCGGGTAGGGTACAGATTGCCATCGCTAATTTACCGGTGCCCATCGTCTGGGAATTAGCCCGTTTGTCTACGTTGAACAAAGTCCAAAGTGAGTCGGTTTCGCTGGTACATGGAAAAGCATGGCAATGTCTTGACTTAATCTGCACCGACGGGAGTGCATTATTGGCGCCGCTCATTTCGCCCTCTTCTGCGTACACTCCCAACTTGACTTGTCCATCAATCCCGCGCGGCTTTTACTCAAACGGACGAACTTGTCAGCTTTATAAATGGATCCCTCGCACACCTTCTTCTCTGTCTCGAAATTTCGGTCACTGCATTGCAGCGATAGCAATGGCTCCATCTCAACATCTCACATTCATCGTCACCCTCCTCGCTCTGCTCGTTCTCGCCTCCCTACCACCCTTCTCGGATGCCAGTGTAAGCTTTTACATAGAGTAAGAGAATCCAGTCGCACAAGAATGAGCATCTCGTTTTGTCTCTTCATTCTCTTTTGAAATGGAGACTGTGTGGTGGTAACTGTACCGCGCTTGTCACCACACTTTTTTTTGATAGAACAAGTTGAAGCCCGTACTGGTGTCTTGTTTTGTTTTCCTTTCCTTTTTTAATGCTCTTATCGTGTTAATTGCCTGTGTTCTCTTGGATTGCATCTTCATTTGGGGCCTTTAGATATTTCAAATGCTGGTACGGTTTCACCAAGCAAATCTAAGAGTGTTTAGCCTGCAATTATGGATGTGAACCCAACTTTACAGATCATCCATTTTCGACACTGATAAAAACTGGATTTGAATCCATTTGCAGTGTAAAATGTCTGATGGGTTTGGATTTCTCATGCTCCAAATCTAGCTAGGAATCTGTATTTTACTCTCTGATTAAGTTTGATAGGGTAAACCGCTAATCCTTTTTAACTCTTATCTGACATGATGATAATATTCACTATGAGTGTGGTATCATCATACTGAATCCCATAGTTCAAAGTCTAAAGGAAATTATTTCATCATCTCATCTGGTTGATGGCTAACGTAGGTCTAAGATGTCAGGCGGAGGTGTATGATACCTGGGTACTCTATTTGCTAAATTGTACTTAATTGTTATTTTTTCACAAGATTTTCTTTTATTATCCTTTGTTTCTTTTCTTTCTACCAAATTAACGTGCCGTCTATTTTTTGATCCATCATAATTAGTCCATTTTTTCATATGCAGGGTTATTATCATGATCAACTTCATCCCTCAGGTAAGAATGTCACTTTTGTGATTTAATCATGAAGTGTTCTTGCAATATAAAGCACCATAAATGCCTGCATCAATTTCTTACCTGGACACTTCAACTTTTCCTGTTTGTGTTAATTTGTATAGAAAGGAAATACACAAAAAAATCTCGTTTCATGTAAAGTGATTTTCTTTTTTGGGTACAAATTACTCTGAACATAGAAAATATCATTTTCAGAAAATCCAATGCGCAACTAAGAATTATTACGTTAATTCTCTTAATAAGCTCTGGTTCGATCGACTTCTGATTATTTGTGCAGAGTGTGGTGCAAGGTGTGCGTACCGGTGCTCAACAACACATCACAGGAAGCCATGCATGTTCTTCTGCCAAAAGTGTTGCTCCACATGCCTCTGTGTACCTCCTGGAACCTACGGTAACAGGCAATATTGCCCATGTTATAACAATTGGAAAACTCAGGAAGGAAGCCCCAAGTGCCCGTAAACTCTCGTGGATATTTACTCTATACATATATGGTAGATATATATAAATATTATATTGAAATCTTAAGGTATATATTTGATCTGGTTGTATCACCGCCTACTGGTCAAGTTCGCGAGATCTCAAGTGCAAGCACTGGACGCGATGAATCGACAAATTGCAGTGATCGTCGGCCTGTTTGAAGTTCTTGTTTCGTTGATATCATGTACTAAGAGATACCAATCGACACAGACGCATATCAGCTAGAATCATGGCCCTCGAGATATAGATGTTAGAAGATCTTCATTCCTTTTTTCCTTCCGATATTGGCGATTTGAATTTTGTTGTGAAAATTGAATTTGGCGTATGTACTAGGCGATTAATTTTGGAAGGTTTTGTGATGTATGCCTTCAATTCTTGTTTTGTGGTGTGGCGGCAATAGGTGGTGATGGCGAACAGTGGTCTGAGTGAATGATGCTACGAAGTGATTAAAGAATTAAAGCTTTTGATTTGAAGAGTTTGAGTTTGATACTTGAGTAGGCAAGTATAGTGGTCTCCTTAACCCAAGCATGCCAATCAAAGAACCTCAGCTTTTAACCAAGTTTTAAGGAAAACAAGTATTTACTATGAAGCACTGGCAAATCTACTCAAAGGGAGGTAAGGCCGCTGCTCATCTGAAATTTGATGAATTCCACAAAAAATTAAGTCTTAAGACATGGTCTGAATTATTCAAAAATTGTGTTGACCGCCAGGCCTGAAAACTTACCCAACTGAACTTTTTCTCAACCAGAAAGAACTTCCAGGTTCGCCACTGATATCAAGGTTCCTATCAAAGTTAAAAGATCAACGCCCGTACTAGGCCCTTGAGACGATGGTCCTAGCATCTTTTTTTGAAGCTAAGCTGTCTTAACCGCTTAAAAGGTTGTTTCAACAAGCAATAGAGAGTAGTAACATGCCTGAATTATCTTTTCAGATCGAGTCATCGCATGTCGAATCATCGTGGAAGTTCTTACACTCCTTTGTATCTTTTAGTTTCCAAATGACAAACTTAGAAGCCCAAACATAAACTTTCCCTGCAAAGATGTTTCGATTTGCATGCTCTCCAGTGCGAGATCCAAATGCCAATTTTGCTTGAGATGGTTAATGGAAAGACGACACATTAGTTTATCTAATTAGAATATATTCAGGCAGGCTTGGATACGACTTATTTATAATGGTGATTGATGAGTTAACAAAACATATTCAAGATGAAGTGCCTTGGTGTATGTTATTTACAGATGACATTGTATTAGTGGAAGAGTCTAAGAAAAAAGTTAATAGAAAATTGGAACTATAGAGAGAAGCATTAAAAAGCAAAGGCCTCCGAGTTAGTAGAACAAAGACAGAATGTATGGAATGTAAGTTTGATCATTTGGTTACTTCAGAGGACATAGAAATTAAAATTGGCACACATTGTACCCCGAAAAGAAAAGTTTTAAATACCTAAGGTCAATTTTTTAGAGTGATGAAAGAATTGATGGAGATGTTACAACATAGAATTAATGTTGGTTTGTTAAAATGGAGAGGAATTCATTGTGATAAGAAAATACCATTAAAGTTAAAAGGTAAATATTATAGAGCAACAATTAGACCTGTCATATTTTATGGTACTAAGTATTGGGCAGTGTACAAAAGATGTATGACAAAAATGAAGATGTTGAGATGATGAGTGGTGATACAAGAAAAGACCGTATATATAATGAGGTTATTAGAAACAAATTAGGAGCGACACCAAAAGAGGATAAAATGAGAATATCATTTAAGATGGTTTGGACATATAAAAAGAAGATGAGAAAAAGAACCTTTAAGAAGGTATGAAAAACTAAATTTGAAAAGTATTAAAAGAGGTAGAGGACGACCACAAAAGTATTGGAAAGAAACAATAAAGAATGATCTAGCTTATTGTGAGTTAACTGCTAACATGGCACATGATAGAGCTATGTGGAAACAAAGAATCCATGTAACCGACCTCGTCTAGTATGGAAAAATGCTTAGAAAGCAGACCTTTTTGCACACTTGGAGGTTTATCATTTCCACTATATGTAAACCTTCCACAGATTTGGAGCTAAAGCTTTAAAATGAATTGAGTTCTGATATCATCATTCTTATGGTTTCTGCGTTAGAGTGGTGCATTAGATGGAACCATTTTCCAAGCTTAGCAGCTATTTAAAACCAAGTCTCCAGCTTATCAGTTATTTAAAACCAACTCTAGAAGCACGCCATTTTCTGAATTAAGTAGTGTTGACTGTATGATCATGTTGTTACATATTGGTTTTAAACTCAGAAAAATAAGGACCACATTTTACTATTTTATTTCAATATTTTTATGGCATTGTTTTACCTCTTCAAAAGTGTTCCTAATCTAATTTGTCACCCTAGCTCATAACCTTTTTAACTATCGTTCCTCATTCTATCTTTATTAGTATCACACATCTCTTATTATGTGGCAACATATCCACTCAGCATTTACGTTTAAGCCACTGGAACCTAATGTAACTTATATCTTTGTAATTTAAAAGGTTGACAAAAATGTTCATGTTTGCATTTCTGTATTTAGCGTCACATATACTTCATAAGAATGACAAAATTTTCATTTGAAGCACAAAAGTGATCTAGATTGAAAACTAAACTATGATGGAATTTTAGTGACTTAGATTGTCTAAACTAGTGGACTAAGTCCAAATAATCCTTAATACATCAATTGTAAGAAAACCATCCTGAAAACCATGACATCTAACATAAAACCTTAGAGATTTATTCGAGATAATTCTGGTCATTAAGTTATAAGGAAATCTCATTCGATTTATCATACTGATGTGGGTTTTTGCTGGATTGGTTTTACAAGTTTGACAGTAAACAATTCAACAAGCATTTAAATAATTCTATTTAATCAGGTCCAAATTTAGATCATGTTGAAAGAGTCTGGGTCTATATATTTAGAATCAGTAACAAACCCGTTTCTTAAGTGCACGAAGAGTTTTTGCCCAACTTGGACCAATGGATCTACTAAATGCGTTTCTGGCAGATGTGGTCATTCGGATAAATTAAACCTAATAGATAACCAATCTGGTCTATGCTGCATGTAGCATGAAAAGATGCTTGGGTAAATGAGCCGAACAAACAAGAACAATTTTTTGTTGCTCATTTCTGTTCCTGGCCAAGTTAGGAGCCAGCTGAGAGAGTTTATTTGAATATAACGAGCAGTTCGTTGTGCATTTACAAGCCAAGTTGTACCGAATGGAGATGGGGATTTGCTCAAGTACCCCAAATAGAATCCTTTTATGTACCTAAAGACTTCATTTGTGAAAAAGCTAAAAGAAAATTGACCCGTTTTTTATTCAAATACCATAATACAAGTACACGGAAGGCATGGTTTAGGTAAATAATTGAGGATAGTATTCTTTCATACGAGCTTTGCGAAGCCAAACTTAGCTGATGATACCATGTTCTTGTTCAGATAATATGATATAATGAACCCAACATGAATGAGCTGACCATGAGCAGGAAGGAGACGAACTACAAGTGGCTTGGTTCATTTGCCAACCATACTCCGAAGCTCCGTGTTGTGTTGCCTTCATGATGAGATATTTATAGCAAAATTTGTAGTTGAGTCCCCCTCCTCAACCGGCAGATCATGCTCCAAAATTTGTAGTTCGGCTCTTCCTTCTAATTATTTGAGTGTTGCTTTTCTCTTTTTCCCCGCATGCCTTTGTTTGTTGAGCAAAAAGGTAAAATTTACGTTGCCTTCTAATTGTTTGAAAAAGAGTATAGTTGGCTCCGCCATACTTAATTTGAGCTCCCCTGCTTTCCAATATCTATAGTTGGTTGATTTAGGTTATAATAGTACCTTGTACTTCTCTGTGGTATGGTGCACCTTCATTAGAGCAGTAAAAGAATTATACATTTTGTTCATTGTCGTTTTTACTTATTCAATGCGGTTGGTAGAAATATGAACTGCGGCTCATCCATGAAAGGGATAACTATAGCCAGCGTTCAAATTCTTGAATGTTTTTAAGTGAAGTTCGTTATTTTCCTTTCCCTCATCTTCATATCATTCCCTTTTATGGTGTAATGGTCATTTCCCTTTGATCTTGTGGTTGATTCACATAACTTAGTTTGTTAATAAGGATTTTCTGTATTGTAGGGTAGAAACTGGATGCCAGAAAAAAGGTGACAATTTCAAGTTTAGACCTGTTTTCATGAGCGAACATTCAAAATAAAATATGTTGCAGTGAGAACTTTCTAATAAGCACTGTTTCATTTGTTCAGTAAATCTTAATATTGTTACTCATACTATGGGAAGATGAGCTTTCTTTGACGTATTAGGATGGAGGATCAATTCTATATCAAAACTGATAAGTATTTGAGAGGAAGTTTTTCCTTTCGGGATTTAAATGCACCATTATTGCAAATAGGCAAGAGAATTTATATGTTTATTGTAGTTTAATTAGTGGGTAAGTTAAACAAGGATGTTGTAGTATAGGATAATGTCTTACTCTTAGTGGGTATGCTCATAGGCTCGATATGTGAGTTCGCTCACTGTATCTTGTGCCCACCAATGTGTATGGTCTAAATGTTCCCTTCTTTTTTCAAGTTGAAAAGAAAAGGTGTTTCTAGCTTGATATGGGCTGAGGCATGTGAGCTTTTTCACCACTATTTCTATCCAAACCTACTTTTCCATTACTTTAGAGGAGTTTTGAGAACCACTTAATACTGTTCTTTGTGTTGATTAGAACTGATTTTTTGATCTCGATGAAACCGTGTGCTGGCTTTGGATGGAAATATTGAATTGGTTACGCTATGTTAGTCTATATATTATTAAGAATCACCTTTTAAGTAATGAAGTTTCGTTCTTACACCTTTTCAAGTATCAGACAAATTCGGCTCAATGGCTGGAAAATATTGCAGCAGTTTGCATTCTCTGCTTTGTGGATTAAGCTAACTGAAGTTAAGTGAAATCATGCAACTTCTTTTATTGTGATGGATCTACACTCCTACTTGCCTTTTTACAGAAGCTATTATCGTTTGTATTTGTAGGACCTAGATCCCCAATACGATCATGTTAGTAAGGGAATTTGGAAAAAAAATACCCCTAACTTTCTATTCTTGACGTGTGATGTGGGCTCGTTTGAGTTATTTTCGCTGAAGTTCTTACTGCATTAAGGGTTGATCTCCCACGCTATCAAGTTATTTGCGGATTTCTTTGAGTTATATATTTAAGTTACTGCCATGCCAAGAGAGGTGGGTCTTGGATTGGGTTTGTCGAGATGGATCTCGTTCGAAGCTGAACAAAGGTTAAATGAATTTCATTTTGGACCAAAGAGGGATAGGAGATTGGATCGGTTCGAAATTGTTGACTCAGATCTAGAGGGAAATGTGTTCTGATTGGGTTTGAAATGAACCACTGTGACCCAGATTGCGTGTTTTAATTGGACCCGATTTGGTCTGGCCCTAAAATGAAACTAGGGAACGATGAAGACTCTTGTTGTGTTCATTCGAAAAGGGAAAATCACATAGGGAGAAGAGAGGAGGTGAGGCAGCGGCCAAGGTTTCAAGCGGCTGTTCGTGGGTTGTAGTGGACGGAGGCGGTAGCGATGGCGACGAGGATGACGACGGCTGAATGGTAGTTCTGGCCGATAGTGGCTCAGGTGGGGCTTCCAGGCACACCGACTCTCTGCGTTCTGGACAGAGAGAGCGAGAGAGAGGGGCGATAATGGTGATCAGTTTGCCGCGAATGCTGACTCACATGCGACGAACTTGATAGTTTCTTTCTTGTCTTTGCATATTATAACAAAACTGGAAAATCAATGACAACAGTTTTCTTAGGGGTTATGCTTCATCGATGAATGTCTCACTATAGTTTTTCATGAATTCATTACGATAACTAGATAACTATCATAGGATACGCATCGAACAAAAGTGTCGTGCGTCATGAAAGTGAAGATAAAGTTGACCTTCAGAATACAAAGCAAAAACTCAAAATGAATGGCCTTATGTACCTCAAGTTTTCCTGTCTGATTATTGCACATTCATCATGAGCACAACTCAACGATTTACATTAAAATTCAAAATATCAATCTTAATTCAACTTTTTGTGATGCTCGCCACCCACTTTATCAATTAATATTCGTTAAGTTGAAGATCATGCTAACCATGCATCAAAACTTCCTGTCAAGGACTCGCAAGAAATTAGTTCACATTTCAAATTCAACAATGACTCAAAAGCCCAGTGTTTTCTTAGTCAAAGCCATTATCTGGATGATGTACAATTTGCTGTCTTCCTCCCAAAATGATCAAGACACGATCTGCTATGTTGCGAGCATGTAAAGATTTGGAAGTATAAGAAGGATAGATATTGTAATGAAGCTGACCATGCAAATCATGATATGCTCACAGCCACGGGATCAGCAATAAGACCGCCTTAGCGTGCATATAGTGAAAAAGTAAGCACCATAACTACAAGACCAACTCTAGATGATGCCAACATTGATCAAATTTCTTTAGAGAATAAGCTAAGCATTCAAAGCTCCAATCTTGGACAGAACTGGACAAGGGAAGACAGCAATAAAAGGTTCCAACATTGATCTGCAGCTCCAACTAAAAGATTCCGCACTTCTATTTTTTTAAACTACTGAATCAGCATTTCCCCTTTTTCTTCTGATCTCGATCATTCTTACTCAAAAGATCCATCTTTCTCCTCCATCACAGAAACCGCATAAGCTATTGGACGAAATGAATACAAGCAATTCACACTAAAGAATCCACGATCTTTGCTCTCAGAGGAACACAAAGAAGAGAACTCTTCGTAATCCGGGATAAGGGCCATAATACTGCTTGAAATTTAGATCCAAGGGTGGCATTACCTATCTGAAAATCAAGATCCGAGGAAGGAACACACGGAACATAAAAGAAAGAAAAAACTACCCGCGTTGAAACTCAAGTTATCAGCAAGCATTTTAGCCCAAAGGTTCGCGAAGACCTCGTGACTCCCTCCGGTAAACTGATCCCCGCACTGGAGTTTCAGAAAGTGACTAAATATATAATCTGGCTAGGTCTAAAGATGGAGTATTCACAATATCAGCATGAATTGGGGATACTAAGACATCTCACAAAACCTAACACTTTAGTTTCTCTCAATTGGGGACCCACATTGTGGCAGGGTGGTGACCGCTTACTGAAAATTTTCATGGTTGAGAAATGTTGGATGTGCCACTGCTTTCTCTGTTGGTTTTGATGGTGTAGAAGCTCAATCTTTAGAATTTAGGACCTAAAAAGATAAACCACCTAATTGGTGATGTCCACACACTAGCACAGATCCGACTTTTTCTGACTATTCTAAAAATTATTATTTTTGTTATTCAAACTGTTGAGAATACGTAAAAATTTTGGAAGTACGATGGTCGGAAAAAAGCATAAAAATTCTTGGAAATTTGTGGAGTACAAATAGAAATATTCTACCACAAAGAAACGAACCGAGAAAGGTATTTTAACTATTTTTATATACTCCTGAAAGTGTTTAATTGAATCATCGGAAATAAGCTTCTGGCGCAAGAAATTTTCTCTTGAAAATTAGGAAATTTCTTGAAGTGATGCTTGTAAACCGTCAGAAAAACATATTTGCTTGAACTGCCAAAATATATTTAGCGAATGACTGTCGAATGAGCTCAACTCTCACAAAGTTTTTTACATGAGTGTAGCTCAAATTGCTCAAATGCATCTAGAGCTTAAACTCGAGCACAGAGAGCATATAGACCTTGAGCTTGAGTAGAAAAGATAATGTATTGATTTTGAGCTCGAGCTCAACATTTTCTACTTGAGATGCATGAGCTCACCCATGCTAGAAATCAATTTGACTCTCTAAGCAAGTCAACGGTAAAAGCTCTATGTGAAGCAATTTTTTACAACAGTCCTAGTACAAATTTGAAGCGATATAATAAATAACTCTTCTTATACATAGCACTACATCAAATGCTACAAGTGGAATATTGAGGGCTCACTACAAGTATAGATCGTGGTTGCACAAAACTGAGGGATCCTACTAAATCACACATGATTTGATGCTTCTAAATGAAATAAAAGGCAAATTTGTTATAATCTAATATGGTACATTTCAAGTCATAATCAAAATCAACATACATAAATTTATATATATATTCATTGTAATATATGAGATTTATTGAGCATCCATTCTCTGTTGCACAATAACAATCATTATGGCATGGTCGTAATCTATACCAAAATCAACTAAAAACTTCTTCATATCATACCAAGATCTAGGTATCAAATTATCAAATGGAGTAACATCCTCGAACATCTTCAAGAGGTTGTTGAAACACTTGTTCAACAACTTATGCATGTATTTAATTTGAAATAGGTGCACAACGAAAGATAGTAATCAATATTTTTTACATTCTTGCCACAATGGTTTGCTTACATTTGCCATCATCTCCATATTCCTCATCGATTCACTATTCAAACCTTGAATATCTAATATTAAGAGGGCTTAATCATCTTACATAATTTTTGTCATAACATATTACCTATGACACTTCTAGGTATAAGTTGTGGTAGCTTACCGTGATAATGTCATATTGTAAAGTGCATCATAAACCTATCTTTAATAAGATGCGCCTTCACCACTTCTTCATTAAAAAGTTTTCTATTATCACAAATTCAACATGGATAGTAGATCCTTTCATTGTTCATATTTGATCCAACATAACCGCATGCTCTATAAATGCAAAAAGACCTGCACTATATTCATTATCTTACATATGTTCATTGTGAGGCCTAGGCCTATACAACCACCTTCTATTGGCTATATAATCCTATCCACGTTTCCTCTAAGAAAATCATACATTAAAACAAAATGAAATAAAGTATGTGCATATTAAGATAGGTGAATTTTTTTGTCAAAGATAGGTAAAAGAAACTCATGGAAATAATTTCTTATTTACAAGATAAACTTTGTTAACCTACTGTTAGAAAGGTAGTATCCCAAAATTAGCTACAAAATCATAGGAAAGTGGACAATAAAATAGAGATAGATCTCTACCAGTAGACATCATCTCCCAAGCCACTCAATTGAGATAATTGCTAGTTTGTTTGTTGTGAACCATTTGCATTGGTGTGAGTGACACATGAAGAACTATGTATACTTTAACCATACAATAAATGTTTAGAATTTGACAAAAAGAAGAGAAACATTTTAAAAATTTTGAGCGCTAAATTGACGTGTAAGTGGTCAATTATAATTATAAGTTGGCATATACTTAATTTACAGCTTTTTCATTCATATTGTGTATCCAATATATTAGCTATTGAATTTTATCATTGCATTCACTATTGAAGATTTTTCTTGTTGTTAAGAACCCAAAAGAAACAAGATCAAGCAAACATTTAGACATGGATCATCTTATGACCCATGTCTTTAATTCAAACAACATTTTAAAAATCAAACCCTACCTATCCTTTCCAAACCCCCATGTTCAGTGACCCGATCTACATTATGTTCCCTCTATGTTCATTCTCTCTCTCCCAAATTTCTAGTCATTCGTGTTCATTCTCTCTCTAGTTCCTACCATTGTACTTACCTCACAATACCCAATAAGTTTTCTCTATCTCCTTGAATTTATATTCATCGAGAGAATGTGGGTTCACCACTTACAAACCCACATTCTCTCTAGTTTCGTATATCGCTGTAGTGGCATGCTCTTTCTTTGTGCACGACGGAGTTTCCTTTTGAAGAAATAATCACTGTTGTTGATTCTATATGTCTGCATGAGATAGGAGAAGAGAACCATGTAATGAGGGTAGCAAATCAGTGGGAGTGAGGTAGGAAAGATCATGCCTTATAACGAGACACAGTGAATAGGTTTCCCTTGATTTTATTATAAGAATATTCAACTCTTCTTATTCTTTGTATCTTTTTATTCGTCTTTCAACTTCAGTGAATTAAGACAAACCAAGTATGAGATTACTTTTTAATATTGCTTGAAAGTTGTTGGTTCCCTTTTTTTTGGCTCATTGATACATAGAAAGATGCTTTTACTATCATTATTTGATATTTTGGGGAGAAATACTAAGTTGGCATATTAGCCTCTGATATGATTTTAGATGAAAATGACCTTTTTAATTCTTTCATTTTTTCTTTTGAATCTTTGTAGGGGTAAACTTGCTCTGATTTTGATCCATTTCATAGAAACAAAGATAAACTGCAGTTCTATCTTATTTGTATGTGTGTGTAAGCTGAAGTTGTTTCAATTTCTTCTTTCTTCTTTCTTGTCTTGGCTAGTCTAGTTTATGACATTACACATTTGTTACTAGATAGTTTGTTGCATCCTATAAACTTGATAACTCATTGTTGCATATTTTAATAGAATGCATGTGGAGGTTGTTTAATGCTTTATAGAATATCTGACATTGTCGTAGAGTTCTTTGTAGTACATACCTCATATGCCAAAGTAAAAAAAAACTAGTTTTGAGGATATATAAATGTCAGTTAATGCTTGATATACTTCACTAATATGTTTTGTTAAATACATGTAGAGAATTATAAATGTCGGTTAAGGTTCATCAATCACCATTGTTACAAGAAGGTTGGATATGAACCTAGAAATCATTGTTTCAGTTGAAATTGATGCGAATAATCATTTTATAAGTGAATATTGTAATTATATGAATGTTGAACTAATCAAATTGGGAATAAGTAATGAGAAAGAAAATATGTGTGATCCAAGGAGAAGAGTAAGAAATGAGTAAAAGTTCAACAGTTATAGTCTTAATGGAGTATTTATGAAGGGAAAAAATGATTGAAATGCAAATTCCAATGGTTTCACTAGACATATACCCTCTATTTGCATACAATTTGATAGATATGAGGATATATATCATTTTATAATTTATATGCTAAGTATGAGGCTTTAGAATATGAAAGCATACTTCAAGAAAGAAGAGAGTTGTGCTATATTGGGCATTGTTCATATTCAACAAGAAAGAGTTCAAAAATCCAAAGATAGGTGAACAATCATCAAGAATTATTAGAAGGGCAAGATATACTCAAAGATAAATAAGTGAGTTGTTAAAGTACATCATGTGGTTCACAATGATATGTCGCATTCACCAAAAAAATGTACATGCAATTCACATAAAAGGGTGATAGACTCATGACATAAATTAGTGTTTAGATATGAGGTAGATGGTATTGATAATATATTATTTAATAAAGAACATGTTTATGCTTATCTTTTAAAACATAAAGACAATTATTTGGGAAAGGATTGTTGAATTACATTAACATTCTTTTAGAAAAAGTAAGTAAAAAATCTTAGCTTTTATTATGCAATTCAAACTAATGAGCATAGTCAAGTAACAAATTGTTTTTTGGTGGATGCTACAACACGTGAAGATTATTATTATTTTGGTGATGTTTCTTTTGATACCACCTATAAAAACAAATATTTAATTCCTTTTGTAATACGTTATTTGGATGTGCTTGCTTGGTGATGAAAAAAGCATCATTTTCTTGGTTGTTTAATGAATGGTTGATTGTGATGGATAATAAACCTCTAAGTGCAATAATCACGTATCAAGATATTGTCATGAAATCAAGGATAAGGAAGGTATTTCGAAACACAAGTCATCATTGTGTCTTTTGCACATGATGCAAAATGCTCTAAAGCATGAAAAGTTTTACATACACAATTTAGTAGCAAATGATATACATCTTTTTATTTATCAAAAATCAAAGAAGAATTTGATGATAGGTGACAAGAGATGACTAACCTATTCTCTAAATTGCTTCAAAATAGTTAGATGAATGGTCTTTGGGTTGATTGTGCTTTGTGATCTTATCATTTACTCACTTAACACATTTATGGTAGAAACATCTACAACTCAACCGAGTGAGCATAAACCAAATGTTTAAAAAGTGGGTTGATGTAAGCAGTCTATTATATATTTTTGTAGAAAGATTTCAACAACCAGATGATAGGAAGCATAATAGGGACAAAAGGTTTGACTATCAAACGAAGAATGTGGTTCAATCTTGTTCTGTAGAGAACCCCTCGTTATTTCATATCAAAGATACATTTGCACCATCAACTTTTGAGAAGTTTCAAAAAGAGTTTGAAAAGTTGGTAAATTATGATGTTATCCTAGACTCTAGTGATAAAGGTATTAGAATCTATAAAGTACTTCATTACCAAGCAAATGGTAAAGAAAAATTATATAATATCTTATTTATAATGTGGAAGCAAGAACTCCCTACTTGTTGTTGTTTGTGGCATTTTGCAAGTATTGTTTGCTGATCGATGTTAGTTGTATTTAGAATTGAGCAAGTTTATTGGCTTTTTGAGCATTATATTTTTAAAAGGTGGACCAGATGATCAAAGACAGGTTCACTAAATTGTTTTGCTATTATAAGTACATCAATCCAACAAGAAAGTCCCATCCTTCAAAACAACCTTGTTTTCTTTTTTAAAGTTCACAAATCCCTAAAATAAGCCTTAAGCTAAAATAAGACTCATCGCTATGCAATGGATGCTCTTGATAGATTATGCATATAATTTAAAAGAATGAATGAGGAGTTAGATGAGTTAATGACCACAAAAAATTATGAAAATAAAGTCGCATCAGATAATATTAAGTAGAATCTCTCATTACGTGGATGTAATATTGTAATACACTCTACTAATTCTAATAAGAGTCATGAATTTGTTTTGCAAGATTGTGGTCCAGTTCACACATAAGGAAGATGTGTATGTTTTGCAAGAGTCATGCAACAGCGTATAATAGGATTTGTGAAACATGTTAGTGTTTAGGTCATGACTCATGTACATGCCCTTACAATTTGAAAGATATGTATATTTTCAAATTCAACAATATATGCTATTTTTTGCATTCAATAATTATAAATATTTTTATTGCATGTCTTACCACAAAATATTTCCCAAGAAATAGTTGTCGTTAAGCCACCTATGAAATGCAATTCTTACAATAGTATGGGTCATAATAAAGGAATTGTAAAAATGTGATTGGTATGTTATTCTTTAATACATTTATACGATTAGTTTTATTGTTATCATATCTTATTGTTCTTTATTAGCATTTTAGGTATTGCTGAAGAGCTAAATAATGATCCTTGATAATGTTCGGAACAAAATTCAGCTTCTATAATCATTTGAAAAATAAATTTTCAAAGGTACTTTTTCTACATTACATGTTGATAGGTTATGTACTTTTTCTACATTACATTTCTATAGGCCTTGAATTGGTTCATTTTTTGAGCAAGACAACCCTAAGAAGAAGTGCTATGTCACACATCAGTATCAACTTTGCAAAAGATAAATTAATATCATACTTGTTCAAATAGTGATTCTTTTGTCTACCCATTCAATTCTTCATTTGAATAAAGCAATTGACACTTGCTTTGTGCATGCAAAAGGAAGATGACTCATTCATAGCTACAAGGTCAACAGAATTACTCCAAGGATTTCTCATCTATTATGTGCAAAAAACATATTCCTTTTGTAGAGATGTGTTGCAGAAGAAAAGCAGACTCAGAAGATCCTTGCTATATTTAAACAAACAACGATCAATAACATGTACAAGATGGCATATAGGAGATGGGAACTCTATCAAAGCTTTCGATGACCCATTGACCAAATGGTGGCATCCCCTCATTATAGATTCACAAGAATGAAATATGAACAAATTCTACCACATTTTATTGCAATTTCTAATTTCCAATATGAATGTTATTATATTTTTAAACAACTACATTGTTATGTTAACTATATACCAACTCCCATAATAAACATTGTAACATTGTTTCTTTTTATGATTGGCTAAATTTGTGATTTTGCACCCACTTTTGGCTTGCTTTCAAATGAATACTTTGATGGGTTTGGATAATGAAATTCTATTGAAACAATACTATATCATTTCCTTACACTGAGTATGATTGCTAGGGCATACATGCTTGGTTTCAATCTTCCAATTTAAACAATGTTATGTCATGGTTTTAAACAATGCTATTTTGTGCTCACTTTGTTAGGATCCCCTCGCCACATGATCATAACATCACATACTTTCAAGCACCATGTGCTAGAATTGTGTTGCATACAATGAAAAGGAAATCTTCTTGAAGCTTCTCATAATAAATTGTTATGCTCGCATTCAAATGTTAAGAGGGCAATCTCTTGGGAGTGGCAAGGAGGGATCCATCTATTAGAGGAGGGCAATCTCTTGGGAACTGCATTGTTATTGTCCATGTACCTACCAAAACTTTACTTATTAGGGGATGCACAAGAGGGCTTCATACAACAAATATACAATCAAAGTAAATAGAGAAGCCACACTTCTTTTGAATAGTTTTCTCAATGATTCACTCATCTTTAATGACAATGAACAACCAAGCATCATAACAATCTAATATCAACATTTATAAGCCTTAACCATGTTTACATAAGCAAGACAACAATCAAATGATTCATAAGCTAGATAAAAATCACAAATGATGTTCACTATGAAGATTCAATATGGAATGATGTGTAAGCAAATGATATATATAATTTATATTTACATTCTTCTTGCATTCTCAATTTTTTTACACTTCGCTTTGACATTTTGTGGTACTTTCAAAGCCATTTTTGAAATCTCCAATAATGTGTTCAATAAAACTTATTTTTCAGCTTTTAATATATCCATTTCTCTTCTAAACATTGTTATCTCTTCACGAGTCAACTCCAACTCATTTGCATAATTTGAAGATGGTCTATCTTATGCCTCATGACACCATTTAAAGTAGTTGCAACTACCATTGTCCTAAATACTTTCATAATGTAAAGAAAGGATTAGTATATGTAAACCAAATATATAGAAAAGCCAACAACGACTTATCCAATTATGATATCGATAGAACATTTTGTTAGGGTGTTTCATAGTCTTTGCCACGAAGACTTTGCAATCCAAAGGTGGTTGATATTTACAAAACATCTTCAAGTGCAACTTAATAATGTGTACTAATAATCCCTGCATACATAGGGACTTTTTCTATGGAAGAACATACATGGAGAAAGAAAAGAACATCCAGTGAAGAATAAAAAAGAAATTCATGATAGAAACAAAGTATTAAGTACTATCTAAATGTGAGTTGCTATCATCATTCAAGAGAAAACTGAACAAAATAAATATAACCAAGAACAACTTCTCACGATTAAGTGAGACTATTTTGAAGTTCTTATAGACACACACAACCATAAAATCATAAAGCTTTCAAATTCAAGAACATGTATAAAATAGACAATCTTCTCTTGACAGAGGTTTTCTTATCCTATAAATGAACTCCATGTAGTAACCCATCACTTAAAATAAAGTCTAAATACAAAGCCAAAAATGTACCACACCAACATAAGTATCCCAAGAGCTTGCCATGGAAAGGAATTAAGCACACAGAAATAGAAGTTCAATAATTCTTAGAACTCTGAGTAAACAAAAATAAACAAGTAGATATCATCAAGACAATATTCATAAAGAAGGAAATTTTCATATGAAATCATATCGTATGCTAAACTTTTTGGACCTAAAATGATCTCGTTTAATGCTTGAACCTTAATCCCGACAATATTAGATCCCCCCTCTCATGCATATTTATATTCAAAAGCTTAATCTGTCAACTTGGATATTTTTCCTTAAAATATCAGATAATAATAGCATAAGTATCTTTCAATGTACCAATGAGCCGAAAAAGGAACCAACAACCTTCAAGCAATATCAAAACGTAATCTCATACTTGTTCCATCTTAATTGACTAAAGCTTAAACATGAAAAGAAAAATGCAAAGGACAAGAAGAGCTTAATATTCTTATAATAACATCAAAAGAATTTGTTCAATATCTCTGTTGAACGGCATGGTTCTTCCGTCTCACTCCCACCGATCTGCTCCAATACGGTTCCATTCTCCTTCCTTAGAATAACAATTGTTTCTTTAAAAGGAAACTCCATCATGCTCAAAGAGAGAGAGCATGCCACTATTGCGATATACACAGCTAGAGAGAATGTGGGTTTGCAAGTGGTGAACCGACATTCTCTCAATAAATATAAGATTCAAGTGTAGAGAGAGAGAGAGACAGAAATTACCGGTTACTGTGAGGAGGTAAGCACGTCATTCCTCACAAATCTCGTAGGAACCAGAGTGAGAGAGAGAACATGGATAACAAAAAATTTGAGGGGAGAGAGTGGGAGAACATGGAGGGAACTAGAAATTTGGAGAGAGAATCCAAAATTATTTTAAAAGGCCTCATTTCTGGCTATACATCTTAGTGGTCCAGATTTGTTGGTAATTGCTTGCATCTAAATTGCTAGCATATATGTCTCTCTCTATATATTTATACATATATATATATATATGTACTTTTGATTTAGTAGACAAACAAACTTACATAGATGCTACAATCACTAGACTCAGATTACAAAGTAATTGGATCCAGAACATAAGTTGGTTCTTCACAAAACCTCTAATTCCTTAGGTCAATATTCTAAAACCTTGTTTTAGCCTAAACCCACAATTGGCCAAAAAGTGAGCACCTGTATTTTTCGCTTGTGTTATGCAAGATATATGTACATCATTGTTGTGCCTAATGGTATGGACAATTTGGTTAACAGTATGCACAATGTGTAAGGGCTCCGGTCTATGTTTCCTGGCGACCATATGAAGGGTTGCATCTGAATCAGAGTAGCATTGCTCGCAACCATACTCTAATACAATCGTGATTCCTTTCTGCAGAGCTATTAAAGTAGCCTGCATGTCGCTGATTGCATCGACATATTCAGAAAAACCTGAAACCCATTTATCCTTGTGACAAATAAGCACATCGCCAATACCATCACTGATCCTGTTGCTACAAACAATTTGGTGAAGTTATCTTGTAATTGGGTGCTTTTGACCATATATATGTATGTATATATATAGGGAAGACATAAGTGGTCCACCATCGGATTGGACTTGGACTGGGACTGGTTGCCACCAGATCGCAGGTCATTGAGTTGGTATTGTAATTTGTTGGTGCTAGCTAGGGCCTATATTTTAATTATTATTTTAAGATTAAATTCAAAGTACTGAATGTAATGTTGAGGTTCTCTTTGAGGCATATACACACTCACCAACATAATAAAATCTAGTACAACTAAAATATAAAGAACCACACACACACACACACACATATATATATATAAGGCACTAAAGGAAAGGCATAAGTGGTCGACATGGAGATCGGATTGGACTGGTTGCCACCAGGTCGCAGGACATTGAGCTGGCATCGTAACTTGTTGGCGCTAGCTAGGGCCTATATTTTAATTATTATTTTAAGATTGAATTCAAAGCACTGAATGTAATGTTGAAGTTCTCTTTGATGCATACAGACACTCACCAACCTAATAAAATCTAGTGCAATTAAAATATGAAGTACCAAAATGACCATAAATGTCAAAAATGACACAAAAAAGAGAGTCAAGACGCCATGAAGCCTTTCTAACTTGAACTGTCCAGTGCAGATTCTACTAATGGCTTATAATCTGGGTATGATGGGTTTTCTCTATCCTTCAGTCCGAGTTGAATTAAATTACCATATAGTACTTAGCTAATCAGCAGTTCACATAAATGCATATGAACGTGTATAAAACTGATCCCGTCACGGCCCCTCCCTCTATATATTAGAGCATTACTCAAATGGTGTGGTTGTTAATGAGAAACAACGAAAGCCAGTGAATATGGAGTAATTACCAACTGAGGAAACGGCATGCAGCTCTGTTCCATGACGACAGAATTTCCGGCTGGCAAGAAAAAGCACCGGTTCACCGAGAGACGTGCAAACCCCAGGAGAAGAGCGGACGAGCAGAACCAGCGACTCAATGAATGCCAAAAATGAATGAACTCGTATCTCCCTCAATCTTATCATATTTATCTTTACCCGAGCGTAAGGAAAGAAGTAATGAAAAAAAGACAAGTAAACAGAACTTTCTTATAGGGAATCTGGAGGGTTATGGAGAGAAATTAAAATTCCAACCTGAAAAGGACTGCTAATCATCTTTTAAAAGGACTTATCATTTCTTGCTTTACTAAAACCGACGCAATTTTTACATAGATAACCGTGAGTTGTAAATGGATCAAATTTGTGTCAATATCCTGACCCGAATCGATGGGTGCTGGCAGTGACCAATCTAGAAACACCTTTTAGGTCAAGCCGAATATATATATATATATATATATAGTACGTCAAGAAGGAACTGGAGTTGCTGTAAACTCGAAAATACTTCAAGAAATAAAGTGGGGTTTTTAATTTGTTGGTTTTCCAGAAATTTAGTAAGGCATTTATCATATGCATTTTCCTTTTATGCTTTTTGACTGTTGAATATTTCATGGATGTTGAAATCTACACACATGACAGAAAAATCGATCATTAATATGGACATAAATTTCAAGATTCAGGTGCATGGACATGAACATACGTATCCTACATACCTATGATACATGTATCCGAATCTGGCATACCTATTATGCTACTATTACTCACATATCCGAATCTTTCAAAACCCAAACTGCAGCGTTTCTCCAAGTGTCATATATATATATAAGTGATGAAATGGGTCAGAATGTATGATCACAATGGTGATCAAGTTCAAAATGATATCAAATGTGTATCATTTGCATGTCAAAATTAGATACACATTGTCTTGTAGAATGTATCAATAATTATTAGTAATGTGTTAACTGCTTACTGATGTTTCTTATTTTCTCTCTATGAATCAAGTCAAATATGGATGCATCCAAGAGTATTATAGCTGATCTGAACAAGGGGGGATAAGCTGAATAGTGACAACTATGAAATCTGGCACTATAAAATTTGGTTTCTTCTCGAGGAGCAGGAACTCACAGAGGTCTTGATGCATGAGATGGTGGCTCCTTGGGGGACTCCATTGTGCAAGGTAGATGGGATCAATAGGCTTATCAAGCATGGAAAAAGAAAGATAGCCAAGATAGGGCTATACTTATCAGCTGCTTGAATGATGAGTTGATCCTGGTGTACAAGTGGTACCCTACAGCCATGACAATGTGGCTCATAGGATCATTTTGGAAACATATATGCACCAATCACTTATAGGTTCATTACCTATAAGAAGTGAGTTGTCTACACTATGAAAAACACTTACGGGAATTAATTGTATGGTGTGACACAACAATTGAAACATGTTGGACATCCATTGTCAAATGAACCCCAAGTTCTTGGGGTCATTCAGTCTCTCTCTGATTGATGGGCGACCATGAAGACATTCCTCACTCATGAAGAGGGTATTCGTACATTTGCTGATGTTAGTAGTGATTGTGAGTTGAGAGAAGAATTGCAAGGGCTACGGGCTCATAATCTAGTGATGCTTATGTTGCGTAGTTGGGCAAGGATTTCCAAGCTCTTAAAGGCAAGTGGAAAAGGCATCACAATGTAATTAAGAGACACAGGAATGATAAACCCCAAAACAAGGTGCAAAAGTGAAAGAAAAAGATACACAAAACCAAGGCGAACTGCTATGCTTATGGACAGCTTGGTCATTTCATTCACAAGTGTGAGGAGCAAAAGGTATGTCCTAATCTTTGCATACATTGTCCTATTTATGTCTTTTCAACTATTATTCTCACTTATTTCTTTCCTTTGTAGATTGTAGACTCGGGAGCCACAACCCATGTAGCTCAAGACAAGAGCACTTTTGTAGAGTTTTGTTGGTTGAGTGCTAATGCAAGAAGAATATACATGGAGAATTGTTCATGAGTGAATGCTAAAGAAATAGACTCCTGCAAGCTAGAGTTGCATGGTGTCTAGACTCTTTATCTTCATGATATCTTTTCTGCACTAGATATATGCTAGAACTTTATATCAATTCTGTGTTTAGGACGTTTAGACTATGTATTGTCATTTGAAATTTCTACTGTGTACTGTTATGAGAACCCTATGGTAGGATCAGGATTTGTTTTGAATGACTTATAATGTACTAGGTACTATGCTTGTGGGCAGTAATGTGGTTAATGGTTTATCTTTTTTTTTGTGACATCTTGTTATAATGTTAATGATGCAAATGTATGGCATGCCAAGTTAGGACACATAGAGCAAGAGAGGATATTTTAGGATCACTAACCCAAGTTGAGTTGCTTGTGTGTGAGTTTTGTTTGGCAAGCAAACCACAAAAAGGCCACTTGATAAGGCTATGAGAGAGGGCTTTTCATCTTGTTATAATGTTAATGATGCAAATGTATGGCATGCCAAGTTAGGACACATAGAGCAAGAGAGGATATTTTAGGATCACTAACCCGAGTTGAGTTGCTTGTGTGTGAGTTTTGTTTGGCAAGCAAACCACAAAAAGGCCACTTGATAAGGCTATGAGAGAGGGCTTTTCACTGCAATTAATTCATGCAGACATTTGTGATACAAATGGAGTTGCTTATTTTATAACATTCAAAGATGATTATGCACATTATGATTATATCTATCTGGTATAAGTATGAGGCACTAGAATGCTTCACAAGATACTTAAATGAAGTTGAGAATCAATTAGACAAAAGAGTTAAAATTCTAAGGATTGATTGAGGATGCTAGTACCTATTTGAACAGTTTAAAGATCTTTGTTTTAAATAGAGTACTACGAGACAACTTACTACTCCAACAACTCCACAACAAAATGGACTTCTTAAAAGAAGAAATAGGACTCTATTGGAAATGGTTAGGTCAATGATGGCACAAGCTAACATACCAATTTCCCAGTAGAAAAAGTGTTATTATTTGGGACATATATTCTCAATTGTGTTCTTTCAAAGTGTGTTTCACATACCCTTTATAAACTTTGAATAGGTGGGAGACCTGACGTAGATATTTGAAATTGTGCATTTGTACTGCATATGTTCACCAAGCCTCGCCCAAATATTGCAAGTTAGCTCCACGAGGAAAGAAATGTATCTTCATTAGATACTTCGAGCACTCAAAAAGCAATGTGTTCATTGGAGAACATGTAGATGGTTGTAATACAGAATTGGAGTCTCATGATGTGATCTTTCTAGAAAATAACTTTCTTAAAATAGGAGAAATTGATAAAAAATTCTCATTTTCTATGATGGATAAGCCTAGCATCTCAAATTCATTTGTTGGAGATAATCATGAAATCATATAAGATCTTGATCCTAGTAGGAGCAATCCATCAATCGGAAAAAGGGTTCTAGAAAATGAACTTTAAAGAAGTAGTCAACAAAGTATACCTAAGCATCACTTTGACATTGATAGAGAGACCTTTATTTTTACTCCAGTTGATGGTGAGAAATGCAAAACTGTTCAGGAAGCTCTTATGGGTTGTGCCAAGGACCAATATAAAAATATCATAGGAGATGAAATGGAATGCATGAAGACCAATAGGTTCTGAGACTTAGTTGATCTACCAAGAGTAGGAGGATCATTAGGAACGTGGATTCTCAAAATAAAATGAAAACTTGATGTCTCGATTGAGTGAGAGTGATATAAGGCTTGTTTGGTAGCAAAAGGCTATTCCCAGTTAGAGGGAACAAACTATAAAGAGACCTTCTCCCCACCTTTATTCGTCTACTTATAGTTATAGTAGCTAATTTGGACTTAGAAATACATTAAATGGACATTAAAAATATATTTCTTAATAGAAATTTGGATGAGGAGATCTATATGGTCTCAAGCAGTCTTTTTTCAGGTAGTAAGTACCTAAGGTTTCACCATGAGGTGATATCCTATAACTTTGTAATGATCAAGGAGGATTATTGTGTATTTGTGAAATGATCCAAAAGGATGTCTGTGATTTTGTCGTTGTAGTAGATGATATTTTGTTGGCCGAAAATAGTACAATATCTAACAAACTATAAAACAATAGTTATTGTCGAGTTTAGATATGAAAGACATGGGGAATGCTAGTTTTATCCTCATAGTTAAGATCCGTAGGGTTTGCTCAAGACATATCTTGGCTCTTTGATAAGAACTATATATTAAGAAGGTTCTTGAGTGCTTCATGATAGCCTACTGCAAGCCTATGGATACTCCCATTGATAAAGGCAAGAGCCTAAGCCTATAGATATTCCCATTAAAAAGGATGAAATGAAGGATATAAAGAGAGTCCCATATGCAAGCGCAATAGGTAGTCTTATGTACACTATGATATGTACAAGTCTAGATATCAGTTGTACAGTAGGTCTGTTAAGTAGGTATCAATTAAATCTTGGAGGAGAACATTGGAGAGCAGTGAAAAGAATTTTGAGATACCTTCAGGGGAACTACAAATTTCTCCTTATGTTATGAAGGAGGAGACTTGTGTTTAGTGGGATATAAAAATATTGATTGGGGTAACAATCTAGATGAATGCAAATCCACTTTGAGTTTTGTCTTTTTGCTCAAATGGTACCATATCATGGAGTAGCAATAAAGAAACTTGCATATCCTTATCTATGACATAGGATAAGTTCATTGAATGCTCAACAATTATTTGGCTTAAGAGTTTTCTTAATGAGTTAAGAGTCGTAGCAAATAGTGGGAAGCCAGTTACTATTTATTATGATAGTCAGGCAGCCATTGCTTACACAAGAAACCCCAAGTATCATTGCAAATCCAAACACATTGATACTAGATATATTTTGTGAGAGACATCATTAGCAAAGGTGATGTGCCTATTAAGTATATATCTACATTCAACATGGTAGAAAATCCCCTTATTCAACTCATTGTGAGAAACTCATTTGTTAAACATGTAGAGTGTAGGGTTTTGTATAGATTGTAATCATTTCCTCATATATACTATGTTGTACGACTTGATGTTCTATTATCCCATATGTAATTCAAATGCAGTGGGTTTGATTTAGTTATGACCATGAATATGAGACTTATCATGTTCTTTGTTAAAATGTTATTATAAAAAGGTATGTCATATAAGCAATATGGTTGTTTCTCATATGAGCAGCCACCCTTATATTTGACTGAGTAGGGATGAGACATTTTCTTGGCATAAAAGGCTTTGACAGAGGTCGTTCTTAAAACAAGTCACCTTGAAATGTGTTCAAGATGAGGTTGATTTTGATGTGACTGACATGGATGACTTACAATCCATGTTGCCTATTTGTAGCCAGATATGAGATCTTAGAAATCACTTACATTTTTTTAATGAGATCATCTTGTTGGTTCTGTCTTTGAGATTCCTAGGTAATCTTAAGTGTAGACTAGGCCAATATATTACGGTGTTAGAAAAATTTGACATATGCCCTTCATGAATAATAAGGGAGTAACATCATGGCACATGTTTCATACCACATATGAAATTCAACTTTGATTTAGTATATTGAAACGATATGTATATGTTATACTTTAAGTCTTCCCTGTACCCCACTATGTCATACTCAAAGCCTATTAGTAGGTTTCTTTTGGTATTCTCATCACTCTTAGATGTTTATCAAAATCTTGGTTCAGTGTATGTTGCTTTAGGATGCCAACCTATGGTCATGAATGATTAAACCTATGGGGTATGTCTTGCTTGTCGTGAACTTGTTCATTGTATGGCACACACTTGTATATAAAATTTAGAGAAGTAATGTTAATGGTCCCGTGAGTCATAATCATAAGGCAAGCCTATGAATGGCCATTATGTGTAGGTGGGAGATGGTGGAATTATGTATACTATAAGGAATGCTCATTATGTGCAAGTGGGAGACGAGGGAATTATATGTACCCATTAAAAAAATTTATATCAAGCTCTACCTTTATACAAGATAAAAGAGGAAACAAGTACAAGAGGAAAATAAGTTTCTCTTTGGGTAATAGTAAATGTGAGAAAGTGGATTGTCATTCTGTTGTTTTGAGAAAAAACACACCATTAGGAGACATCACTTGGGTTGAAGAGCGACGCGTTGTAGAAAGAGGCAGGTTCGTTCTTGGTGATCCCCCTGACTTTATACGAGGTAAAGAGAAAACGATTATAAGAGGAAAATCAGTTTCTCTTCTGATAATAGTAAATGCATCATTTTCCTGATTGAGAAAGTGGACTGTCATTCTGTTTTTTGAGAAAAGATACACAGACATCATTTCGATTGAAGAGTGAAAATACAGAGGCACGGTTGTCGTCGCCTTAGACAGACAAAAGTTTTGAGATCAAGCGGCAAATCATCCAAGGTTAATAATACCTATAAGATTTGCTTCCATTGTGTTATTTTCCAGAATCCTATGTGTGTGCGTGCTCGTTTAGTGGCTTGGAACAACGAAAGTTGATTTTAAATTTGGATTCAAATCCAAACTCTGAGAGAGTGGAATGCACTCATTCGGGCCTGCTTATGGGGTTATTTAAACCCACCGTCTTCATAGCGTTCCCACCCAGCTTTCCTGCCTTTGAACCTCCCGATCTCTACCACTGTCCTTCCCTACTTCCTCAGACCAACAGCAACCACCAACGCCAACAATTTCATACCTCTACAGGACACTGATGATCGGCAACGGAATCACGGCAGATATTTTTGGGTGAGTGTTACTAACCATCGCAACCGACGATGAGATTCCGGTGGATATTTTTGGGTGTGGATTGAAAACAGAGGAGATTCCAAAGAATATCGTTGGAACGAGAAGTTCAGAGGATGATGAGACCGCATTTTCTCGATATGAGGACATTCGATGTTATTGAAAGAAATCCCTTAAAAAAATTACCAACAACCATTTGTATAATGGAGACAACCATTCTAAGAATAGTGAAGAGCTACAACTCTCTTCACTTGAGGTATCCCTTAGTGACAATCATCCAACGTTTAACATGCTGCTAAAGAGTAACAACTCTTCAACAGTAGGCCTCTTGATGTTTTACAGAGATATAGAAGCGTTGGAAAATCATCCATGCCTATGAGGTTCACTAGTTTCTTACTGCAGACGGCTTGGGAAATCATCCATTAGAGATCTTATCATTTTGTGACCCTTAAAAGTTTCCCTATTTCTATCATGCGTAAGAATGCGTTGGAAACAGCTCAAATAAATATACATGAATTTCGAATCTTTATAGCTAAATCCCAATGATCACTAGCCATTTAGAAGCCAAAGAACGTATACAAAAACATATGGAAAACTCTCATTTCTTTGGCTAAACTCACCAAATAGCCATATAGAGGCAAAAGAGTATAAAAAAGATCAAATGTCATCATTTCCTTGGTTAAATCTGAATGGTCAGCAATGCAAAATGTAGACAACTCTGTCTGTTTCGCAAACAAATATCACTCTCGAGGCCAATTTCTTGTGTGATTCATTGGTTCAGCTGATCGAGCTTCTTAGAAAGTAGCATGTCCATTCCTTTTGTGGCTACGTTCATCCAATGCTTCAGCTGCCTTCCGCAACACCACAAACCCAAATGCTCCAATGTCATGGGGAACTTCTCCATCAAACTAAGATTAGGATGCTTGAGAATAGCAGTTGACATCTTGCTGGAGAGGAGGTCATGTCCCTAGCATGTATAGAAGTGAAATAATAAAAGACACCAAGCCAAGGAATCTACCAGAATCATCTCTGCAATCTTTTGTTTAGAGTTGAGGCACTGCATAGATCATGAAAAAGAGCCAAAGAGGTTAGGAGGCCTAGCTTGATTGGCAAGGTCTCCAGAAAACAGAAATAAAGAGGTAAAGACCTACCAAAACCATTGCTAATATCAATCATTCATATGCAGTCTCTGCAAACTGAGTTCAATGGTGAAACATTGCTCTCGAACACATCAGGAAAGATGCCTAGGTAAAATTCTTTCAGATAAGAGACAATTCTCGCCCTCAAACACAGCTTCTAAATTCCTTTAATTCACAGTTGGAAGCTAAGAGAAAATTCTTGCAGATAAATTTGTTAGAAAAATTGGGTCAGAACTCACAAGAATAATTAGGGCTATGAAGTTTCCAAGTCATTTGAATGCTATTAAACCACTTCAGAAAATAAATGTTCAGAAGCAGATTGTTGCAACAACAAGCATGTGATGGCAAATCAATACATGCATACCTGATTTCAAAGGGAACCACATTCTTACTACAAATGATTCCATGAAACTTGCACACGTGTGGTGCATGATACTAACTGCCTCACAGAAGAATTTATTTCATGATAACATTACTGGTTCGTCCATTAATACTCTGAAAACTGAGGAGTATAAATGAAATTATGGAAATAGAAGCATGTTGCTTTGGGAAGGATGAATCACTCCCTTTGAAAACATCTAAAGTGTGATTTGTGATTTGACAACACAAGCAATAAGGAAACCAAAATATAGTTTTTCAAATATATTGTCAAAATAGGGGGAGAGGGACTAGCGAATATATATATATATATAGTTTGATATTAATCTTCCTAATCCTCATTCTGATTGTTGTGCAAGCTATCTAACTTTTCCTTTATGATAGCTTGATATACAGTATTTATCAGTCATCCGTGGAGATTGAGCCAAGTGCTCAAACTGTGCCACACAAACTGAACGTTAGCTGCTTTTCAAATATACAATTAACTTTCATGGACTTAGTGCTGATACAAAGTAAACCCAGACAAAGACATGAGTGCACATGCAAATAGGAACAAGCCAAACAAATGGGTAAGGAACGCATTCTCGCATTTGTTTGTTCCACAGAGAGAGAGCGAGGGAAGGGAGCTGGGAGAAAAGAAATGCTCTCCATTCTAGTGGGTGGTGCTTGAATGTGGTTAGCACCATTCTGCGGTGGTGCGACATTCTACGAAGACTGGTGGAAGGTGGCTGTGCTCAATCAATAGGAGCTGCGTGAAGAAGTGTGAAGGGGTGCACAAGTTAAAGGAAGCTGAGGTGCACTAGTGGGAAAGAAAGTAGAAAATGTGGGTCCAAATAACCCCATCCAAGGCCATGCGCATCATTTGTGATGGATGGCCCATTTTTGTCTGGAACGCCTGGCTCAAAAGCTGGGCCTGCTTAACGGAGAGAGAGAAAGAGGAGCTGGGAGAAAAGAAATGCACACGGTTCTAGTTGGTGGCATTTGATGGTGGTGTAGACACGGAAAATCCTCACTTCTCGTTCTTAGGCCTGAAGCGAATCTTTTCGTATGTCTAAGTCATATTTTTAACAAAAGTGCGTGCCAGCTAGCTTGCTTAAGCTAGCGAAGAAAAGTTTTGAAATCTGACTTCTATCGGGGCGACTGTGAGCAAGTGAGCTCTTTTCGTCGCAAACCTTCTTGTACCGATGCGCAAGGGTCAGTCTGTACGCTTGGCAAAGTCTTTTAAAATGTAAACCTCTTCGAAAAATACCCTAAGTGTTTGGGCTTTTGTATGATTGCAAATTTTATTACACGTGGGATTTGCACGTGCCTATGTCTTTCTTTTTATTTTTTTTTAGGGCCAACTAGGTGTGTGCAAAGTGACCTAAGTTGAGCGATTTTTGAGCGGGAGTGTGGGGTTTGCTTTGATGCAATATGCGTCCTAACTCGTGGTATGGCGTATATGCAATGCAAACTCAAGCAACTCCAAAGGGAAAACCCGAATTGAAAGACAATGCGGAAGGGAAATGACTTAATGTAAATTGCAAAAGGGAAATTGCAAATATCTTAAGAGCGAAAAGGCTCAATTGTGCAAGTGTGTGTCGTGTATATATGTAAAGACTACGCACACTGTTGAACCTTAAAACCCAAATCTTAAAGACATAGCCGAAGGAAAATACTTATAATATATATGGTCCCGAAGGTCGCCAACGTGTGCGTGGGTATTGTGTGTATATTGAAAGACAACTCACACGACTTATAATGAAACCAAATATAATTGCAATAGGCTTTGACTAAGGTCTTGGGAGTAAGAGCGGAAGCTCAATGTGTGTGAGTATAGAATTGAAATACTACGCACACAACTTGAATGAAACCCAAATATAATTGCAATAGGCCTTGACTAAGGTCTTGGGAGTAAGAGCGAAAGCTCAATGTGTGTGAGTGTAGAATTGAAATACTACGCACATGACATGAATTTAAACACCCCAAAACGAAATTGCAATGGGCCTTTACTAAGGTCTTGGGAGTAAGAGCGAAAGCTCAATGTGTGTGAGTGTGGAAATTGAAAGACAACACACACAACTTAATGAAAACCCACGCAACTTAAAACATATAGATATAACTATATCTTAAGGGCTGATTAGGCCCGTGTGTATCAAAATCGTGTGCAGCTAAGAGCGGAATAGGCTCAAGTGCACATGTGTGTGGGTGTGTCAAACCACATTATTACAAGCGGGGGGAGACAACGCTCCATTATTACAACCCCGTATCAAATTTAATTAAGCATAAGCAAGTTCATAACAAGGACCAAGTTAGGCACTTACGTATAGCTGGTCCGGGTGTGACTTGCTTGGCTTTGGCCTAGTGAGTCGCCTTGGACAGCCGAAGGGGAGCTCCTTTGGTGCGGGTGGGCGCCAAGTAGGGTCTTAGCCGAGTGGATGCTTTGATGAAGGCCAGGTGTAAGGCACAACAAAGGGGGTTGTTGAGTGAGTTGGGGGAGGTTAGGGTGTCAGCTAGGTGGTGGAAGGTTTAAGGGGTTAGGCTTAGCTAAGGGCTGAGATGGGTGGCTAAGGGAAAGTGGGGGACGTAGGGTGTGAAGTAGCCGGGTAAGAGGGGATGTCTAGGGTGCAGCAGTGGCGGGTGATGGACGGTGTGGCTGGGTAAGAGGGGGAGAGGAAGAGGAGTTAGATAGGGCAGAGATGGGGTACTAACCGGGGGTGGTGGGTGTGGTGGTGGCTAGAGGTGGTGGCAAGAGGTGACAGCCGAATGGAATTGAAAGAGGGTGGCAGCCGGGTGAAGAGTGCAGTCGGGTGGAGTGGAGATGGAGGTGGAAGATGCAGCCGGGGGTGATGGAGTGAAGGGGGTGTGTGAGAGAGGAGAGAGAGGGGTGAGAGCTGCCCAGATTTCATGCCAAACCCGCCCAAAAAGGGGGGTTTTTATAGACATGGGGTAGGATCAGTTGGGATGGTATTGGGGGGTAGATATTTAGGATGTTGTGGGCTGGGGTGGGGTGGTTTGGGTAGGTCGGCTAGGTGGGTGGTTTGGGTAGGTCGGTTAGGGTGGCTAGGATTTTAGGATTAGGGGCTAATTAGGTGGGTTAAGGTAGGATTAGGTTTAATCTAGTTAGGGTCTAAGTGGTCTAGTTAGGTGGGATAAGCTAGGTGAGGTCGGCTAGGTATAGTTAGGTGGTTTTGGGTGAGGGTGGCTAGGATTAGGTCGGGTTTAGGGGGGAATGGCTAGGTGAGGTGGGTTAGCTTAGGATTAGGTTTAGCAGCATCTCCTTGGCCTTGAACCATGGACCTAGTTGCAGCATGTTGGTGCAGCCCCAGGTTAGGTGTAGGTGCATACAAGCTTAATCCCACACTCTTAGGCTAAACCCACATGATTAACCCAAAACTTGACACAAAAGTCAAGCCCACCATATTTCTCACTCATACTTTATCCCCCATTCTCTCTCTTCCTAAGCTTTTCACGTGAATTTCTTGTGGGCCCCACCTCCATTTATGAGAAGGTGATGTGGGCCATGGATGTGGGTATTGGATTGGATCTTTGGATCCAAATCCAAATCCATATGCATGTTTGGATATGGATTTGGATATATATGGTCCAGATCTGATCCAAATTTGATTTTATGACTCCTTCATGGAATTTCGAAACGGACGGTTTGTGTGGGGCCTGACAGCATCAGTACTCCATCTTGCGTTGGGTCTTCGCCAACATTGTCGTCCGCTCTTTTTCTCACCTTCCGGAGATCATTTCAGCAAATTTATTGATAATAGGGGCTTGGATGTCCGAGATTTTGGGGATGATTCTGATATGAGAGTTGATGTGCCGGGCTAGGCATATGCTCCGGTTCCGGGCTCTCTTTTGCTTCTCTGGTCCTACTTTCATCAGGCCAAGTTGCTTTGCGGGGTTTCAAAATGCCTTTTTAAAGGTTTCAAAACATGTATAACACATATTTTAAAATATATATGATTTAAACATATGTACAGGGTTGCCTGGAAGGCTCTTGGGTTTCCAGACTCAAAATAGCCCTTTGGGGCTGCTTTTGCAAAACCAGGTAGTTTTGAGAAAATCATGGGATTTTGGGGTGTTTACAGGTAGTTACATGTGTTTTGAGGTGGTCAGCGGCATTCTACGATGATCGGTGGATGGTGGTTGTGCTCGATTGATAGAAGCAGTGTGAAGGGGGCAGACAAGTTGAGGAAGGTGAAGGGCACGAGCGGGAATGAAAGTGAAAATGTGGGTTTGATGTGATCGTTCGTGTTTTTTGTCTGGGACAACTGGCTTGGGCCGGCGGAATGGAGACAGAAAGAGAGGGGAGTTATGAAGAAAGAAATGCTCACTGTTCTCGTTGGTGGTGTGTGGAGAGGTTGATTGCTGGCCACTGATGCTCAGCGGAAACAAAAGCTAATGAGTAAGATATTGATGAACGGTTTTCACCAAGCGGTTTCTCATGAAAGAAAAATTAGGGCTTTTCGTTTGTCTTTTTGAAAATAACTGCACGTTTTTTTGTTGTTTTTAATAAAACAGAAAAACAGTTTACTAGAAATGTTTTATGCATTTCGTGATATCAAGAAAGAAGGTTCTTTCTTGATTTCTCAAGTGCTCGTTAATAGAGAAAAAAATAGTCATCTCATAACTAATATCTCCTACTTGACTACCTGAGCAAGAATATGGTACACTAGTTTTGTCTCACTATTTCATAGATTTTTAAGTTTTATATAAGAGAATTGCAACTAATATATGTTATGTAATTTTCTCTAATCATGATGTTTTTGTCCATAATAAACACATAATGTGATTTTACACTAAGACTTTTAGGCATATCTCAAGCTCATGTGTTTAACATGCTTCATATATGTAAACATTCAAAATTTTCTTAAGAAAATATGATAACATGTATAGTGCGAATATGATACAATTCTCTCACTATTTTATGGATTTCCAAGTCCTGCCATTTTCACTTGTAAGAGAATTGCAGTTAATACATGTTATACAATTTTTTGTAATCACTATGTTTTTCCTACATAACAACCACACAATATGATTACACACTAAGACTTTAGACATATCTCAAACCTATGTGTATAACATGTTTCATAATTGTAAACATAAAATTTTTTTCTGAGAAATATACTTTTAAAAATTATTTTTAAAAGACTAATTTCAAGGCGCATAGGGTGAGACTCCAAGTCTTGATTTCTATAAAAAAAATTAGAGCTCACATGGAGAAAAATGAAATATTTTGAAAGGGAGAAAGAAGAAATGAGAAGGCATTTAGAAGACTTCTAACTTCACATGACAAAGTAGGCTTCTCTAAAATTTACTTCATGAAATGGGTCGATCATGGTTGGTATTACACCCCTCTATGGGTGTTTCTAACCTTAAATACAGTTCATTTAAAATTCTTGGGTCAGCTTGTTTTTACCTAAAAAAAGACCTATCAAGCGAAAATCAAAAACCTATTTTTATTTTATTGGTCCATGAGATTTTATTAAAAATTATGCTTACATTTCAATTCAAGTACAAAGGTATTTTTCCATTTGTTTAGCTAAGAATTTTGTAGCACAACCTATCCTTGCTTGCCGAAGTAGGAAGATAATTATGAAAAGAAGATTGAATACAAATGAAGGGTTTCGTAAAACCTAAAATTTGTATACAATAACAAAACCTTCATAAATGCTTTTAGTTAAAGGGTCAACCAACATGTCATTAGTTATCATATAAATATATAAATATCTCATTCCTTTTAAGCATATCATGAACATAGTGATATATAACCATCATATGCTTGCTTCTAGAGTTATTAGCTTTATTTTTAATTAGAATGGTTGCTGCTTTGTAGTTACAATAAATGATAACTAGTTTGTTGGTTATATCGAGCTTCAAATCATGTATGAATGAGTTTATCAAAACAACATTAGATGCAGTCGTACTATAAACAATATACTCAATGTATTTTGTATGCAATGATATACAACCTTACTTTTTTTAAGTCTAAGAAACATCACCACCTCCAAATAAGAATAGTTGATCAAAGGTTGATTTGCTCTCATCTTTGCTCTCAGTAAAGTAAACATATGAGTAACCTACCACTTCTAATTCATATGCATAAAGACAAAACTTTAAATCTTTTGTTTATTTAAGATATCTCAAAATTTTGTCTACAATAGCCTAGTATTGACAACTAGGATTACTTTGACATCTACTCACAAGATCCAAAACAAAGTTGATATCTGACCTTGTATAAAACATAGAATATATCAAGCTATCCATAGCTTGTGTGTAATAAATATTAAGTTTATTTTGTTCCACACGAAGACAATCAATCTTACTCAGTTTAACCCCTTTAGCAACAGGTGTATTTGTAAGTTTGAAATCACTAATTCTAAACTTCTTGAAGATATAATCAATATACCTCTCTTTACTCAAACACAATAGTTTAAATTGTTTGTTATCTTTATACCCATAATATAAGATTTCTCTCCCATATCCTTCATCTAAAACATGAGTTTAACCATAACTTAGTTTTAACAATCATCTCATTGTCATATTCAATCAACAATATATCATATAAACATAGAATGACAAAGTAACTCCTATTGTTCCAAATATATACACAGTGGTCAAATTCATTAGCCACAAACCCAAGTTCTAATATAGCATTTTGAAAAGTCAAATACCATTGACGAGGTGAATGTTTAAGGCAATAGAAGGATTTCTTCAACCTATATATTTTATCTTTCTAGCCTTCAATAACATACCCTTTTGGTTGCTATATATAAATTATATCATTTAAATCACTATTTAAGAATACAATTTTTCTATCAAGCTTATGTAAATTTAAATCATAAAATAGATAAATGGTCAGAATAATACTTATGGAACCAAATTTTGCAATAGGGAAATATATATCTACATAATTTATTTCCTCTTTTTATGAAAATTCTTTTACAACGAACCTCACCTTAAATTTATTGATTGATCCATTGACTTTATGATTTTTTAAAAACTCATTTATAACCTATGACTTTCCTTCATTTAGGCAAATATATTAACTCACAAAATTGATTTTTCGTAATGAATTCAATTTCCTCATCCATTGCTTTTTTTAGTCTAATGATTCAAATGAATTAATAACTTGTTACTAAGTTAAGTTATTAGTCAACTCATCTAAATTCATTCAAGTACATATTTTCTCTACGAGTTAAGTATGATAATTCTTGAAGTAGGACAGTATCATCCTAGGTCTTTTATGTTTATTTAAAGTTTCAATTTGTATATCAAGGTCATGTACTTACTATCTATAGATTTAATTGATAATGGATCTAGATCCACTAGAACATCATTGCAGTGGGAATGTTGGAGTCATGATCATGATAACACCTCGCATGATGCAAGAATGAGTCTTGCATGACTCACCTTTCTTTTTCTTTGCAAATACTCGAAACAAATCTTGTTTTTGCATGAATCTTGGATGTTTTACTTGCAGAAAGGCTTTTAATATGGTCAAGAGGATTTGCATGCAGCTTTGATGCCCAAACTTCTGGCCACTTGCCAAGATGTGCACCTTGTCCTTGAGTATTTTCAACTATATCATTCTCAGTATCTTCTACGAACTCAACATCCTTACCTTCTAATAAACCATATTCCCTATTATAAGATATCTTTACATGGCAATAGATTGCACCTTTATAAATGACTTAGGTATGGTTTTCTGCCAAACCCATCTCATATTGTGAGAGAATACAATCTTACACGGTACTCTATTTAATATATAAATAGTTGTAAATACAACTTCTTTCCAAAATACCCTTTGTAGAGAAGCATTTATTAACATCAATTTAGTCATATTCAATAGGGTATTGTTATATCTTTGAGTTATACCATTTCGTTGAATTGTATTGGGCATAATATTATGCTTTAAAAAATCAAAGCTTTATAATATTCAAGAGATTTTGTAAAGGTGTACTCACCACATCTGTCAGATCTTAAAACTTTAATTATATGTTCTACTTGATTTTCAACTTCCTACTTATATTCTTTAAATCTATCTATTGACTCAAATTTATGTGATAAGAGATGAATATCTATATCTTAAATAATAATCTATGAGGGTTATAAAAAGCTTTCCTACAATGAGACCTTACCGTAAAAGCACCACATATAAATGTGTGAATTATTTTTAATAAGGTTGTTTCCTTAATTATTTCTTTAAAAAAAGGTTTTTTATTAATTTCTCTTATATATAGCCTTCACACTTATGAAAAATGTTTTGTTGAAACCTACGCAATAAGTCAAAGTTTACTAATTTTCTTAATTGATTAAAACTTAAATGTCATATCCTTTCATGTCATACATTTACACAATAATAAAGGCACAAACACTATAAGTAAGAAAAGATTCTTCATTTTTATTAACATTTAATTTAAATAGCTTATGTTTAGAATAAAAAATACCAAAAAAAGTTATCATACCATGCTTTTCTATAATGACTTTCTTGGCAGCAAACCTAACTTCAAAACCTTTCTAAACTACAACAAGTATAAATACTATATTAAGCCTAATTGATGATACAATCAATATATTAGTAAGTATAATAGGAGTGCTTCTTATAACAATTCTAAATGATCCAACCCCTATAACATCAATAAAAGAATTATTTCTCATATACACATATTGTTCCCTATGCTTGTATTCTTTTAGGTCTATAACTCTCTCTTTTTTCTTCAAAATGTACCAAATGGCTCTAGAATCTATCAATCAATCAATCATGGGGTGATCCATATATAAGCATTAAAAAAAGATGAAGATTTTGCCCTCATTTCTCTTTTATTGTGACAATTTCTTTTGTGATTTCTTTGACCACCACTTTTATTAAATGTGCCAAATTTCTTATTTGGTTTCATTTTATCTTGGTTGGTTGTGGAGCTAGACCATAGATCATCTTAAGCTATGCACAATTTATCATTTTTATTCTTATTCATGTACTTTTTCTCAATAGTAAGTTTTAAAGAGAGTCCAAAAAAGGTAAAGTGAGGTCTCAACCTAAGTGTTGTGGTTACCATGTTTTAAGAGGGAAAAAGACTATTTAGAATAGTCGAAATCTATATAAGGTCACGAATTACAAATTTGGCTACAACCAAATCTCTAGCGATAACCAACATCTGGTTGACATGCTCAACCATATTATCTTTTTTCTTCATTTTGTATGAGTTATATTTTTGAAGGAGTATTTATACATACAATTTTGCAATAGTATCATATTTCATAGTTATAGAGTCAAAAAGTTCCTTTATTGCTTTGAACTACTCAAAGACCCTATGTAGGTCGACATAATAACCTTGGCTAAGTTATTGTGTTTAAGGAAGGTTTGACATTTCTTATTAGGTGTGTCTCTCTTTATCGAGAGATGCACCTAAGTCACTTCCCTGTTTAAGGAAGAGATGTAGTTTCTTCACGTCTCTTCCATAAGGGGAGATCGGCCTAGGCTACATCTCTCCTTAAGGATGAACATTATTTCATTGTGTCTCTTCCTTAAGAGAAGATGCCCCTATCCCACCTTTCTCCCAAGGTGCCATCAACCGAACCATGTATTGCATATTTGTTATGCTTCAAATACTATATCTATTTATATATTGTAGAAATGATAAATAACTCGAGCAAGAACACTTATGATGAAATCAATTCAGAGAAAATGACAACTGATCAAATTACCTACTATACTAAGACTAAGGACAATAAAAGATATTGTAGTGCACTAGATGATGTATTCATTGACTGGTTGGTTACTATGGTAGAAGAATAATTTGTTAATTGTGAGGTTGATGGACTTTACTATTTACTCTTATTTGTGAAAGAAAATGTGTTTAGAAGTCCTAATGAACTTATTTAGTATATAAAAAATAGTGGAAGGAAATATAATATTTTTATTTTTATTTTTTGTTTGAAGAGTAAAGGTGTAAAAAGCAAGGTATGGATTAGGTGTGAAAGGAATAATAAATACAAGGTTAGTAAAAATATTAATATTGAAAATAGTTTGTGGATAGACACTAAGAAGGCAGACTATCTATTTTTATTGGGAATAAAGGGCGCATTTGATGGTTGTTGGAAGTTAAATGTAGTGAGTGAGACAAATAATCACCCTTCAGGCTTTTATATTGAATGACACGCTTTTACAGGAAGATTGAGTGGATCTAAGTATAGTGTCATGAAGGACCTTAGAAAAAGTCATTACAAACCAAAGTATCTTTTGATGCATGTGAAGTGGATTGATAAGGTAAATTTGAGTACAACAACATATTTACAATACATAGATGAAAATTATGAAGGAATATAGGGGTTCTCAAAGAGTTGTACAATAACTACTACATGATCGAGATACTCACCATATCATATGTGGCATCGTAAAATACTCGATACGAATATTGTCAGTGATATTGTATTTGTACATCCTCATTCCGTGAAATTATTACATGTATTTTCATGGGTATTGGAATTTGTAAATATATAAGCGTTTCACTATTATTTTCAAATGTTGACCTATATATTGTATATAACAGTTATATATACTTTATATTTTATAGGTATAAGATATCTTGCTTTAAGGTTATTAGGTTCATACAAACCTCTAAGAACTTTTCTATAGACTTCATTTTTATAAGTAAAGAAAAAAAGAGAAATATGTTTGGGTGTTGAGGTGTGTGAGAGAGTATGCACTCCAAACAACTTTTCACATGTCATCTGCAGTGATCGTGACATGGTTTTGGTAATATCATTCAAATAATAGAGACATATAACAAAAAATATTGAAACATTTATTGTTAAGTTGACAAAGAATAAAGAGATGACGAGTGTGTTTAATGTAAGTTACAAGGAGGCACGGAAGGTTGTCCACTCATTAAATGGTGAGAGATATGTGATACATGTGTTATCATTATGTTACATGATATTTTTTCGCAATAATTACAATATCTTAAAATTTGATTATGTTATTTAGGTATTTAGTTTATGAAAGTTATAATTAATTCTCTCTTATACTAATACTTTTTCTCAGATGCACATGACCGCTGGCTTTCTAATTCCTCCTATCTTAACATCATGGCAATGATACCGACAAGAAAGTGTTGAGAATTGTCATACTTCGTTTCATAAATATATCGAAATATATACAAATGATAGGACAATGATTGTACATGACATTGAGGACAATGATTAGTTGTTATTTGAAGTTTGTACATGTAATTATTTTTCAATTTAAATAAAACATATTTCATTATAGTTGATATATTAAGGAGAAAGATTGGCAAAACAAAATTTCTTTCCTTTCACAAGTCATTTACATATACAAGTACTCAATAATACAAGAGAACATCACAAATACAAGCCCCATCTGAAAATGTTAAGCATCCTCATCATCATCCTCATATTTGATCAATCGGTGTGTTCATTGGCAACATTGTTTATATGTCTCTAACAACTCTAGCAATATCGGATTACGCGACAATGATCTTGACAAACACTATGAATGTACTAAAACTAGTGAAAGTGTGTCATATAGTGGTACAATGTTAGTATAGCAAATTAATTACGAGAAAAGTTAGTAATATAATCAAAGCAAAATAAATTCACAAATGCTACTAATACATATACAAATATTCATTTAGTAGCATGAAGAATGATGTATCGTATAGCTTAGCTAGAGACAGGCGAGTTGAACACTACTGACTAATAGAATCTCTCAAAATAAATTGATGCATCCGAGGAATATACTACTCCATGTACCACTCATGACACTCATTAGGATATAGTGTCGGGACACCAAAGTTCTTAAGCTCACAACAATGTGGGTGTTGTGCCTCCTAAGTGTATCATGTGACTCATATTATATCTTATACACATAGGCTTTATAGGTTTACTTGTAATGGGGGGCCTTATTAGTGCAACTAAGATGCCTCTATGACGACTGAACTATCAAACTACACGATCTGTCATATATAATTTTACGATATCTATACAATGAATGCATCTATGATATCTGAATAATTTATATGCATTACCATTTGAGTATCTATCAATCAATTTGTATTACATAAAATAAAATAAAAGATAAGAATGTATAATATCAAAGGTTGTGTTTAATTTAAAAATAAAGAATATAGTTATAGTTTCAAAAATACTTGCTCTAGCATCATCAAATCAAATTTCTTACAGTACTTAATAAGTTGATCAATATGTGATTGCCTATGACAAATATTTTTCATTGATCAACATACTCATAGTTTCTCAATCAGTCATTATAGTTGCATGTTAACTCTAAAAGTATGAAATACTCATAAATTCATGCCTACAAATAAATATATAACTTATTAAATTATAAAAATAACTATATAAACGATATTATAGTAAACAATAATAGTACTAGTTCTCACCTAGAGCAAAGAAGTAAGCTATGGTTCTATCCAATATGCCTTTCCTACCTTTTTATATAAATAAGCTAAAGTTGCACGCGAAGCCTAACTCTAACTCTCCAATGTCATGTGCCAATAGATGCACAATCTTTATTGATACTCTATTTCTAAACTTATCCTGTTAAAATGTATGATCCATAAAAGCATATAGCAAACCCCCTACCAATCAACTCTCATATATGCAATCTCAACCCAATTACTTGGCCCCACATCTATCCTCTTCATTGGCCATGCTCTATCAATAGTATGCCTTGTGTAGCCTATTACCACACTTTGTATTATCCACATATGTATATTTACATAGTTAGTTAGAATAGTGAGTATTGATATTGAATATATAATGTCACTACCTATTCCTACTGGATCTTATAAGCAATGTGATATTCAAAACTAGGGTAATCCTAGCATATCAAGGGATCCCTCATCCTCAATCTATGCAATATCAATCTTAGTTTCTGAGATTTATGTATCCCCCTCATAATATAAAGGGTTGGCTTCTGTAACAATGTCTTCTTCTCCTTGTTGTTGTCTATGAGGTCATCCTCCGTATGATATAGAATTGTGTCTCCTATAAGCTATATCTATATAACAAAAAAGTAAAATTAGTCAATCAAATAAAAACAAGAGAGATGTGTCAGGGCATAGGTCTATCTACGCGAGAGATGTATCCCAGGCATGTCTCCTACCAACAGAGACTTGCACCCTAGGCGTGTCTCGAGCCAAAAAAATCTTATTGAATCTGATTAAAAACCCCTCAAAATAACTAAAAAAACAAAACAAAATAAAAAATATATTTCAATAAAACAACAAATCTCCATCCAAATCGACCTTTCTTTTCCTCTATCTTGTTTCCCTTCTTCTTTCTTTCATTTCTTCTTCTTTTCCCTTTTTCTTCGGATTTCAATATGTTGTTTTGATGTAAATGGTTGTAGATAGAGTAATGGTAAATAGCTCTAGATGGAGTAATGGGTGGCATGAGTAAGCACAAGAATCAAGAATGGATAGAGCAATGGTGATTCATACTTAAAGAGAGCCAAATTTTTCAAGGGTATCCTAATAATTACTTAAAATTATCAAGGATATTTTAGAAAGGCAGTGTGAATAGTAAAATAGGTGCATGTATACATAGTCGTTTTAAATAACCCCACTCTCGCCATGTGATTTGGGATGGATGGCTAGTTTTGTATCAAATGGTTGGGCTGGTTAAATGAAGAGGGGGGGGATGGTGGATGGTAGCATTCTGCAGCTGTCAGTGGCATTCTATAAAGATCGACAGATTGCAAAAATATTGTGAAGGGGCACGAGCAGGAAAATAAGTAAAAGAGGTGGGGTTAAATAACCCCACCCTATGAAAAGAAGCAGGAAAAGGGTCTCGAAAAGCCCACTTCATACCCTATTGGTCAAGTTTGAGGGCTAGATTCTGGTTCTTTTTAAAAGATTTCTATGAGTAAGAATCACTCAACAATTGGAAGCATAAAAGAAAAGACAACAACAACTAAGCCTTTTCCCATACTAGACGGGGTCGACTACATGGATTATTTGTCTCCACAAATCCCTATCGTATGCCATGTTAGCAGTTAACTCACAATAAGCTAGATCATTCTTTATTGTTTCTTTCCAACACTTTTGTGGTCGTCCTCTACCTCTTTTAATACTTTCTAAATTTAGTTTTTCATACCTTCTTATAGGTTCTTCTTTTGATTTTCTTTCTATATGTCTAAACCATCTTAAACGATATTCTCTCATTTTATCCTCTATTGGTGCCACTCCTAATTTGTTTCTAATAACCACATTAAGTATAGAGTTTTTTCTTGTGTGACCACTCATCCATCTCAACATCTTCATTTCTGTCACAGACATATTTTGTACATGTTGATGATTAATTGCCCAACACTCAGAACCATAAAATATGGCAGGCCTAATTGCAGCTCTATAATATTTACCTTTTAACTTTAATGGTATCTTCTTATCACAAAGAATACCAGATGCTCCTCTCCATTTTAACCAACCAACATTAATTTTATGTGTAACATCTCCATAAATTCTTCCATCACTCTGAAAAATTGATCATAGGTATTTAAAACTTTCCTTTTGAGGGATGCAATGTATGCCAATTTTAATTTCTATGTCCTCTGAAGTAACCAAATGATCAAACTTACATTCCATATATTCTGCCTTTGTTCTACTAAGTCGGAGGCCTTTGCTTTCTAATGTTTCTCTCCATAGTTCTAATTTTCTATTAACTTTTTCCTTAGACTCCTCCACTAACACAATGTCATCTGCAAATAACATACACCAAGGTACTTCATCTTGAATATGTTTTGTTAACTCATCAATCACCATTATAAATAAGTAGAGACTTAAAGTTGATCCTTGATGTAACCCAATATTAACTTCAAAGAAGTCTGTCATTCCTTCATGAGTCCTCATACATGTTTTTGCACTATCGTACATGTCTCTTATAAGGTTAATGTATGTCAATGGGATACCTCTTTTTTTCAAAGAACCTCCCTCGTTACCCTATCATAATTTTTTTCTATATCAATAAATATCATTTGAATGTCTTTCATTTTTGCTCTAAAATGTTTCATAAGACATTTCAAAAGGTGAATCGGTTCAACAGTAGATCTGCCTAGCATTAATCAAAATTAGTTCTCTATTGTACTTGATACTTGTCTTAACCTACGTTCGATAATTCTTTCCCACAATTTTATAGTTTTACTAATTAACTTGATATCTCGATAATTCGTACAATTCTAAATGTCTCCCTTGTTCTTATATATGGGTATAAGTGTACTCACTCTCCATTCCTTGGGCATCTTTTAGTTTCTCCATATTTCATTAAATAGTATTGTGAGCCAAGTGATTCCTATTTCTCCCAGTATTTTCTAAACTTCTATAGGAATATTGTCTAGTCCTACCGATTTGCCACACTTGTTTAAGAGCCTCTTTGACTTCACTCTTTTGAATACGTTGGTAGAAATTATGGTTTATATACTTTTTTGATTTGGCTAACTCTCCTAAGCTAATACTCACATCTTTATTTTCATTTAAAAGCTTATAAAAATAGTTTTTTCATCTATTTCTTATATCATCATTTGTCACTAGAATTTTTTCATCCTCATCCTTGATGCATCTAACATAATTAAGAACTTTAGTTTTCTTATCTCTAGCCTTAGCTATCCTAAAAATATCGCTTTCACCCTCTTTTGAGTTGAGTTTTTTATATAAGTCCTCCTGAATTTTAGCTTTTGCTTCACTCACGGCCTTTTTCGCTTCCTTCTTTGCTTTCTTATAAGCCTCTAAAGTTTCACAAGTTTTCTTAGCATAATGTAATTTATAACATGCCCTCTTTACCTTGATTTTATTTTGCACTACTTCACTCCACCACCAAGCTTATTTTTATCTTGGTACACATCCCTTAGATACACCTAACACATTTTTCACCACTTTCCTAATATGTATAGCCATATTGTTCCACATGTCACAAGGTGTACCAACATAAGTTTAAATATATCTTCTTTCTCGCTTTTGAGGTTCCACCATTTAGTCTGGATAGCTCGATGCACTCTTTTCTTCTTTGACCATGTTTTTATTTGTAAATCCATAACTAAAAATTGATGTTGGGTGGTTAAGCTTTCTCTTGGAATTACCTTGCAATCTTTACAACACACTGTCTTTTTTTCTACAAATAAAGTAATCAATTTGTGTTTGTGATAAGCCACTGTTATAAGTAATTAAATGTTCATCTCATTTTTTGAAGATTGTATTGTCTATAAATAGATCAAATGACAACAAAATTTAAAATCTCCCTACCTTCCTCATTTATATCTCTAAAATCAAAGTTTCCATGAATACCTTTATATCCTAATGCCTCTTTACAGACATGTCTATTTAAGTCTCCTCCTAAACAAATCATCTCCCTTTGTGGAATCTTTTGAATCACCTTATCTAACTCTTCCCAAAACGTTGTCTTTATACTATCTTCTAGTCCTACTTGGGGCGCGTAAGCACAAACTATATTCAAAACCTCTGCTCCTAACACTAATTTCAACGATATGATTCGGTCACCATATTGTTGTATGTCTACTACACTATCATTTAAATCTTTATTTATGATAATACCAACTTCGTTTCGAGCCTTTTCTTTACCTGAATACCATAATTTAAAACTTGTATCCTCTATCTCCTTTGCTTTTTCTCCAACCCATTTTGTCTCTTGTAAACATAGAATATGAATCTTTCTCCGAATCAGAGTATCTACCACCTCCATTAGCTTACCGCATAATGTTTCGATATTCCAAGAACCAATACAAATCTTATTATCTAGGATTAGCTTCCTTACCCCCCGCATCCATCCATATTCAAAATACAGAGACCCTCTCTAAAATATATAGTTTGGTCAATAACCTTTATCAAAGTAAGGCGAGTGCCCTACAATATGTCAAACTCACTCGTTTGCATCTCTCCTTTGTTGTTAATTGAGTATGTAAATTTTTGCATTCCTCCACAACAACCGACTAGAGTGATGCAAAACGCATCTCTCGGCTACATATTTTGCAGCTCCTTCTAAGTTCCACAACCTCAACAAACATGTTGAGAGTGATGTTCGTTTCCTTCAGAAAGATTATCGTAGGATTTCTTAAGGTTCAACAACTCTTGTAAGGCTCAAATTACAGATTTACTTATCAAGGAGTTGCCTGTACAATGGTTCAATTATGTATGTACTGCTCAACATCTTCTCGATGCATTGGGTTGGCGGGGATGAATAAGAACCAATCTTTTGCCAAATCATTTGCTACACAAGCAAGTTTCATTGTGCAATTAAAATCTCAGAATGGTGGATTCCGTTCACAAGATGGATTTCCTAAACAATATAGATCTCATCAATCTAACCAGATTGACAAAAAAGTTAATAGAAAATTAGAACTATGTTGAAAAATATTAGAAAGTAAAAGCTTCCAACTTAATAAAAGAAGTATAAAATATATGGATTTTATGTTTGATCAATTGGTTACTTCACACAATATAGAAATTAAGATTGTTACACATTACATCCCTCGTAAAAAAGGTTTCAAATACCCAGGGTCAGTTTTTTAAAATGATAAAAAAATTGATTGAGTTGTTACATATAGAATTAATACAATTTGGTTAAAATGAAGAGAAACATCAAGCATTCTATGTGAAAAGAAGATACCACTAAAGTTGAAAGGTAAATATTATAGAGCATCAATTATACTTTTTATGTTTTATAGTTTTGAGTGTTGAGCAGTTAGTCATCAATATATACATAAGATAGTAGAAATGAAATTGTTGAAATGGATGAATGGTCACACAAGGAAAGACAGTATAATAAGGTTATTAGACACAAATTGGGAGTGTTACTAATAGAATGAGAAAAAATCATTTAAGATGGTTTAGACACATAGAAAAGCTTGAATAAGAAGGCATGAAAAACTAGATTACAAAAATCTTTGGAAAAAAACACTAAAGAATGGTCTACCACTTTTTTGAGTTAACTGTTAGCATGACATATGACATAGGAGTACGTAGAAACAAAAAATATCTATCTAGTTGTTGTGGTTGAGAGAGGAAGAGCCTTCAATTAAGATTCGATACCCAAGAAAAATGCAAATCGCTCGTCTTTTAAGTGCAAACTGTTGACTAAGAGTACAAGTTATAACTTCGGCACTGGTTAGAAGATGTTGTCAACACATACAAGAGAGAAGGTTCAGTACAAGAGTTGCAAAATCCACTAGATAATAATGCAGACCTGAGTTATTGAAACCAAGCACAAGGTTCCCCTTTTAAGACCATAGAGTGACTCTTGTAGCTTACATACATGTGAGAAAACCTGGATTCGACAACTCTTGATGGTTGTTGCATAAAATCGATTCCTGTAAAACTCTATTAGAAAAGCATCGTCAACATCAAGTTGCAAAATGGACATGTTGCAAAAAGCTATTGAGAGAACTACATGAATAGTAGTAAGTTTGACAACCGGGCTGAAGGTTTTAAAGTAGTCAATGCTTTCATGTTCTTAAAATCCTTTAGCAACTAGACGAGCATTCCGCTCGAGAACCCTCTACATGTCTTTTGATCTTATAAACCCATTTACACCAACAATGTTTTGAGAGGGATGAGGCAGTACAAGAGTTAAAGTATTGTTGCGAAGAAGTGCACCAAACTCAGATTTCATTGCAAGAGACTAATTTTAATCACGAGAAGCATGAGCATAAGAACAACTGATGTTAACGGAACTGCTCTAAATTTGCTGCTTTCTTATTTAATATGCATCAAACCAAATGTTCCGTGCATACTGCGATTTGACGTGGGGAAATGCGCACCACTATACAGGATAAGCCACCATTAATTTTGGGGTTCCTGACATCGATATGTAGCCCAGGAGTGGCAAATCGCTTTTTGAGCTAAGATATAATATCAAATTTCAGTTACCAAAAGAAAGCAAAAACAAAAAGACACAAGATACTGTTTCTTATTAGAAAACGTGAATGTGGTTTCTTGGTACTAGGTAATTACCATTCAAATGGTAGCTCGTTAGAGTAGGAACTACCCAAATTCAACCAAACTAAGCAGTCATTTGTCTATATCCAACGAACTGAAAGAACAGCAATTAAGAGAGATAGAGGCGTAGCTCCCGTGCAGGAAGAATTACAGGAGCTGGCACGGTGTTGGTGCTAGGGGCTGGCCCTCGTTGATTGGCAAGAAGTTCACCGGAGCTGCAAGTTTTACAAGAGCTAGAGTCTTGCTTCTCCTGATCGTCGCCTGAAACTGTGGCGGTGCCTGAATCTAGCTTGTAGGCCTCGTCGTCATTACTGGTTCCGTTCAGAGTCCCTATCTCCTTCCCAATTATCTTTTCAATCATCTTAATGAATGCATCGTTGACGTTGATATGATTGGCAGCAGAAGTCTCCATAAAAAAACTCAGTTTCTCTCTTTCCTTCAATTCAATTGCTTGGGAGGGATGGACGGCCTTCCGAAAACCTATATCCGACTTCGCTCCGATGAGCGCCACGACCGTATTGTCTTCACCGTACTGCCTGATTTCCGTGACCCAATTCATCAGGTTGCCAAAGCTTACGCTGTTGGTGATATCGTACACCAAGAACGCTCCATGTGCACCGGGGCAGCAAGAACGCACCACCGGCCTGAATCTGCATGGCATGAGAGGTGATTCGTCACATTTGTATCAAATGGTTAGAGGAGAAGATTTGAAGGTGGTTCTTCCTTTCTGAAAGACGGTATACCTTTCTTGTCCAGAGGTGTCCCATATGTGAACTTTCATGCGATTTCCATCCTGCGGAATTGTCCGAGTGAATAGATCAACTCCCACGGTGAGTGAGATGCTAATCTTGAAGGGTCGGCCAGCGAATCGGTTGAGTATGCTGGACTTTCCAACGCGGGAGTCCCCAAGAAGAACAATCTTGAGCGTGCAACTGTCCGATCGTTCGGCCGTGGCGCCAAAGAAATGCAGACGTTGGAATGAGGCAACACTGATGATGAAAAACAAAAAGAAAAACTAAGTTGTTGTTAATTGATGGATGGCCGTGGTGCCAAAAAATAGCAGACGTTTTAAATGCATAGAGTTAACCGTTAATTAAATGAAAAGCATTTAATGTAACATACGACAATACTTTTACTTTTTGATTAAAATTTAAACAATTGATTTAAAAAATTATGCAACAAGATGCACAAAATTTATATATATATAAAGAGATATGTATGAAAAAAGGCTTAATTGTTGTATATAAAGAAAGAGAGATATGTCGCTCACTTGGAAGAGGAAATGCACGAGCTGCTTTGTTCAGCACTAGAGGACGGCTCGTCGTTGCAGTGGGAAGAAGAAGAATTACAAGAGCAGCGTGGTTTAATGCTAGAGGTTGGCTCGTTGTTGCATGGGGAAGAAGAATCGCTAGAACTTGGCTTGTGATCGTTTACTGCCGCTATGTTGGTATCTGAATCTGTCACATTCTCCTTGTTCTTCTCCTTCTGAATTATCCTTTCAATCATCTCAGTGAATGCATAATCGATGTCGTCGGCCACGGAAGTCTCCACAAAGAAGCTTAATTTTTCCCTTTCCGACAATTCAACTGCTTCTGAGTAATGGACGGCCCGCCGGAACCCTATATTCGAATCGACTCCGATGAGTGCCACCACTGTATCTACTTCGCGATGCTCCCCGAGTTCCGAGAGCCAATTCACCACGTTGGCAAAGCTCAGGCTGTTGGCAATATCGTAGACCAAGAACGCGCCATGTGCACCATGGCAGCAAGCACGCACTCTCGGCCGGAATCTGCATGCCATGAAAGGAGGGTCGCAACATGAATGGTCATAAGAAAAAATTAAAAGCTGTTTCGTTCTTTCAGAAAGAATGCGTACCGTTCTTGTTCTTCGGTGTCCCAGATATGGACGATGATGAGAATTCCATCGTGGGAAATTATCCGAGTTAGCAGATCAGCTCCGTTTGTGCGTAATATGCCAATCTTGTAGGGTCGGCTGGCCAATCGGTCGAAGATCTTGGCTTTTGCAACAGGGGAGTCACCCAGGAGCACAATCTTGAACATGTAGTTTGAAGGTTTGGACATGATGCCAACGAAATGCACGTCGGAAAGAAGCCGTCGGAAAGATGAGAATTAGTCAACACTGGTCGATGAGAAATTGTGAACGGGTAAATGGTTATGATTTGATAAAGAATGTGCTTGACTTGATAACAGAATGGGTTCGCATTTTGTTGCTGAACTGCAAGCTCCCTCGCCATATTATGGAATAATGTCATACTTCCATTTCACTGTCCATCAAGATAAATTTGATTTCTGCCATGGCCGTTCCAACGATTATCAAACCAGGCCAAGAATGGGATCCGGAACCGGTGATTCACTTTCGATCCGAACTGGGTCAAAACTGGAACTGATAACTCAAAACAACTGGTTTTATATGTTTTTTTAATTTTCTTTTACATTTCAAATTTTTACGATTTTGACTGGGTTTGGTTGGTTCATGACTCAACCATAAACTACATCCCAAACTAACAGTACTGAATCGAGATCGGAACTGTCTCGGTCATGGTGCAATTCCGATTCCATGTTTCGAGAAAACGGAGACCGGTGGTTTGAAGCCACCCGAAAGCGGCCATTATCTACATTTGATGATTTGTATCTTGTTTCCTCTAGCAACTAACACTTGTGGCTCATAGTAGAAAGTTCAATAGCTTACCTCGGGGTTGACTCACGGTCAAGATCTAAGAGTTCCATACCAGTGGCATGCATCAGGCTTCTGCCTCTCTATTGTAACAAAATAAAAACCATTTAGGGTTCATAAATATGGCGTCTCTAATTGTCAGTAAAACAACCTATTGAGCAAGAACCTTCGTCATACTTCGCAGTTCGAGAAAAAAGCACAAACATTGATGTCTAAATTGCTTACACTAAATGATACTATAAAAAATAAAACATAAATAATTTTTGAACTAAGATAAATAAAGAACAAAGTTAGTGCCGAAAAAGTTTAGCTCAATGTAAACACTCAAAAATTTTAATATAAAAAAACGCTTATGTTTGAGAAAATACGTGAGATAGGATCTTAAACCTTCAAAATTCTTGAAAATTAAGCTCAAAATCAAATAGAAAAAAAAAACAAAGATACCGTATTATTGATTCCAAAGTTTCATACAAACTCACTAGTACCATATTGATTACAGAAAGGTACAGACCATGAGATCAATACGTAACCGAGAGACTATTCACAAGAGTGAAGAGGAAGAATTATTCCAGGGCGTACAATACAAACATTGCAGCCATTTTGAGTAAAGTAAGAAATACAAAAGTGAACTTTATCAGTAAAGAAGAAATGGAAATGAAGGAGGAGATCATCAATAATAGCAAAAGGTTATCCTACCCGACACAGAGCCACCTTACAGCCGCTCAACGGCCCGCAATGCAGTCACCAAAAGCCGCCTTTAACAACCGCTTTCTTCCACAAATTTCAGCCGACAAGATGTTTAAAGTACGAATGCATTTAAAGATAAAACCTGCTGAACCAACTATAAAAGCAGCGGCAAATATTCATCGGCAACCTTCCCTAAGCTAAGAATCGCATGTTTGAAGGATCTCTCTATCATCTGTGTAACATTTGTAACATTATTGGAGAAGAGTCCTCACTGTCCCTTTTGTCGAGTGCTCGATCGGTTCATCCGCAAAATTATCTACGATCCATATACTCGTCGATCATCCAGGCAAGTCCTTGAAATTCCAACAAAATGTTATCATGAGCGCCAACTGATGAGAGATCGTTGAGGAAACCAATTGAAGATTTCTCTGTGTAGAAACCTGCAAATTCAAAGCAACAAAAAGAAGAAGAAAATAGGAGCCGATCTCCTCTCTCTCATACAGAAAACTGCACCCCTCTCTCTCATATAGAGAACCTCACCCCTCTCTCTCCCTCTTACAGAAAACCGCATCCCAATTCTCTCTCTCTGTCTCTCTCTCCATACTCTCTCTCCGAATTGCAGGCGATTCCCTCTTTCTCCCTGCGTGTGAGCATCACAAAGCGCATTGTCACCTGAACCACCATTGCCGCCACCCCCGCTTGAGCTGCTACCCAGCCGCCTCGCCTTTGCCGAGCTGCACCACGTCACCATCGACATCTTCCTCAGCCCGCCCACGTCTATCATCGCTGCCTCCGCAAATAAAAAAAAGGGAGGAGGAATCTTACCGCTCAAGCGCTCCCTCCACGGCAGAACCCCCATCGGCCGCTCCCTTGCGCCGCCCTAATGCCACCCGCCATCGCTCGGATGCCATAGCTCTCCCTCCTTTGCACTTACTCTTTCAACAGAATCGTGAAGGCCTCTCTTGGTTAGAGATTGGGTCTGGATCTTCTTTGCTTGATCTGATTAAATAAAATCTCAAAAAAATGTATATCCATCGGATCTGAACAAAGTCAAGACCCAATCTGTTTCATTGACTAAGGTCAGCTCACTAAAACAACATCCCATTCCTTCTATGTCCGATTAGGCTCGCTTAAAAACTGACCCAACCCAATAGCATAAAGCCCCACTTCATCTTGATCCAAACTCACTTGTCCCCTATAATCCAATTGCCATGGATCCAATCCCCAATCCCATTTATTCAAATAAAATACATCCAAATCCAACCCTCCAATATCTTAACTAATCCATTTTAACAAGATCTTTATTTCGTCCCAAATCTGGAACCAATTGAACCTTTTTGAATCCAGAAGCTACATCCAATTTAACCCATTTCGATTCAATTTACCTCTGCTAAAGCCATCACCCAAAACCTCATAGCAAAAGCCAATTCCTTCTCATATACGGACCAAATCCATTCGAAATGGGGTCATGTTCGATTTAAAATCTGATTCCAATTGAGTTTGGCCAAAACCAAATCTCACCCCAACCTAATTTAGACCGAAACCCATTTATAAACCAAAACTCGACTCATACTGGTTCTCCATCAAAAACTTGTTTTCCTAACCATATCATTACCCAAAGACTCTGGTAGTCGGTTTGTGGTAAGTCACACATCTTGAAGCTCACTTAAACACCCAACTTGAAGGAATTTAGATTTCTCCAAAACAAACAACTCTGTAGCATTGGAGATCGATCCTTATTTGGCGGAACAAGAGAAACTTTGGCAAAAAGATTCATATGAATCCACATCGCTTTTTAATTACTTCTCATTTTCTTTCTTCTATTAAGAGGATTATATCACAAATCTAGGTCCTATTAGACCTAAAATTTGAGTACAATTCTTTTTTGGACACCCAATATGATCTCGTGAGTCTATCAAGATTTCTTTGTTTAAATTTAGATTTACTTTTATTTGATAGATATCTTAGTTGGCATTTCCACATATCATGCATATAGTGTAAAGTACCATTAATTGCTTCACACACTCTTGCAAAAACACGCTTGTGCATACACACACTTTTATTGTCATTTGTTTGCTTATGTATTGGGTTGTTTACAACAATCACACACATTTACTCATACCAGGATTAGCATACGTCTCCCTTTAATCTAAAATATCTTTCGATCTTCAATACATCACTCGGTCTAAGGGTAAAGCAAAGTCCTTGTCTCATAGTTCCCCAAAGTCTAGAAAGCCAAAAGAATTAGATACTGAGATAATTGATGATCCTACATCATAAAGCAAGAAACTTGTTAGACATGCATAGCTTTTCTAGAATCCCATTAACTAAAACTTCTAAAAACTATGAGGATGAACAAGAGATTTTGAAGAATCAATTGAGAGAATTGCAACTTGCCAACAAGATTATGCTACTAGAAAAAAGTGTAAAGAGCAAAAAAGTAACGAAGATGGGAAAAAGATGATCATAACTCTCTTGAAAAAAGCAACTTAGAGTATGAACTAGAGTTGGATATCAAACTAGGAAAAGGAGAATGGTAAAACCCAAGGAGCTGACCTATCAAAAGAACGAATCAAAACAAATTAAAGAGGATGTGCAAGAACATTTGAGAAAAGAAGACTAGGATAAATGAAGGTATTATGTGCAAGATTTTCTACCATCAAACTATGAAACCGATAGTAATGATGAGATTCTAGAGTTTCATTAACTTGACAATCATAGAGATCCTAACTCACACCTCCAACTATTCACTAGGAGAGCTATTAAAAAGTGGAAAATGATACCAAGTGAATATATGTGTTCCCTCATAGTCTAAAAGGGGAAACTAAGTGGATGGCTAACCAAAATCTTAGCCACTTCCAAACCTTTGAAGATCTAGATATATCTTTTACGGTAAGATTTGACTATAACGTAGTTACTCCCACCTAACTATTTTGAGTGATACAAAACAATATAGGGGTGAGAATGCACACACCTTCATAACTCGATGGAGTCATCTTAGGACGAGTCAAGCAATCCCCTATCAAGACATGCATAGTTAGGATCATTCTCGAAAATTTTCACTCAAACCTTCAATTAATATTAGCCGTAAATAAGGTTTTCTCTTTTGAGAAACTCATAAAAAAAGCTACCTTGTTCAAGTCCAACATTAGGTAGAATATCTACGACGATTTTATGAGGGTCAAGTCTATCAGGGACAAACATAGGATCTATATCATCAACCAACATAAAGCAAAAACATAAACATTTAGGTTTCTGCCAAAAATCAAGGGACCCCTCCATTTCAAACTCCTAACCTCCAAGATCCAAACCTAGAATTCTCTCTAAGTTTGAGCCCAAGCTTCAAGACAAAAGAGAATCAGAAACAAGGATGCTGCGGAACACCACTTGGACCCTTGATCGAAAATTCACTCCCCTAGGACAACCCCTTACAAAAGTCCTAAGCATTCTCTTAGAAGAGGAACTAGTAATACTTCTAAATTCAGAAGAAGCAACAGCTAGACCAATATTGTTAGCTCCACAGGCTCATTGGACACGACACAAATGAATGCATATTACAAAAACATTGGGTCTAAGACCTGATTGATCAAGGAAAATTCGATGCCTCAAATGAGCCTAAACCCAATGAGAGAAATAAAAATTAAGGAGTATTCACAAATCCTTTCCCTCAACACCATGGGGCTCAAGCCACCATATGTCATTCTAAAGGCTCAACTAAAAATGAGTTCAAACCAGACAAACCAAGATCTTCTAGTTTACTTTCATCTCCACCTTCACCATATTCACTCGAGCCTTCACCCCTAGATCATCGGAATACACTCCGAAAAGTCCTCTTAGATCACCAGAATATACATTCGTGACTCCTCATACTTCTCTCGATTATACTCCACAACACCTCTCGATTCTCCAGATTACAACCTTGAATCTCTTATGATCTTTCTAAATCATGTTTGGTAGACCTCACCAAACCCGAGTTAGTCCTCTCCTGAGTATCATTCAATCACTCCTAATTCATTCTTCTAACCCTCTACTTCGCAACAAGATTCCTATTAAAGTCCATGTGAATCAGACTCATGATCCTCTTTTAGGTTTGGGGTGCTCACCTTTGAACCACTTGAGTTGAGGCCACTTCTTCCTCATGAAATTGCTAGGATGCTAGATCGAGGAGTCATCCAAGCCCTAAGACTTTCCCTACCAATACAACCTCTACTCTTAGGTCAAACTAGTCAGATCATTTCTCTCTCATGTACTTACTAGAAGATTAGACCAAACAGTTGGTCTAAGGTCCTAAGAGTTTTACTCAGGAACCTCATAGTCTAATTGTCAAATTATGAGGGTCAACTCTCAAAAGCCAAGGGCTCCTTATCATCCTTTAGTTCTTATGTTGACAAAATCCAAAGATTTGATCGGATCTACCAACCTAGACATCTTAGGAATCCTCCTAAACCTGCTAGATAAGACCCATTATAATTCGAGCTCCAAGAATTCCAACATCAATTTAGGACAAGTGAAAAGAATGGTTACTCGAGTATGAAATTGAAGATCATCTAGCTTCGATGCAAGTACAAGCTTATAAAATTCTCGCTCACACACATAAGGTGATGAAAGACATTCCTAAAAAAGTAAAGGTTTCAAGAACTACCTCCCCTGAGTCCCTAATTATTTTGGTGTCACTAATCCACAAACACCTTTGTCCTTTTTTTATGAGCATTTGGCTAGACCAATACTCCCATATGACCAAGCCTTATACATAGGGTTGAAAGTCAACAACATGCCCATTTGTAGATGTCTCTTATACAGAGGCAGAGGTCTTAACATCTTTCCCTTTTAGATGAGAATCTCAAAAGAAATACTAATATCCAAATTATAGGATACAAACATCACGTTATGGACTTAGACTCCTCATACAATCTTCACCTAGGCTATCCTTGAATTCATGACGTAAAGGCCATACCATCCACTTACCATTGATGCATAAAGATTCTACGTCATGACTAAATTGTGACAGTCATAGGAGAAGATAGTACAATCCATTTCATTGGGGGTATGAAGTCTTAATTCTTAAAGGCCGTACCATGACCCTTTTCGTGGCTCACCCCACACAAGTTAGCTCATCTACTCTGATATCTCCATTCGTAGATATAACTAAACTTCATATCATTCCCTCCTCCCAAATCCTCATCTACCAAAGGTCTTTCGCTTGAGAGAATGAATTGATGACTCACCCCTCCAGTCTTGTCTCAAATACCCAACCTTTGCTCATTTTAGAAAGGCTTGAAGGATGCTCCTCTCTATGGGGTATTCTCACTTTCAAGGTCTCAGTACTTACTTAGTAGTCCTTCCACACTTATGAAACCTAGGGTTCATCGCAATTGGTATAGCCTAGGTTACGATCCTTGTTTTGACTTGAAACCTCATCCTCATAGTCCTCCCATTTGAATCTAAGAGCATACACTGTATGACCCATCACCCAACCTTACTATTATAGGGTTATTGATGACCTTGAGTCTGATTGTTATGGTCTAGAATTCTTATTCTTAGAACCGCCTTTTGATTCTCACCCTATTTTATCTCCCTTTCTCTCAAGTATGAATTTTGTTTAAAGATGTTTTACTTTTCTACTCAACTATAGATCAGATCTCACCCTATCATTTTACAATTCAACCTGAATTTAGCAGTTCCAAGGCTCACAGAGCAAAGTAACAGTTAGATAGAGCTATACTTTCCTTGCAGATGGTACGATGAGTGTTAGACTATTTAAAAAATCTTATTATTCAGGGTTATATTTCATGAGCGCCACACCATTTTTGACATATAGTTTAGATCTTGGATATTGAATTATTTAAGTTAGACATTTTACTAGAGTTAAATTTAATTACTATTTATTTGGCTGCCGCTCATGATCACACCTACACGAGAAGCAGCCACGTAGCATCGACTCAGGTAGGGTCGTGGTCATGACCCTTGTGGGTGTGACACATGTTGCATAATCTAATCTATTTGTGTCTATACAATGACACTTGGTTTTATATCTAGATCAATGTCACCAACAACTAACACGACATGGCGAGACCTGACACAACATTTTTTGTTGGCCCACATATCGGCCTCCCGTTTCGACCACCAAAAATGATAGTTTTTGGCCAGTTCCTTTCCAACCATCAATCAAATAGACCACCACTAGATGGAAAACCATTCCTCCTAGTAACCATTGTCCACCTCCCACCGATGGTGTCACCAAAAAAAGGATAGAAAGGGGTAATTTTGCTCCTTTCTCTAAATCTTGCCAAAAAGCTTATAGTTTCTGATGATTTTTGGCTCTAAAAGAGTCAGGGAATGACCCACAAGGGTTGCCTCTAGCCTTTGAGATATTTCAAACTTTTATGGTCACTAAACACAAGGAACGTTGCCCCATTGTAGAAAATATCTCCATACCTTCAACGCAAAATTACCTCGTTTGCCGCTACTCCAAGTCATGAGTCGGATAATTCCTCTCATGCACTTTCAATTGTCTCGACGCATATGCCATACAACCTTACGGTTCTGCATAAGTACACAACCCAATCCTTGATACGAAGCATCACAATATACTTCGAAAGGTCCGGATCGGATCGTAGAATCAAACCGTGGGTGAAGTAGTCGGGCCATCGTTTCAACTCCCCGAAAAACTTTCCTCACATGCTTCAGTCCCATGCAAATGGTTGATTCTTTCGTGTAAGTTGGTAGTAAGAGGTCCCGCAATCTTTGAAAACCCCTTCTATAAATCGTCGATAGTAACTGGCCAATCCGATGAAACTACGGATCTCCAATATAATTTCTTTGGTCTTCCCATTCAACAACTGTCTCCACTTTGAAGCATCAACTTCAATTCCATCCGCCGATATGACATGTCCCCCAAAATTGTACTTCGCTCAACCAAAATTCACATTTGGACAACTTGGCATACAACTTAATTCTCCTTCAAAATCTGGAGAACCACTCAGGATGTTCAAAGATGCTCCTCCCGACTTCGAGAATAAATCAAGATGTCATCAATAAAGACAACAATAAACTTATCCAAGTATGAACGGAAAATCCGTTCATGAAGTCCATAAATATCGCAGTGCATTAGTCACACCAAAAGGCATCACTTGATACTCATAATGCCCATATCGTGTCCGAAACGTAGTCTTTGGAATATCCTCCACCTTCACACGTATCTCGGTGATAACCAGAACGTAAATCAATCTTAGAAAATATCATGCTTCCTCGCAATTGGTCCATCAGATCATCAATTCTTGGTAGGGATACTTATTCTTGATTGTAATCTTGTTCAATTGCCGTAGTCTACACATAGACGAGAAGTCCCATCCTTCTTCTTTACCAACAATACGGAGCTCCCAAGGTGATACACTTGGTCTCACAAATTGCTTCTCCAACAAATCCTCCAATTGCTTCTAAAGCTCTCCGCCAACTCTACCGGCGACATCTCGTAAGGCGCCATAGATATAGGTCCACCTCCGTGTACCAAATCAATAGAGAATTCAATCTCCCTTTGCTCTATGAGAGATGGGAAAGGACCCCATAAGGGTCGGCTCCCACTTGTGCACCATTTCCCCCTTCGAAATACTAGCTAGAGCCGATTTAATCATAAAAAAACAAAAACTTACCTTGTGAAAATCTAGTAGATTCTCTCAATTTTTGGATCGCTTTCGCTCCCACCCCCAGCTTTCAATGACCCCCTCTTTCTCAAGCAGTTCCTTGGGTTTGTGGGAGGGTGATCTTCATCGCCGTCCAAATTGTCGAGTGATATCCACAATACTACTAGTAATCTCGACAAATACCACAACACTACTAGTGCTCTATCATGTTCGTACATGTGATTCTGATAGCAACCAAGATACATATAGTTGGATTCTTGGGAATTAATTCTTGCTGCCTAAAGCATTATCTAGAATCCATCTTGATAATGAGGGCTAGAGTTCTCTTGCATGCCCGCCATCATGTTCCACTCCAACAAGTTTGAGTAGTTGCGATTCAAATTGCATCGTTACTTTTGGCAACAACTCATTCTTTAGCATCCTGATGGGACCTCATGCTTCCTATGAAAATCACTTATTTTATGCATACTTGATTCGGTAAAGTATATCCAATGACATCCTCTAGCAATGATGTGGATCATATATCACCTTCACTAGTCTAGAGCTTGCGAGTGTCATGCCCAAACGATTCATCGGGTCAAGCTTCTTTTTCTGACACAACACAGTCTTATAAGGAGAATTCACTATATGCTATGAACATTGGATCACATGATGAAACAACTTTCAAATGGTTAAAGCCATTTGTCATTCATTGGCTACATGGGAAATTCAAGGATATCCAAGGGCATTGTTTCATCAAATGAAGGGTACTATGTCCACTATGATCATGAATGAACAAGCTATCATTTGAGAATGAGACATGCTAGCTTAGAGGATGTGATAAACTACTCATGCAGCCACGAAAGTCATACGATTCTCAAGTCCTCAATGGCTCGAGGGCTAGATTTGTAATATGGATGTATCACTATTGTAAAGAGGTTAGCTAACTTGATGGACCAAGCAGGATACCCGATGTCAATTCCATCCTTCTCAATGTATTTTGCCACGAGCCAAGTGTTTGATCATAATTAAATTGGAAAAAATTCCTAACCGAATGTGATTGTGAAATTCATAACAGACTTTGTGACAGAAATAAAGTAGCCCAGTAAAACGTATGTATCTCTCTCTGCATAGAATTCTAATTTTATGAAATTACTCAGGTTAGAAATCTACGGAAGTCAGATTTCCAACAAAACTACTTTTATAATTTTTTGGTGTCTATGGACAGAGTTATTAGGGTTTTACAAAGGTCTACCGTGAGAATTTTAGTATAGACAGATTATGTTTTGGGTTGAGTTCGGTTTTTAATGATTTTATTCTCGGCCTCACCCGTATCTAAAATTCTTGAAAATTTTATTGGATATTAACAAATGTGTATACAATGTTCAGACCAGATTTCAGAATATTTAGATTAGAGACAAGGGTTGAAAATTTTGAAGATCAGATACAACTTATGCAGGATGCTTAAATCTACGGATTTTTCCTTTTAGAAACTAATGAAACATCAAATTTGATCATTAATGTATTAATGATCATCCAAAGAAATTTACGTTGAGAACTTGTATCTGTTTAGAGAGGTAGCTCATCTACATATAAAATCCTAGGGCATCTCTCTCGAGGAGAATAACTCTCTTGAATATATATGCGATCATAACCCCTTGCCCTCTCCTAAACAAACTTATGGATATTTAATCCATCATAAGAGTGATTTACATTCTCATATCATTCCATGTAAAACGTGGCTTTTAATGTCCCCCTTATGGCTTCTTGAATTAATTTGGAGGTAAATAACAACAATCAAAAAAAGGGAGAAGAGATTATAATATATTTAAGTATAGAGCAGTATAAAATACGACTTATATAGATGTAGAAGAAACTGTATTTTAAATAAGTGAGAAATCTTCTTACTGATGGCATTTAGCATGAATTTGCATCGCTTTCTCTTGATTTTACAATGGATTGGAGATGGATACTCCCAATATTACAAAATGGAATGAATTGGAAAAGTGGAGAGAAGGAAACCTGGCCAACAACTAGCTTGGGCAACCTTCTCCTTGATTGTCTCCTCTTGGACGATGGCTTGGGGGAGGGGATGGCCTCCTTCTTCTTCCACTTTTCTCTCTCTTTCCTCTCTTTTGCTGCCTTTTCTCTTTAATTTTTCCTCCCTTGAAACTCAGCCCAAGAACCGGTATTTATAGAGTTCTCAAGAATCCTCTAGAGAAGGAATATTCTTTCGTATCTCCTTAGAGCATTCCATGATTTGAGGTTGGTTATTGCTTGATCCAATTGGGTTCCAATTCATTTAGCTTTGTTGGCCACATGGGGTCACATGGCCTTGGTCAAAGTTGGCCATGGTCCCCTTTGGATGCAGCCCGACCCGCCTTTGTGCAATTGGACCTGGTGTAGTCTTGGCTAGGTGCAGCTTGACTTCAGTGTAGCCCAACCTTGGTGCAACTTGACTTGGTGTGGTCTTGACCAAGTGCATCTTGACTTGTTGCGGTCTTGACCAAGTGCCTCGTGCCCCGTGTTGGATGGTCTTGGCTCAGGTTGGACCACCTATGTGACTTGGTTTAACTTTAGCTAGTTTGATCAAGGCTTGTTTAGTGGCATTGGTTCATCCACATTGGCCCGATCAAGTTCAATTTTGACTTGGGTCGACCAAACTTGGTTCACTTTGTTGTTGTCAATTTTGTTCTTACCTTGGTTTAATTTCAACTTGCTGCATGAATAACCCACTTGACCTCACTCATCTCATTCCATACATCTTGATTTACTTGATTTGGTTTCCTTTTAGGTAGGATTTTATTCTACGGTTTTTGAAATATTTTCCTTTTCTAAAAATATGATTGAAAATCACAAAATTTTCAAATGTTTCTTTTTGAATCTTTAAAAACCTTTTGAAATCATATTTTTGAAATCAAATTTTGAAAAGTCTAGAAACAAGAAATTTTTTATATTTGTAAGGAAAATTTTATTAAATTTATTTACAAAAATTTTGGGTGTTCACAATAGTATTATTGATATGATTCAAAATGTGTTTGGTCTCAAGCTCCAAGCATTAGGCATCGATGTGGACCATAAGCTATATAAGGAGTGGGTTGACAAGATTGCACTTATCACAATGGAATTAAGAGCAAAATTTATCACTTTTTGGTGATATGAAGGTAAATATCCAAGTGAACATCTAGCTCATTTCACCCTCAAATGTGGAGAATTGAGTGATAGTAAGTTTCATAAATTCAAACTATTTTTGTGCTCTATAACATGCCAAGCATACAACTTGGTATACATCGTTGAAGGCATGTTCAATTCAGAAATGAGAGAAAATGCATAAAGCTTTTATCAAGTGTAACAACAAGATTCGTCGGCTATCTACTCCCATGATTTAATGAACCTCCAACGAAGACTACGAAAACCATTGAAACTTTGTTTAAGAAGTTTCATGATTTGGTCACTCACTCTTAGGTGCAATGAGTCCTAATATTTGGCCTTACCACAGTTTTTTGCGATAAAAAATCAAGAAAGGCATGGCAAAACATTTTTGTCCTTCCTTGGTCTAGTTGGCTAACCGAGCAATGGAGGTGGAACACTAAACACACTATTTAGCAAGTGAGGGAACTAAAAAGGAGCCAATGCTAGGGATCACAATAAATTGAGAAATGGTACATAAAATAGATAAAGAATCCGATTCAGCTCAAGTTATGCAAACTGAATTGGCGTAGTGATTGTTGTACATTTGCAATACTCTACGGCTTCCAAAAAGAGGAAGAAGGAAGCTGATGAGAATGAACCATGGCTTTTTGATACATCAAAAGCATATCAATCATGCTTGGCATGCTACTAGTCACTTGAATTATTTTTGGCATGCAAGTAATGATTGATAATGGTAGTGAGATGTGAAGAATGTCTAGTCGAGATTCTAGTCTAGCTCCTAGGATGTAGCGACAAGGACGATGAGGCTTTTGTCATAAGTCTGAATTTCTTCTCAAAGGGATCCCATCCCTTTGAAGGTTTTCACCATGGGAAGGACCTTAGTTCGAACTTGAGGTTCCTTAGGAAACCTCCTCCAAGAAAACCACATGTGTAGGATTGGTGCTTAGAGGAGGTACGAGCAGAAAGACTAGGTCCTGCTTGAGATGTGTCACATGCACATGGGTCGTGACCATGACTCGGCCTGAGCCGATGCCATGTGGCCGCTTATCACATGGATTTGATCGTGAGTAGTAGCCAAATACAATACTAATTTAATTTAACTCAAGTGAAATATCTAACTTGATAATTCAATATCAAGGATCTAAACAATACGTGCAAAATGGTGCGGGACTCATCAAACATAACCCTGAATAATAAGATTTTCTAAATAGTCTAACACTCATCATGCCATCTAAAGGGAAAGTATATCTCAATAAGAAGGTTAAACATCTTTAAACAAAATTTATACTAAAAGCATTCATAGTTTGACAATCATTTCATAACAAATCACAATTTCATTTCTAAATCATGATCTCAATTTTGTACTTATACACACACACATCATCAGTTATGATAATTACAACATATACTATGTCTGCCCCAAAGGCTAAAGGAGTCATTCGGTGCTCAGTAATGTGACCTTGGTAACCCTGTCCATGATAGTAACCACGCTACCTCTCACAATAGAGTGCCTAGGAACACACCCTATATTCGCCCCAAGCCGAAATGCCCGAGAGGCTAGAAAGTCTCTAGAGACCCCACACAACCCACATAAATACGACCTATGTATTCACACATCATTACATTTCAAAACCAGTTCCTATTCATCACATTCACAAATCATATTTAGATCCGTATATGACAAAATCCATATCCACACAGTATTTGAATACCAAGTTCACACCAAATCATGCATATCGTAATATGCTTTTTATCAACTAAGCCATAAACAAGTTTTACTTCAAAAGCATATCAAATAACCCATAATTACAAACATCATTTCATAATTATCATTAAAATATTTATCAATCATGTACATTTAAATCCATCTAAAACAAGAAAATCACTTATAGCATGATTTTGTAAACAAATGCATAACCCTCTACCTGAAAGAGTTCTAAGATCCAATCCCCAAACTGATGAAATGCTCTTATCACTATCAAATCCTCCAATTTTAAACTCTAAAAAGTTATCAAAAATTGAAATATTAAAATTTATTTAACTACAAATCTAACACAGTAAACCGTATCCAAATTGGATCTCAAACGACCCTAAAATTACCAAAAACCCTACTTGGATCCATTTAAGCTTTCTTAGATAAGAACCAACACTTGGATCCATATTCGATCCAAACTGAATGAGACAGTAGGTAGTTTGTGGCCTTGTGTCAGCATAGAACCTAGAACTACTGAAAGTTGTCCCGTTTCTAACCCAAAATCTGTTTCAAGACCCGACCTCACCCTAACCTATTCTGGACATACAACTGACATAGAACCCAGAACCTGGTTCTGACCTGTTCAACATAGAACCGTTCCTGGACACAAGACATGAGGACACGATACATAGCACTATTGTTTCAAGTTGTATGGGGCATGACACGTCGTATTAGATACAATATGACACAAGAACCATGACACGCTAAAAAAGGGTGGTTCCCTTGGTTTTTCGACCTCTATTTTTCTAGTTTTCGACGACGATCAAGGCCAACAGTGGTCCCCAACTGACTGTTTACCTCTCCTCTTCTGTCCCAACATTGCGACTGATGATGGCGTTTGGCTAGAAAATTCATGAAAAATAGTAATCTTAGATTTAAGGAAAAATCCACAAATATACACTTGTTTTCAACCAAATTATAAGCATTAAAGCTTGTTTTTGAATGTTTAACGTGAATCAAGCAAAAACCCTTTGATCCAACCCAGATTTAACACAAAAAATGAAGGAATGTGGAAATATGAAAATGAGGGGTTCTTACCAAATTTCGACTAGTTGCTCATCGTCATCCTAGTGGCTTGCCAAGTTCATCTCGATGCTGCTAACTATGGCATTCCTCTTATAGAGCTCGTCACAATGGTAACTGGCCTCAAAACAGAAATTTCCATCATTGTGGGGTGCCACCAAGGTCCAACAACACCCGGTGTCACAACTGCTACAAGACGCCTCCGAGATAGAGGAATCTTATCGTAGGCATCCTCATCATTTGACTTAAGAATAGGGACCCCCAAAGGTGGTAATGAAAGTTGGACATTGACTCAGGTCTAGAGAGTGGCAAAGAAGATCTTACATGGCACAAATTAAAAGGAACACCAAAATGTGATCATTTTTATGGTGGCATGCTTCGATCTTCAAATGAAAACTTTGTACTAGGCTTAGCATGTGTTGAGCTAGTGAAGGTATATACAAAGTCCTATGGCTCTTTCTTGAAGATAACGTAGAAGACGGAAGACAACCACTTCTCACACTTGGTAGTGGCTCTTAGATTTGGTGAGAAACCACTATAAGGAAATCTCTCTACCAACAGTAGGTTGGCTTTGGCCACATTGATTATTATAGAAGTTGAGATGGCCATGCCACCGACTAGTACCTCAATTGGGTAAATGGGGCTATGGATGAGTCTGAATTGATGGGTTAAGAACTAAGGATAGTATCTTTTCATCATTGTCCGATTAGTAGATGAAGATGATGCTTTAATCACATTTATAAAATCCCAAGAGCAGGAGAATCATCACCACTCTATCAAGAATATACGTTTGGGGTTGAACATTTTTCCAACATATGAATTATAAAATCACAATAACTCAATGGATTTATGTTTGAAATTATTAATAAACTATAAGTGGAATAATTTGTTGAGACAAATCAACTATGCCCTGGTCTGTGAGTGAAGTCTCAACAAAATGCCACCCAAAATGAATTCTCGTTGTTTGAGTTTGGCAATCGGTCTAGGTTATTAAGGACACACATTTGAGGGAAATACAAAGATATTTAATTTTGGCAAAACCAACATTATTAAGTTGAGACATAAAGGTGCACAACCCTTAGAAAAAGGAACTCAAGGAAAGAGCAAAAATCAGTACGATATCTAGAAAGCAATATCTTGACGATGATATGATACTATTTCTTAGACCATTTCAGCAAATAATGAACTTGCACAATGAGAATAAAAGAAAACTACCATACTAATGCATAGTCACTTCCCGTGTCTTTGTAATACAGATTATTGGAGTGGAAAGAGATCCAAAAACAAGGAGAACCAAGGGAATAGAGTTCCGAGCCATTGCAAGAAAGACAATTTATGGCATTAACAACAAGAAGAGTGGGGCCAATCATAGTCCACTTGAGGACAAAGCAACTCATTTTGGTAGACTTAAACCCTAGGAAACTAAAAATAAGGTTAACATCTCCGATAAAACAATTCGAGAGAACTCGATGAGGTGAAAAACTTTTCATCTATGCCAATAATCTGCATATTAGTCACTCATCCCATTGAGCTATTGGATATACTCTTTGAAAGATTTTGGCAAAGTGTGGAGTTCTTTCGAGAAGTGGTCATACCGATACCAATTTACATAAATGGGCAAGGTCTCTGGAATGGTTACTTCTTCGATGATCCTAAGACCTTCATTTGCTTATACAATGGGGCCGAGAAAAAAAATATTTTGAATCAGCAATACGAGATACATGGTAACCCATCCTCCCACTTCATTGACAATCAATGAAACATCTTATTACAATCAATTCACATGATTGTTTGACCCGATATTCAAAGTGACAATGTACCAAGAGTTGTAAATGACTTTTGAACCTGCCTTTTAGAAACTTTGGAAGAATGAAAGGCTAGGAGGAAAAGCATAAAACAACATGGAATTAACCAGTACATGCAATTGGATATGATTGGGTTATAAATTAGTCATTAATGCATGTGATGATGACATCAAGTATTATCTCATTGTCCCCGATTAGACTATCTACATTACCTAGAGGACCCCTTTAACTTTATCAAGTTGGGTGTCCTTGTGAAGGGTTTCTTGCCTAACCAATAGGGCATGCCATTCTTGCATTTCCCAAGTGAGCTCTCAATATACCATGGCCTTTAATTCACAAGCAAAAGACGCTTGGGACATTAGAGAGCTATGATTTGATTGGGCTTGAGAAGCTTTAGCAAAGAGTTCACAACAACGATTCTTAAGACTCCGGAGAAAGCTGTAAAAGCAACCAAAAAAAAGAGTTTGTTGAAAGATTGTGTAAGAGAATAGGAGGTAAAAGAAAGAAGAAGAAGAAGGGAGCTAGGCCTTTATAAGCCCCAAATGATTGCAAAAAGCAAAAGCCGAAAATCATGCTGGAAAAAGACCTCTCAGGTAACCTTTTTGGCATATAATTGATAACAGTATAACTTACATCCTCGATGATTGTGGACATGAAGTCTAAAGGGCATGTGTTAATGGCCAAAATTGAGAAGGTTATGTGCAAATGCTTGGAAGCCTTGAGAGAGAGGGAATGCATGACAAAAACCTCAAGAGACCCAACAAAGACTCCAGCCCATGATGTCAATAAACCCCAACAAAGACTTGGCATTGCGGTGAGAAGGAAGCGACAACAAGGAAATAAAAGTTATTGGGACTCGTATCCATAAAAGACTGCCCCTTCTCTATCTCCTCAATGGAGGCATATAAATAGCAATTGCAATGATCAACGAGGAATTAATCACAACAACATAGTTCTTGCTTTCTTTGTTTTACGTTGTTCTTTCCCTTGCTTCCATAAGAGTAGCTATAATTTACTGATCTCAACACATATCAAAGCACTTTCAATGCTCTATAGTGTTCATACGTGTGACTCCAACAACAACTGAGATATGCACAATCAGATTTCCAGGAATCCATTCTTATCACCTGGAGCCTTATCCTCAATCCCTTTTGAAAACGAGCATTAAAGTTCTTTAGCTTGTCCCATCACATTCCACTCTAGTGGGTCTCACTAGCTGCGATTCGAATTGCATCATCACTTTTGGCAATAATAAGTGCTCATAAATATACCCTCACTATTTAGAACTAGCACATAATAGTTCAAACCACGACCATCAATGAATTTTGTATCCCTTTTCACAAAGATATATATACACAAACATATATATATATAGAGAGAGAGAGTAGGCGTCTTAGTTTCATAATGCATTTCGGGGTATAATATTGTACCATTAACTCCACTATTTGATCTTTAAGATCGACAACAGATATTTGAATCAAAAGCATGGTGATACCTTTGTTCTTATATTTAATGTATATGAGTATATTAAATGCAAATTGATTCAAATCTCCACCATCGATCTAAAAGATTGAATGGTAGAGATGTGGGTGAAAGATTATACACCAAAATGTATTATGTAGCTAAGATGTATATATAGTAGATACTGAAACCTAATCTTACTCAAGTCTACTCAAACGTCTTCATCATTTGATTAGCATGATCAATAATCGAGATTCAAAATAAAAGTATAATTTTACTTTTGTATTTTGATACATTAAATATTTTTTTTTATCACTTCAACCATTTAATCTCAAAGATCAAATGATTGAGATCATAAAGTATATTTGAACATAGATGGGATTTGAGTATTATCACATGCTCTTTATCTTTTTCTTTCTTTCTCTCTCTATGCACGTGTTTGTGTCCATAACCCAAATAGACATCCATAACGAAAAGAACAAATACTTAGCGAACATCTTTTGTCCTACTTAATTTTGTAGTATTTACATTAAAAGATAAGACACTCACAACTCAAAATGAAAAAAACATAAACCATTCACGTTTGACAATGAACAAGTAAAAAGTAACCATTTATGAACCAAGATAAATAAAGAACAAGGTCCGGTAGTAGTGGTATCCAAGCTAACCAAAAAGGTCTAGACCCAATTAACAAGCACAACAATTTTTTTTGTCGGACCCTGGCAGCCTAGCCCGACCAAGTAGTCCAGTTAGAAGGTTGTGATAAAATGCTCAACTGAAAGCCCAGAGTTAGTTAAATAGCAGGGCACTCTGACACCCTTCAGCCACAAGAAGATTGCCCTTTTAAAATATATGTTCATATCTTCTAACCCAACCGCTTACATTTTGGGGTCCCTTATGGGCCATACCTCGGACTTGGTTCAGTTTTATGGCTCTACGTGTTTCAATATTTGAATGTGCTTCTAATTTTAGATATCCGTCAGGGATCTCTCTCTCTCTTTCTCTCTCTATTATATATATATATATAATAGAGAGAGAGAGAGAGAGAGAAAAAAAAGATCCCTGTACCCGGCGCACTTCCTGCCCTGTTTAAACCGTACACTGCATAATTCTTTGTTTGCCATGTATGCAAGGAGAATGAGGTAGAAAAATCGATCTACATGAAAACCTAACGATCGATACGGCAACTTTTGGATGGATGAGTTCGCAGGGATTGCTTCGGGAACGGTGAAGGTATTAACCAAATAAGAAGTCCAAACTGTAAATCTTAACTAAAGTACTCGGTAAAGACTCCAAAACGATCAGATCCACACATCTTAATTATTTACAACCATAAGTACACAAATCAGCGAAGCCAGAAAGGTGCTTATGGGGGAACGACAAAAGAGAAACAAGAAAGGAACTCGATACAAGATTCCGTGGGTTCATCCCGAGTTAATAATTATTATTATTGCTGCTAAATCTTCTCCCACACTGCATAATCCTTTCCAGAGGCAACCATGTGGAAACCTGGCGGAATGAGCCCACCAGCATCATACCGAGACCCTATCTTTGTGATGACCTTTCCGTCGATCTTCGCCACATATAGGTCCTTTTCTGCAGCCAGTATTTCGACGGTGCTTCCGGGCTTAATCCCATTTTTAGCCCTAATCGATATTAACATCTTAATCTCTTTAGCCAATCCCCAGTCAAAGTAGTGATCATAAAACTGGATGCACAAACCAATACAAAGTGAGCTTTTCCTTCAATTGTGAAAATATACACACAGATATACATATACATATATGTATATATATTGAATAAGTATATATATGTATGTGTGTATGTCTGAACTTATATAAAACAAATGAATTGGGGTTGATAAAGTTAGATAATAATCTGTACTCACAATGGATGGTATGCCAGGGTGCGTAAGGATGTAAGCATAACCCTCCATGACCTTGTCAGCAGGGAATGGCCAGTAGTTTTGTGTGGATCCAGTGTCATGGTTGTCTATAAAGGTCACTGCTTTCTCTGGAGAAATTCCTATGAATCCTGAAGGCCTTCCTTGAGAGTCCTTCAATCTCCACAGTTCATCTTTCACAGCAAGCTGCAACACTCCTTTGGTGGTGAAATCAAATGCAGTCGCAACTCCGCCTGCACCCCTTACCCAACTGTCAAGTTCCCTCCGGTGAGCGTCTGGACCTTGAACTGGGTCCGAGCCGAGTGAGGTCCATACCTCACCCACCACGAACTCAGGCTGAGCTCTCTGGATGTAGCCCCTCGTTATGTCGGTTGAGTAGCCCTTGGCAAAGTCCAGTCGCCAACCATCAAAACCGACACCATTCTTGAGCCAAAGGAGCCAGTCTGTGAGCTCCTTCTGCACCCTTGGGTTCAGATGGTCGATGTCGGGTGCCGCTGCGTAGCTGGCTCCGGTATCAGGATTGCCGGTTCCATCAGAGTACTGGGTGTCATCCTTGCATATGGCCCAAGGACCCCAGTCGAGGCTGCCATCTCCCTTCCCTCCCTCAAAGATGCACCATATTCCTCTGTTATCCTTCTTTGCTGCAGTCCGGTGGTTGATGACAACGTCTGCTAGGCACTTGACGTTCGCCGCATGAAACGTACTTATGAGATCCCTAAGCTCGCCTTCCGTCCCATACTTTGACGCATTGAGATCGTAATATCTTCCTGGTAGGTAACCTGTAAATACGAGAGTCAACGTTTTTATATGAAAGAGAAATCATATTGTAAAAGACACTCACATTTTCTTTTAATTAGGGAAAATCCGCACTTCCTAAGGTGTTGACTCATAAGGACAATAGCATAAACATCATTAGTTAGATATATAAAAGGGTAAGTGTCGGATCCGGGTATCGGTCCTTCTAACCATGCTTGCTACAGTAAAAAGAAACCAAAAAATCGCCACCAATGAAAGATATGGCCCTTATTAACTTTTTGACTGTTCGGTAAGAATACAAGCCACTAGAAAGGATGCTACGTTTAATAGCTTTAAGAAAAAGAAGGGGCGCCAGTTTGGGGAAAATTTCATAAACTATATTACCATACTTTGACGAATCTTTCATAATATTTTAGTTGTATTACTAGGGTGGCTTGAAAAATAATTAGAACATAAACGTTTAGGGATTTTATTTACTTTACTTTGGGGAAAAAAGCAATATTTAAAAATAAAATGAGCCAAGAAAATAAACACACCTTCGGTGGAGGCTGATTGAGAGGGAGGGGGAAGCCAAACATGAGTTACGCGGGCTTCTGCCATCTGAGGCACAAGATCTTTAAGTACGCGATACCATCCCCGCGTGTTCTTCGACGACTCCCAATTGAACCCCTGAAATCAACCGTAGTCGAAATGATGTATTATTAGTCTCATGCACGGAGATTATTACTGTTTCACAAGGAGGAATAGCTCTTGACTATGAATTTCAACTTAAAGAATCAAGTTAGCCGAAATGACGCACCATCTGACATTGAACCTACAGAGCATGCATGCTAACCCCACATTAATTGTTATTGAAAGGAAAGATTCGCACGCTTAATAAGAGGGCCTGAACGAGAATCATTAATATGGTAAGTATCCAGACAAGTACGCCTCATAGAGCGGCCCTAGATATATACCAATTTATGAGGGAAGAACGAAGTCGCAGCTTGTCTTTACCCGAAAAAAGCACTGCCACACAAACGAGCAGGAATTTCCTCCGGCTTCCTTGCATATATGCCTTGATTAAGGTGATTTGAAAATGAGTACAAAGTAAACGCTTCGATTCCCCCGTACAAAAATATACAGCTTTTATTCATATACTTATTTTTCTAGGAAAACGAAAATTACTGGCAAGCTGTGAAAGGTAAAACATGACCTCATGCGAACCGCGGATATCTACTTGATGACTTCCACTAATCTGAATTATACAGCAAATACTAATATATGCTACTAAGAATTATTTAGCCACGCAAATATGATACATAGAAGATAATCATGTGAATCCTCCAAGTGCAGAAAGAGATAAAGAGAAAAGGCAATGCTGCGTTAAAATAACTAGAATATAAGCATACACTTATGCTGCCAACTTTCACGCCGCAAAAAGCCTTCAAAAATATCTCGTGGCGACAAAAACAAATCTAAATAAGTACCACCGAAACAAAACGAAACCTTTTATTACATTATTTGGGGTCGGCAACATGGGATCTTGACCACCGATCGTGTGTAAGAATAAAAAATACAAAACACAGTCTTCACTTGATTTACCTGAAAGAGAAGTTGGGCATGAGAAATCTGAATTAGCGGAAGCACCAAAAGGAAGACGAGAGGCAAAGTGAAGGAGACCAGCTTCTTAGAACTACTACGAGAGGCCATTGCGCGAAGAGAGAAAATCTATTGAAGAGTTGTGATTTGCTCTTGCCGGCTTCCGCCGTGGGTTATTTATAACCAGAGTGAATTTAATGCTGTACATATAAGAGACAATACAGATAAGAAAGAATACGAGGCCTTGACCACAGATGGCGGTTCGTAATGCGAGATATGATCCAAAACGGTCAGCCCATGCGTGGTTGGTGATGGAGATCAACCAAGTAGGTCTGGGTCGGTCAGTCGTTTGGCGGTCTGCCTAACCTATCAGACTCAGCCCAGTGTCTCCGGCGGTCGTTTTATATCCAAATGACTGAATTTTGGTGCTCCCACATCCACAAAGTTACCTTTCCAAGTGGAGTGAGCCATTGGCTAACGAAGATGGAGATCAACCTGCTGATAGGTCAGGTCGGTCACAAGGTTGGCGGTTGCCCTAACCGACCATATAAAACCATTGAAGTCTGATTCCATATCCACAAATTTACTTTTCTCAGGGTGGTGTACACATTCCAGCTATTTGAACACGATTTATCGTCATATAAAACGTTATCATGGGCACACAGCATAAGGCGAATTCATTCTTGAATTTTGTGGTATATCCACTTTGGATAGCGTTATTAAATTTACGTTTGGCCGAGCAGCAACTCAGTGCTCAAATACAACATCCCTTTCTCTTTTTATATCGTAATCAAATGCAACTCACTGCTCTCTCTGTTAGGTAGAAATTTTGAGTACCGTCCTTTAGGATTGATCTTTTTCAACTGTCTTCTTCTTGCATTATTCAAACCAATTTGTTTCTCTACTTCGATTAATTAGATGGGAAACACCTTCAAAAGGATCAAGAAAGAACCTTCAGAATGTCTGAAGCAAGATGCTAAATCATAATCTTTCTTTTCAGAGTAAAAACTTCTATGGCCGAATATAGAACCAGTGAAATTATGAATCAATATAGCTAACGTTACATAGCGCGAGGCGAGACTTATTTTGGCTTTGGTTCCTTGAATCCAGCTAACTTTTGGTTACTTCCGGAATAAGTTGTATCTGGCTGTGCCAAAAGACGGTTCATCTAGGTTCCACTGATGGTTTAGTTCACAATGTAAGAATACGAACATATGGTTTTGTTTCCTACAACCGAAGGATGAAATCCATGCCCCTGAATTCATCCAAGTCAACATCTGGATTGTCCGGATTATGATGAATTTCAAGATTTTTTAAGATTTAACGTAGAAAAGTCGGAAATGGTAGTTACATTCCATACTTCATCAAGCTTAACTCATGATGTAAGAGCTCCTTTTCTTACTTAAAATGCAACCCAAATGGTCCAACATGTTTCTTCAAATGCAATAACAATAGCAACAACTAAACCCTTTTTCATTCTAGATGAGGTAGGCTACATAGATTTGTTGAGTTCAATCATATGCTATACTAACAGTCAATTCAACATAAGTAAGATCATTCTTTATTGTTTCCCTTCAACACTTGTGTGGTCTTTCTCTTTCTCTTTTACATTCTCACCATTTAGTTTGTCATACCTTCTTATTAGAGATTCTTTTGGTTATCTTTTATATGATCAAACCATCTCAAACGATTTTCTCTTATTTGTCATCTATTGGTGTTACTCCCAATTTATTTCTAATAACCTCATTAGGTATATTATATTTCCTTGGATGACCACATATCAGTCTCAACATCTTGTATACATGTTGATTGATAATTAAGTATCCAATACTCATAACCATAAAACATAACCGGTTTAATTATTACAGTATAATATTTACCTTAAACTTTAATGGTATCTTATTATTACATAGAACAATACATTTCTTTAATAAGGATTACAAATCAAAACTTAATGTTTGGTTATATAAAATAAATACTTTAGCATAATGGTTCTACTTTATCAATCTTAACATTGAAATGGCTAAGGTTCAAAAAAGATGGATATTTTAGGAAACATTTAGAAAGTTTAGTAAAAATCAGTCGGTTTTTGGATAAGCCCTATTTTTTGTGCATCCCTACGAACACAACAAAAGGTAATAACAAGGTGGCTTCTCTCCCACAGGCAACCGTTGTATTTCTGAGATCTACAAAATTTCTTTCTTACCCGCATTTATACGCATGATCCAGTGAAATCCATCTACTTTCAAGCGAATTGGCAAACTAACGGCGAAAATAGAAACCAAAATTCCAAATTCAGGAAACCATTGGTAGGGTGTGTGGATAAGATGACTTAGACCCTTAGCTTTTGAGTTTGGGACTGATCAACAATGTAGAGTTGCCATATTTGAAGCATATCTTGGTCCTTTTCTACCATGAAGCATTGATTGCATCGTAAGATGGAATCACCATTGCTTGTCTGGCTTATCTATCATCGTCGTGGGGCGTTTTGCTAACTATTGTGGTGCTGTGTGATGTGAAAGTCCATGCTTATCTGTCAATGTGAAACTTTTCCATCTACATCCTCGAGACGCATAAAATAGGGGCCCATGTAATCTCCAGTTGGCTATCTAGTCAGATTACCGCTTAGGATAAACCCACACACATATGGGTAGACATGGCCCGTTTGTAACCAGCTCTCGGGTTCAACTGGAACCCAGTGGATCTGGAACCCGTGGAGACGGGAACAGGAACCAAAACTGAACAAGGGACAACTGGTTTGGTTCGATATGCCTATACATAAACGGAATTGGAACCAAACTGATAACCAGCTTGGACCCTGTGGTGTGGTTTTACAAAAACCTGAAATACTGATTACCCGCTTTGAACCCGTGGAGACTAGAGCAGGAACAAAATTTATGGTTCATTCTGTATTTTAGCACGAAAGCAGAAATCACAACAAACCTTTGACAGGACCAGAACTGCCACCAACCCGGTCCCAGTGCCGCACTTATACCTGTGGTACTGAACCCAGATAGTCTTGGTTCAGTTGCCGTTCCTGATTCCACAGGTCCTGTTTACCTGGAACCGGCGTTCTCTGTACATGAAGCACGATGACCGTTTAGCTTGAAGATACAGAGTTACAAAGATACGATGAGTATGCCGTACATATACATCTAGCTTATAAAGTACTTCGCATAACAGACTCAAGTGCACCCTAAGCTCACCTAGTTAAGGGGTCGAGTCACAAGTCAAAGATGCCGAGGCCGACAGGGAGGGCATTGGCTTCGTCTTTCCCATTTTAGTAGATAAAAAGCGTCTGCTACTTGAGCCCCACAAAGGCAGCCACCTGGTTCTGTAACAATTGACAAATGCTTTGCGAGCACATAGAGTTAGGAGCGGGCATGATCCACGGATTGATGTGCAGGTTTGTGTTTGTGTAGTAATGTCGATATAGGCGCAGCAGTTTCTTAGTTCTCGTTCATTAAAGGGTCGCAGACTGTTCAAACCCATGGATGTACAGCTAAACCCTGCAATCCGGTGCCTTTCCTGCATTCTAAGTCGGTTTACACCGGGACGTAAGAAAGGGCTAAACGCGTAAAAAAGGGACATGAGGGCCCGTGTTTTAATTGTTATTTCTTGTATGTTATGAACTTGACAAACTTTATTTTAAATTTTTTTCCACATCAACTGCATCACAACATAAAGGACTAGGATTCAAACGCTTCCACAACTAACAGATTATTAAGAAAATTAGGCGGTTCGCATCTCCATTCTCCACTACCCTGTTCAACAGCATACCGACCAGGAGCTGCCAAAACTCTATTACACTGTCCTTCATTATTGATTTTGAAATAAGTCTGCAGCATTTAGCCGCACACAAGCAAATGCCTCCAAGGACAGTCACATTGTAAGTCAAATTGTCACGTCCACCAATATCATAAAGGGAGGCTGTTCCAAGCACATGACGTCCACCAATATCATAAAGGGAGGCTGTTCCAAGCATATGTTCCTATATGATGTATCACACCCGCTCGGGTCGCGACCACAACCCAGCCCGAGCCAATGCCACCTCATCATTTCTCGTGCGGGTGTGAAGGTGAGCAGTAGTCAAATACAATACTCATTTAATTCAACTAAATGAAATATCTAACTTAAATGAGTATTTATATTCTAAACAATACACCTAAAATGGTGCGGGGCCCACCTGACAATAACCCCGAATAAAAAGATTTTCTAAATTGTTTAATACTTATCGTACAGTCTAAAATAAAAAGACAGCTCTATCCAACTCCTACTCTGCTCCGTGTGCCTTGAAAGTGCTAGCTTCAAGATGAACTGTAAAATAATAGGGTGAGCTCTTACTCATAACTCAGTAAGGAGGTTAAATATCTTTAAACAGAAATTATATTAAAAGCATGCATAATTTTTACAATCATTTCATAACAAATCACAGCTTCATCTTTAAATCATGATCTCAAATTCATACTCACACATTCACACATCATTAGTTACGATAATTATAACCCATACTATATCTGTCCCAAAGGCCACGGGAGTCGTCCGACCCTCCCTAATGTGACCTTTGTAACCCCGTTCATAACTATAACCACACTGACTCTCACGGTAGAGTGCTCAGGAACACACCTTGTATTCGCCCCAAAAAGATCATCCGAGGGATCTACAAGTCTCTAGATACCCCACACAACCTACACAAGTACAACTCATATATTCACACGTCATTACATTTCTAAAACTAATTATAATTTATCACATTCACAAATCATATTCAGATCCACAAATATCCAAATCCAAATCCACATCCAAACAACATTTAAATACCATTTTCATACAACACGTGCATATCAAAATATGCTCTTTATCAACCAATATCATAAACACATTCGATTTGAAAAGCATATCAAATAACCCATAATTGCGAACATCATTTTATAAACATCAATAAAATATTTATCAATCATGGACATTTAAATCTATCTAAAATAAGAAAATCACTTTTAACATGTTTTGTAAAATAATGCAAAAATCCCTACCTCAAAGAGCCCTAAGATCCAATCTCCAAACTGTTGGGCCACTCTTATCACCACCATATCCTTCAATTTTAATCTTTAAACAATTACAAATAATTAAAATACTAAAATTTATTTAACTGTGAATCTAACGCAACAAACCATATCCAAATCGGATCTCAAATGGCCCTAAAATCACCCAAAAACCCAATCTAGATTTATTTAAGCTACCTTGAAAACGAACTTATACTTGGATCCATATTCGATCCAAACCAAGTGACACAGTAAGTAGCCTGTGTCACTGTGTCGACACAACATGGGTCCTGTTTCTGACCCAAAACCCATTGAAGGATCCGACTCAAACTTGACTCATTTCTGACACAGAACCTGTTTCTGACTTGTTTTAAAGCTGAACTGTTTCTTAACATGTGACACGAGAACATGACATAAATCTGTGTCAGTTCTAGGAATTTTGGATACGACACGACATGAAAACAAGGACACACCCAAAAGAGGTCAGTTTCCTTAGTTTTTCCAACGTTGATTTCGTCAATTTTCGGTACCGACTAAGGCAGGCGATGGTCCCCAACCGACCGCCTACCCCTCCTCTTCCAATCTAACCCAATATCAGTCACTGATGATGACATTTTGGTCAGAAAATTTATGGAAAAATATTAACTTAGATTTAAGAAAATTTTTATGAATCTACTCTTGTTTTGAATTGATTTTCGCGTATTAAGGCTTGTTTTCGAATGTTTAGCATGAATCAAACAAAAGCTCTTTGATCTAACTCATATTTAACAACTAAAAATTTAAAAAAAAAAACACACAAAAGCAAAAATGTGAGTTTCTTACCGGATTGTGGCTGATTCCTTGATGTCATTCTTAACTCGTTCGTTTCCTCTCGACTGCTAACCATTGCAGCTCTCTTATAGCACCATGAAGATGGTAACATGCACGAAAATGGAAGTTACCATCTTTGCAGTTGCCTTTCCCAGTCTCCCCCTTCATTTACCAAGTTTGCAAACAGTAACGCATCATGCATTAATGTGCTGCAAACATTTTGGGTGGATCCGGATCCACTCTTATTCACTTTATTACATGATTACATGATGTATAGCCCATTCCGTTCTCATTTATGCAGCAACCAATTGGAGTTTGTCTATCTCTTATCCTTTCTCATCGTACTGCGTTACATCCAACAAAGGCGCCCTGACAATCTCAAAGAGATTCCCATTCCATTTTCGTTTCTTCTACATTCTGTGAAACTTACTCATGATTCCTGGCTTTAATTGCATTCGTCTCCTAGTATTTCTAATATGTCTATGTTTTGACATTTCATAAGCTTGAACAGCCAAATCACTACTGGAAAAACTAACTGTTGGCAAAAAAATCCTATTGTTGTGAACAGTCAAAATTAAGTATAACATATTTCGACAGTCTATATTGACAATTCGGCTTTACTACAAGAATAGGTCCTATTTGTTGGGATTTTCCTTTCTTTGTTTTCTCTCTCGTATGGTTCGTTGTAGCCCTCGACCTCTCACTCTCTTTTATCTCTATGACTCTCTAGAACATGCTCGTTATTGGGTGCCACTTTGGGCCCTAATTACTATCATGAAATGTTGGAAGAAGGCTTCTCCAATTTTATAAGACTTTTTCGATAGAAAAGATAAACAGTTAAAAAGAAAACTATTTTATTTTATTAAAATAAATAAAATCTCTCATAAAAGATAATGACTTTAAACACATCAGCCAAACATTAGAGAAAACATGAGTAAGTAAAGCTAAGTATATAAACAAATACATGTTTGTTTTATGAAAATATACATAGAAAAGAAAGAAAAACATCTTTCTTACTAAAAACCCTTTATGGGTAACCGTGATCCCTTTTCTCTATTCTTTCTTTCTTCTCCTCTTCTTCTTCATTTTGCACTACGTTCAGTTGCCCATCCTTCAGATTGCCTTTCACTTTCTCTTTGCACACACAACAATCAGGTATGCTCTCTCCTTTCTCTCTTGCTTTTCCATTTTGCTCTTAAGAGCATCCTTCTTGTTCGGTTTGGTATGAAATTGATCATTCTCTATTAAATTTTGGGTGTGAGAAAGGTATCCTGATTCTCTCCTTTGATTTACTTGAATGCTTTGGTTTACAATTTAACCCTCTATTGTGATCATGATCGTGCCTTCATTGGCATGAACACAAGCCAGATATCCTCGCTTTTTTGCAAATGAGAATTAGTAGTGTGAAGACCGATACATTCATTAAAAAGGCAGTCTTTGCAAGATCTCACTGGGTAGAATCCCAGAGTTCTGGTTAAGGTTTTCTCATTGATTTGAGTTGTTTTGCTGTTGTACTGAAGCCTTGTACTATTGAACTTCAGGTTTAAGACATTTATTTTATTCATATTTAGATGATTCAAGGTTCTCTTGTAAATTTCATTTTGTCTTTGATTGGTTTGTTCCCTATTGCTCTGTGGAAAAAGAATCCATGTAGCCGACCTCATCTAGTATGGGAAAAGGTTTAGTTGTTTATTGTTGTTGTTATTGGTTTGTTCGCTATATTGTAATATGAGGAAAAATGAGGGGTTTCGATTGTTTTCTACATCTACTATTGCATAAATGTTTCGTAGGCTCTTGTTTGTGTAAGGAATGACTTTTCCAAATCTTGCTTGAACTTGAGTAACAGATGGCTTTTCAAGTGCTTCTATGAGAATTGCACTCTCATATTTGTGTAAGCAAGGGATTTTTTAGTATTTACTTACTGATCGGGCTTGTACATGTGTATATTCTCTTGGCCTAAAAGATAGGATTTATGTCTTGTATATGTTAATCAGGGCATGTACAAGGTTCACTGCCACAAGGCCATCCTGAAGGTTATCCTTCTCAGATGCCCTTCGTCTTGTTTTCTATTGCACTAGGTGTTTTACTGGCTAGCAACACGCTGTAACATGGATAATGATCAAGTTTACTAGTAAGTTTATTTGTGCGATCACTTACAACATATGGAATACACCAATTGAATTCACATATTGGGTTTTAAGGTCCCTTAGTTCACGTGCGTTGAAAAATTGCTTGGTAGAAGACCCTTATCAACTGTTTTAGTCACTCGACGCTTGAAGCAAACTTCACTAGCTTAGGTGGTCAAGACAATTGGCTTTGGTTTAGTTTTGGTTTTGGTGCTATATTAGGGATTGACCTGCAATAGAAAATGGATGCCAAACAAAATTTGTTATTATATTTTCATATATTTAGTTCATTGGTTTAATATTATGATCGTACCAATAATTTATTGCACAAAAGACATGCACTAATTTAGATAACTTTAATGTTTACCGATTTAAATGAGATAGCATTCAGGATGTTACTTCACTTGGTAGGATCTTGGCTTGCATGTTGTGGACCGTAAGTTTGTGAATAAATGTTCTTTTAATTTTTTAAGACTTTGTGAATAACAAGCGCTAATTTATATTTTACATAATACATTTTATTGATGACAAACACTTGTCATTGCATCAATATCATATGCGAACATCATGTATGTTGATTATCTGTCAAATATAAGTTGGATTTATAATCTTATAATTGAGAATAAACATATGCATAAAGTGAATATCAAGCAAGAGTGAAAGCTTTTGTTGATTATAATATGACAAATACTCTAATATAGATATGGTATGAGGATTTATTATTTATATTTAAAATATCATAATAAAGGTTTTGAAGGGCCACAATGCATGAAATTTTCACCTTATTCATTATGGTTTAACTTAGAAATATCCTATATGGATTACTCATGGTGACCACCAAAGATCCCATCTTCAGCCTCGAAATGATATTGTGAATACAATAAACATTGTAAAAGATGCATTTGCTTCACCTGAAACACCGACATGCTACAGATTTAACTAAGATTGATAAAATGTTTGAAAATGAAATCCATCCACTATGGTTGAAATATAAAAAAATACTCCCTCTTATTGATTGTGGTACTATTTTTTCAAATCAAATGTATGTAAAAGACTTTGAATAAGTTAATTGATGACTTATTAAAAGTGTTTTAGGATGTGACATAAGGAGATAATTTGGTTCATGAATATGAATATTAGTACAATGCTAGAAAGTTGGTAACAAGTTTTGGTTTGAATTATATTAGAATAGATGTATGTTGTAATGGTTGTATCTTATATAGAGGTGAACATGAGTTTAAAGATAGGTGTTCAAACTAATAATGCAATTTGTCAAGATGAAAAATCGATAAAATATACAACGTATAAGAACATGTCTTTCAAGTTAGTCTCACATTGCCTGCTACTACCAAGGCTTTAAAGGTTATTTAGAACAAGTAAAAGTGTAGAGTTAATATGTTGGCAGGTCACAACTTAAAGAGATGCTTATGAGTCATCCTAGAGGTTAAGAAGCATGAAAACACTTCGGTAAGATGTATCCACCTTTTGCATTAAAGCGCTAAACTATGCGACTTGACCTTGTAAATGATGGGTTTAGCACATTCAGAATTTCATCACATATAATTTGCCTGATGACTGTCTAACAATCATTTATGATATTGTTCATGTTCTTACTTACAGGTGGGCCGAACTTACCATAAAATGTTGATGTGTATCTCTAAACTATGAAATGATGGAGTTTGGAAATTGAAGTAATGAAGAAGCCTCTTTACTTGCTCCACGGTGCAAGATGATGGGCTTGCCGGGGTGTGTAGAGTTTCGCGATACACAAGGATCAAATCTGTAAGATCGAAAAGCGCTGAAACTACTTATAGACGTTTCTACTTAGCAGATTGATACTCATCCAGCGAAATGCTTTTCTTCAGTTTTGGGGAGCTTGAGGCTCAATGTGATATGTATACGTAGGGATATATATATATATAGGGAGAGATAGAGAGTCAAGGGGGGGGGGAAAGAAAGAGACTGGTAACGAGCTTCATTGCAACGTCAACAGCTTCAGCAAATGACCTGTATTTACATATCCTAAAGTTGTCGTTTGCATTGACCAACGAATGCCTGATAAATCTTCTGAATCGACTGATTTTAGATAGCTGGAAAGGAAAGTACATAGGTTGGAGCCAAGCATCTGAATAGCAGTGCTATATGTGGTAATGCAAGCATGATGAGTATCTAGAAACGTGAAATACAGTAACTGGCAAACAGCTAGACTGCGCATTGTGGATGAAGGAATGACGAGTTGAACATCATAAAAGCAGGCTTTTTCTTTGTAACAAGAAATGCGAAATAAAAAAAATAAAGGTGCGACAGCCGATAATTTATCAGACGAAGTACTAAAAAGCTACTGCATTTGATTATTTTGGGTTACAGTTTTAAGCCACACACAAAGGATACAAGAAGTCTTATAAAGTAATTTGCAGTCCTATTGTACTAGACGTTCTTCTCCCATACAGCATAGTTATTCCCAGAAGTGGCCAAGTGGAACGCAGGTGGAATCAAGTTCCCTACGCTGTACCTGGACCCAATCTTCGTGATGACCTTCCCGTCAATCATAGCCACATACAAATCCGTATCTGCGGTCATGATTTTCACAGTACTAGTCGGCATAATCCCGTTCCTATCCCTGATGCTTGCTAATGCCTTGATCTCTCTTTCCAATCCCCAGTCGAAGTAGTGATCATAGAACTACAAACATAAAAAAGAAATAATCCATTTTATCAGATACCATGGTGAAATAGGACACTGATCACTAAGGGATCATTTTTATGTAATAAAATGTAAAGAACCCTTTTAAAAATAAAATTAGCGATTTGTATAGTTGAAAGATGACCCATGGAGCAGTAGCTCACATGGTGTGGTAGATGCTAAGGCTTTGAATACTAACATTAGACGTAAGAACAAATAAAATTCATGTATCAAACCCACTGTGTTTGAGATAAGTCATGCTTTTCTTTGGCTTGGTTTAGCATGAGATTGTTTCTGTCTAAATCACAACAATTTTCAACTGAAACAATGGCTTCTCATACTTACAATTGATGGTATGCCAGGGTGAGTCAGGATATAAGCATAGCCCTGCATAACCTTGTCACCAGGAAAAGGCCAATAACGCTGTGTGGACCCAGTGTCGTGGTTGTCAATGAATGTCACGGCCTTGCTCGGCGCGATTCCGATCAGCCCCGATGGCCTTCCTCGGCAGTCCTTCAGTCTATACAGTTGATTCTGCACTGCCGTTTGCAGAACGCCCTTGGTTGTAAAGTCGAATGCCATCGCGACTCCGCCGGCACCTCTCACCCAGTTGAGAAGCTCCTTCCGATGTTCCTCTGGGCCACGTACTGGGTCCGGACCAAGCGAGCTCCATACCTCACCCACCACGAACTCAGGCTCAACTTTCTCCATGTATCCCTTTAGAACACCGGTCGAGTAGCCCTTGGCAAAGTCGAGCCGCCAACCATCGAAGCCGACATCATTCTTGAGCCAGTCAAGCCAGTCGGCGAGCTCCCTTTGCACCCTCGGGTTCAGGTGGTCGATGTCGGGCGCTGGGACATAGGCAGCTCCAGTATCGTAGTTGCCGGAGCCATCGGAAAACTGGACATCGTCCTTGCAGATAGACCATGGACCCCAATCGAGGCTGCCGTCGCCTCTCCCTCCCTCGAACACACACCAAACTCCTCGGCCATCTTGTTTGGCTGCCGTCCTATGGTTCATGACTACGTCCACCAGGCACTTGATGTTCGAGTCACGGAACTCGTTTATAAGATCCCTTAGTTCGCGTTCCGAGCCATACTTTGAAGAGTCAAGATCGTATAATTTCCCCGGCAAATAACCTACGTACATGCATGATTCAAGTAGCGGAATACATACATATATATATATCACTGCATCTTCAAATTCTAATTTTTGGTAGTAAAAGATATTTCGTATTTTTCTTTCTCGTCTATCTATCTATATAGTATGTATGTGCGTATGTGTGTGTTTTATATTGAAAACAATTTTGCTAGACACTGGTATCCGGTACATAGGTTAATGATTAAGATTGAAAACAATTTTCAAAAAGAACCAGCATTAATATCAATCTCCCCCCCCCCCCCCCCCCCCACACACACACACACATATATATAATATGCGTGTGTTTGTGTGTATGTGAGGGGGTCGTCGCGGGCGCATATGAGCCTCTGAGAGGTACAAGTCTATACACACTAGAGCTATTCGGCTTGCTTGAGTTCACGACTGCTTTCGATCGGATTCACGTATGACTACTTCGGACTTGGGAAACATCAACTCGTAATTCTAGGTGCATGTAAGGTCATTGCAGAGTATACATGAATATGCCTCTTGTTAACGAGTAGGCCTAGACATGAGCAAAAGGAAAGAGACCTCTTTTAACCAAGAAGATCAGCTGACGAGGAAATACAAGAATATCCTAAACCCAACCAATATGATAAAATAAACAACACGATTCGTCATTGACCTTTCGAAATAGGAAAAGAGCACCTCGTAAGCTATTTTCAATCCTTGGAAATAGAAGTTTTGTCGCTTTAAAAGCAAAGAGACGGAAGAAATCGACGCGTAAACGAATCAAGCTGATCTTTTACGTTGCGGATTCATGTATGTCCATTTCAAATGTTTGAAATATAAGACATCGTTCAAGTTAATCTAATATACCTTCAGGAGAAACAGACTGCGAAGGAGGAGGCAGCCATACATGCGTCACTCCAGCCTCTGCTATCCGTGGTACCAGGTTCTTCAGAATACGGTACCATCCTTCTGGGTTCTTAGACGATTCCCAGTTGAACCCCTGCAAATCCAGAACCAATAAAAAAGCTCTCGCGGTTCATTCCTTTCAAAATAAATAAATATTCAGTTACTGCTAAAACTAATTATTTTCCATTATTTTTAAGAGAAAGCAGAGTGCCCTCATATTAAAGAGGTATACGTCCTTTTGACACAAGTCACACCCAACTGTCGCTTCTTTTAGAATAGAACTTCCCAACTGTCAAATATCATCACCACCAACAGAAAGATGAATCAGACAAATACTACCGAGACGCCTCCCAGTGGGTGGTGACATTTGGAGACGTCATGCTGGAAGCGTATAGGACGTCACCGTGAAACAAGAGCTCAGGAAATTAACTATGAAACCGTTACAATACGTACAAATTTCTCGCATGCAAAAGTTTGGCTTCCCGAAGCAAGCATTGTAGAAATTATTCAAGCTTCTAAGCGATGCAAGAAGGGTTGGTTTCTCTAGCTATCTGAAGAAAGAACAAAAAGGACTAGCTTTGCAAGTGCTTTTCTCATAGATTAACTATGCTGCCTACCGCAACTGTAAGGTCTTATGATCATGCTTTGTTGCTAAGCTTCGTCGAATATTAGCAAAGACTCGCAAAATCTATATATATATATATATATATATATATATATATATATATATATATATATATATATATATATATATATATATATATATATATATATATATCTTTTCCATGTTTCTTGACAGAAAATATGCCGAGGTTGGTTTCAGAAGGTAGAGATACGAGACATCTACGATTTTTCATACTGGCCTCTGGACCAATATCACCATTTTTATGTAAGCAAACCCACTAAGTCAAATATCAGAAAGAGCTTCTTGTGAAGCTTGAGGAGATACCTGAAGGAGAATCTGGGCATGAGAAAAGTTCAACAAGGGAGAAACGAAGAGGAAGAGAAACGGGAGAAGGTAAATAAGGGTGGGCGATCTCTGCTTAAGAGAAGCCATTGGAGGAAAGGATGAGCGTTGAGTACCGCTCTTTGGCAACCTGGAGGGGTTTTTATAACGTAATGTGAATTTAATGCGAGGTTATAAAAGGACAATGAAGATAAGAAAGGGTTGAAAGTTATCTCAGTGACATGGCTTTCCACGTGGAGGTCTACACTCTACACCTTTCCCTGTCCTCAACAACGACGACGACCGAAGTAACGTTAACGGGCACGAAAGGTTTGGATTTACAGCAACAGTTGAAATTTCTAAATCGTGTCAAGCTCCACACTCACTCCAGTAACATTAGCTGCTAGTGGTTGACCTTAGTTTCAATCGTGACAAGCCGGTTCAAAACTGGTTTGTGATCAACTAAACGAACTGGGCAGGCTTGCCTCCATATTATACACACATAGACACACACACACACATACATACATATATATATATATATATATGACGTAGGAGTAAGTTTTGCTTTAGTTAAATTTTATGAGTTATACATAATGGTATGGTTTGGTTCCCTGAAATTGAGGACAATTTAGATTGGCTTCCTTAGTGGTTGAGCTCGAACCTGACCATGAACGCCCTTGATTGGGTCGGCCTAACATGATTAAATGATAAAATCTTTCAACGTTACACAAAAAGATTTATTCTTTACTTTGTCAACAATTAAGAGTTTCGTCTCGTTTAAAGTCAAAATTATACGTGAAAAGTTGTATTTCAAATTTAATAAACAGCTTGATTTCGTCTCGTTTAACTTAGCTCACGCTCCTGGCTCAAACAAGCTACCATGACAAGCGGGGATCAGATCTTGAGTTCATAAGCGAAAACCATTGGACAACCCCAGTTAGGTTCCTTCGGCTCATTTACCACAACTGGTGGATCTTCTTATGAAAGAGAAAAATGTAGCTAGTGGTTGATGTGAGGTGGTGGACTTGATCATGGCTTTGTTTTCTTTTTTAAGCTTGTTTTATCGAGAGTTTCTTTTTTCTGTCTTAGTTTCTCTGTTCCCAAAGAAGATATTGGTCTGTGTGATGGACTTGTGGAATTGCACCAACATTAGGCCTAATTACAAAGTTTTCAGCCCAATGACTTTTTCTTGGTTTTTAACTTTATGTAGATCATACTTTACAAACACAAGGTCAAGTTCGGTTGCAATTTTTTGTTTTAGACCCATTTAGTTAGTCGACTCCACACATTAGGCCTAATTACAAAGTTTTCAGCCCAATGACTTTTTCTTGGTTTTTAACTTTATGTAGATCATACTTTACAAACACAAGGTCAAGTTCGGTTGCAATTTTTTGTTTTAGACCCATTTAGTTAGTCGACTCCACACAATTTAATTTTCGGAGCCGAGCCTGGTATAAATTTCAGTTCCAGGAATGAGTTGGGCAAGATTTTACGCATGTGACAATCCTAGTAGTTTAATTTTCAGAATAATTAGTCTAAAAGTCACTCCATTAATTCAAAATTAATTAAAACCATAAAAGATTAAATTGGAAAATGAAACATTGAAAGTTCTAGACACTCGAAAGTCAAAACGATTAGAAAGATATAATTTCAAAATAACTATGATAGATGTACTTTTCAGATTTTGAGAGTTTTTATTCTTTAAATATCTTGTCACGTAAGGCATGTTTCTATTACTTTAATCTTATTGTCTTGTAATTTTTTGAGATGGACTGGTGGGTAGAAATGGTTCAGGTGGCGCTCTGGGTATGGTGTTTAAAAACCATTTTGTTATACAGCAGATAAGTTTCGAAAATTTTAGGTTGTTGATATTTTAGACTCGATCCATTTTCAGGAGTATATATCACACCTCATTGGGCCTAAATGGATGCCCATTGGATATGGTTGATTTGTTCACGTTTCAGCTAGTTGATGTAAATCTAGCCCAGTTACAATCTTCGAAATCAATAAGTTAGGACTTCTTAACGTTCAGGTCACTGGTACCCAAAAGAAAAAGCTCGAGTTGCTGCATCCTCTGTGTACCAAAGTAAAGCTGAAGCAGGAAAGCATGCAAGGGGACCGGATTCAAGAACAATGACAATGTTCTTGTAATAAAAAATATTGTTGTAAAAATTAGCATTCAGAGCGTAATTGCATTTTAATTTTGACCAATTTCACCAGCTGCAGCTTACTAAATACTCCAATCTTTATAAGTAAAAGAAGTGCTCACTTTGTATTGTTCAGACATAGCTTATAATTCGTGTCTATTTGAAATGATATGAGAATAATAAGAAAACCTATGATCACATACATCTATCTATCTATCAACATATATATGTATGTGCATATTTGGTCTTAGTACCTATAAGAGTATGCACTCATTCTTCCCCTTTAAGTTTTGGAAACGGAAGTGTAACTTTGAAAATTTAAAAGGATATCTTGTAAAAAATAAAAAGAACAATCATATTAGACTCATGACTTCAAAAGTAAAAGTATGAACAGTTGTGTATGTATCCATTCTCTCTCTCTCTCTCTCTCTCTCTCTATATATATATATATATATATATATATATATATATATATATATATATGAGAACTAAGTACATCTAAAAATGTACATTTGTACTACTTTGAATTCGATTCTCATCCATTCATGTGTAAGATTGGATAGTTGAAACTTATTTGTATATCCTAGAACCTAGGCCTGTCTGTCTCTATATATATGCGCGTGTCTGTCTTACTGGTACATGACATAATTCGCTTCTATTTGAAACATCTCTCTCTCTCACACACACGGAGATGCCCTGCTTTCCTCCAATGGATGGAGCTCCTACTGCGGAGACAGTAAGCTTGAAGACTATCCTTGGAGGGCTTCTGCAGTATTTTGTGTGAATCGCGAGTTACTAACCCAAATTACTCGTTTTTACATTGATCGATATACCTAGTTTGGCTTTTCACAATAGTATTCGAGGAAATCAGTGGTGCCCTTTGTCCAACGAAGGAAATTGAAGGTTCCTCGCACTGTTTCCTTCTTGGTTAGAAAAACTTGCTACTATGAAAACGTGGCGATTTCTCAAGTCGACCCAGATTAAACACAAAACAGGTTATCGTTTGGGCGTTGCTTTTGGGTAGAGATTATTAGGATTGAAACTGAATAGCCTAACTTAGACTTTATTGGAATCGTAATTTGTGAAGCAGATTTTCATTGTTTAGTAGGTTATATTTAGCGCTTAACACACTGTATTCTCTCAAATTTGAAATACATACATACACGCACAAACAAATATTATATATATAAAGAGAGAGAGAGAGAAGAAGCTCCATCGTCATATTTAATACATTTAAAGAAATAGTAAATGCATGACATTATGAGGTCTCACCTGCTAAAGTTACCTAGTCAACCCAGTGATACGTGTTCAAGTCCACGGCTAAACGATACAGCTCCCGTTTAATTTCAGGTTGGCTTACTAATTCTTTTATTGAACAATTGGCTAGCCCACCCGGCAAGCACAGCACATTGAACACATGAATATGCCAAATGTAGAGGGCTTGCATAAATTCATAGACTTTACTTAGTTGCAGCCTTTCTTGTCAAACCCATCTGTCTATCGGTCAAGAACGCAACACCAACTACATGCAAATCGACGACAAACATGTCACCACTGGATGCAGACATTCATACAGGCGTTTCTCTTCTGTCTGTTGTCAGAACTAACCTCCAATTTTCCGAAGTCTAACCTGCAACACGTTAGATGAATACATACATAGACAAATATACAAATGTATGAAATCATGAGGATAAATATGGCTCTTGTTTACACATAAAAATCCAAACAAATCAGCTGATTAGATCTGGTCTGAATTACAACCAGTCATTGATCCGGTTCAAAATTAATATTGGAAAGAAAAGCATCAATTCTTGGTTAAGCATGTATAGATCCTAAATCTTTGCAGTCTTCTCTGGTATTTGTTCATGTCTGAATTGGCTAAGCTGGGGGTGCTGAAGTCTTTGAAGATTATCATCTTGACTGGTTTCCAGTGTATGTATGTGTAAATAGTGATCTTTTCTCATAAATATACCTAGTAAGGTTCTGATCCGTTTGCCTTTAAAAGAAAAAGACTACAAGCATATATAGAGCACAATTGATTGACTATAAACCTTAATGTGTCCAAAAAATCATATCCAGGTTAGAGATATCGTGGCACGAAATGGCGTTTTGTCGTTCAAGAATGGCAAGTTTGGGTTTTATATATAAACAATATAGCAGTGTCTTGTTCCTATATAAAGATTAAATTATGTAATAAAGGATCAGTTTCTAAAGCCAAAGAAGACGATATTACTTAGCTTCTTACAACAAAGTTTGTTAAATCTCTAAAATAGAGACATAGACCACAAGCCTAAGATATATATCTCTAATATACAGTTTTGGAGAACTGACCATATGGATAATCGGTCTTCTCAATAATTTCATCTTGAAAGTAAGAAAGCATGATTTATCTACAAAGTGCCTGAAGTTTTTATTTTCTTGAATTTAAATAAAAGATTATTTTCTTGAAGCTTCATCTTACCTCTACAAATCAACATTTTAAATGAAAGATAACACATATATGGGGTATTACTATTTGCACACCTGTTTTACTATCGACGCACCCTTCTTTTAAAAATTTTAAAGATTCCTTGGACGCCATCCCTATCCTTTTCTCTCCTACAAATGCATACCCCATTCCTTCTCAATGGCTTGTGGAAATGTCCTGCAGCTTTCAACCATCTGAGCCACACATTACGTACACTACTGAGTTTGTATTCAACGAACTCTTCGAAGAATCATAAAGTTTCTCGCAAAACCAAAGAAGGTAATGAGAAGAAAATCTGTTGTAATTGAGGTTAGGTGGTTGATTCGACGTGTAAAACATAGGTATTATAAGTCCCTCCTCAATCTTCTTCTGGTTGTCGGAGTGGAGATGGAGACATCATAAGAGACAATACATGGATACTACGACCCCGCAAGAGACAAAATGCAACAAACCGGCAATCTTTCTCTTATGAATATGTGGTACAATTGTATCTTTTTATGTCTTCCCTTATATATTACATATATGTTGGTATATGTTTGGCAACAAACTCATTTGAAAGCATTTATTATGGTGGTGCAACTTCTCAATATTGAACAAACGACAAAATCTTGTTATAGTAGAGTAACTTCTAGATCTGAGACTAACTATGCGAGTGAATTTGATTGTGATTCCCTCGATGATGAATTCTTTTAACGGTTGGCTAATAAGTTGAGGTTATATTTGTTGATTGCGAAGATGATAGACTTGTTATTCCCTTGTGTTTGCGACATATGTAATGTTTTGTAGTGAGAATGAGTTTATTATGTATGTAAGAGATATTGAGAGGAAACACAAAACTGATATCGTGATTCTTTATTAAAAAAATAATGGTATAACAAGTAAGGTATCGCTGACTGTGAAAGAAGTGACAAATATAGAAGGAAAAAGGTTGATGTTGGAAGTAGTAGATGGACATGTACTAGAAAGGTTGAATGCCCAGTTTTACTAGAACGAGAGGTTGAAGCCAATGATTTATGGAAGTTGACTTATAATCACCCTATATGTCACACCTGCTCGGGTCGCGACCATGACCCAACCCCAGCCGATGCCACGTGGCCGCTTCTTGCACGGGCGTGATGGTGAGCAGTAGTCAAATACAATACTTATTTAATTTAACTAAAATAAATATTAATATCAAAGTTCTAAACAATATGCCCAAAATGGTGAGGGGCCTACCTAACAATAACCTCGAATAACAAGATTTTCTAAATCGTGTAACACTTATCATACCATCTAAAATAAAAATGTAGTTCTATCCAACTCTGACTCTGCTCTATACCTTGGAAGTGCTAGCTTTAGGATGAACTGTAAAATAATAGGATGAGATCCTACACATAACTCAGTAGGAAGGTTAAACATCTTTAAACAGAAATCATACTAAAAGTATGCAAAATTTCATAATCATTTCATAACAAAGCACAATTTCATCTTTAAATCGTGATCTCAAATTTATACTCACACATTCACACACGCATACATACATCATTAGTTACGATAATTACAGCCTATACTTTGTATGCCCCAAAGGCCATGGGAGTTGTCCAACCCTCCCTAACGTGACCTCGGTAACACCATCCACAACGGTAACCACACTGACTCTCACGGCAGAGTGCCCGAGAATATACTCTGTATTCGCCCTAACCCGGATCGCTTGAGGGACCTACAAGTCTCTAAAGACCCCACACAACCCAAATAAGTATAACTCATATATTCACACATCATTATATTTCTAAAACCAATTATTGTTCATCACATTCACAAATCATATTGAGATCCACGAATATCCAAAACCAAATTCATATCCATACAACATTTAAATACCATATTCATACAATACATGCATATCAAAACATGCTCTTTATCAATAAATGTCATAAACATGTTTTATAAGCATATAAAATAACCCATAATTACGAACATAATTTTATAAACATTAACAAAATATGTATCAATCATACACATTTAAATTCATCTAAAATAGGATAAATCACTTCTAGCATGGTTCTATAAAAAAATGTATAACCCCCTACCTGAAGGAGCGCTAAGATCCAATCCCTAAACCGCTAGGTCACTCTTATCACCACTAAATCCTCCAATTTTAATCTCTAAATAATTACAAATAATTAAAATATAAAAATTTATTCAACTACCAATCTAACGCAATAAACCGTATCCAAATCGGATCTCAAATGATCCTAAAATTACCCAAAACCCAATCTAGATTTGTATAAGCTATCCTGGATACAAACTAATACCTAGATCCATATCCAATCCAAACTGAGTAACACAGTAGGTAGCTTGTGTCACTGTGTTGAACATAAAACTCATTTCAAGACTCGACCCAAACCTGACCCATTTCTAACATAAAACTCGACATAGAACCTATTTCTGACCTGTTTTGACACAGAACTATTTCTTAACATGTAACCCGAGGACATGACATGAGGAGTGATATTAAGATCCAAGAATCTATGAGCAATGTCAACACTTTGATTAAGAAAGATAAGACCTCTAGGGAACATAAAAGAGAGAAACCCAAGTTTCCTATTAGAAAAGAAGACCGAGAACCTGCACTAGCTAAGAGAGAATTAGAGAGAAGAACTTATAACCCTACTTGGACTCCAGACAAAAAATTTACTCTCCTTGGACAATCACTCAAAGAGGTTTGAGAAATCCTTTTAGAGAGATCTTCTTTGGCTCTGTTGAGTTTCGAACCCTCTTGAAACCAAAGGTTAGTAACCCAATATGCATTGTAATTTTCATAGGGCACAAGGACACGACACTGAGGATTGCTTCATAGTCAAACATGGGATTCAAGATCTCGTAGATCAAGAAAAGCTTATACTTGTATAGGAATGAGATATCAATGAGGGTAATCAAGATCATTGAGTCTTTAGAGATCCATTTCCTAATCATAAAAATCAAGTCTCCCATTGTGATCTAGTCCCATCTTATAGATTGACTCAATTATTTCAAGTTTTCATTTCTGAAAATTCACAATAAGTAGAGCACCTCTCGTGCCCACTCATCCTCGGTATCTTCCTCTGTAGTATCATGAGAACCATCATCCTCAAAGAGCTCTAGCTCCATGGTTAATCCTCTTGAGGTTTTGCATTATGAGCCTTTGCCTCCATTGGACCCCACCCTTACTGATCCATGCCTAGAAAACCTTCACCCATCTTCACCCATCAATTTGTTCCAAGACATCACACTTCCTTCTAAAGACCTTGATATCATTCACTCCTAAGGAGTAAGCTCATATCTTTCTGATTCTATCCTTACTTTCCTAGACGACGAGCTCACAATGTTTATGAAAGAGTTTGGACAACTCACTAGTGACTTTGACTTCAGTCATCTTTTTTCCAAAGATTTAGAAAGGGAGATATTCAATCTCATAGGTTCCCCAAAACCCTCACTCACCTCTTCTATAGAAGAAGATAGGTCTTTCATCTCTTTCTGTGAAACAACTATAGGAGCAAATTCTAATCCTCCTATGAGACCCTATCACTTTGTTAAGACAAGTCCTCTCCTTTGTGTCCTAGATGATCTCTTCGAGAGAGATATTGTTCCCTCCCTTTCACACTCTTAGAGTTTACTATTTTTGGAGCCCACCATACAATATGGAGGCATGCACTTCATGACCCCTCGTCTACACCCTAATATCTTACACGATCATGACCATGACTTTGTCACATTAGAGACCATGTTTCATGATCTACAAAGTCCTACTCCTCGAGATCCACCTTGGTCCTGACCATCTTTTGCATGCTTCTAGGTAAGCACAAGAACTTATTACTATTAGAAAATAAAAAAATAGAAAATCAAGAAAATATAAATTTGAGAAAATAAAAAGCAAAAAATTGAGAAGATCCGAAAAATAGGAATCGAGAAAATCCAAAAAATAGTAAATTGAGAAAAATAGGAAATAAAGCATTTGAGAAAATAAAAAAACAAAAATTCAAAAAAAAACATCTTTGATTCATGCATGCATCATACCTTCATTTGTTCATGCTTCTACTTACTCATGCCTCAGACTATATATTATTTTCTACATTCACATCTCATGCCATTCTTTTTTATTTTACAATGTTGGACTCAGGGTGTTTACATGCAATTAAATTCAAAGTAGGTGGTTTGTCCTTACCTTACTTGCTTAGGGATGCTGAGACTTGTTAGACCTAATAAATATTTAGTTTTAAAAAAGAAGAAAATGTATTATCTATGATGTTTATTGGATTTTGACTTGCATTTTAGCTTGTTAGTAGTATCTCTAAAAATGATCTGAAGGTAGGGATCTATGTGATCGCTCCATAGTTGAAGATACTATTCTTAGATTCAAGTTTTGATAATCCTGATGAGCTTGTGTTGTTTATCTATTTTTATTTTTTTATTTGATTTAAAAAATACGGGCTTCAGTTTGTTCTGATCCACTTCAAACTAAATCTTTTTAGAAAAATCATTTTCATTTGATTCTCCATCTTCAAAAGTTTAGAAAATTCTCAATATCTACATTTTGATGACATTCTATTAATTTTTAAAATAATAGAATAATTTATCTTTAGGATATCTTAGCTTATAGATAGGCTATGTCTTCTAGTTTTTATGTTGTGTGTTGTGGTGTTTGTGCTCAGTGTAATAGATTGTTAAGCCTACTTCATGTATCCATGCTTCATTGATGTACTTTGACATATTCATACGTGCTGAAATGTTATATTTTGAGAAAAAGTGAAAGCAAAAAGACATTGAAAAAAGAAAAAGAAAAAAAAGTTGAAAAAAAGAAAAAGAAAAGCGAAAGCAAAGCTCTCTTGGGACACCACACTCTTATTTCCTCAGCCTTGAGAGTTTATTACATTTGATGAAGGATCCATACTCCACGTAGAATTAAGATTTTGGGATTGTCTTTTTCTTTATTGGTCACGAGATGATTATTTGTGGGATTTTGAAAAGTAGGGATGTTTTGTCCTTCTAGATTTCATTTAAATTGTTCATTCAAAAAGAGGCTGGATTTTGAAAACACTTTTATGGTTTTCCAAAACTAACACATAAGCATTGATCAACTACAAAGAATCCACTTACATGATCATTCTTGTCCCAGTAGCTAGATGAGTCCTATCTTTCCTTAGCTGCCGGTCACGTTGCCAAACCCTTTAGCCATGACACTTGAACAAAATTGTGCTTGGCGTGATTTTGATGAGAGTGAAGGAGAGAAGTCCTACCAAACCACTTCTTCGTTCATTAGACCTCTTTACCAAGGCTGATTCTATTTTCGAAGAGCATATTGTTGGATAATGATACTAACTCATGCCCACAGTGCTGACGGTAACCCTTCTGTTACTCCCAATTTGTGGATAAGGAGCTCTCCTCGTGCATCTTATCTTGTAGTATTCCTGTGAAAAGAGAGAAAGGAGTGTCCCTTATCATCATAACCGCATTCACCATTTCCAAAGAATTGCCAACATCCAAGCTTATCTCTTGAGCTGTCATTGTTGTCAAAGCAGATTTATTACATGAAGATAAAAGGAGATACCTAGAAGCCACGGATCAGGAGAGAAAACCGTGTACCTATCCATTGAAGCCACAGATGGAACCGCACTTTGTGGTTGACTGGTAGAAAAAGAACAAAGTTGCCCTTGGTCCGCTAGTTCTCTCTGTGGTCATTCACATGAGCTTGTTCTTTAAGCTATCTAAGTTGAACAAAAGGACTATACATTTGCGTTGCTTTTAGAGGACTGTTTAGCTAATTAACTATAGGTATAAGTTTGTCTAGTGTTAATACACATGTAATACATATTGTTAAACATATACATACACTCACACACATTATACAAACTTCATATATATATATATATATATATAGAGAGAGAGAGAGAGAGAGAACCAAGTATATGGTAGCATGTTAACCTATCAAAACAAATCTCAACCATCTATTTTGTGAGATAGATGTTTGAGATTTGAATTCAAGAAACAAAAAGTATATGTTTACTTGGTGTACACGTATGGTTTTTCCTTTTTGAATTCAAATCTTCACATGCTTGAGATCTTTTAGCATATACCATATTCTATCCCTCTATCTAACTATCAATATATATATATATATATATATATATATATATATATGTATTATTTATTTTCCAACAAATCTCGACCATCATGCGCATTCATAGATTTAATTTGCATCTACAATCTTCTATACATCCTTCTACCAAACATTATCCACTGTAGGTGGAGTTAGCTAGGCACCTGAGTGATGGATCGATTGTCAATTCTTACTGAATCTGTAATGGGGTGATACGTGCACACGCACACAGACATACAACTCATCCCTTTAGAAAATGGAACCGTCATGGCATCCACATGATAATCATACCCAAGACAAGACACGTCCGTTTACGAGTTGAGTGGAAATTAGAACCAGAACCGGACTGCCCCAAGGGCGGTTCCAGCTCCAGTTTCGAAATTGCCAGTTTCATTTCCGAACCATCTTGAAACCATTTTTTAAAATTAAAATAGAGTAGTCATTTGCTCTCATGAGTCAAACTCCCTACCATTGAGCTAATTGAGGTAAAAAATATGTATATCCTTTATTGTGGGCCAATTTGGAACCAAGGGGTTCCTGATTCCAGTAACGGTTTCTTGGCCGGTTGAGTCGCTTCCGGTTACCTATGGTTCCACAACGAGTTTGGTTCTGGTTTGAAAGGCTGTCTCGATTCCGAACCGGCCATGTCCACCCTAAACAGTGTAAGTCTCCAATGTTTTAACCTAGTTTGTGGGGACCTATATTTGGGATCAGGTTACGGAAAAGCTAGTGCCCCGAGAATCGAACCATGGTGGTTTCGATCACATCCATGACCAATTCCAAACAGTAACAACCCTCAAAAAGTGTACACACTCTTTCTCTACTTGGCTTAACTTTTCTTTTGTATTTCTCTCAAAACCATGGACTGATGATCACAGTTGGCCACTGTAGTTGAAACATTAGCAAGCTTGCATTTGTTACGTCTATCATTATAACTGAATTCAGAGTTTCCAGAGTCAACGGCTTTTACCTATTTCTAAGTGGATATAGCTGCCTTTCTTCACGATAAAACAAGGATGTCAATGACTTGTTATTGTCCTATATACCATTACCCAATCCTAATGGTCTCACCCAAAACCGATGAACATAAGCGGCAAATCTTGATTTAAGAAATTTATATTTTTCAAAGAGAGCAATTTGGTAGTACGAGAGATCGATCCTTACTCGAGAAAAACTTGAGCAAAACCTATACGGACCCATGTCACACAAAGAGTGTTCGGAGGTAATTCTCTTTCCAAGTCCTATTTCCTAATTCTCCATTATTTCTTTGAACAAGGTTGTATCACAAGTGGAGGTTCTTGGGAACCGAAATTTCACAGTCTGCCAGCAATATCGATCGACCAATAGCCATTAGCCACCAGCAACCCAAATTGCCTCCTTGGCCACCTCAAAGACCAAACATCTCCACAGCTCACTGCCAGCCGCCTAGAGTCTCTAGCCACTCCACCACCGTCTTGGGCACCCCCAAACGGAAACCCTCACCAATTCACCCCCCCATTCCTTCTACAACCATCAGCTAAAACAAAAATAAAAAAAGAAAGAATAGCCTCACTGCATAGACGCTTCATTGTTGCCAACCTGCCACCATCGTCGCCTGCCAGAGCCACACACTACCGCGATTCCGCCCATCCAGTTTGATTTATATACCTTTTGCCTTTTGAATTCAAATTTTTGTTGGTCTCAAACTTGTGAAACACATACGAGTTTTCTCTCTCTACATATATATCATTAGTTTCTAGATGTACTTTGAAGTTATAATAGCTCACTTGTATTGAACAAGTGAGCTGAATTTGATAGACAGATATCCCCTATCCAGTTTGTTTGGCTTGTTTACCATTCCTAACCAAGTGTATGCCCAGACGTGGTCAATTAATTCGATTGGTATTTTAAAAATAAATTACTAATCTCGTTGAACATCACCCTTGATTTGGTCTCAACTAATGCTATCACTATCAATCTCAGCCTCAATCAGCCTAATGTTCTTGCGTCGAATCGAATTGATTGCGCAAAAGGTTGCAGCCCTATGTTGCCTTCCCTCTTCCTATTTTCTTCAAATTAGAATTCTTTTGTTCAACTTTTCGTAGGTCCTAAGTTTTTCTAGTTCTATGGTATTCACTTTAGTTCAGTTCAACTCAATTTAGTTGGTTAGCATAGTCCATTTCCAAACTGATTCAAAGTTGGGCAAAAGACCTTGAGTAATAATAAATAATCAAAATTTGAATCTTCTTTAGAATTCTCCAGTGATTTCTTGATTTTCTTAATACAAATGGCGAAAAATATGTAATTAGACTCTCATGTTTATCCGATTGAGAATGTAGTGGGTAAAAGTGGATTCGGTGCAGCCAATTGTCCAAAATCGCACGATATCTTTTGGCCTAAGAGATGTAATTTTCATTTACAATCTTCTAAATCCTTCTACCAAACCTAATCCATGGTAGGTGGAGTTAGCTACCTACCTGAGTGATGGATCTATTGTCGATTCTTATCAAATCTGTAAGGGACTGAGTGATATGTGCACACACATACAACTATTTTGCATGGGTTCACATGATAACTGTAGATGTGAAAATTTTATTCCAAAGCCTATGTAGAGACTTGAAATAAACTTCTCAACCTACTTCGTTCATGCGCGAGCATGCCAGCTAGTTTTCAAAACTAGTAAAGTTATAAATCTGACTTTGTTGGCGATTGTGGCTAAGCGAGATATTTTCACCTTAGGCCTTCTTGAACCGATCCTCAAGAGTCTTCTTAGGTGCTTTGAGGATTTATTTATGCAGGTGTGATTTCAAATCCACCTTGAGAAAAATCCAAGAGACTTGATCAAATTCATGCACTAGGTGTTTTGAGGACAAATTTTGCTAAGTTCTGAAAAACATAAATTGGTTCTGTTTTAAGACCTTGTTTTCTGATTTTCCTTCAATGACTTTTGAATCTCCAAAAATCATGAAAACTTTACAATGAATAGGCACAAATGTGAGATTCTGAAAATATTTTGATTTTATTTTTGGGTGTTGTGATTATTCAGAATTAAATCTGAGAAGTGTTTCTATTTAAACAATCGAAACTGTTCGGTAACAAAAATATAGATATTCAAATCAAAGTCTATATCTCGGTGCACAAAGCTCCAATTTTGGTAAACTTGTCTTCTTAGAAAGTTATGGATGTTAGCTTTGCTTTCCAATGAACTAAGTTTCACTAAAATTGGACTGCTATAGATAGAGTTATGGGATAATTACCCAATCTCTATTGTAGGAAATATAGTTTTGACAAAGTTCATTTTGGATTTTCCCGATTTTACACACTTTTAATTATGTTGTTGCACAACCCTAAAATTCTTAAAATTTTTATCCTATGTGTGCTTGTGTGTGTAGATAAAGTGTTCCAAGTTTCAGGTCAATCGGAGTAGAAATGTATAAATGAAAAATAAAACATCAGATGTATACAAAAATACTAAAAACAGATTTTCTGTATTTACAACATACGTGATGCATTCATCCGAGATTAAATAGCATAATCACGGCAAACTTAAAGTAAATTACAGAAAAAAATGAATATAAATGTATATATTAGCTTAAGCATAGATGGGGTTAGGAGTTATAGAAGTTTATAGAATATAGAGAGGTAGAGAATCAAGAAAGCAAACAAGTAGAGTGCATAAACATGAACCAAAATTGGTAGCATATCTACTTGTTATTACAACATGGGGGGAGAGGAAGCCCCATTATTATAACCCCTTTCTTAAATTGAATATCAAGAAGAGAATCAAGATTAACAATGGAGGAGAAATACTTACCAACCTCTAAAGAAAATTGGATACAAGAGGGATTGTCCCCTTCCTCTTCTACTTCCTCTTCTTTCTCTCTTTTTTTCTCTCTCTCTAATTACAGCAACTCCTACCTATCCTAGACTCTCCCTTTCCCTTCACTCCAGCCTTGGGAAGCCTCTCTCTATGTGCAAGATGCTGGAAACGTTACCCCCTTAGCCTATATTTATAGGGTAAGGGAGGGGTCTTGCTAGACCCTTTCATGGGATGGGTTGGACATGGGTCTCTTGGACCATGTCTTGCTTCACCTCTTGGCTGGACCAAGACCTTCACGTGGGCAAGCTTTGTGGTCCCATCATGGCATGGTTGTACCAACCCCATATGGATTGGTCTATGGCTCGAGGTAGGTGCACTTAGGCATGCTTTGGATGCAACTAGTTAGGCATGACTTCAATCGTGATGTAGTTTTAGTCTTGGCTGAATGCATTTGTGGCTTGTCCCATCTTGGAGCATCCTCTTATTTTGTTTGATATAAACTTGATTTGGATCATGAGTTGGGGCATCCTCGGATTGACCTTTGCCTTCCTTTGGTGCAGCTGAATGAGCCTATTTAAATCCAAATGCAGCCCACGATCTTCAAGACCGACTTGGCAAGGTGCGGTCTTGTACTTTGTAATATTCAAACCAATTGAATCAAACTCGGCCAAGGTGTTCTTGCATGCTCGAGCCATGTCTTCATGAAGCTTTGCCTTGATGAGCCCCATTGGTCTGATAATGTGGGCTTGGCCATGGCTAATTGTGTGCCTTGGGTCTTGAAGTCTTGCTTTGTCTAGAACCACCTGAACTTAGCCCCTGCTTGATACTTGCTTTAACTGTGACCTTGATCTTCGCTGATTCTTCGAAGGGAAAGACTCGGTTTTATCTCTTTGTGAATGGTTTTGATCTAATTCCTTAACTTCGATTTAAAAACATTTTATTTTGAAATCTCCGTTTTAAGGATTTGGTGAAATTCACGATTTTTATTTAAATGAAGGACTTAAAACAAGCTAGTTTTCGAAATTGAGAGTATGGTTTTACAAAATTTATTTAGGGTGTTTACATTAACCATACCCTTGACATTGTAAGTGTCTGAACTGGGAATCATGTCATGGGAAACCTAGTACTGGAGAATCGAACCCTGTAGCTTCCATCACATCCATAACCCTTTGCAAACAGTAATAACCCTCCAATGGCATACGCGCTCCAAGGATCGATAATCCCAGTTGACCGTGGACATTTTCTCTGTTGCGCTTAAAACCATGGTAGTAAGTGAAGAGGGTGACAGCGATGATTACACAGAGAATGTGGAGTCCACTGTTACTAATAAACCAGCGAGCTGTAATTACTTTGAGCATGAGTTGTTGCAGATTTCTAATAAATAAAAAGAGAAGGGCTAATGATACAGAAGGGAGACAATGCTGTGGTTGAAACATCAGCAACCTTGCATCTGTTACGTCTATCAATATAACTGAATTCAGAGTTTTCAGAGTCCTGTCGGGAACGACTTTTGCCCATTTCTAATCCTTGAGTGGATATAGCTGCTTTTTCTTCCTAATAAAACAAGGATGTGAATAACTTGTTATTGTCTTGTATATCATGAGTGGCTTTCGGCCGGTGATGTAATCCTCAGACGGTATCTATTTGGGAACGAATTCAACCTATATTCCTACATGACTAGATAAGTTCTAAAGCGGCCGGCTTCCCATTGTATTGTTTCAACGAAACCCATGGATTAAAGCGACTGTCTTATCCAAATTTTGGAAACAGGAAAGATGTACAGCGTACGCACGGTGAGAGCCATTAAAAATTAGTCCATGTATTACAGCCGTAAGATATATTACCTGAGCGATAGCCTTGCTCGAACTATTCAAGGCTTTGCCTCACAAAAAAAACGCCACGGTTGTCGATGGTGGGCTACTCACCTCACGATAAAAGAATTTGTGGAACTGCCACTTGCCGAAAAGTTCAAACTTTGCCCCAAATTACATACTAGTCCAATTCAGCCAGCTAGAATTCATTTATAGTTAAAATTACTATTAGTGACATTAATTCGTTTGTAGTTACAATACTTTTAGTGGCAATGATCAGAAATTATTTTCTTTTTCAGTGAAAATGGTCTGAAATCTTTTTTGTAGCCATGAAATTTTGGTATTTGGCTCGAAAATTTGGTCACTGATCTAGATGCATGATTTGTTTGTATTGCTCGTATGAGAAGATAACTCTAAAGGGATTCAACTGTTATAAGATATCACCGGACCCTTAATTTCCACCATATATGCATGCTACCATCAAGGCAAAGCCGAGTACTTGGCTGCAGGAGTGTAGCTTACCAAAAGTTAGCAATTTTGAGAACAGCCGATCTACCAACGCAAGGAACTTCCAGGCTCCGCCAGTAGCTGACCCCTTGCGGTTGGCCATTTTGAAACTTGGAACAACAATCAACTCATCACATCCGTTGCTTAATACTCTAACCACATTAACAAGCTTCAATCTTTAATGGTACGAATTACCGAGTCAAGCCAACCCATTGAAACGATTCCAACAACAGATGGGTGATAATAATATGAAGATAAAGGAAGAGAAGAAAATTTTGTTGCTCGACTGCAAAAAAAATTGTATGGAGAGCTTGGTTTTCAATCTTTAATGGCGCTTAGTATTATCCTTAGACTTCACGGGTTAGTTTGAAACTCCGAGTTTCCGATTTCCGTGACTTCTCGAGTACGTTAATTTAAAACTATGGTTGTTAATATTACAAAGTTATTATCTCAAAGAATTTAAAGAAAGCTCAGATATTAAAGACTGGATGTTGAGTTTGTACAATGCATGACAGCATAAAATCGATTTTTTTTAAGTTTGATTTTAAAGGTCGCAAGTTCATAAGCGTTTTTAAAATTCTATTCTAAAGGCCACATAGTACTACTACTGATCACTAGTACACGTACTGAGTATTTAACTCCTGTATTTAAAGGCTTTATGACTGTCCCAAACACTTCAAAACGTGTTCTCAAACACTGGACGCAGGAATTTAGCTTTCGATTTTGAGGACTTTTATCTTCTGCATGTAGTGACTTCATATGATTCGTACTGTTCAAGTTTGTGCAACGTATGATGAATTTCGATAGTCAGTCTGTCTCTACGGCCTTTCTTATCCTTCAATGGTATTTTTGTGTGACCGTTCTTTCAGGTCTTTTAGCAACATTTTGAAGGGTAAAACAATTGCTCAACAGACGAGATAAGATATATTTTTCGATTTTCCGTATTTTATGGTTTAGCTACCGAATATGACATGAAAAATGAAAATTAATATGGATGGTTCTATTTGCATTTGAATCGTCCAACCAATTTTTAGAAAATATATATTTCCCCATCTTTTTTCGAACTAAACCTCCGGTAAGCCCACAGGGACCGCCACGTAATCATGTTCGGATGTTTACCAGCGATTTACTACGCGAGAAAGAAATTCTTTGCTTCATAGAGTTCACAAGATGTGCATGCTGCCGTGGCTCTCTACCAAGGTCTTAAGTTGGCTTTTCGTTCAAAATCAGTCATCTAAATAACTTCCGAATTTGGTTGTGCTCTTTCCGTGTAGATAAAATATATTGAGGGATTACCAAGACGAAGTTCCGTCAATTTAGTTAGATGTGCTTGTTTTGGGGGAAGGTAGACATATGCCGGCTCTGGTTGTTCACTAAAATATCATGAACGAAACTTGAATGGTAGAAAACCTTTTATTGATTGGAAACGGTCACCAAATTTCAGTTGAATAAATTGAAGAATTTAGTTTATAAGATTGTGCCTGGCTTGTTGAATCTGTTGTTTTGGCAACATCCATCTTCACCACTACCATGGTTTCGCCTCGGTATATTATTCGCTTTGGCTCTTGCTGCACGGAGATCGTATATTTCTTTTCGACGCGCTGCTGGCTTGGAAGATCATACAAAGAACTGGAATTATTGGTTATGAACGAATTGACAATGTTGATAGCAAGATTCTGTTCAGGAGATGCAATCACAAGAACTCACTGCAGTTCTAGTGCATTTGTTTTGGAAACATAATTCCACCTAGCTACTGGAGTTACATTTTTCTTTTACTTACGCATGATAATCCAATGAAACTATTTTTCAGGCTCCTCGAAGGCTAGAAGATTTCTCGCAGACCAAGTGAGATGAAGGCTTAAACTTATTCTTAGATTTTCTCACAAAGCACTGAATCGTTCAACAGAAAGAGGAGGATAATTAAGGAAACCGGCTTGCGCTACCTGTTTGTTGATTGAATGAAGTGTGGGACCTTCCAGGCCATGATGAGAAATCTTGGCCCATATCTTAAAGGGGGGAATATGGAAACAATTGGGGCGTGGGGAGCCGTTCACTGTTTGTCGATTCCTTTTTGTCATTGTCTTCAACTAGAAATCTGACTTGTATAAATCACCATGGACTAGTGTAAGAAAAATCATGCAACCTCTCGTCGCTCTCTCAATCTTCAAAATGGCTCGTGATTTGGTCCTTTCTTCTGTCCTCTGCATCCTCATATTGCAAGCTTGCTCAGTTTCCAAAGCTCAGATTCTATTCCAGGTGAGAAGAGAATGAGCACTATATATATATATATATATATATATATATATATATATATATATATATATATATATATATATATATATATATATATATATATATATATTTGTTTGATTTAAGTGGTTGATATTCTACTCTTATTTGTTTTCAACTTACAGGGCTTTAACTGGGAATCATGGAAGAACGCACAAGGATGGTATCGTGTACTGAAGAACTTGGTGCCTCAGTTGGCTGCAGCCGGTATTACTCATGTATGGCTGCCACCACCCTCCCAATCGGTCTCTCCTGAAGGTAAATTCATTAGTTGTTGATATTTAACTTTTCCTAGTCTTTTCATTAGAAACAAAAGGGTGTGGACACCAAATCTTAGTAGAGTTATTTGCATAATAAGTTGGAAGAGAACCGATTTCTGCCGTATGCAAGTAAGTTGAATAATTTTTGCTCGTCTGGTCGAATGAAAGGGTACATGCCAGGCCGATTATACGACCTAAACGTATCAAAATACGGGAGCAAAGCTGACCTCAAGGACCTCATCGACAGATTGCGGGCCTCCAACATCAAGGCCGTGGCTGACATTGTGATCAACCATCGTACCGCTGAGCGCAAGGACTCGCGCGGCATCTGGTGCCTGTTCGAAGGCGGCACCCCTGACGACCGGCTCGACTGGGGCCCCTGGGCCATTTGCCGGGGTGACACCCAATACTCCGACGGAACCGGCCATGATGACACCGGCGACGACTTCGGGGCTGCACCTGACATCGACCATCTCAACGACCGGGTCCAGCGCGAGCTCACCGACTGGCTCAATTGGCTCAAGTCCGATCTCGGGTTTGTTGGGTGGCGCCTCGACTTCGCCAAGGGCTACTCTGCCTCAGTCGCCAAAGGCTATCTTGACCGTAGCGCGCCGGGTTTCGCCGTAGCGGAGATTTGGGGGGCCATGAAGTACGGTCAGGACGGGAAGCCTTGTTACAACCAAGACGCTCACCGGCGGGAGCTCGCCAACTGGGTCAACGGCGTCGGCTTGGCCTCAGCAGCGTTCGACTTCACTACCAAGGGGATTCTGCAAGCCGCCGTTGATGGGGAACTGTGGAGGATGATCGATCCGCAAGGGAAATCACCGGGGTTGATCGGATGGATGCCAGAGAAATCCGTCACTTTTGTTGACAACCATGACACTGGTTCGACGCAGAAGTTCTGGCCCTTTCCTTCGGACAAAGTCATGCAGGGCTACGCTTACATCCTCACTCACCCCGGCATGCCCTCCATTGTAAGAACTCACTCCTTAATCCTACTTTGATTCTCTCGGCTTAATATATATATATATATATATATATATAGAAAGAGAGACATGTAGTATGTAGGTACATTTACGAATGTATGTATGTCGTTATTTAGGGAATATCACCAATCGGGAAGTAACTATTATATTAATATATCTACTAGTAGAATTTTCTAAGCATATGAGTGTAACAGTGGCATAGCACGACGGTTGATGAAATGATATGTGAATTGGGTATGAAATACACTTTACAGCAAACAAGAAAACAAGGAACAAAAGACAAGTGGGAGACCAAGCAAGGAGGGTGATCTTAAGATTAGAGTTTTAGTTAATGGCAGACAGGGATTCTATATAGATTATTTCAGTACCTCTCACAGTAGACATATACTAACTTTGGTTACGAATCACCTAGCCACTCCTTACACAATTAATTAACTGCAACCAATCGTCTTTCTTTGGTCACCAATGTTGAGAGGAAACAAACCGAGCACAAAATGGGCCATAAGTTGGTGCCGCTACTCGATGGGCTTGTGAGTAATCTAACGTATCATTAAATACCCACAATTAACACATATTAATGTCAATCCACACAAAATAATCCAACAAACACACAAGTCATGAATTATCAAGGTGGTTGATGATGTTTGCTACATATTGCAGTTTTACGATCACTTCTTTGATTGGGGATTGGGAAAGGAGATAAGTGCTCTTGCTGCCATCAGGAAGAGTAATGGAATTCATCCAGCTAGTACGTTGCGGATAATAAAGGCAGAGGCTGACTTATACCTGGCGGCCGTCGATGAGAAGATCATCGTAAAGGTCGGAAGCCGGTTTGACGTGAGCTCCCTTATTCCTGGCCAGTTCAAGATCGTCGCCTCCGGCACTGACTATGCTATCTGGGAGAAAATGTAGCTCAATTCAATTGCTGTCTAATAAACTTCATTCTTCTTTGATTGTAATGATTGAGATATTGTTGCGCTACACAAATAATCAGTGAAGCAATCCTTTGATTTGCATTTCCAACAGTCCGATGTGTTCACTGTCCGGCGCATCATAATTGTTCGTTAACTGAAAGCCTGCATGAGCTTGGGTCTCTAACACCCTTTGTGGGTTTCCTCTGTTCTGTTAAAATGGTCCTCAACTGTGTTTATAGATGATGGCACTGAGTATTCCTTTCAGCTTCAATAGCCCTTTTACAAGAATCGATATGCACTTCTACATGATGGATGCGCCGTGTCACAGTCGTTCAATACCCCTTATTCTCACCATGGTGCCTTGGCCATCTTCTTCACATGAAGTACGAGAGAAGGAAGGGTCCCTCTGGATTCCCACTAGAGGAACCAAGCTTCTTGGAAACACAACTGTCAACTGCCCCAAACCAAATGGACTGTTGCATCGTGTAACTAAGAAAGTTGTTCAATCTTCCTTCTTGTTGATGTTCATTTCGCTCACGACCTAATGAGTATAATATATTTCTCTTTGAGAGTGCCTTGACTTTTTGTTCCTTGTCCTCTGTTTAATCTCATCCAATTATGAGTAGCATAATACTTCCTTGAGCAATCGTTAGCATCTTCATTCGATGCACCAGCTCAATCCAATCCACCTTACCATAAACATTATCATGGGTAACACTCAATTGTTGTCTGTCTAGACCCACTATCAAGAAATATATCTAAAGCTTCTTGTATAAACTTCTCCTAGTACTGTACTAATTCCTTTAATTTAGATATACTTGTTCTGTTCATGTCTTTCTTTTTCATTTAAGAAAAGGAGTTCAAAAAAGTCATCCTCAGCACATGGCCTATGTCGATCTATGAGTCTCTTGCTTTCCTTTGATCCAATTTATTCATTACAAAATCTACGGAATAGATTTACCATGCATTCAAGGGTGGATATGAATCAATTTCAATGTGTATAGATTGACTGACCCGTATTACGTTGCTGCTCCCCAACCCATTAAGTACCAGAGGGTACATGTGTGTGTTAGGCTTCGGCCTCCACTTGTAAACCAAGAAAACAGAATACTAAGTAGAAACTCTAACTCCACCCAGTTAAGGGATCATGACTAGTCCCAAGCCCACATAAAGGCGGAAGGTTGCGTTAGACCTTCGACAGTCAGCATAAAATTTTGTCAAACTTATCTATGATGATTCTACAAATTATGATAGGACTATGTGGAAACAAAGAATCGATGTAGTCGATCCCATCAAGTATGAGAAAAAGCTTAGTTGTTGTTGTTACTAAGTAGAAACTCCTAACGTTGTCCTACAGGAGATCATAACAGAGTACATTAGGCCACAACAACTTTAGTGTCCTAGGTCCAACCCAAGAATGCTTCATTCATTAGCCCTAGGCACATCTGGTTGAGCAGGAGTATACCAGGCACCTGATTCGAAGCTGCAACTACCTTCCATCGAACTTTTTGGAACATGACTCAAATCGACTCCTTCAACGCACAATTGATTAGTGGGTAGCTTGTCAACCCAACTAATTTTGTATGGATGTGGTCAGGCTTCATATCCAAATCTGACTCAAACCACAAGTGGACTTTATTGTGAATTCGACCTGGAATTGTTTTGCAGTTTTCTAACCAAATATGAGCCACCTCTTATGTAGCATTGAGCGTTACTGCATTGGCTGTGCAGTAACGCACGACCAAGAACACGAAGGGCCTTTAAAAGGGCCCTTCACAGTACATTGTCCAGGGAGTTGGGGCAACCTCGAACCAGTCGGAAAACGAGAGGAATCGGCCGGAATCCAGTAAGTTGACTTATTTTTCACATTTTCGTTTTTTCCTTATTTTTTATGAAAAACTTATTGAAAATCATCGTTTTGAGCTTGGATTAAAGGTTTGAGGTAGAACTAAGTATTTTGGTGGGGTAGGTAAGCAATGGCGTCGATTTGGTCGGAAAACGGTTGTGATTCGCTGGAAACCGACGATGATGCTGGAAAAAAAAAACTTTTGGGCATGTCCTTCATTTTCGTGTCGTGTCGTATCTGAATTGTCATGAATCGACACTGGTTCGTGTTGTGTCCTCGTGTCGCGTGTTAAGAACTAGTTCTGTGTCAAAATAGGTTCTGTGTCGAAAACGAGTCCAGTTTGGGTCATATCTTGAAATGGGTTTTTGGGCTAGGAGAAAGACCAATGTCAATAGTTACAGGTTCTTTGTTAATACAGTGACACAAGCTGCCTATTGTGTCACTCATTTGGATCAGATATGGATCTGGGTATCAATTTGGATCGCGGATAGCTTAAATGGATCCAGTTTGGGATTCGATTTGGATACAGTTTGTTGTGTTAGACTCGTAATTTAATAAGTTCTAATATTTTAATCATTTGTAATTGTTTAGATATTAAATTGGAGGATTTGGTGGTGATAAGATTGGCCTAATAGCTTGGGAACTGGATCTTAGCTTACCTTCAGGTAGGGAGTTATGCATTTTTTTACAAAACCATGCTAGAAGTGATTTTACTGTTTTAGATAGATTTAAATATGCATGATTGATAACTGTTTTATTGATGTCTGTGAAATGTTATTCACAATTATGGGTTATTTGATATGCTTTTCAAATAGAACATGTTTATGACATTGTCTGATAAAGAGCATTTTTTGATATGCATGTGTTGTATGAACATTATATTTAAATCTTGTTTAAATATTGTGTGGATATGAGTTTGATTTTGAATAATTTAGAAAGTCTTTTATTCAGGGTTATTGTTAAGTGGGCCCCGTACCATTTTGGATGTGTTGTTTAGAACTTTAATATGAATATTTATTTCAGTTAGATATTTCTTGAGTTTTAATTAAATTGGTATTGTATTTAGTTACTGCTCACCATCACGCCCGCGCGAGAAGTGGCCACGTGGCATCGGCTTGGGTCGGGTCGTAGTCGCGACTCGAGCGAGTGTGACAACTTGGTATCAGAGCCTAAAGTTGTTAAAATATATTTAATAGCGAGTTAATCGTTGAAATATAATGTTGTATTTATTTGTATGACCCACGAGGATTGGATCTTAACTTAACTCCAAGCGTTATGAGTGATGATAACGAGGAAATGTTATCGTACGGATCTGTTGTAGCAGTGGAGGTTCCATTCAGTACACCTTAAGGACCTATAGAGCCACCACATATTCCACTTGTACAAGGTGGTCAAGATGCAGCGATATTGCTTGGTCAGATGATCAACTTGTTGCAACAGGTTCCGAGAGAATCCACTTTAACCATTCAACACTTGACAAAGAACGGTTGTAAGGAGTTCAAAGGAGTAATTACAGACCCATTGCAACCCTATGAGTGGATTGATAAACTGTTAAATGCTTTCGACATATTGGCTCCTATCGACGAGGAGAGGAGGGTACAGTTGGCATCGAGTCTTTTTAAAAGAAATGCAAAACAGTGGTGGAGAGCACAGAAAGGGACTCATAGCACTCCGTGGACTTGGGAGGCATTTAAGAAGGTATTTTTCAGTCATTTCTTTTCTCACAATGATCGGATGCGTTTACAACTTAAATTTAATCAACTACAGCAGGATAATTTGTTCATGAGAGAATATACCAACCAATTCCTAAGGTTGTCATAGTTTGACCCGAGTATGGTAATTCTTGAGGCACGAGCAAATAAGTATTTCTAGGGACTTTTTGATCCGATCCGTAAGTCACTGAGAGGAAAGATATATACAGATATTGATGAATTAGAAGTTGCTGCTACTCATGTAGAGACAGATATTTTGCATTATAAGGGTAAGAAGAGGCTAACAGAACCAACTTTTGGCAACTCACATGAAGGCACGAAGAAGAGTAAATCAACCCAAGCTCATCAGTAGACAAATAGGGGTAGTCAGACTGAGGCAAGAAGTAGGCCTTCACATGAGCAAAACAACCAACAAAATCGTGGGATCACATGTTATAATTGTAGAGGCACGGGTCATAGAGCCAGAGACTGTCCTTCAAAGAAGAACTTTAAGCAAGTTCAGACTCAGACATTTAGCAGTGTACAGAAGGAAGACATGAGAGGTTTTGTTTCATATGTAAAGAGTTCGGTCATCGTAAAGTTGATTGTCTACGGGCTGCGTATTTTCCTTCTTCTTCAGTTTAGGGAAGCACTATGAGGCCTCCTTGTCCTCCAGTACCTGTTCGTCAACAAGGACCACCTCGATTGCCTCGCCCTCAAGTAACTAACCAGGGTCGCGTTTATGCTGTAGAGGGTCATGAGTCAGGTACCTCTCATTTGGTTATTAGTACCTTATCAGTTTGTGGTTTGCTTGCGCATGTTTTATTTAACTCTAGTGCAACGCATTGCTTTGTTTCACATACTTTTGTAAGTCGTACGTATTTGGACCCGAAACCATTAGATGATTCTCTGTATGTTTCTCTAATGGAGATGTTATTGTGTCGCATCGGATTTTACGAGATTGTTAAGTATTGGTTGGTGGTCATGACTTGAGAGCTGACTTGGTTATGGATTGGTTATCTTAACCATATCCTTATAGGATAAATTGTCAGCAATTAAACCATAGTTTTTCTGAGGTTAAGAAGAAGTTCTAGATTCTTGGCCGGCTACATTTCAGTGGGGAAGTCATTGTTTGAGGAATGGAATGCTCAAGGGTTTATGTGTTGCTTTGTCTTCTTTGGAGGTTCAAGTGTGAAGAAGGATGTGAAGATCACTATTCACATTCATCGTTAATGAATTTCTTGAAGGTATTTCCTGAAGATATGCACAGGACTACCAACCGGAAAGAGAAATCGAATTCTCTATCCCGATTTAGTTGAGTCCTATTTCGGATTGCCTCTATGGCGCCTTACACGATGTCACCCATGGAGTTGATGGAGTTAAGAAAAAGCAATTGGAGGATTTATTGGAGAAGCAATTTGTGCGACCAAGTGTATCACCATGGGGAGCACCGGGGCTTCTAGTCAAGAAGAAGGTATGGGCATTATGAATATCTCGTGATGTCCTTTGGGTTGACGAATGCACCGGTAGTGTTTATGAATTACATGAACAGGATCTTTAGACCTTACTTGGATTAGTTTGTTGTGGTATTTATTGATGATATTCTAATATATTCTAAGACTCGTGGAGGAGCATGAACAACACCAGAGGATAATGTTGGAGACCCTTGAAAGGAGATTAGGTTGTTTGTTAAGCTATCTAAGTGTGAGTTCGACTTTCACAAGTACAATTCTTGGGACATGTGATATCTCGGGTGGGATTTCTATGGACCCAAAGTAAAGTTGACGTAGTCTTTGCGGGGAGAGATCCACCGCTATGACTCGGATGAGAAGCTTCTTAGACCTAGCAGGGTATTATAGAAGGTTCATAAAGGGATTTTCTCATTAGCACTACCCTTGACTAGATTGACTAGGAAAGATAGTACTTTTTGAGTGGACTCGGGATTATGAGAATTGAAAAGTTTCCAAGAGTTAAAATTGAGGTTAACTACTACTATAGGGTTGATAATTCTAAATCCCTTAGAGAACTTTGAGGTGTATTGCGATGCTTCAAAGATGGGGTTAGGATGTGTTCTAATGCAAAATAAGCGAGTAGTTGCCTATGCATTGAGGCAACTTGAGGCCACACATGAGAGAACTACCTACTCATGATTAGAGTAAGCGGCAGTAGTGTTTGCCCTTAAAAGTTTGGAGACATTATTCAAAGAAGATATCATTTCTGGAGATTTCGAAGGATCATGACTTTGATTAAGTATCCCAGTGAAACAAATGAATGTAGCGTTGATGCTTTAAGTAGAAAAATGCTCACTATCATTATAATATGATGATTAAGGAAATGGATTTGACTAAGAAGAAGTTTAGGATTTAAATGCATCAATAGACGTAAGAAGTTGACACCGGGAAAGATGTTGTTTAAATGTGATCCTACATTTCAAATGATTTAATGGATAATAAAATTAGAGAGTAGGACAAAAGCGGTGATCGGTATTTGCGAGAAGCAAAGGAAGCAAGAAAGCATCAAGAGAGCGAACATTCAAATTTAGTGAAGGTGATGAGATATTTTGAAGTTTAAAGGGAAATGAGTTTGTGTGCTAATAATTCGGAACTTAGGAGATTGATTCTAGAATGAAGCTCACGTAAGAGGTAAGTTGAGTAAATTCATCCGAGAATTAAAAGATGTATCAAGCGATCTTGGAAAGCAATGTCAGTATATTGGTGGCAAAGGAATGAATCTGAGGATGTTCTTTGCTAATATGTATCATCTGTTAATTTGTCAAAAGAGCTAAATAGAACATAGAAGACCATTGGGAATGTTGCCTGATCTTTGCCTAGGTCCTGAATGGAAATGGGATGACATAGCAATGGATTTGTTACGAACTTTACCAAGGAATCTATGACGGGAAAGGATCACTTGTATTCTATTTGGGTAATTGTTGATCAGGCTTACAAAGTTGGCCAAGTCCAGCACATTTTGATCTATTAATTAGTCACTCAATGGGAAAAGTTAGCTCGAGTGTGTACATGTTGAAGAAATTGTTAGACTTCAATGGTGTAATACTATGCCATCCGATGTTGTTATTCGATCGGAGACTCCAAGATTTACATCTAGGTTTTGAGAATAGTTTGCAAGAAGCTTCTTTGGGATGCAAAGTATCTTTTAGATATACATTACCATCCTCAAAGCCGGATGGTCGGTCAGAAGGACAATCCAGTCATTAGAGGACTTACTTGGGAGCTTGTTTTCCTGAGACAAAGTGAGTTGTTAGGATGAATTATCTACCATTGATAGAATTCACATACAACAATAGTCATTTCATTCTAGCATCGGGATGGCACCACTATGAAGCATTGTATGGAAGAAAATGTTGATCCCCTTTATGTTGGTTCGAGCCCCGGCATGAAGAAAGAAATTTAACTAGAGACCGATGAGTACAACATCGAACATGATAAAATTAATCAAACGATAAAATGACTTAAGCTACCAAAGATTAGAAGATGCACTTAGTGTGATAAGATGATCCATGTGTTTCTACATGTGACTTTTATGTATTCTAGAGTTGGAGCGAGTGATTAAGTTTGAAAAACAAAGAAATCGAAATGTCCAAAGTTTATCGGTCCGTATCCGTCTTTCTCCAGTCAGGTAGGTCCGGTAGCTTATCCGGATTACACGTACCACCTTTAGCTATCAAATCTTCATAATGTATTTCACAAAATGCGAGAAAAGTATCTATATCTCTTCAGGTATATTCTAAATTCTAATGACAGAATTTCTTTAAGGGGGGTAGAATGTAAGATTGAGCGTTACTGCACAGCCTGTGCACTGCACAGGAACACGAAGGGCCTTTAAAAGGGCCCTTCACAGTGCATTGTCCAGAAAGTTGAGGCAACCTCGAACCAGCCGAAAAACGAGAGGAATCGACCGGAATCTGGTAAGTTGATTTATTTTTTAGATTTTCATTTTTTCCTAATTTTTTATGAAAAACTTGTTGAAAATCATCGTTTTGGGCTTGGATTAAAGGTTTGAGGTAGAACTAAGCGTTTTGGTGGGGTAGGTAAGCAATGGTATCGATTTGGCCGGAAAATGGTTGTGATTTACCGGAAACCGACGATGATGTCGAAAAAAAAACTTTTGGGTATGTCCTTTATTTTCATGTCATGTCATATCTGAATTGTCATGAACCGACACTGGTTCGTGTCGTGTCCTCGTGTCGCGTGTTAAGAACCAGTTCTATGTCAAAATAGGTTTTGTGTCGAAAACGGCTCCAATTTGGGTCGTGTCTTGAAATGGGTTTCTAGGTTAGAAAAAAGACCAATGTCAATAGTTACAGGTTCTTTGTTAATACAGTGACACAAGCTGCCTATCGTGTCACTCATTTGGATCAGATATGGATCTAGGTATCAATTTGAATCTCAAATAGCTTAAACGGATCCAGTTTGGGATCCGATTTGGATACAGTTTGTCGCGTTAGACTCGTAATTTAATAAGTTCTAATATTTTAATGATTTGTAATTGTTTAGATATTAAAATTGGAGGATTTGGTGGTGATAAGATTGGCCTAGCAGCTTGGGGACTGGATCTTAGCTTACCTTCAGGTAGGGGGTTATGTATTCTTTTACAGAATCATGCTAGAAGTGATTTTACTGTTTTAGATAGATTTAAATGTGCATGATTGATAACTGTTTTATTGATGTCTGTGAAATGTTATTCACAATTATGGGTTATTTGATATGTTTTTCAAATAGAACATGTTTATGACACTGTTTGATAAAGAGCATGTTTTGATATGCATGTGTTGTATGAACATTATATTTAAATGTTGTTTAAATATTGTGTGGATATGAGTTTGATTTTGAATAATTTAGAAAGTCTTTTATTCAGGGTTATTGTTAGGTGGGCCCCGCACAATTTTGGATGTGTTGTTTAGAACTTTGATATAAATATTTATTTCAGTTAGATATTTCTTGAGTTTAAATTAAATTGGTATTGTATTTGGTTACTGCTCATCATCACACCCGCGCGAGAAGCGGCCACGTGGCATCGGCTTGGGTCGGATCGTGGTTGCGACTCGAGCAGGTGTGACATCTTAGGTTTTCTACACTAGCTGAGTGGAACATGAACAGTGTGTTCGGCTCAGCTTGGCTTGTGAAGCTTGCAAAAGCCAAGACAAGCTGTTTCTGAATGGTTATCATAAGTTCTAGAGTAAAACTTCCAACCTGCTTGGTTCTTAAATGGTTAAACGACACAGGTGACATGTACATGTTCTTCTAGGCAATATCAGTTATTATTTTGAGCATTTGCTAAAACAATTACAAACATGTGTTCGGCATTTGTTCGAATAAGCAAAAAGGAGTAAACATCTGTGAGCTTAGCTCATTATGAAATAACATGCAGCTCGTGAAGATGTTCGAACATAAATTGTTCGTAGATGGATGTACCAATATGAGATAGCTTGTACGCGAAACGAGATGAACAACTAGCAGCTCGCATTTTGCTTGTTTACAAGAAATACATTAACAAAGCTGAGCTGAGAATGTAATTTTAACTCTTCTAGCATCGGTAAAGAATTCCTTCTTATTCTTCTTCCTCTTCAGTTTTTTGCATTAATTGTTTCCACTATTTTTTTCTCTTCTAACAATTAGTATCAAGGCCTAATTTTTTTGAAAATTCTGAAATGACTTTCGTGAATAGTATTAAGATGGTGAAACCTCAAATCCTAAAGTTTGATGGAAGAATTTTGAGTATTAAAGAATCCAAACAGAGGTGCTACTTGTGTTTCAGGAGCTAATAAAAAATATCAAGGATTGATAAAACCAGTAACTAAAGATAATTTGATGCTAAAAGAGCATAAGCATCTAAAAAAACACAAGAAAGATCCTACAACTCCTTTTTTATATCCTTCAAATATTAGAGTCCTCTCTCTTCGATAATAGGATGTTTTCATCAAGCCTTATAAGGGAGTTAAGAAAGTCCAAAAGGCTCATCTTCAAAGTCTCTGTTGATAGTTTAAGTTTCTTCAAATGGAAAAGTCTGAGTCGAATTATGATTATTTCTCATGAACGTTAGCTCATATAAATCAAACAAAGGCCAACGATGAGACTATCAAAGACCAATAAATCATAAAGAAGATTCTTAGGACTTTGATATTACAATTTGAATACATTGTAATGTCTATCGAAAAGTCTTGAGACCTCTCCATTTTGTCAATCAATCATCTTATGGGCTCCCTTCAAGTTTATGAGTAACAACTGAAAGAAAAATACAAGATGGTTTAAGGCTTCGCAAAGCCAATTAGTGTTGCAAGACTAGAAAGGATCTTTTTAAAAAAAAAAGAAAAAATTGTTACAATTAAAGAATGTCTCATAAAAAGTATAAGTTGCTTTTTTGTACTATAAATGCAAGAGTTATGGACATTACAAATCTGAGTATAGAGGCAAGAAGGTGGAAAGTTGTGATTTCTACACAAAAGTTACAAACCCGTATAATGGTGGAGATGAGGAAGACAAAGCCTTGTTGTTCACTTTTGATGTTATTGTAGAGAATAAAAAGAATGTTTGGTACTTACATACAAGACGTAGCAAACACATGTGTGGTGATAGAGAACTTTTTTTAAAGCTTGATAGTACCTACCACTCCGAAGTTAAGTTCGGAAATCACTCAAAGATTCCTATCTTGTGAAAAGGAACGATTAACAACAAGGCAAAGGATGAATTATGTAAAAAGGGCTACAATATAGAAATAAAAGATAGAGTTTGTATCATTTGAGACAACAACAGTTGCTTAATTGCAAAAGTGAAAATGACTTGTAATCACCTTTTTCTTTTATATATTAGGTATGTCACCTCATGCCTCGTTTAAGTCAAGACTACCTAGAAAGAAGGAGTGATTATTACTTGATATTTCTTCTCCACAGGAAGTATGTTAACCATGCATCCTAAGAAAAAATACACAGATATTTTTCTTTCAAGAAAGTCATAAAGCGGAAAGAAGTCATTGGAATTAGTGCACTCCTATCTTTGTACGTTGTTTGAAGAATTGTCAAATAAAGGTTACAAGTATTTTGCTACCTTTATTTGATGACTTTAGCAGAAGAACGTGGTTTTACTTCTTGAAGCATAAATTTGATATTATTGATGCTTTAAAGGAGTTTAAAGTTTATGTGGATATAGAAAGTGGATAATCACTACAAATACTTTAAACCTTTTATGGCACTGAATATATGGTGGGAGAAGATTTTTGCAAGAAAAGCATCATAAAATACCAACTTAGATCAAGGTACATGCCAGAGCGAAATGGAGTTGCAGAGAGAAAAAATTGTACCATAATTGATATGTTCATACCATGTTGAAAATGAATAGTTTCGTTGACATGTACATATTGAACATATATTCGACTAAAGGATTTGATTTCAAAACACTAATAGAGTCATGAATTGGTCGAACAACATTAATTAGTCATCTTCATATATTTGAGTGTATTGCTTATGCCCACATACCAAATAAAACTCGTAAGAAACTTAATAATAAAAAATGAGAAGTGTTTTTTTCTCCAATAAGTAACGAGAGTAAAGGCTATTGGTTATATAATCTAATAACAAGGAAGGTGATAATTAGCCACAATGTCACGTTTAAAGTGAAAGATGAATAGAATTGGAGCATTGAAGAAAAGAAATAAAATCATTTTATCATAGATGAGGAATAGTTTAGCCAATCTTGATTGATTATGATGTTCAATCTGAACTATTACAATCTTCTAATATATTTGATGATCAAACAAGTCCTTCAAGAAGTTCTCTAAGGAATTCCGATGAATGTTTCTCACATCCAAGATGAGAACAAGTTTTACATCTTTGTTTGAATGACTATATGTTATTTAAAGATGATGATGCTTTTAATGAAGAAATTATTAATTTACTCTATTCACATATTATGATTCAATAGCTTTTTATGAAGTTGCAAATGATGAAGGATAGATTCAAGCTATGAATGATGAAATCCGTGCAATCGAGAAAAACAACACGTGCGAGCTAACTCCACTTCTATAATGCAGGAAAATCATTGGTATAAAATAGGTTTATAAGACCAAATATAAAGCCAATGGAGAGTTAGATAGGCTAAAAGCTTACATAATAGTCAAAAGGTTTAAACAGGAACTCGGTATTGATTACTTTGAGATCTTCACTCTAGTTACAAGATTGAATACAATTAATCTTATTCATGCCTTGGGATCTCAAAGGCATTGGAATACCAAATGGATGACAAGTATGCAATTATAAATTGAGGAAGAAATATATGTTGATCAACCTTAGAGTTATATCAAAAGGTAATAGAAGTGTTTTATCTACAAGTTGAAGAAAGTTCTCTATGGCCTAAAACAAGCATCGAGAACTTGGTATATAAGAATTGACTCATATTTTATAGATCATGGTTTTGTTTGATGCTCTCATGAGCATACCTTGCATATTAAGATTGGCTTATATGGAGAAATGCTCATAGTTTGTCTCTATGTTGATAACTGAATATTTACTAGAAATAGTAAAAAAATAATTGCCAACTTTAGGAAGGATATCCCACTAGAGTTTGAGATGACTAATATAGATCTTGTGTCTCACTTTATTGGTATTGAAGTGATTCAATAAGATAAAAACATATTTGTTTGTCAATACAAGTATGCCAAAGATATTCTTCAATGTTTCAAAATTATGGTTTGTAAACCAATTTGCACTCCGATGAAGGAAATATTTAAATTAACAAAAGAAGTGAGTGTTACCAAAGTCGTTCCTATATACTTGAAAAAACTTGTGAGAAGTTTAAGATACTTAACTTCTACTCAACCAAACATTGTTTAAAATGTTGTAATAGTCAATGGAGTCTCCTAAACAATCCCTTGCAGGCGGCCAAGCTGATTTTATGATACAAGGTACTTTGAATGATGGCTTACATTACTTTTCATTTAGTCATTTTGAACTTTTAGGATATATAGATAATGATTAGGGAGGAGACGTTAGAAAAAGGAAGAGCACTTCTAGTTATGCCTTCTCTTTGGGAAATTGAATTTTTCTTGATTCTCAAAAAATTAACAAATGATAGCTTTAACCACTATAGAAGCTGAATATATAACCACAACATAAGCAATTTAGCTACATCAAATGCTAGTGGAGTTAAATCACAAGCAAGAGCATGATTAAAAGTGATAATAGGTCAGTAATTACTTTAGTAAAAAACTTGTGTGCTATGAGAGAAGCAAGAATATTGATATTAAGTATTATTTCATGAGAGATTTAGTGAAGTCTGAAGATCTGGTAGTTAGTTTTGCAAATAAGGCTGAAATGTTTACTAAACCATTAAGGGTGAATGCCTTCTTAAGCTGGAAAAATGTTGGTATGATTACAATGAGTTTAAAGGAGACTATTGGAAAATAAAAGACTTTTAAACAAACCAAGCTTATGGCAACATTTTTGTCAAATGGTGAAGCCTATTTTGGGTAATTGACTTAAATAATCGAAAAGCTCAATTGAGTTTACAAGGAGTTTCAGATAATTGTAATAAGGCTTAATTTAGTTGGTATATTTTAATTATGCATGTAGTAAAGAATTCATTTCTCCTATCGAGTTCTTTATTTTAGTTGTTTTTATTATTTTCTCTTCAACTTGTGAAACGTCATGTTTTTATTTCTAGTGATATTTATCAATCCTTCTCTCTATATATATATTGTGTAGGTGAGAGTATGTGTATTTTCAGCTCCTTATTGGACTTACTTAGATTTTCCATAAATTTCAGACTTAGAGTGATCGAAAGATGGACAGTCAAGATTTCTCGGGAAGATATCAGGGTGTTGTGCGATGGGAGAGAATGGAGGTGGAGGTTGGAAATATGGGCGAGAGAAAGAAGAGCTTGGATAGACAGATGAGGATGATAAACCTAGAAACCTTCAACTCTCGGAAACAGACAGGATGGCTAACCTGCGACAACTTTTAGCCCCAACTCGACTTAGACCCCATGGAGGTTCAGTCCTGGTAGCATAAGTGGATTGGAAAAAACCCTGGTCGAGTTGGGACCGAACCCCAAAACGACCCGACCTGGTGACCCGATTTGCCATCCCTACATACGAGCTGATCGGAGCTCGGGCCGTTTGCGTCAAAGAGCCGAACTGAGGCTAGATAAGCACCAACGGAGTCAAACAAAGATGGTTTGGTGGAAAGGCTAAAGCGTGCACGCAACGGCGACGTGAGGCGTGCATCCAAACTTCCCAAAGAGTGCGCGATATGGAACAGAGCGTAATAACGCCCTGATCCAATCAGCCCGAACCGGCCGAACCGAAGGATTCCATCAACAGAAAGGCCCAACTTTGTTTTCTAATTCTCGCCCTCTTATCTCATGGAGAGGGCGCCCCTTCTCAGCCACAGCCATGGCGTCTCCGTCGGCCGTCAGTATCGGCTCTCTTCCGTCCTTCTAATCTTAGCATGTAGCCCCAAAACTCCCTTTAGCAATTATCTTTTTAGTATTTTGTCCTCTGATCAAGTAGTGATTCAGTTCAGGGTTTTGATTTCAAGCCGTGGTTGTTGCAGTGTTGGGATTGGTAACGATCGGGGACTTTTCGAAGGAGGGGACACTATGGTGGGGCGAAGGGTTGGGAAGGGGCGAAGGCGACTCTATCCAGGCGGTGCACGGGGTGGTTGCGGCGGACGATGCCCGGTGCTCTGCCGTAGGAATGCTAGTGTTGAAGGAGAGAGGACACGCCGTCGACGCGGCCGTAGCCACCGCACTCTGCCTAGGCGTCGTCCACCCCATGGCCAGCGGGATCGGTGGGGGAGGATTCCTCGTGGTGAGATCATCAGCCGACGGCGAGGCCCTTGCTTACGATATGAGGGAGACGGCACCTGCTGCCGCCTCTAAGGTCCCACTCTTCTCTCTCTCGCCCACATCACATACGCATAGAAGATGGGAGCTTTTCGCAGACATTCGATCGCTTATGATGAACGATCTTGGATCCCTATGAGGCTCTCTATTAGGAAGAAAAATTATAGATTTAGATGGTGGATGATGACATAATGTTAATGCCGTATGATCGTCGAATCATCTTAATCTTAACGGTCTATATTTAGGGAAGGGACCATGTGGACTATCGGGCCGTTGATTCTGAAGTCCAAAGGTAAAATCGTGCAAATGATTCTAGTCGTTGGCCCTCCTACGAGAATCTAAGGTCCGGACTACCAGAAATCCCGGTTTCTGTTCAGACAGAGCCGGTTCCAGGTAACCGGAGCTGTTTTCACGAACCGGGGTCAGTTCCAATAACCGTCAGTTTCGAGACAAATAAATTTTAAAGAAAAAAATTTAAATTAATGAAACCGATGTTGGAACTGCTGATTTCGGCTTCGGGTCGCTTATGAAAATTAAAGTTGAAACCGTTTTGGGTCTGGTTTCAACTGGTTCCTGTCTCGATTCAGTTTTGGTCAGAACCACCGGCCCGGTTTGGAACGAATCAGCTCTGAGTTGACCCTAGCAACCTGACAAAGTGACAAACGTCGGGTGGGTTTTGGCAGACCCAGAGCCTCGACTGGTATGGTTTGAGTAATCTTACTTCTAAACCGAATTACAGAAGAATTCCAGATACAGTTGCATCTTCTATATCGTCCTTTCTGGTGTTGAGATTGGAAAAGTTGAGAACAAATTTTATAGTCAAATTAGTTAAGTTGTAAATGAGGAAATCCTAGAAGGATCATCCAATTGGCATATAAGTTGCACATCATTTTTGTAAGGAATGTAACTGTCAGTGGATTTGCCTAAACCCACTTGCCTTTGAAGAAAAAAGAAAAGACTATGAACTCTACAATAAAGAACACATGAGCGGAGCCAGGAACTGCTCGACTGGTTTATGAACTATAAAAAAGAAAGAGTCAACCTCATACGTGTGTGTGGAATGAGACCTTATGTTATTGACCCTCTTTCATGCATGATCAACTGTTTTATTTGTGCAATAAAATGCTATGAAAATGAAGAAACTTTGACTTAATTTGTTTTTAATTTTGAGGGAGTGTTAAGGACTATCGTAATATTATACTTACATAAATTGATATTAGATGGTTTCTATATATGCATATTTTGAATGGTCTTGCGTTTGTATGCCAAAATTTCTCCAGCAAAATTGTATCTTCGATATACTGCATGATCCTCCCAAGAACAAGTTGTATTGCGTATCTTCTTGTCGAGATCTCTCATGCCAAACGCCAAACATCTGAATTTGTGTGAGCAGGACATGTACAATGAGAATCCTGCCAAAAAGGAATCCGGTGCACTCTCCATTGGTGTCCCGGGCGAGTTACAGGGACTTCACGAAGCTTGGAAAAGATATGGAAGGCTTCCATGGTCAAGGCTTGTCCTTCCTTCTGTAACACTTGCGAGCAGTGGCTTTGCAGTGTCTCCTTACCTTGCAGCATCCATGAAGAGATCAGAAGCTCTGATCCTTGCGGACCCCGGCTTACGTCGCATACTGGCACCTTTGGGAAGTCTGCTAAACTCTGGGGAGACTTGCTACAACCATGAGCTTGCACACACACTTCAGGAAATCTTGGATCATGGCCCTATGGCATTATACAATGGAAGTGTAGGAGAGAGCCTTGTGAAGGATGTGCAAAAGGCTGGAGGAATACTAACCATGCAAGACCTCCAGAATTACAAAGTTGAGGTTACACCAGCAGTTGCTGTGGATGTTATGGGGTACAAAATCTTGGGCATGCCTCCTCCTTCTAGTGGGACTTTGGGCTTGTCTTTGGTGAGTAGTCCAGATATTCCTCTTCAAATCTTACCCAAGTTTCATCGTTACCTGTATACCAATTCGTTTCTTGACAAACTGTCTATTTCTAGATCTAAGTATGACATTGGTGCTACTGTTGTTGATCAGATTCTTAATATTCTAGCTAGCTATGGTCAAAGGGATGCAGCAAATGGTCCACTTGGTGTGCATCGTCTGATTGAAGCATTCAAGCATATGCTCTCTGTCCGAATGAATCTTGGTGACCCAAACTTTGTTAATGTAACAGAATATCAACATGACATGCTTTCTCCAGAGTTTGCCTCAGAACTTCGTAAAAAGATACTCGACAACAAGACATTTCCTTCTGACTATTACCTACCCAAGTAAGCCAATCACTTAATTTTGACAATGGCAAATAGTTGCCTTCACAATCTTTGTCAATATCAGTTACATTACTTTGGCTTTCGGATTGTTGCAGATGGAGTCAGCTCCAAGACCATGGGACCAGCCACTTCTGCATTGTAGATGCGGATAGGAATGCAGTTTCATTGACGACAACAGTGAATTACCCTTTTGGAGCTGGTATCCTTTCAGCCTCTACCGGGATTGTGCTAAACAATGAGATGGATGATTTCTCAATACCGGCACAAAAAGGCCAAGATGACCTTCCTCCAGCTCCTTCTAATTTCGTTCAGCCAAAGAAGAGGCCCCTATCCTCCATGACTCCAATAATTGTTCTGAAGGTATTATTAGCTATGTTAGTCTACAAGTTCATTGATGTTGTTTAAGTTTTTGATAACTGACTCTCCCTCCTTATGCATTGGACTGCAGGAAAATCAGCTGGCGGGTGTTGTAGGTGGCAGTGGTGGACTATTCATAATCCCGGCTGTTGCTCAGGTCTTTATCAATCATTTCATTCTTTCCATGGATGCGGAGCATGCGGTTCGGAGCCCGAGGGTCTATCACAGGGTATCTGCTATCCTTCCAAGCATTTGTTTACAAAACTTGCTATGCAGGACCTTAAAATAAGAACTTATCGTTACGTTCATTTGCATCCCTTACTGTTATGTTATTAAGGTGCCCAACTTGGTTAGGACATATATGAAACTTATAAGTGCATGTGGCCCTCTGGCCAGTGCAGATTTTGTTGTGAATGATCAGAAAGCAAGCCTCTCTTGCTAGCAGTTGCCATGTATACACTATCTAGGTGATTCACTATGTTGAGTTCAGGAAGTTGGTATTCGGGTTCCACAGAGCATTCAAACAACTGCATTCAAGTTTGACTTACCCAGATTAATTAAATTGATATGCAAGTATGGGCATAAGACGTGATGTTGCAACCACGACCAATTTTATCTAAACCATCAGAAAACATGCTACCAACCCTAGCGATTGTACTATGAACAACTGCAAAGCATGCAACCTCGGTGATGAAATTAATGTTAGCGTAAAGGTCTCTTATGATTGAGTTTGCTGACTCTTAGATGTAGAACATCTTTCATTACTTTTTAATTGAAGTGTTCAACCCAGTAATACAACTCTGCCCCATGTAAGGGATCACCCTTGCATGGCCGGTCCCAAGCCCGGATAAAGGAGGAGTGTTGCATTAGGCTTCGGACAGCCCGCGTAAAACTTTGTCAGACTTACCATGGATTCTACGAAAACAAAGAATCCATGTAGCTGACCTCATCTAGTATGAGAAAAGGCTTAGTTGTTGTAGTAATAGTTCAACCCATTGACTTTTGGGATCTTGAAGCCATCAACTGTTAGGTGCTTGTGATTTTCCTATGCAACAGCAAATTCATGTGAAATCCATGCAGGTTTACTGCCAGAACTAAAACTATTGAGGCCAAAGTTCACGTGCATGATCTTTGTATTACTGGCACGGCAGGGTCAACCCCTCTTGACTGTTGTAGCTTTAAACTTTAACTTGTTCCTTGCAGTTGGTACCCAATTTGGTGCTATACGAGAACTGGACGTTGATTGATGGTGAACACATTGAGCTATCAGACGATGTGAAGATTTTCTTGAAGCAACGGGGCCATGAAATACAAGGTCAAGCATCTGGCGCCATTTGCCAAATGGTTGTACATAACCTTGACAAACTTATTAAGAAGTCTGGTAATAGAAAAGCAAATCTCTCCGTCAAACATGTCTTGCATGGAATGCTCACCGCTGTTAGTGATCCGAGAAAGAATGGTTCTCCTGCTGGCTTTTGATTCTTTCTGAACATCAAGATAAGAATATGCCCATAGATGGCTTAGATATGGTTTAGATTTGGTATGATCCACGTATGACTTTGCAAACTGTAACAAAAATCGTCCTGTTTCAATATATTGGTTACGTGAATATACCATTGTATGTTTCAGTGACTGCAACTCGGGTGAAATTTAATTCTGAACTCTGTACTAATTTAAGTTTGTCACTACTAGACACAGCACTCTTTTCTGGTATAGGGAAGTGATTCGAGATTTACTGGTTACATGCTAATTGCAAGATTGGATTTCATTATGAACACTAAGCTCATCAGTGTCAAAACTGATGCACAGAAAGCCAAGCAAGAGGTCCACCATCAATTAAAGAAAGAAAAACAAATAATTCTTCCTCTTTATCACATGCGGTCGGACAATGAATCTTCCCGATTTGTGAAACAGGTGTATTTGCCAGATTGCTTAAGGTCTCAAATGATACTTTTGTCCTGCTTTTGTAAAGTCAAATACGATTTTGGTCTAAAATTATCTAGCTTTAACCATTGTTTGGTCAGATACTGATGGTATGAAGTGCCCTGATTAACTGATCGTCCAATATTCATGAACCGATCTCCCATAAGTTTTGCAAAGAATTCAAACATAGAATTGCAAAGGTTGAGCATTTCTAATTGGAAGAATTAAGGAATGCCATGTGAGCATGATGCTCTTGGGGACATTACAGGAAAGGCAAGTGAAGGTGAGCAATTGTTTGCCCTATGTGAGAATTCTTATACCAGAAGTTGGTTTAGAGGATATTGGTTGCTCTAAGCCTACTTAACTATAAAGAAACTACTCCACGATTAGTGGTAAATAGGGTAATGAAAAAATTATAAATCTCCTAACTTGAAAATGACAAGCGCAAAAGTAGTTGTTCATTTGAGAGTCCTGGATCTATTCAGGGCTTTAGCGTGTATCATTGAAGGCACCAACTTTTTGAAACATACAGACATAAATTCCTCCTCACTCGTCAATAGATTAAGCTATCATCAAACCTAATGCAAAACACAAATACAAGTTGGATGGATAATGAGGTTATTAAGAGGGAAATTGATGTAACACTAATAAAAGATAAAATTAAAGGTTTGTTAGGACTTACACAGAGGAGGCCACTTGAAGCTTACCAACGCTTAGTTGGTGCAAGTGGTTCCTCCCCTTAAACAAGGTCCCGAGTTCGAATTTTGTCAACAGAGAAAGCCAACACTGAGAGGGGGCCAAGTGGCATTAGTTGGGGGTCCTTTGGGCTCCCGGATATCGATGGTATTATCCTTCACCGAGAGAAGAAAAGCTTGATTTTGGTTTTATATTCTGGAGTGACGAAATCCTATAGCGATGAACCTGAATAGTTAAACATCCCAAAGATTTTATTACTTGAAAAGATTTCCCGTTTGGCGATCGGAAGAGCGAAAGGCATCTGAAAAGTCGCGTAAAGAAGTTCCTTCTCCCTTCCATCGGCGTCCATATTTCAAGTCTCTTTTGAAAATGGGAGTTAAGCTCGTTGCGCTCTTCAAAAGATTCAATTGCTCGATTAGAGCATTCTCTATGAAATGATGGGCAGTGGGAACCCTTGATTTGTAAGACTACGGTCAAGATTCCAAAATCAGGTTATGGGGCTTCTAGCTCGTCTCGTTTGGTGTTCAACCAATTGAGGGTACACATTGTTCAGGGATAGACGATCAGATCCATTTATTGAATCGAAAATTAACGAGGTGTTTTAGTTGCTCCACATTGATCCTAAGGTGCCCGGCTCGTTCTTCAAAATCTTTTTCGGATTGACATGCACAAGTTGTGCCAACGCCTACAAGATTAAGGAGAATACTTTAGCAATTTTGTTTTGTTTTCTCGATGTACTATCTTTGTTAAGCCGGGAGATTTTCAAGAATATTTATGAACTTTGAAATGCGTATCAAGCTTCATTCTCACTCAACGTGCACCACCACCTTCCCCTACTTAATCACCGTCCGCCACTCTCAACCTCCTTTTCAGTACTGTTGCTTCACAGTATACAGTAATGGTAGTTAAAAGGATATATAGCCACCACCATCACCGCCTTCATATATATATATATATATATATATATATATAGATAAAATAGAGAGAGAGAGGAGAGAGAGGTATATTCTAGCATACTTATATTTTAACATACTTTTTCAACCATTCTTCTCTTTAGTGGTGGATAATTGAAATTAAAATTAAAAAGCAAAGAGAATATACTTTTGTCAATGTACTTTACTCATAAGCATACTTTTTACTTTCTAAACTTAAATTTAATAGATTTCTTTGAATGTGTTGGTACTTAAGGTACTAGTATATTTGACGTTCTCTCTCTTCCTCCCTCCCTCTCTCTACAAAAAGCATTAATGCATACCGTGCACTAAGTGTAACATACAAAATATAATTATGCCTTTTTAAATTCAAATCTCCATTATTAATTATATCAATCGAACAATAGAAATATGTAGATGATTATCACTTAAAAAGATTATGCATATATATCCCTCTAAAAATATATATATATATATATATATATATATATATATATATATATATATATATATATATATATACATGTGTATATATAGATAGAGAGATCTAAATGCATAATGTTTTTTGGTACATAATCATCTCCATTGTTCAATTGATACGACTGAAAGTAGAGATTTGAATCAAAAAATAAAAAATACTATTATACTTTTATATATTATATTTATGCTTCTTTTATCACTTCAACCATTTATTGCAAAGATTAATTAAACACTGGAAATGTGTATATGCAATTATTCATCAATATGTATTTTGAACTACTCCTCTCTCTCTATATATGTATATAATATACATACATATATATATATATATATATATATATACATATTATATATATATATATATATATATATATATATATATATATATATATATATATATATATATATATATATATATATATATATATATGAAGAGAGAGAGGGAGAGAGAGAGAGATTTTCTATAGCCCAAAGTCGCCTTTATTCTGCGCTAAGCAAGTTCTACTTTGAAGCTTGGACGCACACGTGAATAGAACATTGAGAAATCCATATGAAGCAAGATTTTTATGGGAGGAAATTAAGAAAAATGGTACAGACACCCTTGAATGAGGATCTAATTAAGACAGGCACCTTGTCTAAAAAATGCAGTTTAGAGGGCCACTTCTTCTTGGGAGACATGATGAGGGCCTGGAGCAACTCATAGGGAAGCCGTGGCCTGACATTTTCAGCACCTTCACTTTACATCTTGTCCCCTCTTCTGTTCTAGGCTCCCATTCATGACAGAGCAAAAGGATGTTGCAAAAGATACATCTTGTGTGAGATAAGAAAGTTGATGTACTTGAACTTCCACATGTTCAGCATACATATTTTAAAAATTAACAGGGAAAAAGCATTTGCTTTCATAGCATATGCCCACATGTTTCCCAAGAGCCATGTGTTGGTTTATGTTTCATATGACCTAACTCAACATTAATGCATATTATCCATTTTCATAGTTATTTTGTCCAACTAAGATAACCAAAATCGATTCGATCACGACCCTACAACAAATGCATTGTCCATATAGGCTGATGGCTCTATTGGCCTTGGTCTTATGTATGGCATGTTTGCTCGAGGAGAAGATGAGGAACCGCACCTCATTGAAGTTGATTGAGCTACACAGGAGACATGAATTTCTTCGTATTTACATTCGATAATGATTAAAATCTTATTAGAAATTACTCAAAGCATGAGTAATATTTATGAACAAATAATATCGCTTGTTATTAGGACATTGTTCATTATGCTTTCTACAAAGGATGGCTCGTTTGAGCCCACCTCCTGGTTGTCATTGCTAGATCTCTTTCTTTTGGCCATTACGTAGGGACCTTACCATGTGCCCAGTAATCAAATATAAGAGTTTTATATAGTTCGTACCAAGACGTCATCGACCCTCTTTTTCTTGTTCCCTACATTTTGTGACGCAAATGTATTCTTTACTTTCGTAAATAATATCAATAAACAAATGAACAAGTGGCCCTATTACTTGATTCCACAATCTAATCCCTATGATAATTCACGTCCCCATGTCTCGAGATCCATCAAACCAAGGCACTAGATAAGAAGGCTGGACAGAAGCACTCAACCAGATTTCTCTCACATTCTTTCATGAACTGCCCTTTTCCTTTTCTACAGACAGAGAGAGTTGCCTCTTCTGGCCATTGAATCATCATAGGAGAAAAGCTTCAGGAAGGACAGAAACAGAAAAGGAAAAGATGAAGATGGGGGGCCCATGAAAAGCTCTTCAACTCTCCACATTCTTTTTTGCTAATTTTTGTGTTGCTTGTCTGATGAGCTCGATGGTGCCTGCTTCCCTTTCCTTTTGGCGAACCCGACCACCCCGTCCCCTCATTAAGAGAGAGAGAGTGAGAGATGTACGGTAAATTAAGAAGCAAACCACGATAAAAACCCACTTTCTCTGTGCATAGTCGGATTAGGGAGTAGAACGGGAAGAAAGGAGGAAATGGGCAACAGCCTCAAGTACTGCATTGCGTGCATGCTTCCATGCGGATCCCTCGATGTTGTGAGAGTTTTGCACGCCGACGGCCGGGTCGACGTCTACAATGGCAGAGTTACCGCCGGCGACGTCATGAAGGAGTTTCCAAGACACGTCCTTGCACTCCCCACATGCCAAAACATTGTCCAAAAGCCCACCATCCTGCACCCGGATAACGAGCTCGAGAAGGGAAAGATATACTTCCTCGTACCAAGCTATTCACTACAGAAGAAAACCAGTTCCGAGTCCCCTGGTACAAGCAAAAATAGGGTCCCTTCTCTAAGAGGTAAAAAAGATGCTTTAATGCCTGAACCAAGGCAGCAGCAAGAACAGAAACGGCAACAACAGCCGCCACCATCACTATTGTTTTCGACACCGAAGCCGCAGCTACAACAGGTTTCTCAGCAGGCATCGGGACAGAGACAGAGAAGAAGCCGCAGGAGGGTGGAGAGCAGGAGGCCTAGCGTGTGGAGGCCTGCATTGCAGAGTATTTCGGAGGCAGATTTCTCGTGAGGATTATAAAAGATTTAGGGGAAGCTAGGCAGTTTTCTCTAGTTTGTGAAGCCTGTGAGACATTCATGTCTGCTGTTCTGCTGTGCATAATTTCCTTGTACCTTCTCTTTGTATAATCTTGTAAGGAGAGGAGAATTCATCAACTAACAAGTGAAACGCCAAATCTCTTGGGGCATAGATGAAGTCTCAGTGCATATATTATTGGTATATTGGATGACTGTTGTCAGAGATTTTTTCAACTAATTTTTAAAATCTTTTCAGAAGGAGAGTTCATCAGCTAACTAGTGAGAAGTATCATAACCAAAGAGGTTATACTCAAAATTGAGTATGCTCTTCTGGCGATTCACTAAAAAAACCTTTAAATTAAGGGTCACGAGTTCGATTCACTAAAAAAAAAAACCTTTGAATTGAGGGCCATGAGTTCGGTGCGTAGGGTGTGCATATTTGTATATCTGTAGGAACCTACCTAACCACTGCCAATAAAGAAACTTTTAAATGGCCCTAACAGGGTTTATTTTTTCTTTGTGATTTTCAATCTGGCTAAGGCCCACGGTTTTAAAAGGACAAATCCTCCAAGTAGACGCAGGACCCGCCTCTTCTTTGTTTAGATTGACGTCACTTCGATTGTCTTGGGGATTCTCCCCCGACTTTCAATTGAAAACAATACTCAGATCCAAAGTTATTTGATCAGGAATATTCTCTAATTGCAGTCAAATTCATTTCACTGACATATATGGACTTCATACTCCGTTTCTCTATGACCTTGCGCGCAGATGGCATTAAGAACAAAGAGACAGGTTGTCACTGGTTGAGTTTTATTGTTGAGTCACCCATAGACCGACCAGCTTGGGTCCGGGTCATATTCAGACTTCCCTGAGGGATTTCTAGTGTCCCTCATGCCCTAGAGAAGCTTGTCAGGGACCCCAGGTCCTTCAATTGTAATGTATTCATATGGGCCCATGCCCATGCATGGTACATGCAAGTTCACCTAGTCTTAAATGAGGATGGCACAATTTGTCCAAGCAATAGAAGTGACGCCAAAGATATCAGCAACTCCCACATAGTTCAAAACCAAAAATTCAGTAAGAATAGAAGGGAGTCTATGGATTAAGTTATCGGAAATTATATTATAATTAAAGACCACCAAAGAAATGATTCTACATACAATTTGTCAAATAATAGGAGGTGAGTGAAAGGTTTGACTTATCGAGAAAATCCCTCCTTTTATTACATATCAAGAAAATCTCACAAAATTCAACAGCAAGGATTTGACAATGATAGAAGGGAGTTGATGTTCTAAGATATTGGCCAATATCACATAATTCAAAGCCAAAAAAGATTCGATTCAGGAACACTAAAGATCGATACTGAATGCAGAAGCTTTAGCACAAAGAGTATTCTCCGTGATGATGATTGTATTAACTTCTTGTTTGATGCCAAGTTATACATGGTCCGGTAATACCTTGAACCTGATGGCAATTGGGCAGCAGGCATGAGCTCAATGGGTCCCCCCATTCAATAAAACAAGCAGCACTTTGGAAACTATAGTGATTTTGCATTTAAAATATGTCCGTTGCCTTGTCCTCTTGCAGACAGGCATGAACTTAACAAAAGGGCGCATCATTTCTGTGTTTCATATATTACAGAACAAAACGACTGATGATATTGTTGCCACCTTTCTCAAAGATATAGGGGCTATATTCGCAAAGTATAGGGGTGTCGAGTGGGGGTGGGGGTGTGTGACGGGGCGGGCCAGTTCGTGTTTGGGTCAAAAGCAGATTATCGGGTAGGTGGTTTGGGTGTTGAGTGGTGGATTGGATTGGGATTGGGGCTGTTTATCTTTTGCTTTGTTTTTCAGGATCCAGACCCTATGGTTGGGTTCGTTCTTCATGCATATAGAGTATGAAGGGAATCAAGATGATCAGCTTTTTGTTGGCATGCGTGGGGTGGACCTTATAGTGGGAATATCCAATCTCACATAGACGTCTGGAGCCGGTCCGGAGGTTCCAACAGTAACCAGAGCGGAAACGGTAGCTGAACCAGGGGGCCCTCGGGTTTCGTTAGATTTTCGGCTTCCTGAGAACTAAACTGAAACTGAAACCGCCAGTTCTCCACTCATTGAATTTGGAACTGGTTGCTTGGAGACAAGACCAGACCAACCCTCACTAGTCCAAACCAAGGGATTGCCTAAGTTATTTTTATTGTGTTAATTATGAAAAACAGTTGGGATTGTTTGGTGGGGAAAGGTAGGTGAAACAATACATCTGTTACTATAAATGGATTTTGACCATGTTAATCAAGACAAAACCAGAATGGTGTGGTTAATTAATCAAGACAAAACCAAAATGATGTGGTTAACAAAAACTGTCACCAATTTCTTTTTTTAACTAGTGCCTCATCTTAATTTTTATTATCCTAAATAAATGTACTGATTATGTTATTCCTCACAAAGTGTGATTTGTTTTTCATTTTCTTTTAGAGCTTGAACCAGGATCAAACCATGATCCAAACCAAAAAAGTAAATGGGAACCATAGTCAAGCCATGAAGAGGAAGCAAAACGAAACTAGAACCACAGTGCTCATGGTTTGGTTTTCGTTATTGTTCCTGTTGAATTAGAAGCATCGGTCCCGGTTTATCCATAATCGTGGCATGTTTAATCCCAGTGAGCCCTTTACCTCAATTTAAGGTCAGATTCAGGTTGGGTTGTTGTGTCAAATACGAAATTGCCAACCCCACTACTCAACTTGTGTCTTGGAGGAGGGTTTGTAACAAAAGTACTAAACTATCTACAAGAAAACTTGTGGAATATAACTTCATCAAAAACAATTAAAATCTCAAAAATATAATGATGTAAACTTGAAAACTAAGAAGTTCCTAATTCGAAAACACTAAGAAAAATCTTAAGATTTCAAAGAAGTTTTCGAAATAATTTACTTTAATGAAAATATTGGTCACCTAAGTAGGATTCTCTAATTTGACAAATAAGTTTATTACTCACAATAAACTAGAGACATCCTAGAAAAGGCCAAGGTGCATCAATCTAATAAACAAATACCAATTAAGCTTAATGTAGAACTCGAACCATCCAAGTAATCATAGCCTAACCGAGTTTAAGACAACGATCAAACAATATGGCTAATCTAAAGCTAGAAAAACACCAAGAACCTCAAACCGCAAGCCCAAACGATACTCTACGAATCCTAGGAATTTAAGAGAATCCTATAAGATTATCAAAATATGGTATTAAATAGACGCGCAAATTTATAGTCAACAAAACAATCTTATAAAACCAATTTGGATAAATTTTGCAAAAAACATTTTCGATACAAATTTGGTTAAAATTTTTAAAAGTTCGTTTAAGATATGCAAGTCTTTGAAAAGTGAATGCTTATAATCGATATCAACCATACAAAATATGCTAAGAAGCTAAACCAAAAAAATAGTCAATAGTCAAAGCAAATACACTCTCTTCAAACCCTTATATAAAAGCTAAGTATGTCTTTTGAAAAACAACTACCTATGTTGAGCACAATATGAAGGTATGATAACCAAAATAATCTATTAATAGATGTTTACAAGCACAAGATATCAAATACAACTAAGTACATCTTCAAACATAAATTAATGGGTCAACAACATACATAATATCATAATCCCAACCGAAGCATTTTAAAACAAAGGCCTTCAAGTGGCAACCAAAATTGGCATACATGTACGATGAGGAGAACTTCAAACCAAACTATGCAACTTAATATATAACAAGAAATAGTGCTTAATACAAGAGGGACAAAACAACCAATCATGCATTAACCACATGCACAAGACAAAAGAACACCCTCAATTTGAATTATAACAACTAAAATACGCATTCAAACAAAACCCTTAATTAAAAACAAGGAAAGAATACACTAGAGTTGGTCTTACCTGAATGCCAAATGGAATGATTGTAACATCTACACAAGTCACAACCAAAACCTGACCAGAGTCGATGCCATGTGATCACTCCTCACATGGATATGAGCATCAATCATAATCAAAGCCAAGTATAGCCAATCCAAATGAAAATATCAATTTCAAATATCTACAAGTCTATACAACTTGTTCTAAATGGTGCGGGACATAATCCTTGAAAGAACAACTAAAGAAAGCAAAGTCTAAAGGCTAACTTTCATCCATCCATACCATATCAACTCCTTAACTCCAATAAACAACTACTCAACACCGCGTACTTTAGAATTGTTAGCTTTAGGATAAATTATAAAATAATAGGATGAGCTCTTACCTATAACTTAATAGGAAAGTCACACAATACTTAATAGAAGTTATACTTCTAAGCATGCATTTCACAAAGATTTTATAGCAAATCACTATTTACATTCCAATTCATACTCTCAAATCCATATACACACCTACACACATCAATTATGATAATTACAACTCATATTGTATTTACTTGAAGGCCACAAAAGTCATTCAACCCTCTCCATATGACCTACCCTGTCCACGACTAGTCAAACAACTTCAATCTCATAGAAGAGTGTTTGAGGACACACTCTATTTACGATCTAAATCGGAACGCTCGAGTGACCTACAAGTCTCTAGAGACCACACATACAACCACACAAGTATGACTCATAGGTTCACATACATTATGTTCTAAATTAATTCCATCTTGTCATATCCAAATCCATATATCAAAATCTCTATCCACATTGTATCAAATCATAGTTTAATATCAAACACATGCATAGCAAATCATGCTCATTATCAACCAAGTTATAAGAAGATTACCTTAAAAGCATGCCAAATAACTCAAAATTCGAGAGGCATCAATAAAACATTTAACAATCATGCAATTTTAATCATTCTAACAAGAAAAAATCACTCATAGCATGGTTCTATTAAGAAATGCGTAACCCCTATTTGAAGGAGCACAAAGATCAAATCCTCAAATTACTGGACTACTCTTATCACCTCCAAATCCTCCAATCTTCATTTATAAATAATTTAAAAAATAAAATATTTAAATTCATTTAATTACAAGTAAAACACAACAAACCAAATCTAAATCGGATCCTAGTATAAGAAATAGTCCCATGTTGTCCCCAATTTCTCTCTCCAACTAGACCTAGTATCCACCTTGCAGTGACAACATTCTTGTCAGCCAAAAATATCGTGACCTTTAACCTATCAAAAATCTGACAAATCTACACTAATTTTTGACTCATTTAGATGCCACCATTAGATTATGTTTTCAAGTGTTTAGGATGCATCAAACAAAATTGATCTCATTTAAGTTCCATCGAACAATGGTGATCTTGCTTGAAAACAACACAATGTATCAATTTGGGTTTTGTCCCCTGAAAAATATGGATTGATAGCCATTTATCAGCCAACTACAATCCTTCATGAGTCTCCAACACTCCAACCCCAACACAAATACATAGATGAGGATAACCATTTCACCGAAAAATAAAAAGCACAATATAGAACATAAAAATACATTTTTTCTAGTGTGACTGTTCAGTGTTGATGCTCATCCGAGTTCACTCAAAGCCATGGATCCTCAAGCAATCTTTGGAGGCTCCCATTTCACCTATCTCCATCTTAAAACGAAATAAAAATGGTGGTGGGTGGATGTTTCGCCGCCCCACCATTTCTGGTAATGCTTAGTAGAGCGTTATTGATCGTGAGAGTTCCCTCCTCATGATTTTGATATGGGTCAAATCTCAGTTTGGGTATGTCCTAACTCACTATATTATAATGATACTTACCAACCTCTAATAAAAAATGTCAAGTCTATCTAGTGCAAAGTGGCCTCCATGTCATTCTTATCATACTCATCAACATAGCCTTCTCACAGTAGTTGTTGCACCCATTGAATCAAACTCTTCTTGGTGGCTAATTGTCTCATGTTGATTGGTCTCTCATCCGTAATGAGGTTGAGTAGCACCACACAATTATAAGATCTTGGTTTTATGGTATGTATCAACAACAAACAAAGAACAAGTTTGGTTGTCAACATCAATAAGGTATTGTTCGGGACTCTCCTCCATAACACAACAATAGCACAACTTTGGCCTTGGTTGCCTCTGCTGCCCTTCACTCACAACAACATCGGATAGTCTTCACAGCAACACGAGACAACACATGCAAGTTGTTTGACTTCTACTGCAAAACTTAGCAGAACCTATTGAATTTTGTTATTAATTTGCAACGGAGCATCGCCGTTGGGCTTTGAATCTCCCATCATGGCCTCTTCAAGAAGGATTATAGAGACGACAAATAAACAGAGAAGAGAAAGAAGATATCAGTATCAAAAAATTGATAACTGCTTTTACTCTTTTTTTGTTTATATCTCTCTATACTATGCCATTCTTGGAAATCCGTTACTTTTAGAAGAAATGACTCCCTGGCTTAATTAGTTATATTAATTTGAAAACAACTTTATTTATAAAATGAAATGATTCATGCAATAAGGAAGGAGGATCCCCTTCCATATTGCATAACTACTATGATTAAGGCCTTATGGTCATTTCTATAATTAGGGTTATCATCTCCCACTTGACTATATGAGCTTAATCAAGATAGAATGGTTTTATCCCACTATTTAATAACTTTTCAACTATATAATTTTGTGGGTACTAAGGTACAATTCTCATGAGTTATCCCTACATCCCTACATTGTTATTTTCATAACAAATATGTTTTTCTAATATTCTCATGTTCGTGCTTCTATATAGTTGGAAAACTAAACATATCTCTATCTTATAGTGTTAACATGTTCAGTAAATAAGTCTTCAGATATACCTTTTGTCAAAAGGTCTACTATCATATATCTTTTATAGGAAGGTAAGTGACAAATATTTCATTTTTTTATACCGTATCATATATATAATGATATTTTACCATTATATGCTTGCTCTTTGAGCTATCATTTCCACTCTTTATAAGAGTTATGACTATAGTGTAGTCACAATAAATAATAACTCATTGTTAGTTATATCTAGCTTCAAATCATGAATGAAGCAACTAATCTAAACAACACTCATTATATTTATACTACAAGAAATATACTCAACCATTTGTATATGCAATGCTATACAACTATGTTTTATATATGACCAAGAAACAACTCCTCCAAATAAGAAAACTTAATGAAAAGTTGATTTGTTGTCATCTTTGCTTCCATATGCCTCAAAGTAAACTTTTAAGTCCCTTGTTCCTTTTAGATATCTCAAGATTCCCTCCACGACAACCCAATATTGCTAATTAAGATTACATTGATATCTACTCACGAGACCAACAACAAAACTGATATCAGGTGTCGTATATAACATACCATACATTAAGCTACCAATAACTTGAGGATAAGGAATATTTGACTTTTCTTATCCGTCACCAGGGCAGTCAGTTTTACTAAGCTTGACCTCTTTTGCAATAAGTATGTAAGCAAACTTGCAGTCACTCATTCTAAACTTTTTCAGGATATAATCAATATACTTCTCTTGACTTAAACATAATAGTTTAAATGCTCTATCATAGGTAATTTTTATACCGAAGTTGTCTCTTGCATGTCTTTCATTTCAAAATTGTGTTATGTTTAAATAGATCATGATTAAAATAAAAAATACCAATAAAAAATATGTGACCAATTCATCTTCTAAAAAAATCTAACTTCAAAGACTTTTTTGATCCCCACAAATATAAACACTAAATTACACACAATAAAGGGAACAATTAGTACACAGTGAGTAAAACAGGTATGCCTCCTATATCAAACCTAAATGACCCAACTCTAAGAACATTTGAATAAGTATTGTTCCCTATATAGACTCGATGTTCTTTGAGTCCGTACTCTTAGAGGTTAATTGCTTCGTCCTTACTCTTTGCGATGTGGAGTTTTGCTATAGAGTCAATCTACCAACGAAAAATATCTCCATCTAAGTGAAAGCATTATGAGATCACGCAAACTACTTCACGTTTCTCTTTTTGGCCGTCTTGTTGAGTGTTATTATCACTCTTCTTGCAGTTGTGGTAGTCTTGCCCCAATTTTTAACAATTGGAGCACCATGCTAAGAGCAAAGCCAAGGCACAACAATTCAACTCTAAAGAACCATGTACTTATATTGTAAGAGAGCAAAACTAGTTTGTTCAAAGCCATTGCCACAAGTTTCCAAACATGGAGCAAAACCATAAACAATTACCTTTGACCAAGGTGTCTCGAGAAATGATATGGCGAAAATGATCCATGCACGAGTCTCCTCTAGGTATAGTTAATCATGTCACAATATTGCAATGAGGTTATTCCTTTCTCGTTTGTCGCCTGGTTTCAAATGCACCTCACGCAACATAATTAAGAAGGATTTTTTAGAAGTAAGCTTATGATAATGAAAAGCTCAAGATAATGAAAACAATTGACAAAGTAGAAGGAAAAGTGTCGATAACTAGTGACACATGAAGCTCCAACTACCAAACAAAAGAATGTATAGTAGCGATGGCACATTTCATTGACAACTCATGGAAATCTCAAAGATGCAACTTGAGGTAGATTTCTTTTACATTTTCCTTATATTTAGTTTTGAGTTTGAGTCAACTTATGTTTGTTAATGTGCAGTTTTCTCTAGTATACATCAAATGAGTGAGACAATCAGTGTTACATTGATGAAGACTTTATTGGATTGGAACATAGATCAAACATATCCCATAAAATTTGGTAGCTATTCTACAAATGAAGCTAAGATGGGTAATTGATTGGGGTGGTCAGATGGAAGTACCTGTTCTTAAGGGGCAAATTATTATACATTTGTCATTGCATGCAGTGTTATTCACATCACCTTATATCATACGATATAGGATGATACATATCATTATGGTATACCTTAGTGTATTACAATAGGTGATGTATCGGCTTGGATCATGTGGTACAAGTCAGGTTGTATCGCCCGTATCATACAATATAGACGATACACCCTATTTTTATACAAAAGAATATTTACTTGTTTAAAATGTACATGAATTGAACTAATCCTCTTTATTTTTTGAGAGACATCTTATATTAAAGAGTGACCTCCCAAGAATTACAATAAGGACCATAAAAATAAGGAGTTTCCAAAGTTCTCAAGAATAGAAAAGGCAATTTACTTCTAACTTACCAATTATGATCACGTCCAATTGATAACTTACCAGTTATGACCATGTCAAATATTAATAGGTTGCACAACAAAACTATCTTATCTTAAAGTGTGATCTCTCAAGAATAACAATAAGAATCATAAAAATAAGAAGTTTCTAAAGTTTTTAAGAGTGGAACATCCAATTTTCTTTAATAACTTCCAATTATGATCACATTTAGTATGGGTACCACAATTTAGGAAGCTAGTCGAACTTAGAATAGTTCTTGATTTTTATTATTATTTTTTATTTTTCTTGGTTTTAAAATATTTTAAAAAAATTATGATACATTACAATATGGTACAATATGATTTACACAATCTCATAGAGAAAACTGATACATGATACGACATAGTACAAACAACACTGGTTGCACGCATATCTTGAACTTATTTATTGAAGATGAGCTTGATGAAGTGAAGGCAACAGGTCAATGATCCGAAAAAGCACGTTGTATTAGATAGTTTTGTTGATGTAGTATCCAACTAGGTGGAATTTAAAAAATTTGTTTGGTGATTGCGAAACTAGGTGGAATTTTACATACTTAATGCAAGAACTGCACAAGGCATTTGTGAAAAACAAAAGGTTTTCTATAATGTGACAAAATTTAATTTTCGGATGTAGTATCCAACTGCAAAATTGTATTTTGTTAACATTTGTCAAATCAAACTGGCTTTGAATGATTGGATTATGCATGCGGCTCCAGATAAGAAGGGCCCAAGTCAAGTTCTTTTCTTTCGTGTAGAAAGTGGGATCTGAGAATGGTTACCCTTACACAAGTCCAAGTCTTCGATGGCTTTCCATTTACATTCCATCTCCTTTCGATCCAGTTGTAATTGCCTTTGCTGTCGGTGCTATATATAGGGATTGAGGATTTCACGTCCAACGTGATATTGAAGTTTGAGAAGTAGTGGGATTCAGTTAATGGAATTGTAGGAGTTGTTATTTTAGACCCGATGTTTAAAATGAATATGCTCGGTTTTTTCTATGTTGAGTTATATAAAGAGCAATCCATGGAGCACATTTATAGAATTAAATAAATCCTTTGTAACTTATTTGAGGAGTACCAAGCAGGGAAATAATTCATGAAATTCGAGTGCCGCTGAGGCTTTTACTCAAGAAGTGAATACATCTAAAAATATGTTCGCAGCATTTGATGTGTTCATGGAGTGAATGCAGAGGGCTAGGAGCGAATCTGTTCATGCTGAGTTTGAATTTTATTTGGAAGAAGACATTCTACCAAGATATCGAGACTTTGTTCTTCTAGTGTGGTGGAAAATTAATAGGGTGATATATTGCCCAACACTTCGACAAATTGCCAAAGATGTATTCTCTATTCTCATGTTTGCAGCTGCATCGTATGTGTTCAGTCCCAGGAGCCATTTGCTTATTCCCCGACGAAGCAAATTAAAGGATGAGACTATAGAAGCTTTAATGTGCTCGTAAAACTGGTTGTGGGCTTCGGAGGAAGGTAATACTCTATGTTTTATTAATTCTCATGGTTCACTCAATATTAGTTGGGCATAATATATTGATTATTATTTTTTGTTTAACTTTTAGATGTTAAACCTCTTCATGTAGGTGACTATGTTACAGTGAATGGTGAAGTTAAGATAGTGATAAACGAGATGCCAATGCCATCTTCATGATGGAGAGTTCGATGACAATTTTGTGATTGTTTTGTTTATGCTTGTTAACTTAAAATGACCACAGTATTTTGGACGATAATTTTGTTAATATCGATAATCCTTTATATTTCTTTCATTGATTTCCATGGTTCATATATATTAGTTTGTTATAATATGTTGACTACTATTTTTCTTTAATTTTCAGATGCTAAACCTCTTCAAGTGGACTATGTTACAATGAATGATGAAGTGGAAGATGGTGATGATGAAATGCCAATGCTGTCTTCGTGATGAGGAGCTTGACGGCAATTCTTTGATTATTTTGTTTATGCTTGTTAACTTGAAATGGCCGTAGTACTTTGGATAATTTTTTGAATTTTTTGTTCACTTTTGTTAACTTGAAATGGCCATGGCACTTTCGACGCGAATTTTGTTTATGCTTGTGATTCTAATGGCCAAAGTATACACTTTGAATGCTAATTTTTTTTCGCAAGAATTTTGGATGATAATGGGCTTCGGCATTCCTATTTCATTCATTGTTCTACTCCAGCTATAATATCAGGGGATGGAATCCCTGTTGGGAAATTGGCTATATACAACACTTGGAGGAGTATGTTCATTTGCTCTTAAGTATATGCTATCACTGTTACGTATTCCTTTTAGGTATAAAACGGGTTCCAGATAATTTTCTCTATACAATTCTGTTAAGATTATCAGTGTAAATGTACGTACATTCTCACTGCTACATATTTACTGAAATTCATTTCTTATAGTGTACTTCAGACTTCGGCTACGCAGTCATTTTGGGATTTCTGTTCCACTGTTACTTCACAAGTGCATTTGGTGACGAGGAAAAGCAGAAGTTGCACAAATTCCCTACAAGGACAGTAAACTTACTGGCTTGTTACAGGTTGAGTTGCGTAGTACTTAATTGACTGACAACAAATGCAAGTTTTCATGATTACAATTTTTCATGATGAAGCTTTCCTAATTGCTGCTTATAGAAGCACGACCATGAAGGAAGATACTTCCTCTCTTCTTCCTTTCTCCCATTGAATATATTACATAATCCTCTTAGTGGAAACATCCGAACTGTGTCATCGTAGGTAGAGCTTTATTTTGTATTTTGGGGTCCTAAATAAAATTCGAAGCCCCAATGAATCAGTCCTACACCACCTGCACCTAATGAAAGAGAACGGTTCAGATATCACAAGAGTCGTGTCTTATTAGAACTCTAAATGACATGTCGCTTGTAACCGAGTAGATGACAATGATCTCTTCAGAACAACTTATCTTGATTATCCTACATTGTCTTCTTTTGATGAATCCACGTGAAATGTTAGATATATATTACTTTGAGCAGTTTTACCATGATTAAAACTGATGTATTGAGGGTTTATTATTGTGTAGTTATCATTGATAAATGTTGCTCTCTTGACAGAGTAATTGGGAAGGCACCCGATCTTCTTTAATTTGTGACTTCTAACCACAGACCGTTGTCCTTTATCGGTATAATTTGGTTCAATTTTCTTTGAAACTAAATTACCATAGGCCAATTGATAGAGAAGCAAAATAAAAAATCTGGACATATTATGATAAAAATTATCTTCATCCAATATACACCAGTGCCCATGTGTCACAAGATTTATATTTTCGAAGGAAACATTTTGTGGTAAATATCTTCTACTCCGTACAAGGGAATTACCCCAGTATTTTGATTGAAAAAGTAAAATCAAGCATGCATAGGGAGGATGTAACAAAAGTTTCATTATTTGATAAAAGAAATGTAGAATCAATGTTCCCTTTGTCCAAACACAGATCCAAGGCAAGGAAAAAAAACATTCAAAATTCGCAAGATGAGTTGTAACATCTCCCAGGTGTATATTATACCTAGTGAATGAGAGGACATACGATATCTTGCATAATAAGATGGAAGATGTTAGGTCAATCTTCTTTATCATAGGTAAGCAGCTATGCACCATAAACACAAAAATTTTCCAACGAAAAAGCTGACAAATAGAGAGTTTTCCACAATAGTAAAGGTCTAGCGACTCATGCCCATTGCCACATTCGGAGGTACCATAGTCGAAGGAGCAGTCTGTCTCGCAAGATTTCCTTGCCAACCTTTTCCATTAAAAAGACAACAGAAAAGCAAGTGAAACATCAGTGTGTGAGAGAGAGAGGGAGGATTGATTTAATACTTACCAATTGAAGGGTCGAAACTGCGGTTCTTCAACTCCCTATACTCCTGGCAAAGTGCACATGGCTCGCAGAAAGAATGGGACAACATATCGCAGAGGAGACTTCCTTCCAAGTTGTAAGATACCCGCATTTTGGTGCGGTAGAAGCGGGAGTACATGTGCGCGCACCCTGTGAATTGCTGGATCAGGTAATACACGAGAGTATTCTGCCCGCATGCTGCACATGCAAATAGTCACGCACATTAGTAAGGCCTAGTATCCATTAACTATCATGTGACTCAGTAGGGGATCACGTTGCACACTAAAGTGCCTGACGAAACTCCTCAGCGCTTCCCCATATTTTCGGATGCATTTCCAAGGTGGTAATCTTTAGGGTCAGGGAGGAGATGCTCTCAGCTGGTACTGGTTGCGTCCCTCCATCTTAATTAGGAATCAAGTGAATATGTCCACCATGCAATGGGGATGACGGTAGTAGTGGATCCAAAAACTCTTTTGGGGTGGGGCAAACAGCCTCGGTGGAACGAACTATGTATTATAGCTACGCTATAGACTTTAAGTTATTTTTGAAATTTGGTCATCCAGTGCCAGACCTACATTGGAGGACGGCGAGGACACCCCTACAGGCATCTTTTACGGTGGCCGTATAAAGCACCACCTGACAACAACAATCTGGGAGACAACCTCCCTTTCTTGTTGGCGAATTAAGTGGATACTGCCTTGGACGATTCAATCCCAAAAACAAGCCACATAACAAATTTGAACATGAAGTGTGCCCACTATAGTCATAATAGAAGAAGAAAGGAATCGGTTGGCTGCTCCGTTCAAGCACTCTCATCATCGAGCTCATTGAGAGAAAGATCAGCTACTTTTTTTGTTACAAGAAGAGGCCGATGCCTAACATACAGAAACATACACCGCCTGGGAGTCAAACTCCCCCATATGCAACGGTGCCAGAGTACGTTGTCCTTGAGCTAATGCTCAGCAAGAAAGAGGAGAAATTTTTGGCTCGGCAGGGGCGCATAATGCTAATAGACTTCGGTAATGATTTCTACATCACTCCCAAGTAGTGCAGGATTATGACTTTTTATTATCTAGGAGGTCGTGGGTAATTCTTGACCAATTACCGAGCTACTAAGGGACCATTGATTTCAGCCAGCATTCAAAAAATGGCATGTGGGTTAGACTTTCTCACCCTCCCATGGTCTATGACAGCAAATTCCTCATCTTCTATTAGAAGGCAGACAAATAAGCCAATTAAGATGGAGAATACCGTTGCTAGGCAAGAGTGGGGGAGTTTCGATAGAATATGTGTCGAAGTAAACCTAAACCTAAACAAGCAATTATGCTCCAAATATGAGCTAGATGTAGTCGTGAAGCGCTTTGAATGTGAAGCAATTATACACTCTCTTCCTTGTTGAAATGTTGGAACAGAGATATTTAGGCATCTTCTCCGTCGCAACGTGCATTTGGCTTGTAGGCAGGCTTCATAGTATTGAGTGAGGAAAAAGCTATAAGTCGAGCAAATACCAAGATTGCTTTGAGCAAGTGCTACAAGAAGAATTAGAAGAGGTGTTAAGGATGAAAAGATTTTTTTGTTACATAAGTCTAAATTGAACTGGATTACCAAAGGTGGCAAGAGTGAGAAGTATTACCGCTTTAGCATTGTTGAGAGATAAACTTATTTTATGTTAAAATATTTACCTAGGACATGTAAGGACATGTAGGTTGAGTTATTAAGAATCAAACCTTGTGTCTTGCAATACATGAGAAATATGTGTGGAATTAGGCATTACAATTGCCTATGCATGAGAAAGATGTATAATTGAAATTATTAATTAGGTTTTTGTAAGTTCCAAGCTAGGATAGTCAAATTCATATGAAAAATACATGGTCTAAGCTTGAAAATGTTAATGTTATAATATTGGATAGTTAATAGCTTAGAAAGGCATATGTATAGTTAGTTATATATGAATATCATTTGCAATGGGATGTAAGACTTTTGGAAGCAATACAAGCATTTTTTTATAGCCCAAAGCCTCTATTTTAGCACAGTGTTTTGACATAATCCTCAACCTCACGTGCTTAGTTTCTCCAACAATTGATACCAGGGCCTCATATGATTTTCAACATGATTCAAACTCAAGTTCTTTGCCTCACGAAAGAATACTATGAGATATGGAGAATTCAAATGAAAGCACTTCTTGGATGTCAGGATGCTTAAGACGTGGTCGAGAGGGGATATATTGAGTCTTTGGTGCAAGAAGAAGTAATGAATGACAGACAAAAAGAGACTATGATACTTAAGAAAGATAGATAAGAAGTATATTTTTCTCATGTATTAAGGAATTGGTGCAAAGAAAGCCCGAGAGATTCTTTAGAACACCTATACAAATGTTGGAAAGGTAAAGAAAGAAAGTTTCAAATTCTTATAAGAGAGTTTTAAGCCTTACAAATGAAGAAAAATGAGTTGATCTTGTAATACTTCACAAGAGTGTTGGTCATGGTGAACCAAGTAAAGAGATACAATGAAGGAGTTGAAGACCATGTGGTGAAGAAGATATTAAGGTCATGAACAAAAATTGATGGAGAGAAATAACTAACCATTGGAGCAAGCACTTCAATCAAAGGTCTCTTTAGGAGATCAAAGATAAGAATATGAAAGAGAACATAGTCGGGGTCGAGGTGAAAGAGGAAGAAGAGACATCCGCAATCAAGAGGAAAAAATAAGGCTTTAAATTTTAATAAGTATGAAGAAAATGAGGTTTTGCACAAGGCGGTGGCCATCATAATAAAACTCAAATTTAATGTTTTAAGTAGAAAAAGTATGACCATTGTACAAGTGAAGTTGTAAAGAGAAGGCCAACTATGTTGAAGAAAAGCATAAAGAGGAACTCATGCACTGATTGCAATCCAGTTAACACACTAATGGAGTCTAGGACAAAGTTGACTTGTAATCTCGATGAAGAATTGGTTAACTCAACTTATTGTATGAGTCTTGTTAGAAGCCTTTGTTACTTGATGCATACATGGTCGAACATTCTCTATGAAGTTGGAGTCATTAGTTGATTTATAAAGCATGCTACAACAACCCATTTGAAAGCATAAAAAATGATATGTCACATCAAAGGTATTTCCAACTATAGTATGTTTTATGCACATGCTAATAATTTTCATCTTGTAGGATATTTTGAGTGATTGGAGTAAGATGTTGATGATAAAAAGATTACTATTGGATTTATTTTTCTCATGAATGATATTGCTTTCACTTGGTTGTCCATGAAACAAAAGATTGTCATTCTTTCAACATATGAACTAGGGTATGTGGTAGCTTTATCATTTGCCTGTCATGCAATTTTGTTGAGAAATTCACTTTCTTCAAATCAGTGCACTAAAAAAGAGCCCATATCTATATATGTAGCCAACAAGTCTATAATTCAACTTGCAAAAATCGAGTCTATTATGAAAGAAGCAAACATATCGATACTTGAAAATATTCTTTAAGGGATCATGTAAATAACAAGATTGTGAAGTTTGTTCATGTGAAGACACAAGACCAAATTGTGGATATCTTTATAAAGCCACTCAAGGTTGAATTATTCATAAAGCTTTAGACATTTGTTTTGCACTAAGGATGAAAGAAACATTAAGTTTAAAGTAGGGTGTTGAGAGAAACTTATTTTCATTTTAAAATATCTACGTAAGAATGTAGGTTGAGTTATTAGAGGTCAAACCTTATGTCTTTCATTGCATGAAAAATGTGTATAGAACTAAGCATTATAGTTACATATGTATGGAGTTAAGAACTAGAATTACCAATAGAGGTTTTGTAAGTTTCAAGCTATTCATATCGAAAATATGTAGTCAACCATGCAACTAGTAAAATCATAATTTTAAGTAGTTAATAGCTTAGCATGACTTTCACACACGCACACACACACACATATATATATATATATATATATATATATATATATATGAAAGTCATTCGCAATGAGATGTAAACATATTTTATGCAATACAAACATTTCCTCCATAACCCAAAACCTCAAGCAAAGTGTTTTGGCTTAATCCTCCACTTCACATACTTAGTTTCTCTTAAAAAAATACTCACAAGGAGAACAAGGTTTTTGCTATGCAAGATAAAGAGGGACAGTGGCTCCATGAACCTGGGTTAAACAAGATGCATGATATAATTTTTTCAAGAATCTATATGTTGAAGAGATCGGACCACGGGAGCGGTTCAACACTAATGTCACTTGGCTGCTGGTTGGAGATGCTGAGCGGGATCGCTGGTGGTAAGGTGTTGGCATAAGAGGTTAAGAAGGCCATGGTCGGGCCTACTAAAGGTGCTAGGAAGGGATGAATTTCCTCCCATTTTCTTTCAAAGGTATTGACGCTTAATGGGGTTAAGCATCGAGAGTTTATAAACCAGTTTCGGCCAGTCCCTTTTTGTGCAACTAAGTGTGGAAAAAAAAATTGGCTAATAGATTGAAACCCTCTTAGCCGAGCTGATTGGGCTGTTTCAATCAAGTTTTGAGCCCAATCGTCACATCCACGACAACATCATTGTCGCCAAGGAGACCATGCATGTAATACAAAGGGCCTGAGGAAGGAAGTGGTTCGTGGTGATTAAGATTGATGATAAGAAAGCCTCGGATAGGCTTAATTGGAACTTCATTCACCGAGTTCTCAAGGAGAAAAGAAGAATTTAAGCCTGCGATCCCCTGTCGCCTTACCTCTTTGTGGTGGCAATCGAAAAACACTCAATATCATATTGAGGCTCACGATAAACGATGGCAGCCAATAAAAGAAAGACGGTTTGGTAATATCTCATTTGATATTTGACAGCGACTTACACCTCTTTGCTTAAGCGACAATGGAGCAACTAAAGTGTAAACCGTGCTGTCTTGACAGCTTTTGCACAATGTCCGGAAAGCAAGTGTGGAAACAGTTTCCAATACGTAGTTGACAGAGTGTAGGTTAGACGGACGGGTTAAGTAAAAAATATTTGTCCTTTATTGGTTGAGTCACGTTGGTTAAATCTACCATGGCATGGCAGTGGAGAAATAAGTTCCTCTTTCACGAGAGCTTCGAAGAACCCCATTGTCGGATGGAAGTGATTTACAGATATGTGGAGGCGCACAGCTTCTGCACCCCCAGGGAGAATGCGTCAGCTAGGTGGACTCCTGGTAGATCTTCGCTTAAGCTAAATACAGATGGTATCTCATGAGAGAACCCCAATAAGGCAAGGTGCGGAAGGCTAGTATGATGCAGATGGGAAATGGGTCAAGCCTTCAAATGATTTGTCAAATTCCTCGGCACGTACTCTTCCTTTACTGATGAATTATGAGGAGTCTTTGCTGGGGATCAGAAGACTAATTATGGAGGTAGATTCAAAGGAAGTGGCCAAGGCTATTTGTTCCGAGAAAATAAGAGATGCTAACTTTCACATAATTCAGGAGCTTCTATCAGGGGAACGGAAGGTGCATATCCAGCACACCTCAGGACAAGGAAATGCATGTTTGGACCTCCTGGCCAAACTTAGCATCTCTAGTAATCTGAAAGTTGTTCTACAGAGACGGCCTTCTCAACTAACGCAGTTGCTGGAGGATGATAGGAGTAGGCCATTGAGTGCCCAGGAAGTTGTTGGTTCGGTCTGTGAACTTCTCTTTAGGCTGCTAGGCCCCGTTTCCCAACCAAAAACAAAAGCCAAGCACATTCTTTGCTTTTCCAGTACTGAAAATGGTTCTGACTGCTAGATGACGGTCAAGGTTTTGATTCCCATCATAAGCATTATTGCTCTCTGCACGCACCAATGCAAACAGCAGACCCTTAGAGTCAAGGTCCTGACCTTGCACTTATACCTCGGAGTTAAGATAATGGAGGGTTTAAACCGCCGGTACCCTAAAGCCGCTAGTTTTTCTCCATTCACAACACTCAAAATCAAAACCATACTTAAGGAGAACCAATGCGCAACCATTTGGGCCAACCAAGCATTGGAATTATACTATATTATTTGGATCTCCAAAACATAGCTCGTTTTAAGTCACCAATAATTAGAAAAAAAGAACATTATCATTGGTTATTCATTATATTATATGTTCATTATGTTAATGATCAGGGTAGGCATAATAATGAATCGTTATTAGATATTTGGCTAGAAATGCACCCAGAGTGTTAGCTTACTGGTTGGGGTTTTTGATAACCACCCGCAGGTGGCGAGGTTGGTCTTGGGGTGTGCACGTTAGGCTTCGGCCTCCCACTGCAACCAAAAGCGATACTTGGACACAAATGCCTACGGAAGAATCGACCAGTGTAGATTTACCAAAATAAATGTTGTGGCAGCCGTAAATAAATTAATCAACATAAGTGCCAAATCTGTTTATTAAATGAACTGTAGTATTTCCAAGAAAAGCTCTGTTTTGTGTTTAATATCCGTAGGGATGTCACCAGGACATACTGGGGATTGGTCTAATGATTACTAGATCTGATTCCATAAGGTCACCCATAATCTAATTCATATTGATTACCATGCCCAGAAGAAAGCAGCAAAGTATTTTTTGTAAAGGAAAATAGTCTTTGAAATATGCAGCAAATTTCCATCGGCACTGTCCTCTCAGTAGAAGTTACGAAAAAATTAATGTTACCAGCTGCAGCAAGACGTAGTTTAATTAGGCTTACCAGATCATCACGTATATATATAGCACAAGCTTATACGTGAAAAGTACACCGATTGATAGTAAATATTGCGAAACAGTGGGGATCGATTCTAATGGGGAGGTTTAGCAGCAGGAGGGCGTAAACTTGCTTTCTTCACGAACACCTCTGGGTAGCTAGCAAGTATATATATATATATATATAATAAGAGATAGAGAGAGACTTACAAGTTGTCCCCTGATCTACTATCTCAGCAATCTGTCCGAATGTAACACATGGGCACCAGCATGTGAAGCAACCTGTTCAACAACACCATCAAGGAGAGAGATCTAGAGAAAGAGAAAGAAAGAAAGCGAAAGAGAGAGAGAGGAAGAGAGAGCTTGTCATACAATTAGGAATGTCGACGCAGCAATCGCATAAACCGGTACTCCAAGGAACGGGTGCCCGAGTTTGCATTGCCCCAGGAGGTACGGGTCCAGATGCTTGTTGTTTGTGATAAGGTTGTTGGCACTGCATTGCCCAAGGAGGTACGGGGCCATCAGCTTGCGGTGGCTGATAAGGAGCATGTAGCTCCTGCGCCATATACGTTGCTTGATGAAGCACCGGAAGTTCTGGCATTATTCCGGCACTTGTCCTGTTAACATACCCTGTTGCTGCCACCCGCGCAGCTCCGTAAGAATAATCCCCTGCTTGTGAGGGAGATTGGGGCGCTTCATGATGATAGTCCCCTGCTTTGGCCATCTCTCTCTCTGTCTGGTGTTTGTGTTTATAATGGATAGTTTTTTGTTCTCATGCAGATCAAACAGAAGGAAGTCCTCTTTGTTCTGCTGCTGCTTCCTTATTGAAGGAAGTCCTCTCTCTCTCTCTGATACGTGTATGTTTTCCCAATCCAACACTTTGTTGCAGCAGATTCAGCTCATTGTTAACACGATAACGAACATGGCTAGCAGAATCTTCTGATGCTTGTCACATTACTTAAATTGTTCTTTCCCTTATTTTAATATTAAATATTTTGAATCCTAGCATCGAAATTCTACGGAGAAGGCATATTATCTATGAGCTGTTTCGCATAAGCCATGGAGAGAGAGTGAGAGGGACGTACGGTAGCATTTTATTTTCTGGAAGAAAAGGTGTTTACAACTAATTCTTTTCAAGGTCTGGAACATGAATATAAACTGATCGAATCAGGGTTGAATTAGAAGATCAAATAAGAGTAATTAAAATTTATTAATTTCAACCTATATTTTATCGTGTCCCCACCAAGCAAATTTTCTTGTCTGAACTTTCATTTATGTGATTCTTTCATTCTTTTGTCTAAGCAAAAAACATGCACACGCACACGCACACACACACACTATATATATATATATATATTCCTGGCATATGGTCGAGCATGTTAATAATTTTTTTTTCTGGTCAGAGAAGTGATGGGTCTCCGCATAATGTGATCATCATAGTAATCCCCCCTGTTTGTCACTGTCCTCAACTAAGTTTGCGTTAGCATTGGACTCCAAGAAGGAAAACTCATGTTTCATAATCTCCTTGCAACACTTCTAGGGTCTAAATTGTGCACGGCATTGATCCTGCTAATAACACACTGGCATAATTGGGTGGAGTGAGATCCAACTTAAATAAAAGGCCACAGCCAAGATAAATACACTGAAATTAGTTTGGATTTGAATGCTATATATCCTATTAAAGACATCCACCAATATTGTCGTGATATATGGTTTCCTAAGTTACCTTCTCATTATAGGACCAGTAGGAGATGTCAAATGCGTTTCTTTTCGTTTTTTTGATACGGGCCCCAGGTATCGAACTCATGACCTTCAATTCGTGAGTGGAGCCGTTAATCTTCGTGCTCGACTGCAACTTTTACAGGTGATTGGCTTCAGCGACGTGAGATGAATGATTTATGTGTCGGGCTTGTTGGTCTCATCATCCCTGCAAGTATTAATTCAATATTCAGAGTAATGGCTACAGCAAAATGATGTTGAATGCTTGGGTAATCAATCATTCAAATGCCGATTTGGACTCAACGCAAGAGAGTAAATAGAAAATTCAAAGCACGATGGCACCACTTAGTTGTACGAATGGTTAGTACGACTCACAACTTAGTTGTGGATGCCACGGTCAAGTTGGGCTCTCTCTTGGCAGTGTAATTCTAAAGCGACCCATCAATCAAAAGCATATATGTGTAAGGAGACGTCTGAAATATTGTAGACGAAAAGGTCTGATTTGAGTTTCGGGACTAATGATGCTCATTATACGATGTATGCAGCGGTGACGCATAATTTTATGCTATTGCATACACCATATAAAATTTTCACATGACCTACATCAACACATCGAAAACAAACATCCTTTTTCACAAGATGATTTTAGCCAGTTTCTGCCTACAAACAATCACAATCTGGATGGCTTCCCCAAGTTCAAGTACGAGTTTACTCTCATTATTTGCCGTTAGTTACTTCTGCAAAATACAGTATTCACTAGAAATCTATAAAGAGAGCATCACATTTGGGGCATGACTATAGTTGCCAAAAACAAAAATGTAGACTGAGATGGGTATTAGTTTTTTCATAGGTATGTTAGGGTTTTAAAACTTCGGAACATTCTAATTGAATCTCCCTCTCTCAATCAATCAGTCAAACGCACATATACATAAACACACATATATATTCATATATATATATATATATATATATATATATATATATATATATATATATATATATATATATATATATATATATATATATATATATATATATATATGTGAGAATTATGTGAGACAAGAATAACCTTGTGATATTATTTCATGTACGTACAATTATTGATTGTTCTCCCAATGAAGAAATTAGAGTGGGCGAATATAATGACTTGTATAGGAGTAGAAGTAAACTTCATAACAGTACTCTTGTGTATTATCATAGTGGGAACTTCAACATATCGTGATACGGTGCTAGCCAACCAACACAATAATTTGTCCCCAGGATCTCTTTATGGTTTCCTATTCTCAGCAATGTAGATGGCAACTCTTTTGATATACAATTGTGAAATATTACAAGAAATTTGCTATCTAATCACGCTGCTGAATCTTGTGGCAATCAGAATGGGCAGATCTTCTCCAATGCATCCCTCCTGCATATTATGCGGCTAATGGCTGCTAATCATTCGGCTGTAGACAAATGTAAAAATGTCTGAGTTTTCTTCTTATCACCCGGGAGGATAAATAGTTTATCCGTTTGAGAATAAGGTATTGTAAATAAGTTCTTGGAAGAAACAATGAAAACCATTTATCTCTTCTATGTTATTGCTCTATAATGTTTTAGTTAAGTTATTTGTAATTCGCATAGACTTTATAGGCTTTTATGGTTCAGAATTTCACCGTAGCAAGTGGGGAAACAACCAAATGGCAATGGACTTCTGTCCTTTATATTGAGCTCAAAAATGTCATGCCAGATCTAACATGAGAGATAATATTTACTGATGATGAATGCACAAGGGTGTAAAGTAGGAAAAAAGAAGAAGATAGTGCACAAGCGTGCAAAGTAGCAAAAAGAAGATGCATACTGAATCCTTCACTTGGTAAACCAACTTAAGGTCTAGGAAGCTGAATTTTCACAAATTCCAATCTAGAAAAGTACTTTCAAATAAATTTTGAGAAAATGTTGAGAACAAGGTTTGTGTCTTTTACCGGAAGTATTGTTTTTCTCAGAGAGGGTTCCATCATTTGTCCTCTGCCTAATGCAAAAGCAAACTATTATAGCTGTCTCAGATAGCATTATACAATATGGTATTTTCTCCCATTTAATTGCTGGGGCAACTATAACACATCGGCGCAAGCCGCATTATCTATAGAGAGCTGAGCTGGTGGTATCAAGCAACAAGGTATAATACTAAATTGCTTTATATAAATGAGATTCGTGATTTATTCATGCATTAAGTGAAAGAATTATATGCAACATATTGAAAATGTTGACTCCTCTTCTTTGTACTTCTAACTGTATGCTTTTTAACTTTTGCAAAGTTTCATGGCACGTCTCATGTTTTCTTTAAGTTGAGAAAACCCTTAAAATTTGAAATGCCTCTGGGACTCTTGTGTTACAATGAAATGGCCATTCTCGGCTCGGGTAATGGAGGAGAGGCCGGATAATGTAACGGACAGCCGTTACCGGAAAATCTGGTAACGGCCATCCGTTACAGCTCCCAGACGAGGGAAGCCACGAGAGAAGTAAGCCAGACGATTGGGGGAGCTGCTGCCTATAAAAAGGCAGCTATTTCACAAGGTGAAAAATATATATACAGACATACAATCGTTTGAGAAAACCCTCGTGTGGAAACCTCGCGACAACACCATCCGCTGCGCTCACTGAACCACCGGCGACCGAACAACAGAAAGGTAAGCGCCGATCCGTCAGTGGTATTAGGGCTTGGTTTCCTACAAAAAAAAGAAGAGGGAGGGATACGTTAAAAACAACAAAAAGATAAAAAGAAGTCGGCAGTCGGACAGGCAAAACCAGAGGCAAGCCGGCGAAAAGCCCCAAAGGCAAAACCAGAGGTAAGTCGGCGAAAAGCCCTAAAGGCAAAACCAGAAGCAAGCCGGCGAAAAGCCCCAAAGGTAAAACCAGAGGCAAGCCGACGAAAAGCCCCAAAGGCAAAACCAGAGGCAACCCGACGAAAAGCCCCAAAGGCAAAACAAAAACGGTAAGCCGGAAAAAGCCTGAAGGCGAAACAAAAACGACAAGCGACGAACGGCCAGCAGCCGCTGGAGTGCTCGGAAGAAGAAGAACCCGACAACCGATAGCGACGATCGGCCGAACCTCTCCCTCCCCTCTCTCTCCCTCTCTGTCTCTCTCTCTCTTTGGAAAAATCTAGAATTTGTAATTGTTTTTTTATTTTTTGCTTTTATAGCGATATAAATAAAAAAAAACTCGCGGTTTTCAGAAAACCGCGGCTGGAAAACTAGCGGTTTTCCAAAACCGCGGCTAGAAAACTAGCGTTTTCCAAAACCGCCAACGGTTTTTCGAAAACCACCAGCGATTTTTTGAAATTGCCAGTGGTTTTAGAAAATCGCCTCGGATTTTGAGAGAGAAGGACAAAACTGCCCCCAGTCCTTTTGATTATTACGAAGTTACCATGGTAAAGGACAAGTTTACCCCTTGGCCGTTTTTGAAAATTACAAAAATACCAAGGGCTGTTGATTTACGGTATTATCCAACCCGGTTTGGAAAATATCATTTCTGCCATTCAGTCAAAAGACAAGTTTACCCCTATTCCTTTTGAAAAACTACAAATTCACCCTGAGAGGTAAAATTATGATTTTAACCCTGATCAGTTGTGAATTTTACAAGAATACCAAATAGTAATTTTACGAGTTTGTCCTTATGATTTTACAAAAATACAAAAAGGGGACAAATAAGTAAAAATTATATATTTATCCTTTGGTATTCATTTAGGGGTTTGGAGGCAGAAAAAACCCTTAGGAAAATTGTTTGTTTTTCAACTCTGCATCAAGTTAACGTGTTTCTTGCTCTGTGTTTTTTCTTATTTCCTTTAGAAAGAGAAAGACCGCTTGATTAATATTTTTGCCAAACAAAAATGAGTTCTAGGATATGCGTGTTCGAATTGGCAAAAATAGAAAAACTAAATGGTCTGAACTTCCAGACATGAAAGAGAAGAATCCCGTTAGCTCTAACACTAGAAAGTGTAGAGTATGTGTTAAAGGAAATAGTGCGTCCACCACCAAACGCAAACCAACAATAGTTAGAAATGTATAAAATATTTCTAAAAGACGATACCATAGCAAGAACTGTAATGTTAACTTATATGGAGGATGACCTAAATAGGGTCTTTGAAGAATTTGAGACTGCAAAAGAGTTGTTTGACACGTTAACAGCTAAGTATGATACAACTGTAAAGTTGCATGTGCAGTTACTACTACAAAAATATAACTCATTTAGAATAAAAGAAGGAGAAAATGTAGTAGAACATGTGAATCATATGTTGGTAATGGCTAGGGATTTAGCCGTAGCAAAATCAGTCATCCCCAAACCAATGCAGATATCAACTATACTAAACAGTCTACCTCCATCATCGAATATGGTCACAACTGCCTTAAGGTTAGGGCCTGAAATCAACCTTTCAGAATTGCCCCTAAAGCTAGCAATTGAGTAAGAACATATGCTCAAAAATAAAAGGGAAAAAATGCTAGTGGTTCAGGATGAGTTGGCGTCTAGCTCAAAATCCAACCAGAAAAAGAAACCAAATAAAAAGTTTGGCAAGAATATCAAGAAAGGTGGTCAAGCTTTTAAGAAATCATAGGAAACCGCTTATCGAATCAAGTGCTTCAACTGTGGAAAGATGGGGCACTACAAGAGGGACTGTCGCAAAAAGAAAGCTGGAGGAAACAACCCACAGCGCGGACAATCGAAGAAGCAGGACATAATCTGCATAATTTCAGAATGTTTATACTTGGACCGCCCAATTACAGGTTGGTAGATAGACTCTGGAGCTATAAGACACATCTCAAAAACCAAGGAAGGGGCAATTGATCTAAAGGAATATCAACTTGGAGAACATCATGTGTACATGGGAAACAGTACTTTTTCAGATGTTTTGGGCATTGGATCCTTTAGGATATTTGTACAAGGCAAACCAATTGTACTGACCGATATATTAATTGTGCCATCTATAAGGCGCAATCTGGTCTTGGTCCCTGCCTTAGTAAAGAAAGGTTTTGAAGTTAGGTTTGTACCTAACAAGGTGACTATGGGAAAACATGGGAGAATCTTGTTCTCGAGAGAATTTGATGTAGAACATGAACTATTTAAGTTATTCGATAATGAAAGTCATCAATCTTCTGTTTATATTAAAAGTGTCCTTTCTGTTGATGTGAATATGTGGCATAAACGCCTAGGGCATATAAGTCTGGAAAAGTTAAGGAAATTATCCAACTTTGACTTATTACCCGGATTTGAGGAAAAGACTTTCAACAAATGTGAAGCTTGCATACAAGGAAAAATAACAAGGATAGTCTTTTTCAAGGAAACAAAAAGGGCAACAACCCTGTTAGAGATTATTCACACGAATTTATGTGGACCTTTTATAGTAAAGACACATCGAGGAAAGGGTTACTTTATAACCTTTATCAATGATTACTCTAGATATATGTATATATATCTTTTAGCACATAAATCAGAGACACTTGAAGCATTTAAAGAATATAAGCAAGAAGTGGAAAATCAATTGGAGCATACTATCAAAGTCTTGAGATTAGACAGAAGAGGAGAGTATAGCTCAGCAGAATTTTTAGAATTTTGTAAAGACTTTGGTATTACTAAACAAAATACAATGACTAGAACACATCAATAAAATGGTGTAGCTGAAAGATACAGTAGAACCTTGTCGAATATGACAAGGTCTATGATTATTGATGCCTCTCTACCAAGGATCTTTTAGGAAGAAGTGGTAAGTACAGCTGTTTACGTGCTCAATAGAGTACCATGTAAAGCTGTGTTTACTACATCGTATGAGATGTGGTTTGGAAGAAAACCCAACCTAGGTCATCTCAGGAGATGGGGATCAATTGCACATGTTAAGATCCTTGATCAGTCTAGAGATAAACTAGATAGTAGGTCTTTGAGGTGTATATTGATTGGATATCCAAAAGGTTTAAAAGGATATCATTTTATCATGAGGACCAAGGACTCATTGAAAGCAGAGATGTTGAATTCTTAGAAGATTCTAAGAATGACATCTTGGAAAACAATGAAGAGTGTGTTGATGATTTGGTAGATTTTGACCAATCATCTTTTGAGCCCATAGAAGAACTTCCTGAAACTACCGATACCTTAATTGGACAAAAGAGGCCTAGAGTCACTCCATCCTATTTAAAGGATTATCACACTTATCTTTCAGAAGAAGTGTGTAATTCAGTAGATTTAGATGATTTGACTGATAACTTGACTTATCAGCAAGCAATGAATTCATCAGAAGCAACAGTCTGAGAGAAAGCCATGGATGAGGAAATTGAATCCATTGAGAAAAACCAAGTCTGGGAATTGGCTGATTTGCCAAAAGGAAGAAAAGCTATAGGCTGTAAATGGGTTCTGAAAAAGAAATATAAGGTCGATGGTATAATTGACAAGTTTAAAGCGAGATTGGTTGTAAAGGGTTTTTCGCAAAAAGAAGAGATAGACTATGTTGAGACATATTCCCCAGTTGTGAAATTTACATCCATATGAATAATCCTGGCAATATCTACATACTATGATTTGAATTTACATCAGTTAGATATAAAGACAGCCTTTCTAAATGGTGATTTAGAAGAAATCATATACATGCAGCAACCCGAAGGATTTGTGATTGAATGTATAGGTTGAAAAAATCCCTATATGGCCTAAAACAGTTACCTTGCCAATGGTATTTGACTTTTCAAAATGCCATTATAGAACTTGGGTTTGTGGCTAACAAACTTGATCACTGTGTTTATGTTTGGAACAGTGGGAGCCACTTTGTCATCTTATCATTATATGTCGATGACATATTGTTGATTGAAAATGACAATGAAATGATTGTTAAAACCAAGTCATGGTTGAACTCCAAGTTCGAAATGAAGGATATGGGAGAAGCATCCTATATCTTAGGTATAAAGATCTCTCGAGATAGAGGATCTAGACTCTTATGCCTGAGTCAAGAGAGATATATAGACTATATCCTCAAGAAGTTCAAAATGGGTGAATGCAAGTCTGCAGATACACCTGTTACAAAAGGGGTGAAACTAAGTAAGGCTGATTGTCCCAGTGAAGGAGACGATAAGCCTAATGTTCCTTATGCTCAAGCTATTGGCAACTTAATGTATGTTATGTTGTGTACAAGGCCTGATATCAGCTTTGCTGTTGGTCTTGTCAGTAGATATCAAAGTAATCCAGGTTGACAGCATTAGATAGCTGCAAAAAGGATTCTAAGATATCTGAAAGGAACAAAGGACTTGAAACTATGTTTTCAAGCAAATGAACTGGAAGTGGTAGGATACTCACACGCTGACTTTGCTGGGAGCAAAGATGACAGCAAATCTATCTCAGGACAAATATTCTTATTTGGAGGTGGTGTTGTTTCTTGAGCATGTAAGAAATAGGGCTGTGTAACATTGCATACATAGGAAGCTGAGTATATTGCTTGTTGTATGGCTGCAACAAGTGCCGTCTGGATAAGCCGCTTCATACGTGATTTGAAGCTGGAAATAACAAATGAGCCGGTGATTATGTATTGCGATAACAATGCAGCAATTACTCTTATTAAGAGTGGAGAAGATTGCTCAAAAAGCAAGCATATAATAGTAAAATACCACTATGTTCATGATATGGTTATGAGAAAGGAAATATCCATCTCATACATGCCAATGGAAGACATGTTGGCAAACCCCTTAACCAAAGGCATAACGAAAGAACTCTTCTCAAAACATGTTAGAAACATGGGTTTGAGATATGTTGTTGTATATGTAAATAACCATACAACGGATGATTTGTTGTGTAGGAAAATAATCACACAACAGGTTCTTAATCAGGAATCGACATAACTAGTGAAAACCCCTGGAAAGTGGAAGGAAAACCAGTATGTATCGGTTGTATCTTTTCATGAACAAATGAACACTGGTCAGGAGTTCTCACTGGATGCCCGGGCATCCCATTCGGCACCCCCTGGGATTTCAATTGTCATGCACCGTGAGAAATTGAGAACCCATTTGATTTGAGTCATTTGACTCACAAAAGGATTTACTGCTAAGTTTTTCTTCTTTTTCTTTCTATGTTTGTTGCATTAAGAAAATATTTTGTTTTTTCTATTAGTCATTACTGGATATTATGTGTACATGGGTGCATTATTCTCTTTGCTTTAGCCTTGTCATTTTCATATTATACTGTTCTTTTTAGATGCCTCATATTATATTTTAAAATTTTGATATGAAAGTTTTATGTACAAAGTTGAACATGTTATTGAATGAAACTTTCTATGATATACTTTTAAGTTGATATTGTATTTATATTCATTTTTGTAAATTCATTTTTATTATATATTTTAATAGTGCAAACCCATACCTTCTCTTTTGTGAAATGTGCGTACCCTGTACTACCGATTGCATGCCTAACCTTAGTCCTGCTGTTCTTTTACAGAAACAGAAATAGGTTGAGGTAATTCATGCAAAAGTAGTAGATTCTTTATTTTCATAGATTGATGGTTTGGTGCTTGAAAAATTGTAGAAAACAAATAGTACTGATGGGATCTTGCTTTTTCTCTAAATTTTAATCTAGAACAAAAATAGGTCATGCCATGTTAGTGTTCTATATGCAGTATGTAAAGCTCTTCTTAAAGCTTCAAATTTCTGTGATCAGTACCATTTACATGAACTGGCCATACATAGTCATTGGAATAATGCCCTCATCTTTTCTTCTTTTTTCTCATATCTATATCTATGACAAGCAATGAAAAACCTTTTGGGCATGTTGGTGTATACATTCCAATGTTTTTTAATCTACAAATCATCTCTGCTTGTAAGAATAATTATTTTCCTTTTTAGATATGATTATTCTTGTAAAATATGTGTGCACTTTTTAAAGGAAAAAGTGGAGTTCTTTGAGACTTGAAAAAGTTCAAAGCCATGGTAGAAAAACATAGTACCTACCAAATTCAAGCCCTTCAGTTCCATAAAAGTAGAGAATTTAGATCAACAAAACTTATGGTGTTTTGTAAGTGGAATGGCATGCAACATCCCGTAACAGTTTTAAAATCACCTCAACATAATGGTGTAGCAAAAAAAAAAAGAATCGGACCATTCTCAACATTGTAATAGCAAGAATCTGCCTAAGTAACTTTGGGTGGAAAGTAAAACACCACAAGAGATATAGAATGGTTTCAAGCAAAGTGTCTTCTACTTGTGAGTTTTCTAAATTACTCTATATGTAATGTGGTAGATGAAAAGATTACTAAATTTAATGACAATAGTGAGAGCTATACTTTTATTGATTATGATCAAAATTTCAAAGGCTAGAAATTGCGTAATATCATTAGCAGAAAAATAATGATTGCTAGAGATGTTACAACTTGATGAAAGAAAATCTTGGAAGAGGAATACTTAAAATAAGAATATGCTTTCTTTCCACTCTTTGATAAAAATAAAATATTGCACAACCAAGTCCACCTCTAATACCTTCTCCTCAAACTCTATATAAAGATTAAGCAAGTTTATGTGAAGGACCTAGAAGAAAAAGAAACTTTTTTTATGAAACACTAGATGTAATACATAATTGAGTAACTTAACTAACTTTTGTCTCTTAGGAGATATTGGTCCTATAGATTTTGAAGATGCAGATCGTGGTATAATATGAAAAGATATCATTGATGAAGAAATCAAAACAATTAAGTAGAAATCAAAGCAATATTAGTAGCCAAGGGATACAAGCAAAAGCAAGGAATTGAATATGGTGAGCTATTTGTTCTGGTTTCTCATTAGAAAACAATTTGCTTAAATATCTCTTTAGTAAGCAAAAAACAATGAAAGTTTCATCGAATGAATGTGAACTCGACATTCTTGACTCGAGTTCTTAAGGAAGAAGTTCACATTAATCAAACTATCGGGTAAAACAAATTTTATCATCTCTCAAAAAAGTTATGGTAGAGGTTATAAAAATGTTTGAAATGAAAAATCACAATCTCGTTAGTACCCCGTTGAATCCCAAGGTTATCCAATCATAGGGTTGAAGACAACATCGATCCTACTTTTCTCAAAAGCCTTATTTCAGCTTACGTGATCGGACCAATGATATTTGAGGATCGAAAGAGAGCTATCATATTTGTTTTCCTAATGGACAACTCAACATTTACTTAAAGTTCTGAAAATTAACCAATTGTGGCTTTATCTACATGTGAAGCGAAATATGTCACCGCAACTTCTTGTACTTGTTATGCAATTTGGGTAAGAGGTGTGCTAAATGAATTTCAACAATCATAAAGGCATCATATAAAGATTGTTCTTGATAACAAGGCCGCAATTGCGTTGGCCAGGAATTCACTTTTTCATGAAAAAAGTAAGTATATTGATACCCAGTACTATTTTATTAGAGAATGCATTTTAAGTAAGGAGTTTGAGCTCCAATATGTGAAGTCTCAAGATTAAGTTGCAAATATATTATCAAGATCGAAGTTTTCGAAAAGATGCACTCCACGAAAGAATCAAATATGGAGAATAAATAAAGTTGATCTATTTAGAAGATTTGAGATTTTCATAGAGAACATTTTCTTATTTATATAGGTTGGAAAGTTTACTATTTGAAAGAAAGTTTATTGTTTGGAACTTTATTATGTTGAAAGGATCATTATACCATTGTATCTCTAAGAAAGTTGTTTATTTATTATTGAAAAGTATGTTAAGCTAAGTCATACAACTTTTCTTCAGTATTCTTTTGGTATGTACGAATGTAATGCATGCGCTTCTAAAGCTCTGCCGACTTATGGTGCCTTGTATGAAATGCGCAATTTAAGGTTTAATTGATTCCGAGATTCGCCACAGATTTCTAGGCAGATTCAGACACTCAAGGTATACATATCGGATCTGGTGAATTGTAAAACTAAGTTTGATTCCAATATATGGCAAATAATCAGGTTGAAATTCGGGCAAGGCGTCGTGTACATCGAGTGCATTAACATCTATGAACCGAATCATTCTTCGTCAAAATGGAGAAAAAGGGGCACCATTTATACGAAAAGGAGAAAGAGCTCCATTCCTTCCCTTTTTTTTTGTGCCAAACCAGACAGGCGATCCGTGTTCAGTTTAATAATCATTCCTTTTTCCTTTAGAGAAAAGAAATCTTCAATTCTATAAAAAGTTCCTACACTAACATATGCCGATAGGCCGTAATTATGCACATAAAACCTTTCGAAATATCCATAGCACAAAAGTAAAGATTTGGTTTACTGTCAAATTAAGACAAAAACAAACACCAACGATCCAAATGCTACAACCAACACTAAGAATTACACAAAGCACCATGCTGAGTGACAAACTCTACAAACCAGCAACACCGTTACTATTTATTCCGGATACACATCGCAGCAGTTGGAACTTCAATGTCAATACTTGCATCAACGCATCTTGATCTTACGAGCAGGTAATCAAGGACGCGGTGTCATAATATGAAAATAACATTTTCTCCCTATGGCAGTGGAAAGGAACATGACCCTATAAGAGTTACGGTTCTAGCGTTTCATGTCATCGCCCAATTTTGGAGGTATGGTGGTCACCCCGGGAGTTTGCATCAGTACATTTCCATCCCAACCTTTTCATTACAATACAAAATGACACACGTTAGTCACACACACACACACACACAGAGAGAGAGAGAGAGTTACCAATGTCCATGTGAAATCCACGGTTGCGCAGCTCTCTGTATTCTTGGCAGATGGAGCAGGGCTCGCAAAAGCAGTTCACCACCCAATCAGGACAGGGTTCGGCAGGCAAGTTGTAGAGTAATCGCATCTTGGTGCGGTAGTAGCGGGTGTAAGAGGCCGACCCTGAGAGCTTGACCAGAAAAAAAAGCGCTGCACTCGTCCCACACGCTGCATGCGTGTAACAACCATTGATATACATATGCATTGGAAGACAAGTATACCAACTGTTATAAATTTTCTCTAGGAAAGCAAATTCACAAAGGAAACACATTCAAGGGGATTCTTGTTTTCGTAGATATGAAAGAGGGCCTTTGCTTCAGGCAAAGTAAATGCTACGAGCTTTTCGTCTTCAGCGGTGGATCAAGATCGAGTCCATTATTGAACCATGACTATAATGCATGGTTCCCCCTACCCTAAAAGCTCCCCGTGATTCCGATCGTCCAGTCTGAATAATTTTTAGATTCGAAACTGCCTATTGCATCGCAGCAATGAAAGGTATACGGTGAAAATATTCTCAATAGTCTTTTCACTTCTTCCAAATTACAGCTGTTGAGATTCATTAGTTCGACAGCTTACGCTAAAGCATGGGCTTCCATAAATTAACACAAATAACCTGCATGTTTTACAGTTGTACGCCCTATAACTTGATTCTCTCTCTGCCTAGAAATAAAGACAGAAAGGAGAGAAAAGAAAGCTCTAGCTTACTCTTTTACACACAAATGATTTGAGAAGAGAGAAAGAAAGAGAGAGACTCACATGTAGAACCGCGATCAACGATCTCCGCTATCCTGCCGAATGTAACAAATGGGAGCCAGTACGTAATAAAACCTGGATGAGAAAGGGAATGTTCATGAATTTGTTTTCATAAATAATCAAGCATGAAAGAGAGAGAGAGAGAGAAGAGAGAGAGAGAGAGAACTCACAGCTGGTGAGGTCATCGAAGCAATCGAAAAGGCCGGTTGTCCACCTATCATATGGTGGCTGCGTTTGGTATTGCCCCGGCTGCGCGGTTGGTACCTGCGCGGATGCTGCTTCAGGGTGATAATACTCGAACTCCGCCCCTGCTTGAGCTGCCATTTCTCTCTCTCTCTCTCTCTCTTTCTTAAACCGATGCCTATGTCTTAAACTCAACCTCCCTTCTTGGTCAGTATATTATAGGAATAGAGAATGTGGGACAAATGCATCTCTGTGTAGGTGTTTGTCATTTTAGTCATCGCCCACTGCCTCAGTCTTAACCGCTGTTTGTTACCCTAGAACAGGCACATTCCGGTCATCTACACCTCATTTGGTGGGTCCCTGCAGAGTCAAACGTTTTGCTGCCTGGGTGGCGATTTCCAGTTGGAAAACTTTGGACTCCAAACTTAAAGTCAAAGCAAGCATGTTGTACCCTCTCCGCAATTCAGCTGCGCACACGTACGAACAACCAACTTTCAACATTCTATCCGACTCGGCCATTACCAGCCGATGCCAAATAAATTTTATGTCACTTTTCCCATCAAAACCAGACGTAATGAATCCCGTATGTAGAATGTGATAAGTTTTGGTTTTGATAATTTTCTTTTATAAAGAGCGTCTTGGTTATAACGTTTTGGCCTAAGAGATATTTTAAAGTTAACGTTAAGTTTGGCTAAAAAGTACTCCCCACTTCATAATTTTTTTTCGACAATCTCGGGTTATTAAACCGAGCTAACATATCATTATTTAGAATGGTGAAACCCTCCAAAATCTTTTGGGTCGGTGTTTTCTTTAGCTACGTAGTATCAATGGCAATTTTTAGCCAAAAAACTGTAGTATACAACAATGTCACAGGCGCTAAATCCAACATCCTTGAGAAGCACGTTTCTAGGGCAATTTTTGTACAAATTAAATGGGCTTCCATTTAATAATTCTGTTTAACAAAGTCAAGGTTAATATGATTAGGGGTAAGTTAACGCTTACATCAAAACCTTTCCCTATCTTTTTCGCAAGAAATTATCATTTAGAAAACCAATTTTCAAGGGCTATGATTCAAAAAACAAATTCAAGGGCGGTGTTTTTTATGAAACATTTAGGTAGAAAACCTGAGATTATTGCAAGAACTGCACGAATGAAAGAAAAATGATAGTATTTGCAAAATCTTACAAGTGAAGTATCCATGAAAAGGCTTTGTCTTCTCATACATCAAAATCAACTCCCTAATAATTGCAGGCTCACGGTCGTCGTCGATTTGCAGAACGATTGCCGAGTTAGGCTACTACAGCAAGCTTGACCAGAAAGATTTCAACAGGTGAGACAGCTCACGCACACCAGCTAGTTTCCTGAATCAATACTTGAATATGACTCATGAAAGAAAACTATAGGATTATAACTTTATGGGTTCCGTTTATTGTTGGTGGAACTCCAAATCTAACACAAACAAGCCGTCCACAAAGTACGTCCCCACACACACTGCCTCAATCTGTACTGGGTCCTTTCAATTTCTGACTTTCACGGGATCCCACTCTGAGAAAAGGACGGCGACTCCTCTGAGGGTTTTGTTGTCAGCTTCTAGACTGGAGGTACATATTTCATGCATACTTTAACGGGAGTTTTATAATATTTTCTCTGGAGTTTTTGTACAATTGTACTTAAAGTCAAATACAAGCATCCGTTTGCTTCAAAAAAAGCTACACCTACTTGAGAAGTATACAACGATGTTCATGTACATGGGTTTGGACTATTATTGGAGAACTCGACCATTTAGAACAAACGTGATCACCACCATAAACCATGACCATATGCATATCATGGTCTCTCTCTCTTAGATGGTCTCCGTTGAACTGATCCATGCATGTTGAGTTTCAGTTCGTCTCACGGAGCTCGCAAAAAGAGATGAGCTGCTCGACGATTTTTTGTCTCGTAATCGACTCATAAGCAAATTTAGGCCTCTAGGTTATACTATGTTGTGTTTTGAATAAAGTAAAATGCACACACGCAGGAGTTTAAACAAGCACAAAGACGAGTTCAATATGTTTGAACTCGATTCGCTGAACTTGGATTGTTACGAAACAGTAAACAACCAGTGAGTATGTTGGGACATAAGTTTTTGTAAATATGTCAATGCCAAATAGCTGGTACAGGAAAGAATCCAGCAACCCTTTTTGCTTGATTACTTAATAAATAAATATATATATATAAAGTTGTAAATGCACACTCATCACTGCTTAAAAAGGAAAATATACCATTATACTTTTTGTACTTTACATGTGTACATTAATTACTTTTTGCTTTATCACTTCAAGCATTTAATTTTTGGTTTATTAAATATCTTTTGCTTTATCCTCTCAATGGCTCATGTCAAAGTCGAATGATTGATATGATAAAATAGCTTTGAGTATGAATGGAATGTGCGCACGGTATTAGGAATGCTAAGGACTCATCCAATAACATACTATCAAATCATAACTTTGGAATCAATGGCAATCAATGGTTAAGATTGATGAAGAGAAATGAGAAGTGCTTTTGTATTTATAATAATACAAAAACAAGTAAAGCAACAATTTTTACGTTTTCTATATTACACAATTATGATCTAGAAGTATGCAGTCTAGAAGGACCTTAACAAATGTTTGAACCAATAACCCTATGATCATATTGAAAATCATGATCCTAAATTGTACTAGAATATTCGTCTCTGTGACTAAGTAAATGAGCCAAGACATCAAGTCATTCAGCTCGTCTCTAGCGCGTTCACGTTCGATCCATTAAACCACACGAGTTGGACATGAATATTGTACTTTTCGGGTGCTTGAAGCTGATTATTTAATTTTACTTTTTCTTATAGTGATTATTTATTTAGTTTTTACTTAACACCATTCCTCCGATGTGATTGTATTAGGGTGTTAAGGAAAATTCATGGTCATATTTTCTTTAACTCTTTCACATCTGAAGACTCTTTTTATAATAGACGGAAGGATAAAACAAGATGGTGTAAGATACATAAGGAGCATTGCTTTTCGAATATTTAATGAACGTTCTTTCAAATCAGTTGGCGAACGTACTTGAGCAGAGAATGAACTGAGCCACCCTAAATTGTATGTCTAAGATAAGGACGGTTCCGTTGAGAAGGCTTCGTAGGTCAAAGCAGGCTACATACCTGATGATCATCCAGTGGAAAATACAATGACAACCAGGGGAGCCACAACAATGAACAATAACAAAAGTATCCAATAAAATCTAAAGACTTAATGTGACCAAAAAAAAAAATCTAGACTTAGCCATTGTTAATTAACTTCACTTATGTGACGTGACGCCCATGATGCTCGTTGACAACGCCGAAGTAGACTACACGATCAGCGAAAAAACCATAAATGGAGCAGTCCCACAAAGCACGCCAGATCATTGTAATCCTATCAACCTTCCGACTTAACCATGGTTAATTAACTTGCTTTGGGGAACATGTCGGACGTGGTGCTCCTTGACCACACCAAAGTAGACTGCAGGGTTAGTGAGATGACCAAGATGGTGTCAGCCTCCCAAGGAGTGCTGCTTATAAGCATAACAAATGGAGATGAGAAGGGCAGGAAAGAAGATGACAAGAAATCAGACTGCAGGGCCAGGAGGGCAGCATATCGGACAGTATCCGGCCGGTAGGCCTCCCATGCAGGCGATGCATCTAGAGTCGATTCAACCCGAAATGCCTCCCATGCCGGCGATGCATATGGAGTCGGGGCAACCTAATCATTGGACCACCGGCCTTTTCGATTGTCTCGGTGACCTCAGCAGCTGTGAGCTCTCCCTCTCTCTCTTCCTATTTATATCGGTTATTTGTTGCACTTGCAGTAACACAACAACATGCACAATGTTATATCGGATCGTAGAGTATCATCCATCAGTAGTTGGGATTGATATCTATATCATATTCACTTTTTTATCTGTGGATACACATCATAACATATAATACTGTGGATATACGCAGTAGGCACTGAATCATTTTCTGATTTTCAAAGCATATTTTCGCTTTTATTAGCTGAACTTTTCTTCATTAACTATGCAAGAATAAGGATATCATGTCGTATCAAAGACATGGTACGATCAGGTGCGTATCCACCCCCTGAACGATACGGCGAATATGATATGATACCTACAGCATTAGTTTTTGCTACACTGAAATTTTGTAGTAATCTCTTTAATTCTATTGCGAAGACATTTAATTTCTGTCTAAGACAAATATCTTTGCCAAACAATCTGGCCTCTTTTCTTTTTGCTGCACTTCTGTGTGACAGATGTTGGTGAATCGCAGGCGCTGTCACATTCTTTTGCCCGCAACTTACCTTCGGGAAGATCGCTGACATAGTGGATCATGGTTCAACTTGTGAGTCTTTAATCTCTAGTGCTCAGCCACATGCATTTTATGCTTTGTCTGGATTTTGGTTTTGGCATTGAACTGATGAGCTAACTGATAGAACAGTGTAAATACAGCAATAACGTTAAGATACTTCAACCAAAGAAATACTAAGGATGCTAACTAATAAACAACATGAAATCTGGTCAGATCGACTGTGTGCCCGTAATAACTGTTGTGACAAACCTTTGAAAATTTTTGGAACTCCTTCACGTCCTTTATCCAAAGCATAGACTGATCAAACGAATTACAAGAAGGAAGACACTCATGTTTGATTCTCTGATCCCTCAACGCAACTTTCGATGATAGATAGTTTTGTTAACCACATTATTGGTTATGGTTTACAATTGTACACAGCAAACCATTAAATCTCATTAAATATTTAGTACAACATACTACCGGGGACCGAAGAATACACCACGGTTTTGTATTGATAAAAAATGTACAAAAACCACTTGGAATCTCTTTGAGTTCACAATTGTATTTATAAAAAAGACATCATAAAGAATACTAGGAAAACTTCACATAAGCACCATTTTGTTTAACGTCCGCTTTGTTTCATATAGCTTTTTTTTAAATTAAATTGGCAGCTGTTGTTTTTGCCACCATGGCTTTAGTCTAATAACACCGTCAGTTCATGTCTTGCGTGGCTTGTGCTAAGTTGATAAAGGGCGATGACATAGCATAGGAATCCGTCTTTTATATATTTATTACTTTAGCGATTTGAAGTTTAGAAATATTGCAAAAAAACTATTTTTTATAAATTTAAAATTTATAGTGCTGTAATATGTATTTTACATAAAACAACAACTAAGTCTTTCCGCATACTAGATTGGATTTGCTACATAGATTTTTTGTTTCTATAGAGCTCTATCACTTGCAATGCTAAAAGTTAACTAAACACAATAAGTTAATTAATTCTTTATTATTTCCTTTGAATACTTCTGTGGTCTGTTTTACCTCTTGTAAGATTCTCATAATCTAATTTCTTATACCTCTTTAAGTGAAGCTTTTTTTAGTTATATTTCTATCCAAACCATTTCAAACAATTTTTTCTGTCCTCTCATTTTATCCTCTATCACTCTCAAATTGTTTTTAATAACCTCGTTACGTGTATGACATTTCTATGTGTGACCACTCATCCATCTCAACTATAATTACTTTTAACGTTTATTGATAATTATTAAGTTATTAGAGTTATCTATACTAATTTATTTTAAAATACTCTGTATAGTTACTCATACGAAGGAAAAAGTTTTAATAAATCTTCGGTATGTGGCTAAACTTTTAGTTAATATCAGTGACGTTGATTTTTAAAATAAAAACGGATTACTAATTGTTAATTTCTAATGCTATGTAAATGAATTTTTAAATTAATGTTTTTTAGTTCTTTATATTTATTGATTAAACTCATTTAATTATTAACTTACCAAAATCACTTCATGCTTTCTTTCATGTGGATAATTTTTTTGCGGAGCAATAAGGTTTTGCATATCACTTAGGAACCATGCAGGCCATGTACAGAATCACATTCACTTGAATTGCAAACACTAGTCAAGTTTTGGGCACATGGCGACTTAACCATTCAATATCTTTGGCACAAAACCTTCCCAAAATGTGTACTATCTTATCGGGCGAATTACAGACGATGACATTCCAGGCCTTCTTCTCCTTTAACAGAGGCTCTATTCGATCGAAGAGGAACGGAAGTGCCTCTTCGCCAGGACGAACTGGCCTTTGATGACATCTTTCGCTTTGGAAACAAATAATTAAAATTAGCCTCAGTCAACCGAAATGTGTATTAATATCATTAAGGAGAGATTCCTTTAAAGGATAGACCCTCATTCCATTAATGGGGACTTCCCTACACCTCTTTGATTAAACCTAACACTTTCATATCAATTTGTATGATCAAGGGGGAATAGAAGCAGCGATATTCCAAACCAGCTCTCCGATAAAGCAAATTGACAAGGAAATAGGGGGAAAGATATAAGAGAGGATCAACTAAATTTAACATGGTTTAGGAGAAAGCATCAGGGTGTTACTGCACCCATAAAAAGAAGAAACTTATTTGTAGAGTATCAACTTTGCAAGATGAGTTGCGTTAACTCCCTCCTCCCCTCAATTTAAAACATAGACCGAGAGAAAAATATAGTGAGGAATACCCTTAAATCCAATTCACTCTAGCTCATTGCAATTTGTAATACAACATTACATGGTATTTTTAGAGGAGAGACCCAGTAAGAAATAACTTAGATTACTATAAATAAATAAGAATTTTAACCAAACAAGAAACCTTATAAATTTCATTTGCAAGTTCTTAGTCCAGCTTTTTCTTGTAGATGAAAGAGATCTAAAAAGTACATCGAAATTTCATTTACAATAGCAACAAAGCTTTTATTACTGTTAATAAATATATCAGATTCATTTACAACCATTAATAATCTTTTACTCCCGTCAAGAAGTTTATATTATAACATGAGAAGTGGCAATACCGTCTTGTTATAGTCATCACATTTCATTATGCTTCACGGTTTTTTTTAAGCACAACTTTCGTACAAGAATTCAAGGATGTATTGGTTTCTCACGTTTGTTCCTTCTTTTCCTTGTTAACTAAAGCTCTAGTGAAATCCCAGTGTTCTACTAGTGTATGTATATAGGTATGTAACTATGTCTCCATATATGTTTAATTTTGTGCTTGGTGAAATTATAAACAAAATAAAGATTAAAAAGTCTAAAACCCTGAAATAGCTAAAGAATGGTAATCAGCACCAAGAGGAAGACCCACGGAAGTTCCCAAAAGACATGCGGTGGGGTGCTTGGGGTGGCAACACATAGTACAAACATATATAATGGCAATAAATGAATCTCAACAAGATGCCCGTAAAACATTTTTTGTAAAGAACCCCTCCCAAAATCACATATCGGGTTAAAATTTTTTGAATAAAAGCTTTATGTTTAGAAGAAGCAAATTCAGGAAGTCCTCCACTTTTTAAAAAGTTTTTAATGTCTTGAAACCAAGGTTTTTCAATGGAATTTTGGTTATTTTGGCAAATTTTGAAATCGTGGGTGGATGGAGTGGGTGAGTGCAAGATTTCTAAGGATCGAGTTCCCATAGTGGGGTCGATTCTTAGAGATGAGCCTAGGGATGAGAGGGATCTGCTATGGTGTTGTCCTCTCTTCCTATGTGAGTGAGTGTACATGATTTAAAGGAATCGACCAATTAAGTGGCCAATTTATGATATGGTATGAGTTTTTCATTTTTGACTTGCCAAATTTTGAAACTTGGTTTATAACAAGCATAGAATCTCCAAAGACTTCAACAAATGATGACTCTAGATTTTTCAAAATTTTTAGGCCTTGTATGAGTGCTTCATATTCAGCCATATTATTTGAGTATGAAAAATCTAATCGAATTGCAATTGGGATCTCTCCTTTCTCGGGAGATATGAGGATGATTCCTACACTTGCTCCTTATTGATTCTTTGCCCTATTGAAGTATATCTTTCATACTCGATCTTCATTAAAACAATTTGCTAAAACATGGTTTTGAAATTCATTTGCAAAGATGCCTTCATCAAGCATTTCATCAAGTACGAGATATGTATCTTCAAGAGGCAATTCAGCCACATGATCGGTTAGGGCTTGTCCTTTAATGGAGTTTTGATGATGAAATTTTAAATCATGCTCTATTAAGAGGAGCTGACATTTACCTAGCCTACCCGTTAGGATAGGTTTTTTAAACAAGTGCTTGATTGGATCAAGTTTAGACATTATCCAAATTTCATGATCTAGGAAATAATGTTTAAACTTTTGGCAAGCCCGCACCAATGCCAAGCACGTTTTTTCCATGGCTTGATAATTTCTTTCATATGCCAATAGAGTTTTTGAAATGTAGTAAATAGCATACTCCTTAAGGCTATAATCCTCATATTGAGCAAGCAAATCACCCAATGCATTCGCATGAATGGAAATATAAAGCAATAAAGGTTTTCCTTGCTTTTGAGGTTTTTAAAACGAAGGATTTACCAAATAAGTTTTTAATCTTTCAAAAGCTTTTTAGCAATCGGAATCCCATTCAAATTTAACCCCTTTTCTCAAAAGCCTATTGAAAGGTTCGCATCTTTTTGTTAGGTTGGAGATAAATCTCCTAATTGCTTGGAGTCGACCTTGAAGGCTTTGGATTTGGGTCAAATTGGAGGGTGGAGGCATGCGGCTTCCAAGTGAATGAAGTAACAAGCTAGCACAAATATATTTATATTAGTTTATACCTGTTTAGGCCGTCTACTCTTTTTAGTTTATTTATTTATGGAAGACCGCTCACCAGTTTTATTGCTATGAGAGAATCAAACAGTAGAGATAGTTCAGGCATCACCTTGATGTTCTCAGTACCATTTCCATTTCCATCCTAAAAATCAAATCTACCGTAGCTAAGCAGTCTTTCTCTCTCTCTCTCTCTCTCTCTCTCTCTCTCTCTCTCTCTCTCTCTCTCTCTTGTTGTTCAGGATTTGGTTGTCCTAATGTGTGAAAATGTGGCTGCAGCGTGTCCGTTAAGTGCAACATTGTATTTTTTGGTGAATAGCACGGTCAAGGGTGGATACTTATACTCATGCTTTTACCGCACTAAACTGCGGCAGCAATACAACTTGGAAGAGGGTACCTGCCCGGACCTCATAGTCCATGCATTCTGTGAGCCGTGTGCACTCTGCCAAGAGTACAGAGAGCTCAAGAACCGTGGGTTCAACATGGATATGGGTAATTACATCATCACCAATCTCTTTCTCCCTTTCTCTCTCTCTCTCTCTATATATATATATATATTACAATCATCCTCCTATCTCCTCTCTTTGGAATCTCATATTTTTTTGTCCGGTACAATGTGGAAAAGGTTGGGAAGGAAATCTTGAGTTGCAAACTCCTGGAGTCAGGAGAGCACCAGCGCTGGCTAGAGGAAGAATGAGCTGATGAAATGCATTTTTTTCATTGCCCTACTTGTCATTGTGATGTACATGTGGTTGCGAGATGGATATTTCTTGTTGTACCCTGCAAAATTCAGTCGTTTCTTTTCTTTTCCTTGTTCAGTCGGAGATGAGGTCATGAAAGTTTGGTGTTTGGAATGGTGTGAATTTACAATATACCACCTTTTCTTTACCAACTATTCGGAATTTCGCACTGAATCTTAATTGTGGGATCGGCAATTGCCTTCGCGACCGTTTGACGGATCCTCTGTCCATGAAACACTTGATACTTGCGTTTGGAGGGTGAAGATCTCGCAGAAATCAGAAAAAAACCATGGGAATTAAAGCTTTATTGGCCGGAACAAATACGAACTAATATCTATATGATGCGAACGACTGTACAATTATATTGTAACTTGTGAATAATAAACGGGATCGGCTTGGTCAAAACCTTAAGGTCCTTGATTTGCACCGATAATTCACAGTTAAAGGGATGAATTGATCGGACCGAAAAAGTGGTGGCGTGTAACCAGCTGGCAGCGGCAAGTAGTGGTTGTAGAGAATTAGGGCTTCAGCTAAACAACTCAAAAGGAGAGAAAGAAAGAGCGACTGCTGGGAGAGGTAGAGCTATGAGAGAGAATAGAGAGTTTTCTAAAGAAAATCAATTTGGAACCATTAATGAAATATATCTACACAAGTCCTTTTTATAAAGGAAGGGTATTTCAGTCTTTTTGTAATTCACAATTGTATAATCCTTTTTTACCACAATTCTAGAGAGTACTATTTTTAGTGGTTGGAAAATGCCATTTTCGATGGTCCAAATCATCGAGAATAGGTCAAAACCACCGGAACATGGTCGCTGGAAGTACCAGTTTTGGAAAAAGTCACAATGACCGTCAAAAATATGTGATGTTGGCAAAAATAGATTTCCGGCAACCATTTAAACTGCTAGAAATATTTTGTTGAACTGTCAAGAATAATTCTCTCGCATCGAAAATTTTCTCCTAAAATAAGGAAACTAGAAGAATTAATTTATGAAACCCTCCAAAAAATTCCTTTTTTCAAGGATTAAACAATTGAGAATGTTATGAGAAACCAATATATATTTTTTTGGATATATTTTGGTTGTTTGAACTGCTAAAATTGTTACATCATTGATTGTGAAAGGTCAAATTTGTACTAGTGAAGAATTCCATTTTTCGCTATTCAATTGGACATTAGTATAAAAAATTGAGGTACTTCATAATAAGGTCCTTTAGATTGCTTGGTATATTCCGCTCGTCTAGTACATGACAATAAAATCCAATGAAAGGCAATAATATGCTTTCTCTTAATCAATCTTGAGAACCAAATAATGTAGGTTTACTTGAAGGTTATGCATTGGGAAGCCCTCTAACGATTTGCCAAACCGTGGGTAACGGTTGGGTAACATTTTGGTATTGTTTAAGTTTTAAATCTAGGTGTGGGAAATGGTCAGAAATACAAAACCCAAATTAAAACTATAGAATCTTTGATGCCCTTCCCCATTCACAATATCACCTCTCTCTCTATTTTGTAGAGAATGTAAGGCACAATTTTGATAGGAAGGTGGCAATCTCTCTTGTCTCTTAGCAAGGGATAGTGGTCTCTCTCCCAACAAGACACAATAATGCTTTTTGTCTGCATATTGTGGTGCATGCAAAAATGATGATAAAACGTAATAGAGGATCATAATTTTTATTAGGCATCGGTTTACTATTGTACCTATGATTTTATTTACTATTTGAGTAGTTCATATCAATTTCTACACTCTACCTTCCTAGACATTTTATTATTATAAGAACGAGCATGTATGAAACATGACCTATCAGGCACACCATTTTATACGTACATGGACTACTATAAGAATAATAAAATTAGATATTTTTTTATTAGGCAACTGGTAGAGTATATGTAAGTATATATCAAATGATATTTTATTGTATTATTTACTATATACATCCGTCATAACATAACATGTTATTTTATATATTATTAGTATGAAATACAACGTCAATATCACATTATTCGTTAGAGTGGAGGTGGTTAATCTTCTACCAAAAGTCTTACAAAGGCTATGAGTCACGTACATAAAAAGCACCATGGGGCAATGAGAGGGAAATAGGAATCTAGAACACCTAATGGGAAAAGAAGAGAGGGTTCAAAGTATATTGGATATCAACTTACCCCAATTTAATCCATACGAAGTTGAATGATATTGTTAGAGGGTGCCTTTGGGATCTTTTTTAATTATTTGTCACTCTTTAACAAATAATAGATGCTCAAGTAAATCTTATATACTATGATGAATATATATCTATGTATGTCTATATATCAGTACATATGTTGCTTTTGAATATAACTTAAAATGTAGCATACTAAATCATGACAAACTTATCTTCTAGTTCATAGAAATGCGTAAGATGGTGCATGACTTAGTTGGATCACTTAGTTATGTGCAACAATGATTACTTCAAGTAATTATTTATGTTATTTCATATATTACTAGTATGAGGTATAATATCAATATGATATTACTCGTCAGATTGAAGGTGACTAATTTTCTACAGTAAGTCTTACAAAGGCTATGGGTCATGTACATAGGAAGTACCATGAGGCAATGAGAGGAAAATAGAGATTTATAGCACCCAATAGGACAAGAAGAGATAGTTCAAATTATGTTGGGGATCAACTTACCCTAACTTAATATGTACAAAGCTAAATGGCATTGTTAGAGGGTGCCTTTGGAGATCTTTCTAACCTAATTTCCACTTATATACTATGACCAAAATATATGTGTATATATATGTACATATGTTACTTTTGATTATAACTTGAGGTATATCATGCTAAATTATGACAAACTTATTTTTTAGTTCATGGAGATGTGCTAGATGGTGCATGACTTAGTAGGATCACTCAGTTATGTGCAACAACAATTATTGTAAATAATCATGTATGTTTGTAGTGATCCTTTATTATTCCACATGTTTGAAACTTTATGTAATCATCTATCTATGTGGCATTTGAGACAATGTTCTATATAAGAAGAGTTCTTTGTTATATTAACTCAAATTTGTACTAGTAATGGTTTTGGGAATATTACTTCATATAGAGCTTTTATCATTGAATCCCAAGATTGTCAGGTATTACAAGAAATTAGAATTTTCTCTTATACATTACTTTGATAATGGTGATCATTTATATCTCTCAATATTTATCATATTTTAATGTACCATTAAAGGAATCACACAATAAAAAAATGTTGGAGATGATCAATCGTGACCTCTCAAATATTAGAATTTTCCTCACGATAAAAATTAGACACTAGCCTTGCTTATATTTGGCCTATATGGCATTTATGTCGTCATTTTCATATTGGTTTAGCTATTTAGCTATGTTGGAACCTTGTTACTTTAGTATATATGACTAACTATAAAAACTTTATAAATATTTGTTAAGTTAGTTATTTGCATAATGCTTTTATTCAGATATATGCTAATTTGTAAGATAAATTATTTTATGATTATTTGATATTGTATATCAAGTGTATGTGATGGAATCATATCTCCAATAGGGAAAATCTTTGATAGATTAAAACCTTCATAGTACAAGGAGAAGCATATTTCTAGTGGTTGTCCAATAAACATATTCCGACAGTTTAACTCCAAATGTCTTTCTCTAATTGTTGCCACATATTATTTGCGATAGTTGGTACAATAAAGAGGCATGTGGAATACTATTTCCAATGGTTGGACCATCGAAGAAAAAGATTTTCCTTATAGTTTTTGGAAACTTATTATCATGGTTTACTTATTTACGAGAAAATTTTTCTAGTGCAAGAGATTTATTTCTGATGGTTTGGACAGTCATCACAAATGCACTTTTTCTGGTAGTTTCAACCTAGTGGATTGTTTTGGGCAGTTCTTCATGTATTTTCAAGAGTTTTTGTGTTTTTTGCTGATAGTTATACTTTCAGTGGTCTTTTCTTGGGGTTTTAACCAATTCCCGAATGTTTTAATTGTCGAATATAGTGATTTTAAGAACTACTGGAAAAAAACTAGGTTGCTTCTCCCTGGATATAGTAAGTGCGACCCAACCTCACCATTCTTATTTGTGCTTTGTATAAAGAAGTTGGTATAGAGGAGGTTGCCCTTCTCGAAAAGTGGTGAGGTTTGCATTTGAGTCATTAGTACCCTCTCCTCACTCATCTTCTCTTTGTCGATAATTTTTTTCGATTTGGCATGGCTTTAGTAAACTCTGCTCATGTAAGGGATCACCCTTGCATTGTCGGTCCCAAGCCCGGATAAAGGAGGAGGGTTGTGTTAGGGTTTCGACAGCTAGCGTAAAACTTCGTCGGATTTTTATAACATAAATTACAAAAATAATGAGCATTGCATTCGGGCTCCTCACCTAGCGACGCGCTGTAGAGCTTGAATACAGTCATAAGTAAGCAAGAGCCACTATATTTTCGCCCAAATGTAATGAATAAATTGCAGAGAGGGTTCCCATATCATAGACGGGTGTGAGTAAAGAAGTTAGTCCTGCAATGTAGTGAATAATTTCCAGAGAGGGTCTCCACATTTTGAATATGCACGGATGCGAGGGGTAAGGAAGCTAGTCTTAGATAATAAGATTCATATTGGTTCTTTGAATATCAGAACATTATCCGGTAAGCTAATGGAGGTGGTAGATACTATGATTTGGAGAAAGATTCTTATTCTATGTTTACAAGAAACAAAATGGGTTAGAGAAAAGGCAAAGGAGATAGAGGATACAAGTTTTAAATTATGGTACTCATATAAAGAAAAAGCTCAAAACGGAGTTGGTATTATCATAAATAAAGATTTAAAGGATAGTGTAGTAGACATACAACGATACGGTGACCAAATTATAACGTTGAAATTAGTGTTAGGAGTAGAGAATTTGAATATAGTTTGTGCTTACGCACCCCAAGTAGGACTAGAAGATAGTATAAATACAACTTTTTGGGAAGAGTTAGATAAGGTGATTCAAAGGATTCCACAAAAGGGGATGATTTGTTTAGGAGGAGACTTAAATGAACATGTCGGTAAAGAGGCATTAGGATATCAAGGTATTCATGAAAACTTTGGTTTTGGGGATATAAACGAGGAAGGTAGGGAGATTTTAAATTTTGCTATGGCATTTGATCTCTTTATAGTCAATACAATCTTCAAAAAACTAGATTAACTTTTAATTATTTATAAGAGTGGCTTATCACAAACACAAATTGAATACTTTATTTGTAGAAAAAAGATAGAGCGTGTTGTAAAGATTGCAAGATAATTCCAGGAGAAAGCTTAACCACCCAACATCGACTTTTAGTTATTAATTTACAAATAAAAAAAATGGACAAAGAAGAAAAGAGTGCATCGAGCTATTTAGACTAAATAGTGAAACCTCAAAAGCGAGAAAGAAGATATATTTAAACAGAAAGTCCTTTAAGGATATGTTTGGAATTATGTTGGTACACCCTGTGATATGTGGAACAATATGGCTATACATATTACAAAAGTGGAAAAAGATGGGTTAGGTGTATCTAAGGGAGGTGTACCGGCACAAAAAGAAGCTTGGTGGTGGAGTGAAGTAGTGCAAAATAAAATCAAGGCAAAGAGGGCATGTTAAAAATTACATTATGCTAAGAAAACTAATGAAACTTTAGAAGCTTATAAGAAAGCAAAGAAGGAAGCGAAAAAGGCCGTGAGTGAAGCAAAAGCTAAAATTTGGGAGGATTTATATAAAAAACTCAACTCAAAAGAGGGTGAAAGAGATATTTTTAGGATAGCTAGGGCTAAAGATAAGAAAATTAAATATCTTAATTATGTTAGATGCATCAAGGATGAGGATGAAAAAATTCTAGTGGCAAATGATGATATAAGAAATAGATGTAAAAGCTATTTTTATAAGCTTTTTAATGAAAATAAAGATGTTAGTATTAGCTTAGGAGAGTTAGCCAAATCAGAAAAGTATATAAACCACAATTTCTACCGACGTATTCAAAAGAATGAAGTCAAAGAGGCTCGTAAACATATGAAGGGTGGTAAATCGGTAGGACCAGACAATATTCCTATAGAAGTTTAAAAAATACTAGGAGAAATAGGAATCACTTGGCTCACAAGATTATTTAATGAAATATGAAGAAACCAAAAGATGCCCGAGGAATAGAGAGCGAGTACACTTATACCCATATATAAGAACAAGGGAGACATTCAAAATTGTGCGAATTATCGAGGTATCAAGTTAATGAGCCATACTATGAAATTGTGGGAAAGAATTATCGAACGTAGGTTAAGACAAGTATCAAGTACAACAGAGAACCAATTTAGATTCATGCCAGACATATCTACTATTGAAGCGATTCACCTTTTGAGACGTCTTGTGGAACATTTTAGGGCAAAAAAGAAAGACCTTCACATGATATTTATTGATCTAGAAAAAGCTTATGATAGGGTACCGAGGGAGGTTCTTTGGAGAACTTTGGAAAAAAGAGGTATCCCATTGACATACATTAACCTTATAAGAGACATGTACGCTAATGCAAAAACATGTGTGAGGAATCATGAATGAATGACAGACTTCTTTGAAGTTAATATTGGGTTACATCAAGGATCAACTTTAAGTCCATACTTATTTATAATGGTGATTGATGAGTTAACAAAACATATTCAAGATGAAGTACCTTGGTGTATATTATTTGTAGATGACATTATGTTAGTGGAGGAGTGTAAGGAAAAAGTTAATAGAAAATTGGAACTATGGAGAGAAACATTAGAAAGCAAAGGCATCCGACTTAGTAGAACAAAGACAGAATATATGGAATGTAAGTTTGATCATTTGGTTACTTCAGAGGACATAGAAATTAAAATTGGCACACATTGCATCCCCCAAAAGGAAAGTTTTAAATACCTAGGGTCAATTTTCCAGAGTGATGGAAGAATTGATGGAGATGTTACGCATAGAATTAATGTTGGTTGGTTAAAATGGAGAGGAGCATCAGGTATTCTTTGTGATAAGAAGATACCATTAAAGTTAAAAGGTAAATATTATAAAGCATCAATTAGGCATGCCATGCTTTATGGTTCTAAGTGTTGGGCAGTTAATCATCAACATGTACAAAAGATGTCTGTGACAGAAATGAAGATGTTGAGATAGATGAGTGATCATACAAGAAAAGACCGTATACATAATGAGGTTATTAGAAACAAATTAGGAGTGGCACCAATAGAGAATAAAATGAGAGAATATCGTTTAAGATGGTTTAGACATATAGAAAGAAGATCAAAAGAAAAACCTTTAAGAAGGTATGAAAAACTAAATTTGGAAAGTATTAAAAGAGGCAGAGGACGACCACAAAAGTGTTGGAAGGAAACAATAAAGAATGATCTAGCTTATTGTGAGTTAATTGCTAACATGGCACATAATAGGGATATGTGGAAACAAAGCTTAGTTGTTGTTGTTGTTGGCATGGCTTCAGTGGATCGAATCAAGGGGACCATGCGGTCTAGGATGAATTTTGTTTATGGTCCGAACAATGGATAAGTCCTACTAAATGAAAGATTTATTTCTCGAAGAGGACACCTCATAGATTGCATGAAGAACTCAATTGGTTGTCCAACATTGTGAAACTCAGGATCTTGTCTATTATTTAGGTTTTACTTTACTTCCTATCTATTCCCTTTAGTGCCCAATCAATAAAATTAGGATGCAACTTAAGAGATGGCAATTTTTTTGCTATTATATTTGGCCAAATTGGTTCTTTGAGCTTCATTATGTGATGAGTTTTGGTTTGTCGAATCATTTGGAGTTTTGAAGTACATAGATTATCTATAAATGGATAATAGATCTTCAACAGTATAACAAGCCTTATATGTTCATGTGAAGCAAACCAATATCAACATACTTCCTTTTGTTCTTCTCTTTTCATATAAAAAGATTCATCCAAGCGATGAATGAATGAAGTTAGTTGAATACATATTCACATGTTTATTTTAATTTAACTTTATAAAGTTCCTTACTATATGATAGTGTGGTTGCTCGAGACTCAAACCTGGAACTAATAGAGAGCCTTCAGTTGGAGGCCTAAATGGGATTAGGTGTGTTCAAGGAACTGTTGTCGGTTCGGTTCAGTTCTAGATGTCAAATAATTTGGTTTGATTTGGTTTTATTAGGAGCTAGAATTGGTAGTTCAGTTCACGGTTTCTGTGCTGGAAACGAACCATGAGAACCAAACCGAACCAAGTGTATAGTGGATGACTTTGGTCTCATATTAAGTAGGAAACATCGTGAAGGATGCATTGAGGAAAGTTATTGAAGGGACACCGAACAAGACAACCTTTCTCGACCTTTTTGCCTAAGATAAAGTGTAGTATCTATACATGGTCATTAAGTACATGATATTAAATTAATTTCTTTGTAGGGAGGGTGCCGCCATAGTAACTTATGACCTAGCCCCTCGACCATAGCCTCTATGTTGCACTATAGCAAGAATAGTGGTTTAGAATCAAAGCAAGCCGGATCCATCAGTTTGGTTGGACATTGATCATGCCACGGTTTAGTTTGGTTCTCAAAATACCAAGAACCGCAAGTAGCAATCTGATTTGTGGTTGAGACTAGAACCGAACCATGAATACCCCTAAATGAGATGAGAGTAAATTTCATTTGGTTGCTTGATCTATTATGTGCCAACAAAGGCTAATGGTGGTTGTAGTGTAAAACAATGGTTGGGGATTTAAGGGCTCAGATAAATGAGTTCTTTTTGGGGGGAAATGACTTTGTAGAAGAGATGGACTTTTCTATTTGTAAATGTTAGTAAATTTAGAGCTTGTATGAGATCAGCCTTTTACTCCAAAATATTGGTGAGCTTGAATTTTGTACAAGATTGACCTTTTTATGTATAATGTTGGAAAACCAGAAAGAACATTTGAGCACTGCTTTAACAAAAAGTGTTAGTGTGCTACTCTTTTCAAGACGTACATAAGTAATAACCTTTTGTTTTTTTCACGCTTATCTCTCCCCAATTCTGCTGTCTGAATGCAAAGAACTTTAAGGATCACCTGTAAAATACAATAAAGAGCCTTTGACTCTTCTAAGAGAAGTAAAGTCCTTGGCAATATCAGCATAAAAAGATTGTTGACATTAACTTTTTTGCATCCTTAAGAAATTGCAATAAATTACTTGAAGAACTTAAGTAAGAATGTACTTGTTTAAAGGAATAGATGCATAAAACAAAATCAAAACGGAATCAATAAAATAAAATTGGTAAGAAGATTGTAATGGTGTCTACCACAATACTAGAATCTTCCTTAATTAGATCCTTTGCACCATTGACTCGATAATTATTTATAATGATCAGAATGTTAAAAGATTTTTCCTAAGGGTTGCAACTAGGTATTTGTGATGAGGCACTACCTTTCAAGTCATAACGACAAAATTTTAAAGACTCTTTTTGTTAATATCTGGAACATTATGTCAATTAATGATAGCGTCATATCATGAGATGGCAAAAGTCTTTGGGCTATGTAACAATCATTCACCAACGGACGCTAACCCAATGTCCTCTCCAAGAATTAGTACTTATCTTAAAAATCTTTTCACAACTCCAAGCAATAAGTTTGTGTGCCTCCTAGAGATCAAAATATAACAAACGACCGACATTTGGTGGCTTCCTTCCCCAATGGCAGCAGGCTTCTTTAATATGGTGCTTCTTGGCTAAGAGAATCCATTACTTACTTCGTTTAGGAACTTGGTTTCAGTTTGATGAGTTTGTGAATTGTACCGTAGCCAAAATTGAATTGGTTAGGAACCTGGTGGGCTCGTTCTAGTTTAAATCGGGTGATCAAAACCCTCCTAGAACCGTCAGTTTGGCACTGCACAATACACAATCATAATCAGTAATTGCCTGTATTAACATGCAGATGACTGCCCTGCGAGATGTTTCAGCGACAAAGGCTGCCATTATATATGGGTTGGAACCTCTTTGGGGGCTGCTTTTGCATGGGTCATGCTTGGCGAGAGGTGGGGTGCCATGGGATGGTTTGGTGCGATACTTATACTAGGTAAAATACATCTCAGAGCTGTAGAGTTGCTCAATTTTAGGAGAATACCCTTTTTTGAGGGATATAACTGGTTTCTTCTACCTTTTTTTTGTGAAAAACGTGCGACTCCTTTCAAGATGTTACCCTCCTAATATATTTTTTTGTTAGAACTAACTGTGCCTTTTATTGCAAGTATACTTGGTTAGACGGGGATACAACCTTGATCCAGACCCACCCCTAAGGGGAGTCATGAACAAGTAAGCCATGGATGTTATTGCTAAAGGTGAGGGCGGCACAACCGCCCATCAGGATGATGGAAGCCATTTTAATGTTTTTTTATGAGTCGATTGAAGCGTGCAAGATCCCAAAGCAAATATGCATCCTTCGAGCAAGCTCCGAGAAGCAGCAACATTGAACAATAATGCTGGAAAAGGTCCCTTTCAACTTATCATTCGTTCTTTTTCTTTGGTTTTGGTTTTCTGGAGAAGTAATCTCCATCACCCTCCAATCCGAGTGTGGGTAGGGAGATTTTAGTTGGCTTTTGAGTAATGGTATTTAATCAATGGTTGTGGGTATCGATTTGGCTGAAAATGATTGTTTGCTCGTTAGTTTACACAAAACTGAACTAGATGGGTTCATTGTTGTTTTTGATGATATTGGTGTTGTTAGGTACCAGGTTCAGTTTAAATCAAAGGGGTTTTTGAAAATCGGAAAAGTAGATTTAAAACAAGACTAAATTGGCTTGAATTGAATGTAGAAACTGGTTGAAGTTACTGGCCTTTTCCATGCTTGAAACCCATCCCATTCTTTTGTTTCATTTTGGATTTTCGGCAAACAGTCGCACCCGCTGAACTTCCTTAGGTCTGTTCAAGAGTGGAGAGTTGGGCAGAAGATGGGAGACCATCGTTGGCCCTCTTCAACACGAGAAAATGGTAAAATCACCATCAGAGAACCCATGGCATTTGGTTCTTGTTGGGCGTGTGAATTGTCCAATTTGGGTCGAAAATGGATGTAGGTATCAGTTTGCATCCAAGATAATTTATTTAGATCTAGGTTAGTTTTTTAGGTAATTTTAGGGTCTTCTAGTATCTGATTTAGATCTGATTTGTTGTGTTAGACTCATAATTAAATAAATTTTAATATTTTTATTAATTTGGAATTGTCTAGAGATTAAATTTGGAGGACTTAGAGGTAATAATAGTGGTCCAACAATTTGACAATTAGATCTTGGCACTCCTTCAAGATTATGCATTTTTTAGTAAAATCACACTAGAAGTAATTTTCTATAAATTGGATAATTTGAATGTGCATGATTGTTAAATATTATATTGATGTCTCTTCAATAGTATTTAAAATTATGAGTTATTTGATATGTTTTTGAGATAATAGAGTTATAACTTGGTTGATGATGAGCATGCTTTCTTATGCATGTGTTTGATATAAAATTGTGATTTGATATTATATAGATATGGATTTATAAATGAGCATATGGATAAGATAAGATGGAATTGGCTTTGGAAAATAATCATGTGTGAATTTATGAGTCGTACTTATATTGTTTGTGTGTGGGTCTCTAGAGACGTGTAGGTCTCTTGGGCGTTCTGATTTGCAGTGAATATATAGTGTGTTTCTAGGCACTATATCTTGAGAGTATGTATGGTTTGACCATCATCGATGGGATGACCAAGATCTTATGAAAGAGGGCCAAACAACTCTTGTGACATGGTTTAGACACAATATAGGGTGTAAATATCATAACCGATGTTGTGTGTGGGGGTGTTTGAATGGATTTGAAAGCAAGAATTGAAATGTAAATATTGATTTGCTATGAAATATTTAGGAAACATGCTTGTTATTGAGTAATAAGTTGAAGCTCATCCTATTACTTTACGGGTTATCGTAGAGCTAGCATTTTAAATATGCAAGGTGCGGAATAGCAAATTTATTGGAGCTGCTTTTCGAGATGATATAACATATTTGAGAGGTAGCTTGGGTTAGATGTTTATATATGTCTTTTGATTTGTAGACATTTGAATTGATATTTTATTTGATTGGATTGGCATGGTGATGCCTTTCTATGACCTGCCGGTCTTGCCCAAGACGGCGTTTCGATTGCAAGAACAATTAAAGACCTTTCTTCGTGCACTTCATCATCCCACAAGCAACAACTAAAATTGGCCAAAAATGTTTGTGGACATGGGTGGAAAACTAGCTGCAGAGCCGAGTCACGCGTTGATCTGTGAATATCAGCAACTTTCCTGTAAAACAAAAGACTGCTATAAGCTATATAAGCATGAAAAGTCATGGTCACAGACACTATGATAGAATCGAAGATCTGTTAGAGAAAAGATTCATCAATTACGAGCAGAAGATAAGATTTACATGGTTCTAGGAGAGATCGTACCAAATTTCAACTAGTTCAATAAAGATGATACAGGAAGGGAGAAGCCATGACCAAAGCAGCGTATCTGGCACGTTCTTCAAAAACTGAAAAATAATGTCAACTCTCAAAATTCAGAACCCAGCTTGATGAAATGATCAAGCAGGATAAGTCAATGAATCTCCAAATCCAATCCAAGAATAGAACCAGTAACATAATTCATTTAAAATGTAGTAACATATACGGGTGTGCACGATGACACAAAATAGCTGGTAAATAAAAATATCGTCGAAAACAAAAATTGAAAAAGAAAGGAAATGGGAAATAGCTTGCCACGATCAGCTATGGAGCCTTAATTAATTGAGCATGGGCTACGTGAGTAGTGCAGGAGCATTTCTTCCAAAACACACACACAGAGGGTGGCAATGCGTTGGCATCAACTAGGTGGATCGATCATTACAGTCGCATTTCTGAACTTACTACGGGGATTTCTTGTCCATAAACAGAGAGAGGGGGGGGAGTACTTGAATAAATCATGTGACCGAGTCTCTCTCTTTCCCCCATTCTTATACATGTTTTGCACGTCGAAGAAGACGTGCAAAATTCAGTGTCAAAACCAATTCGAATAGTTGGATCCGATAACCAAAATAGGGTGAGAACATTTGGGTTTGGTTGTTGGTTTTTTCTCCAGAAATCAATCTGAATCAAAATCCAACAGACAATACGGAGTAGACATCCCAAAGTTCAGACCAGGACGGTTCCGTTTTAGTTCGAGCACCAAATCATAAAAACTTTGAAACAACATAAAAAATTTATAATTTTCAACAAAATAATAAAAATAGTAAATGCGCCATTTAATATGCTCAAGAATGGCAAATACAAATCCTCCACTATAAGTCTCTAGTTGGGCACAGGGGCTGCATTGTAGTAACCCTGGTGAATACTGGAAGCCATGGAAGAAGAGGATGGTCTCTTTAGAGATCACCAACATGGAAAAGAACCTGTTGTAATGGCTCCTCAGCATCCGCATACGCCTCGGTCAGTAACGCCACACGCGCCGTCTGGTTATCATCCCGGAGTCAATGCGTGGTCGACTGGAATCTTTGAATTCTACAAGGATTTCAACATTTGTATGATGAACGCCTCATTCTTTAAGTTCATCACGGACGATCTGATAGTACTAAAGAAAATTGTGTTCTTGCAGGTCTCTTGACATGGTTGTTCCCGTGTGTTACGTTTGGGCATATTGCGAATGTACTTGACGAAGGAACTCAGTGTAAGGAACCGTTTGAAGTTTGCAACAATTTTTTCCTTTGTAAACACGCGAGCGTAGTAATAATACTAGGAAATAGTTATTAAAATAATGTCATTTTGCCTATTTTGTTGGCAACAATTTCTTGCAGCTCTCTCTCTCTCTCTATATATATATGTCTATCTAATTATATTTTATGTGTTTGTTAAGTACATATATTTCTTGGTTGTTCACTTGTTAGGCAAATAGATCATTCGTAAACAAGAGAATTTATTGTATAAATGAAAGAAATTGCTGCTTCTTGGACGAGTCATTCGAAAATACTTCCTTAAAACAAGCAAAGACTTTGTGATTGGGAAAACTTGGATACTAGGAAGTGCATGTAGATATCTGTATTCGGGGAACCTCTTTGGTGCATCAGTGTTTTCCTCGCCTGTCATCTAAAGTTGTAAAATTCTGTATACAGCGTGTGAGATGGCCGGATTGATCTACACAGTCGTGGCTAACCTCACAAGCATGCCCTGGATGGTGTCCTACTCCTACAGAACAGAGTTGAGGATGAGGTTTGATCTAGCTCAGGACCCAGCACATGATTGTCTGACTCATTTGTGCTGTGAGCAATGTGCTCTGTGCCAAGAATACAGGGAGCTCAAGATCCGAGGCATTGACCCCTCAATTGGTCTCTCTCTCGCGCGCGCTCTCTCTCTCTCTCTCACCCGGACACACATTAACATAAAATAGTGACAAGCATATATATGATTGCTTCTCAAATTCAGGAGCTGCTGGGCATGCACTTCGGAAGGAGCAGGTAAAGCTTGTACCTCCACGGCCGGAAGCAATGATGTGAAAGTGGCTTCTCTCCACATATAATCCATCCTCTGAAGTCCAATCCGCGACATTAGTGTTGTACTTTGCCTTTGTACTTCTTGTGATTGTGTGGTGGTGGTCTATGTTGGGTTAGCAAATTGCCTTGGTTTTTAATATCGTTCTTGTTGTAATCTTTTATCTAATTAATTTGAACAATGTTATTCTATCGAACTCTTTATAATGTAATAATTTTGCCATTGTTGTGACTAATTTGTTCGCTGTTGTATGACGGATGCCTCGGTTTAGGCAGCAGACGGACTCAACTGAACTATGGTATTTGTAATTGGTCGGTACATTGTCAACCACCACATTTTATCTATCTTTGTATTTTGGCATGACTTGTCGATGTCTCGGGTGTTCTTAAGACCTTGCCATTTTCATGAGTAATGCTGGGAGAATTTTGATCAAGTACTAACGCCAGTAAAAGGAAAAGGTGGAAATGACATCGGAATATAGGTAGTAGTCTACGTACGTAAATACATATATACATATAGACGTATATGGAATGTAAGTTTGATTATTTGGTTACTTCAAAGGACATGGAAATTAAAATTGGCACACATTGCATTCCCCAAAAGGAAAGTTTTAAATACCTAGGGTCAATTTTTCAGAGTGATGGAAGAATTGATGGAGATGTTACGCATAGAATTAATGTTGGTTGGTTAAAATGGAGAGGAGCATCAGGTATTCTTTGTGATAAGAAGATACCATTAAAGTTAAAAGGTAAATATTATAAAGCAGCAATTAGGCATGCCATGCTTTATGGTTCTAAGTGTTGGGCAGTTAATCATCAACATGTACAAAAGATGTTTGTGACAGAAATGAAGATGTTGAGATAGATGAGTGGTCATACAAGAAAAGACCGTATACATAATGAGGTTATTAGAAACAAATTAGGAGTGGCACCAATAGAGGATAAAATGAGAGAACATCGTTTAAGATGGTTTGAACATATAGAAAGAAGATCAAAAGAAGAACTTGTAAGAAGGTTAGAAAAAGTAAATTTGGAAAGTATTAAAAGAGGTAGAGGATGACCACAAAAGTGTTGGAAAGAAACAATAAAGAATGATCTAGCTTATTGGGAGTTAATTGCTAACATGGCACATGATAGGGATCTGTGGAAACAAAGAATCCATGTAGCCGACCCTGTCTAGTATGGGAAAAGGCTTAGTTGTTGTTGTTGTTGTTGTATATAGACGTATATGCATACATACTACATAGATACATATATCTCGTAGGAGAAATGACTCGTTGAAGATTTGGGATTTCATAAACAAAACAAAGTTGCATATGCAGCAGGTTTGACTGATAAGAGAGAACTAAGAAATCTATCTCACCACTAATTCTAAACTGAATTAGGTAAAAGAACACAAAATTCATAAGGAAATGGATATTGTCTTATTTATTCTATCAGGAGGTCTATTTAATCTTGGACAAGGGCTACAAAGATAAATCAAAACTCAAGTTCTCATGTAACAATAACTAAGGCTGATGGTTCCCAGGGTAGTAAATGCAACATTCGGTTTTCCCAAGCATTGAAAACATAAAACATAAGTTCTCATGCAATAGTTAACATAGAATGCAGGTTCCTAGGATGGTAAATACAATATTATATTTTTCCAAGCATTAAGAACACAAAAACTAGTTTACTAGATAGTATCCATATTTTCCATGGTATTGGATGAATTCTTGCTATAATTACCCTAGAAAACACCATTATGAATTAGTTCTTCAGTTTGACAGTTTTTAGTTTGTGGTTCGTGAAGAGTGAGGATGTTTTTGGGACCATTGGCAGTGGGATTCCAACCACTTCAAATGGAGTTGTTTTCATTAACATATTTTTTAATCAATTAAATGAATTAAGAAATTTGTCTTGTCATGGACTTGGTGTGTGACCGAGTGGGCCTTATTGATGAATTTGGAGTGATGTCCACATGATTCTCGCTGGGTTGGAGAAGGATATTCTGATCTTCAGAATCTGGCACATAAGGGGTTAGGTTTCTGATGTTGAAATTAGGTGACATCCTATAATGCTTAGGGAGGTCAATGGTGTAGGCATTTTCATTGATCTTGACGACAACCTTGAAAGGATCAAAATAGAATGGCTTTATTGTGCTTGTTGATAGCCTCTACATATTCTGTAAAGCTAACTTCTATCTTTTCTTGATATCTTCATGAAATTTTTGAACATTTTTAGAAAGTTGCTTTCCTTTCGAGTCTTCTAGATGGCTTATATTGAGACTGAACAGATCTAAAGGAGTGAGAGGGTTGTACCCATATGCAGCTTCAAAAGGAGTTTGTCCCGTAGTGCAATGGGGAGTTCTATTGTATGCGAATTCTACTAGCACCAGTTGTTCATCCCAACATTTATTTTGCTTGAGCAGAATAATTCATAGCAAGGTCAAGATAGTGCGATTGACAACCTCTATTTGCCCATTTGTTTGATGGTTTGCGAAGATGAGTTTTGTTCCCAATCTATTCCAAAATGTCCTTCAGAAGTGACTTAGAAACTTGGAATCTCGATCAGAGACGATAGAGCATGGGATCCCATGCAGCCTCACAATTCCCTAAATGAATAACTCAGTAATGTGTGAAGCGTCATCTTTTTTATGACAGCAATAAAACGAGTTATGCATGAGAAACATTCGACAATAACAAAAGCATAATCCTTCCCTCGCTTGGTGCATAGTAAACCAAGAACAAAATCCATGCTAAATGCTTCTAAGGATGATTTGGAACTAGTAGGGGTTGATATAACCCTTGGTTGGCGTGTTTGGTACTCTCGACTTTCTTGCCAAGGATGCAACGTTCTAGGAAGTGGTGGACATGATTTCTTATTTTTGGCAAGTAGAAGTATTCTTTGAGGATTTCTAGTATTTTTTACTCTCCAAAGTGGCTAGGAAGTCCTCCATCATGAGCTTCTTTATTTAACAATCCTTGTATGGATCCTTTGGAGATACATAGCCTTTCAAAATGAAAAAGGTATTCATCTAGAAACCTTGTTCGGACTTATGAGGTTGCATTGCAAATTTTGCTAGTTGTGGGTCTTGGATGTACATTTCCTTGATAAACCCAAGGCCCATAAGTTTGGTGCTAGCCAATGAAACGAGAGTATACCTCCTAAAAAGAGCATCAACTACAATGTTGGTGGCACCCTTCTTGTATTTAATAGTATAGTAAAACATTTCTAGGAATTTCACTCATTTTGCATATTTGTGACTCAACTTTCTTTGGGCCTATAAATGTCCAAGAGATGCGTGATTGGTGTGTATTACAAATTCCTTTGGAAGGAGATAGTGTTGCCAATGTTGGAGGGCACAAATCAAGGCATATAACTCCTTGTCATATGTTGAATAGTTCAAAGTAACTCTTTTTAACTTTTTACTAAAAAATGCAATACGTTTCCCCTCTTGAGTTAAAACATCACCTATATCTACATCATATACATGGCACTCAACCTCAAAGGCTTTGTTAAAATCTGGGATAGCTGGAACTGGAGCAAAGCTCAGTTTCCTTTTAATATCTTCGAATCTTTTTTAAGCTAAGGCGTTCAGCAAAAATATTCCGTTTTCATGCAATTCATGATGGATACCATGATAGTGCTAAAATATTTGATAAAACGCTGATAAAATTATGCGAGCCAATGAAAACTTCTAAACTCACTGAACTTTGTAAGAACTGTTCAATCCATAATAACCTTTACCTTCTCTTCATCCACTTTGATGTTATGTTAGGATATTATGTACCCAAGGAAGATGATTTGTTCTTGGAAGGAATGACATTTTTTTTAGGTTACCAAAAAGTTGTTCTTGTAATTTAGAGAAGATTGAACGCTAGTATTGTTCATAGTTTTGTATAGTCCTGCTATAGACTAAAATATCGTCAAAAAAGACAACAACAAATTTCCTAATGTAATCGCACAAAACCTTATTCATAAGTTTCATGAAAGTGCTTGGGGCATTTGTTATCCAAATGACATAACTGGCCATTTATATAGCCTAGTCTTGGTTTTGAAAGTCATCTTTCATTCATCTCCCTCCTTCATCCTTAATTGGTGGTATTCGCTTCTCAAATCAATTTTGGGAGAACCATCGGGCTCCATGTAGCTTATCCAACATATTATTTAATCGAGGTATGGGGTACATGTATTTAATGGCAATTTTGTTAATAGCTCTGTCGTAAATTCACATTTTGAGAGTTCCATCTTTTTTTGGTACCAATAATGCATGGGTCGTGTAGAGATTTAAGGATTTCTTAACGTTACCCTTGTTCATCAATTCGTCAATCTATCTTTGAAACTCTTTAGTTTTGTTTGGATTGCACCTTTAAGTTGGACAGTTGGGAAGTTGTGCTCTAGGCATGAAATTAATTTGATGTTGAATGCGTCGAATGGGTGGTAGACTAGAAGATAGTTCTTGAGGAAAGATATCCTCGAATTCTTGGAGTAGCTTGTGTATGAATTCTGAGAAGTCTTAGAGTGATGGAGTTGGGATTTCTTTTTGGTAGAGAATAAAGAAAGGGTGATGCTTAGTTATAGAGTGCAAGACTGAATGCTTTGAAATCAAGAGGTTTTCTTTTGTGTTTGTGGGTTTAAGAAGGGGGCTTTGGAGAAGTTGTTTTGAGTTGAGTGGCGCAAGGGTGATTTATTTTCATCCTTAGTAAAACTATAGGTGTTTAGTTAGCCATCATGAAGGACTTGTCAATCGAACTGCTATTAAAGTTGGTACATCCTAGTAACAGGTGGTTGGCTTCCATGGGAATGATATCAGAGAGAACAATATCCTAGTAATTTTTTCCTATAGAGAATGGGATTTCTACTTGTTGGGTTACTTAGAGCTCTTCGGTATTGTTCAACCATTGAAGTTGGTACGTCCTAGGATATGCTATAGGGCTGAGTTGTAACTTGTTTACCAACTCTATAAAAGCAGTGTTAGTACAACTTTTACCATCTATAATGAGAGAGAATACCTTTCCTTTGATTGTGCACTGAGTATAAAAGATCACGTCTCTCTGATCAAGCTCTAGAGGTGGTTGACCGCTGAGCATTCTACCGATCACCAATAGTTCTCTTGAATATGCATATTTGGTATAAGATTCTTCTGCTTCTTCTTTCTCAGGTTATGTATTATCTTTACTCTCAATGTTGTGAAATGTATCCTTTAAGATGATGATCTTTTTGTTAGGCCATTCAGAAGCAATATGACCCCTGCCCAAATACTTAATATCTTTGGAGTGAGATGTAGAAGATATGTCAGCAACAAATTTTTCTTTTCATCATATCATGCAATACCTTGTGTGCTATTGCTAGTTTCCTTATTAAATGGACTAGGGCCAAATTTCTTAGACATAGAGTTGTTCTTAGCACTAGGCAATTTTTATTGTCTTTCTACTTTAATTGATAGTTTTATGATATCTTCTAAGAAAACAAATGGTTTAATTCAACAACATTTGCAATAGTCCTGTTAAGTCTTGCAAGAAACGGGCTATAGTTTGTTCTTGTGGCCCCTGCACATTATAACGAATCATTAAAGTCTCAAATTTATTTATATATTCTCCAACATTCATTCTTCCCTGTCACAGACTTTGAAGTTTGAGATATAATTCTTGTTTGTAATATTCTGGCACAAATCATTTTGTCATTAGGTATTTCATCAACCTCGAGCTTCGAATTTCTTTGTCCCCATCCCTCATCTGTTGGTCCTTAAGATTCTCCCACCAAATGTTATAAATTCCAGAAATAGAAGATGACATTTAGTTTGCTTAGTGTAGTTAAAATATTCAAATATTTTATCCACCTGCTAAACCCATTCTAATAATTCTTTTTGGGAGCTCATCCCTTGAAATGGCAGGATTTGAATTTTGAGGTTGTATTCATTTCGATCTCTGCAGTTCATTGCATGGGATCTTGGAGAGGTAGTCTTCTTCCTTGGATTCCTTGTGATTGTAACGTGAATGGGAGCCTCTTGGGTTGGGATGGAATGGAGTAGTTGGCGATTGACTCAATCGTTCTATGGCCCTAACCAGAAATTTGAGTTGTCTCATCATTTCTTCTTGTCTTTTTTCTAATGCTACAATTCTAGCTTGGTGAAAAGACATGCATCTTAGTAAATTGGGAGCCTTTCTCTTTAGAATTTTGGCTAGGGGCATTTTTACAGTTTGTCATGATTTGGGATGATAAAAAAGATAGAAAGGCTTGAGAGAGCTTACACATTTTTGAAGAAGAATGATATGTGGTTTTGGTTGAACCACCTCTTCAGTTAGTAGTAGGCATGATTAATTTGAATGGCTCAAGAGCATCTCAATGAAAGCACCAATGATGCATTTCCGTTCAGCAAATGCTTCTCCCGATTCTAAATGAGCAAAGATACTAGTCACACATAGTTGGTCTACGGGTGATTCTTGTTCACTCGCCATAGGTTTGACTTATAAGAGAACTAAGAAATCTATCTCACGACTAATTCTAAATTGAATTAGATAAGAGAACATAAAATTCGCAAGAAAATGGATATTGCCTTCTTTATTCTACCAAGAGGTCTATTTAATCTTGGACAAGGGCTCCAAATGTAGCCATAGAATAATAAATCAAAACACAAGTTCCCGTGCACTAATTAACTCAGGCTAAAGGTTCCTAGGGTGGTAAATGCAAACTCTATTTTCCGAGGCATGGAGAACAAAAACACAAGATCTCATGCAATAATTAACACATGATTCAGGTTCCTAGAATGGTAAGTGTAGCATTATGTTTTCCCAAGTATTGAGAACACAAAAACTGGCTTACCAAACCATATCCACATTTCCCATAGTATTGATGAATTCTTGTTATAATTATCCTAGAATACACCATCATGAATTAATTCTTAAGTTTGACAGTTTCAGCTTATGGTTCGTAAAGAGTGAGGACGTTTTTTGGATCTTAGGCAGTGACATTTCATTCACTTCTAATGGAGTTGTTTTCATTAACATATTTTTTAACCAATTAGATGAACTGAAAATTTTGCCTTGTCATCGAGGTGGTGTGTGGCTGAGTGAGCCTTGGTGATGAATTTGGATTGATGTCTACGTCGGTAATCGGGCATACTTCACTCAATAGTAATGATTTCATGTTTGTTATAATTGTTTTAACCATGGCTGCAGCATTTTCGCGTCCTGATCATGGCGGTGGAACATTAGCGATCGTTATTTAACATCGCCTTAAAACAGATCATCCACAACTGCTTCACCGATTGCCTTATGTTGTCCCCACCCATCACCTGCTATAAGCTGTATTTCTACTAGTGTCTGCAAGTGCATTGGGCTACTCCCTAATATTAGGTATAGAGTTCAATCACTGAGTGATCGTTTGTTTGTTGCTTGTATCTGGTTACTGGTGTGGGTATGCCTAAAAACCGCAATCAGATAAGAACGAAGAGATCTCAAATTCAAGATTCATCTCTTCCTTCTTTTTGGCCTCGAACATGTAGACATTCGACAATCAGATTAATAGGATCCTTGATTCTAGGCTAGCCCAAATATATAACCAAATTGTATTACAAAATAATTTAAACAAACGAAGAAGCATAACTTTTAAAATTAATGGGTAATTTACTGCTAGTGGACAATCCTGATGCATGTCCAACATAAGTTAACTGAATGAATGACAGTTGCTACAGTCCGCTTCGAAAAATTGATACTAAATCCAGATCTAATGAGCAAGAGAACATCCTTTCCGTGCAGCAACCTGGATTACATATCGGCCGATTAGGTTCCAGGCTTTGAACAGAAATTCAACTCTACATTGGAGTCCAAAAGGGTTTGGAATCCCATTTTCCTTTACTGGGTGTATATTTAGTTGCTAAATTAGGGACTTGGTATCTTTTGTTATCACTAAAACTTGCAGGGGCCTATCCTTGAACTTCTGCGCGTCGAAATACACATTCGGAGCATGAAGAACCACTCAAACTGGCAGTGGGCCTATCTTTAAACATGTCCACGTTGAAATACAGTTTCCGAGCATCAGTGGAATTAATTTGATTTCAAACTGGGAATTTCAATTCCTTGCTGGTTCCAACTGATCGAGTTGCTGTAGGTTTCGTTGTGGTGTTGACGTTTACTTCCTTCTTAAAGATGTGATGCACGTTGACAGAAACATTATGAGCATGATGTTACAGATTTCGCCATCACATGAGACTGCTTTTTGTATATTAATGAGATCGATTATTACCAAATATGTTGATCTATAAAACCAACAAGAATCAGGCAGTGCAAAGGAAAAATAAATTATCTCTGGTTTTTTGTGTCATCGGCTTCACGATTTGAGCTGAGTCCAGTTCATACTCGTATCAACTAAAGTCACTAACCAAACATGAACGACCTCAGCCGAGATAATCTTGGAGCTTCCCGGTATCACTAGGTGGGAATATGGTCAGGCTGTAACTTGCTTCGTCTGGATCCAGAGAAAGTATATGATGACCGACTAGGAAATCTTCTCTTCTATGTGTGTCATAAGTTTTGGTGGGTGTATTTTCAAAATATCAAAATATATATTTGGTGAAGGTTATGCATGCAGTCATGTTGTGATATTAATAGCAACTTACGTAGGTAACAATTGTATTTATTAGTAGCACATGTAGTGACTAAAACTCATTAGTATTTTCAACCATATTTTTCGCATTAATAGCCACTTTCTAAAGTGATAATTGTGCTCATTAGTACATGTAGTGGTTATAACTCTTGTATATTTTTCAGTCATATTATGGTATTAAAAGCCATTTTCTTAAGTGATAATTGTGCTCATTAGTAGCATATATAGTGATTGTAACTCTTGATAATTTTTCAGCCATATTTTGGCATAAAGACTCATTAATTTGAGTAAAAATGTGCTCATTAGTAGTACATAAAATGGATGTAACTATTGAGCATTTAGCATCATGTTATGGCATTAAGAGTTATCTTCTTGAGTGGCAATTATGCTCATTAGTAATATATCATGAGTTACATCTTCACCATCTCTATATATAATGGTATTGTAAACAAGATTCATCCAACTTTTCTTTTATTGTGTGAGTCCTTTCCAACTTAGTTTCCAAGAGAGCTTGCAAGTCCAATTGTATACTAATTGGGTTTGCAATATCATCATCTTTGCATTAATGATTTATTTATGACTCCGTTATGTTTGTGCAAGATGAATCGAGGGCTTTCATTGTATCCTGAAGGTGTTTGTTAGGGTTCATTGCATTCAGTCACCATAATGGCAAATAAACCTAAACATTAGTGTTTATCATGCCTCGAAGAATAGTATTATCCTAACCTTCTTTTTAGGACGTTAAATTTGGTCTCTCGGTTGCCAACTACTTAAGAACAGTGCTACTTATAAGAGCTCGACTCTAACAATCTTTAGGTTTATTTTTGCTAAAATGGCTATTTCTCTTCGAGAGATGACATCCGACTTTATCAAGTTGGATAGATTTTATGGTAATTTCTTACAATGGTGAAGATTCACTTCTTTCTTACAATACTGAAGGTTGTGTATGTTCTCACTGCATCAAGGTTGGAAGAGAAGAATAATGACACCCTTGAAAAAGCCCACAAATGATAAAAGTAGGAAAATGACGATTATATTTGCATGAGATCACATCCTCAACAGTGTGTCTGATGCTTTATTTGACACCTATCAAACATCGGCGTGTGCAAAGGACTTATGGGACAAACTTGAGGCAAGGTACATGATGGAAGATGTTACAAATAAGAAATTTTTTGTTACTCATTTCAATAATTATAAGATGGTAGATGGTAGATCCATCATAGGAAAATTGCTTGAGCTTGAATGGATCTTTAATAATTTAAAACAACATAAGATGAGCATGAACGAAACCATCGTTGTCTCCTCCTTAGAAAGATTTTAAAAGAACTTCGAAATATAAGAAGGAAGACATTTTTTTTGAGCAATTGGCTAATCATCTTAGGCAAGATGATTCTAAAGACCAATCTACTAAAGAAAAAATTCATGTTACGGAGTTACTAAGTCTATACACTCTTCAAAGAAAATAAATTGATAAAAAATTCTCATGGAAACAATGGTGGACACACCAACCCTAAGAAAAAGAAAGGTTAATGCTACCATAGTAAAAAACCTGGTCATTATAAGAGTAAATATCATACTTTAAAAAGTTGAATAAAGACAAGAGTCTTAATTCTTTTAAAGATAATATTGTTACCGTCATTTTAGAAGTAAATATGATAGAAGATATTGGATTTTAGTGGGTAGACTCCGGTGCTACACGACATGTACGCGAAAATCAAATTACTGCGACACTATCAAGTGGTCCACAGTTGGTAATAGACCATATCAGGAGGGTTGATAATAGACTACCGATTGGATATGATAAAATTTGGAAATTTATTAAAAAACCAACTCATATTGGAATTGACCGAGTTTTGATTTGTTGGATAGGCTCTACTTGTCTATTTTTCAATACATCAAGAAACACATCAATCAGACTCTATCGAGGGAGATACAACCAAACTACTGCGACACTATCAAGTGGTCCACAGTCAACATGATTTCCGTCTCAAGGTGATCCAAACTCGAGAGGTTCTTCAGCTTTTGACCAAATTTCTCTATGAAACTTGGTAAGGGCTTCGATTGTGAACAGCCACTTTCACTTTTGTTGTTTATCACAAGTGTCACCTTTCCAATATATGGTTTCCTTCAAGCACTACTTCCCATGGCAAAATTCCATGCAGTCTGCCTTTTAAAACATAGTAAAAAGACTGCCACTAATTCAATTTTGTATTTAATCATCACACCCACATGAATAGTAACAACTTTGCAGTACATCGTAATATGCTTCTCATTGGGCTCTTGGCTATGTGTGGATATAGTAAGTTAAGGTTATCGTTTATGCATCGAAGAAGAAAAAAAAGAAGAAAGAATAAGAGATCAAATTGCTTATTTCCTATATTTGATAGAGCCTTGGATGCAAGTTATAGCAGCTGATTGAGAGTGAGAGCGTCTACGTAGAAGCATGCCTGGGTATGCGATTTATAATGATTGGATTGTTTCTTGAAAAATAAGTATGTGTAATGATGAGTTGCTTCAGCAAGAGGTTCTAGAGGAATCGCATGTTGACACTAGACAACATGTTGCTTGCATGTGCATTGAATTGGACTTAGAATAACAGTTAATTGGACTTAGAATAACAGTTAATAGTCTTACATTTAAATGTAGTAATATGAGATGTTCAGGAAAAGTGCAAAAGTCTTTGCATTGGGATGTACACAAGCAGTAAGATCGAAGGTACTTCGTTAGTTGTATGATCGGATGAACTTGGTTCTCCTATATATTATGGCGGAACAAAATTGTGAGAGCAGGCATGAGATGTTGTGATCGAGAGTTTGAGGTTAGTGACTGTATTTTTTAAAGCGTTCAAACTCGTGGAGGGACGCATTTCAAAGAGAAGGTGAGCTCAAGGTAAATTTCATTCTACAGGATTCTAGTTGGAGGATGAAGGGTATTTTAAGAAAATGAAAAAAATGTATGCTTATTAAAAAGGAGTATATGAATAATAATTATGTATAAGTATTACTAGGAACCAAAATTAGAGTTGGATAATAAAAGAATGAAGATGTGATTCATTAAGTATAACTCTTGTAGAAAGAGAAAAACAGATGATTCTTTTTTCTCTTTTTGAAGTACTCAGCGTACGGTGACGATCTTAGAAGAAGGAGAATTACACTGATTACTTCATATAAACCATAGGAATGGCTTCATATCTCCTCCTTTCATTAGAATTGATGGTATCAACTACCAATAATGGCATTGACTTCCGCAAATAAATAAGATGAAAAGGAAAATCAAGAAAAAGTTTCGATTACTATGTGAGTCTACTCAAAATATATCTGCGATTGTGATTCGTGTAATAACAATAACAACTCATTTGAGATCGTTGTGCTGTGTTCGACCTCGTTTGAAATTGTTTGGATCAAGTTCACCCACGTCATTAAGGTTCACAAGTGTTTAAAGAAATAATTCACCATTTTTTTTTTTTGTTTTTTTTCCTTGTTTAGGAGGTAAGCCGATGTTCAACTTATTAAGGTCAAAAGTGGACATGGTCGGTTTGAAGCCAGCCGGCAGTTCCAACCCAAACCGAACAGGGTTAGAAACCGAAACTATTGAAACCGGTCGGTTTCGGTTCTACCTTCTAAGAAAATTGGAACTGACGGTTTTAAGCCGCTGATTCTTTACATATATTTGTAAATATTTTTCCTAGTTTACAACGGTTAGGGGCCCCAAACCGAAACCGACCCAGTTCCAGTTCCTAATTTTGACTAAACCGAAACCGTCCATATCTAATCAAAACCCAACATGCACAAGCTAAACGACCCAAACCAAGCCGATCTACCAGCAGCTCAACTTCTTGTTTACCATCCCCTCGGCTATAAAATAGAACGCGGGTGAACCGAACCAAGTTCCAACCAAGCAGGTATTTTGTAGGGCATGTGTCTTGTTGCCAATTGGCACTTGGGTTCGTCAGTCACTACTTTTGTCCGTCTTAAGTTCGAGTTTTCAAGAAGAAATGGGCATTCTTCCATGCAGATGTTCCTCCATCTGATTGCCATGCCATTTACCATGCTCGCCTGCCTCACAACTCTTGGTTTCCCGACGAAATGGATTGATGGATCACTTCAAGTACTGGAATTCTTTACATGGCTTCTTCCTTCAATTCCATCATCAGAACCCATGTCAAGAACGCTTGCTTCCTGCAAGCGTTCCATGTGTTCAATCACATGAGGTACGCCAGGCATTCACCAGACAGCTACACCATCCCTCTAATAGCAAAGGCCTACGTTTCCCTTTCGTCCTTGAGGGGAGGGAAGGCATTGCACTCCCTGTCCTTCAAACTTGGTATCAACTCGAACCTCTTCGTCCAGACCTCAATTCTTGATATGTATTGTAAATGTCGGGGTTTTGGTTTTGCACGGGATACTGCCTCCTGGAATGTGTTCTTTACATGCTTGTCAGATAGCCCATATGAAGTTTGCTCGCATCTCAATTTCATGAGACGTTCAGATGTGAAGCTAGACGTGGCTACCATTGTTGCGGTTCTTCCTGCTTTTGCCTCTGCGTATGAGTTGTACCATGGGATGTCTGTTCATTGTTTGGCAATCAAAAGCGGGTTGGTTCTGGGTGTTGTATCGGCAACTTCGTTCACGACTATGTATCGCAAGGGTGGTGATCTCGATTTTGCTTGGGTTTTGTTGGAGGAGATGGAATTCAGAGATTTAATCTCGTGGAATACCATCATTGGTGGGTTCTGCCAACATGGGTATTACAAGGAAGCAGTTGAGCTGTTCTTGCAAATGAATTTAGAGAAAGTAAGCATGGATTCGACATGTCTCTTGACTCTCATTTGTGCTTTGTCGCATTTGCGTAGTTTAAGGCAAGGTCAATCTGTTAATGCTTTTAGTCTCAAACACAGGATGGATCATGATGTTGTACTGTGTAATTCTATAGTAGATATGTACATCAAGTGCTCCGATCCGCGGTCCGCAGAGAACTTCTTTAGGAGTATGCAATTTGTGGATGATACATCATGGAACCCGATCGTTCATGGATGTCTAACCAATGGAAATCATGTGAAGGCAACTGCCTATTCGAGGGAGATGCTGCTTTCAGATGGCAGAGTTGATGACATTACTCTTTCATGTATAGTCTCTGCTGTGCTGACTTGAGAGAAATCAGAGTTGGAAAACCAGTTCATGGTTGGGAAATCAGGAGATCAGGAAATTTGAACGTTTCAGTTGGCAATGCTCTCATAACATTGTACTCAAAATGTGGAGAGATTGATGAAGCGACAAAAATTTTTGAAGGATTACCTTGTAAGGATATCATATCCTGGAAATCAATGATTAATGGACTTGTTGAGAACGCCCAAGCTTCAGAGGCTTTCAATGTTGTGCGTGATATGCATTTGGCTCGTTTTAGACCTGATTCAATCACCATATTAGCTATTCTTCCACTTTGCGCTGCAGTTAGTTTGTTTCTGCAGGGAAGAGCAATTCATGGACTTGTAATGCGCATGAAATTTGATTTGGAGCCTTCTGTAACGAATAGTTTGTTGGACATGTATTTAAAGTGTGAAGATGTAAGATCAGGTGAGTTGCTGTTCGAAATGATGCCTGGAAGAGATTTGGTTTCATGGAATACCATGATTGCTGGGTACTCTCTAAACGGATATGCAAGAGAGGCATGGGCTTTGTTCCGCGAGTTGTTGGGTTCTCAACATACTTGCACACTGACTACCCTCCTAGCTTTGCTTCCTTCTTGTGACAGTGAGGAGGCATTGCAACCTGGATGTCTCATCAAATTTGGATGCTTAAATTGGGATTTTCAGCCTATGTTTCTGCTCTAAATGCCCTATTATTGGTGTACGTCAATTCTGGAAATTTATCCACGGCTCGGTTATTGTTTCAGGATATTCATAATCCAGACCTAGTTTCATGGAACACACTCATTGTGGGGTGCACCCGGTTAGGGTTTTACAGAGATGCTTTGGAAACCTTTGACCAGATGAATTCCTCAGACAGGCGTCCTGACTCGATCACCCTTGTCAGCATGCTATCATTCTGTGGCAATTTGGAACTCCTTGGTCATGGCAGGGCTGGTCATGCCTTTGCAGTTAAAGTGGCTCTCGACTCTGATCTTTGTGTGAGCAACACATTGATTGTAATGTACTGTAAATGCAAGGTTACAGAAGCTGCAGAAGCAATATTTGTTGGAATGTGTTATAGAAACATATGCTCCTGGAATTCAATCATCTCTGGGCTTGTGCATAATGGATTGATGGACAAAGCCATAAAGCTCTTCAATGAAATGGAATATGAACCTAATGAAATCACCCTTGTTAATATGATATCCTCTTGTACACAGCTAGGAGCTTTAGCAGTTGGTTAGAGCATAAATGGCCATGTCTTCCGACTGGAGTTGCTCCAAAATATCTATATAAACGCGTCACTAGTGGACATGTACAGCAAATGTGGCAGACTATATATTGCTGAAAGAACATTTTGTAATTCTCTTGAAAAGTCGGTCGTGTCCTGTAATTCCATGATCGCTGCTTATGGGTTTCATGGCTTTGGCCTTAAAGCTGTCAACTTGTTCTCAGAGATGTGCTTGCTGGGCATCAAACCAACCAAGAGCACCTTCATCAGCCTGCTTTCAGCATGCAGTCATTTGGGGCTGGTGGATGAAGGATTAAGTTATTTTAAAAGAATGTCTGAAGGTTTCAATGTAAGTCCCACCACTGAACATTATGTATGCATGGTGGATCTGTTTGGAAAAGCTGGAGGAATTGGTCAGACATGTGAATTTATTAAAGAAATGAAAATTCAAGCATCCCCCGGCGTTTTGGGTGCACTTTTGAGTGCATGAAAGGATTACAGTAATTTAGAAGTAGGAAATAAGTGGCTGAGTACCTGTTTGACTTGGATCCACCAAATATTGGCTATTATGTGTCTCTTGCTAACATGTATGTAGCTGCTGGAGATTGGTCATCTGCATTGAAGCTCCTTGAAATTATCAAAGATACGGGATTCAAGAAACAAGCAGGATGGAGTTCTAGATGTATGTTCAGGTGAAGAACAAACTCAGACATTCTCACACCAGAATCATGCTATTAGCAGAAGAAAATCTTTAAGAGATTCAGATTTACTTAATAAAGTTTCAATCACTCCTTAGGTTGGTAAGAAGCCAGTCGGGAGTATATGTTCTATTAGTCATTTTTTTCGGAGAATTGTGCGAGTACACTGTCAAAAGCTCCCTTAAAAGATAAGGCCTGAACGAACGGAACAGAACTCGATGAGAATAATTAGATTGCTTCTAATGGATTCATTAGAAAGTTAATGAGTTTCACATGCTTGTTAGGTAATTGTCAACTGATGCGATTTGCTTAACCCAAGCAAAAGCCGTGTGGCTGATCACTTGAACTTTTGGTGATTTTCGAATGGAACTAAGAGTTTGCTGAGCATTTGAGCATCTCATGCTTTACATTGTCATAAATATTTCATTGTATCTCTGACAAACTTCAAACTGTGACGTGATATTCATCATAATTTAAAAACAATTTACATCCAACCTGTTTAGATATTGATATGTCTAAATTGCCCAACCATCAAAAGCACAGGAATTGGACATACACCATGTGATCAGAATGTAGCTGGGTCTGGAATATTCAGGGTCATAATCCATCTGACGGAATATTTCATAAGAGACTAGACTAATCAAATGGCAATAACAATTAATCTTGGTGGATTAGAAACAGACTTGATTTCAAAGGATTCATTGATCAGGAGATCTGCACAAAAGTTTTAAAAATGTTAGACAGCACAGACCATTAGGGAGCCGAATTTGCTGAAGCTTATTTTGATGTTCATAAAGATGACAATGAAGGTGGTTGGGTGAACCAGTTATCCAGTTAAAAGGATTAGTTGGAAACTTCTGTCGTAGACTGATTACAAACTCATCCTGCAATTTCTTTTTCTTCTCACAACTTACCCTGCCTTTTTGTTTAAGTTGGTCCATTCACATGCATGGCAGCACACACGCACATCAGGTAACAGTTGCAAAAATGGATACATGCCTATTGAAACACAAAAAATTGAAATGGATATACAAATTTCATTCAACCAATAGGAGGAAAATAGAAGCCGGAAGACAAAGTATTCAAAATTTTACAGCAAAAAAAAACTCTCTTCTGCCCCCTCCGCACTAAGAAAAATTGCCTAATTTACAGGATCTTGCAGTGGAGTCATATAACAAACAACAGAGAGCTGTTCCTAATGGGGACGGTTACTCCTTTAGTCTAGTAACCTTTTTCCTCGAGTTCACTATCAACTTCGGACTAGTGAACTCAGAGTCAGTACCTAAAGCACTGAAGTCATCAAGCTGATCATTATCCTCTTCAATTTTATTAGGCCTTTCAGGGGATGAACCAAACAATTGAACTGTCAAACTCCCTCCTGTTACAAAGAAAATGGCGAGACAAGATCAATAACAATATCAATGTAATATAGTTGCACGCAAAATTTTAGAACGTTTAGAAATGAACAGAAAAAATGTCATGATAAACATGTGAACACATTGTCGATTCCAATGTTCAAGCATAATGCTTCCATTGTTAAAGGTAGAACCAAGCTCCTTTTGGAGGTACCCTTGAAGAATAATTCCTCAGCGCTTCTGTTAAGCGTTTATAAGTTTCTGAGCGAGGTGATCTCAAATCTAGTTATTCTTATTTCTTACCAGAACTTACTCAATAAGTGCAAGGATCGAGTCTCCTTTACTACAGCCATCAGTGTGGCGGTCATGCCACATGCCTCATTGAAAATGTGGTGCACAAGAATGGGGACGGCTCAGAGATGTTCACATATTGCAAGGTTAAAAGTAATCGCATGTAACATTATGCATGAGAACCGAGATATGCAAAACTATGAACAAACAGTCTCAGCTATTTTATGAACAGCAAGGATAAACTTTACTTTGTAAACCATATATAGAAAATCAAGTGGGTTCTATTTGAATAAAAGGACTCGAAATGTGGAAACCAAGTTTATGGTAATAAAAGATTGGTGGACGCGGTTACAAAATTTTTATCCATAACCCCTTCCCAAACTGAAATCTTTTTGTTCTGGCATTCTGTGAAGTAGATAATACATGACATTAATTTCTTCTTTGTAGTTTTCCAAGAAGAAACAGCTTCCTGGGCAGCAAAGAGAATCTCAGGAATCCACACTTTTTGCAAACACTCCCTAAATGGCTAAAATACACAACCATCTTCTATTAGCTATCATCATCCAGCTACAGCTAGACAGGTTAAACCCTTTGAAGTACGGATGCATATGGTTGCAGTCTATGTGACCATGAGGATATTTCTATCCTTCGTCTCCCTCATGCACTTGTAGGCATATTTATTGGTTTGATCTATCAATCTATACTATTGGGAAATTCACTGCTTTATGTAACATGATTCTTCCACTCGTCTAGACTGAGATGGGCTGATATATGACAAGCATAACTGCATGGACATGTTAACTTTTATATTCACTATTCCTTCGTTACATCCATAAATGCATTTATTCCTACACATGCATTATGGATCCTGATTTGACTTGGGCACTACTTCATTTCAACAAAATAGGATGCACTCAATACCTCACCTTACCCAACTCTCTCCTCCCCCTCATATTAATGGACTCTTTTCTCCAAACCTACATTCCCTTCGATATCTCTAAAGCTCTCTTGATCGCTCTCTTAAACTCCATCTTGATCTCTCTATTGACCTTTCTTTCTTAATCTCTTTCGATCTAAGTCTCAATATCTCATGACCTCTCACTCGACTTTTCAATTCCGCTAAATAATCTTGATCTCCCTCTCTCCTCTGCATGTTGAATGTCTCAGGTGACAAGAGTCAGGCTGTCGGCGAAAGACGCGCCTCAAATACATTACATTCAAAACAAAGATGGCCTCACAACGACCCTCTCTGTTCTGATGGTGTATCATCCAGCCTGTCGTCTTCCTTCGAGGAAGGATGCAGCCAGGCCATTTCAACCCTTAAGGGGAGACGCAACCAAAACTATTATTTGTCTAATGGGTGATACGGCAGAGGCACATCCTACTATATATATTAGGATGGTAATATTGACTCAATCCAATCAGGTTTATGTTTAGGTATAAGGATAAAGTGCTCCACCCATACCCAAACCTCTCTCTTTATACATACAGAGAGAAATTATGCATTAAATGTAAAATAGAAAAATACAAAGAATACTTTTAACTCAAATCTTCTTTGTTGATCTCAAAAATAGAATAATATAAATATTAAATATTTTTATGCACTTAAAGGTAGCTGACCCCGTCTAGTATGGGAAAAGGCTTAGTTGTTGTTGTTGTTTTATGCACTTAAAGATATAGTATCATTTCTCTTTAAGCATGCATATATATATATATATATATATATATATATATATATATATATATATATATATATATATATAAAGAGAGAGAGAGAGAGAGAGAGAGAAAGAAGGGTCAAACTACATAACCCCTCAACTGAGGGATGTAACCCTCAACAGAGGGATGCGAGGTGCAGTGTGGCCCAATCGTGCCCTTTTTTAAGGCACAGTAACCTCCTTGGTTTGTATATCCCAAATCAAAAACACGACCTAGCTGCCTCTCCTGCTTAGCGGGGTAATCACCCGCGGCTATATTTCTTCTCTAACAACTAGTGGCTGATAATAAAAAAAAAAAAGAAGAAGAGAAAGAAAAAATATAAAAGAGGTGGCCAAGATTACCAGGATGTGGGTCGTTCAATCATAGTGATGCTGAAAACCATAAAGAGGATGCTGACTGTCCGATTGCCCTGCCGGTGTCTCAGAAAACAGAGAGGAGAGATCCAGCACTAGGGGAGAAGGGGAGACAACAGATAAGAGAAGGAAAAGAGAGAGACACATGAGAGAGGAAGTGAGTTTCAAAATAGAAGTGTCGGGGTGTATGTTTAATAAAAAGAGGCATATGAATCGTAATCCCATACTTATATGATGTAAACGTTGCATCATATATATGTCATTCACAAATATATGAATATGAGCTGGCTTGTATGGGCACCAAGCCACAGCCGTACATAGAGATGCCAAATTATCGAAATATCTGATATCAGATCTTCAAATCATAGCAGTTGGATTCATTGAACGTGGAAAACCACGTCCAAATACTATTCAGATTTGAATGTATCAAAGAGAAGTCCAAAATCTGAACTATAACTTATTTCCAATATTTGGTCTTTAGTGTTTCGTGTTCTCACTGAATACGACTGAATAGCTGACCGCTATTATACAGCTGGTTGCATTTGGCAAATCCATAATGCAATACAAATAGGATCCCTTTACATCATCTCATTCTGGAGTGCACCAAATCATTCTAAGTTTTTTCCTCTTTTCTTTTGAAGGTTTAGAACATCACAAGTTAAACAAGATGAAGATGGAGAAATGGTCGGGAAACTTCTCGTAGTGACAAGTCCATCTATGCACAAGAAACGAAGGAAAATAGCAAAGCGCGGGTCATATTGGTATCTGCAAAAACTGAAACCTTTTCTTCTGAGTTGAAACTTTAAGAAGCCATTACTCCGGACTTCCTAGCCTGTTAGCTTTCTGCCTTACTTCGGCCCTCCCAAAGATGAATTGACCATGTTCTTATACTAAAACTAGTTGCAGAAGATGAAGCAACCACGTTCATATCCCAAAGAAGTGACCAACCATCTTGATTTCGAGATATACAACACATTAGCTGTTAATAAGATCTACAAACGAATGCCAGTTACAAATATGATTTTTCTAAAAGTGACGTGCATTGTTAAGTAATTACGTTCGAATGTGTCTCATAGATCATAGCAAGTGGACCTCATGGACCTCATGCAAAACTTCCAGTGTCTATTGAAATCAGAATAACTTGTACGCCAATTCCATTTTTGGGGGTAAAATGGGGAGGTTTAAACAGAACCACACCCCCAGGTAGCGAACTCATGACCTTCAACTTGTGAGTTGACTCCCTAACCAGGTGAGCTACTGCTTATTGTGCTAGTGCCCCATCTATGTATGCAAATATTCCAATTCAATGCATTGTCATTCCTAATCAGCCAAAAATATAGTTGCAGCCAACCCCACTTAGCATGCAAGAAATATAAATGTTCAGCAGCCAATTTATAGAAGATAAGTTTATAAACTCTGCAGCATATCCACTGGAATAATAAACATTTACAGGATCCAATAGAACTCCGCCCATGTAAGGGATCACCCTTGTATTGCCAGTCCCAAGCCCGGATAAAGGAAGAGGGTTATGTTAGGCTTTTGACAGTCAGCGTAAAACTTCGTCGGATTTTTATAACATGGATTACAAAAATTATGAGCATTGCTTTGGGGTGTTCCCGCCTAGCAACGCGCTATAGAGCCCGAATGCAGTGATAAGTAAGCAAGAGCCACTATATTTTCGCCCGAATGTAGTGAATCAATTATTGAGAAGGTTCCCACATCATGGACGAGTGTGGGTAAAGAAGTTAGTCCCGCTACATTGCCGCCCGAATGTAGTGAATAATTTTCAGAGAGGGTCTCTGTATTTTGAATATGGACGGATGCGGGGGGGTAAGGAAGCTAGTCCTAGATAGTTCTTAGAATATCGGAACATTATCCGGTAAGCTAATGGAGGTGGTAGATACTATGATTCGAAGAAAGATTCATATTCTATGTTTACAAGAGACAAAATGGGTTGAAGAAAATGCAAAGGAGATAGAGGATACAAGTTTTAAATTATGGTACTCAGGTAAAGAAAAGGCTCGAAACGGATTTGGTATTATCATAAATAAAGATTTAAAGGATAATGAAGTAGACATACAACAATATGGTGACTAAATCATGACATTGAAATTAGTGTTAGGAGCAGAGGTTTTGAATATAGTTTGTGCTTACGCACCCCAAATAGGACTAGAAGATAGTACAAAGACAACTTTTTGGGAAGAGTTAGATAAGGTGATTCAAAAGATTCCACAAAGGGAGATGATTTATTTAGGAGAAGACTTAGATGACCATGTCGGTAAAGAGGCATTAGGATATTGAGGTATTTATGGAAACTTTGGTTTTTGGGATATAAATGAGAAAGGTAGGGAGATTTTAAATTTTGCTATGGCATTTGATCTCTTTATAGTCAATACAATCTTCAAAAAACGAGATGAACATTTAATTACTTATAAGAGTGGCTTATCACAAACACAAATTGATTACTTTATTTGTAGAAAAAAAGATAGAGCGTATCATAAAGATTGCAAAGTAATTCCAGGAAAAATCTTAACCACCCAACATCGACTTTTAGTTATAGATTTATAATTAAAAAATGGACAAAGAAGAAAAGAGTGCATCGAGCTATTTAGACTAAATGGTAGAACCTCAAAAGCGAGAAAGAAGATATATTTAAACAGAAAGTCCTTCAAGGAGATGTTTGGAATTATGTTGGTACACCCTGTGATATGTGGAACAATATGGCTATACATATTAGGAAAGTGGAGAAAGATGTGTTAATTGTATCTAAGGAAGGTATACCGGCACAAAAAGAAGCTTGGTACTGGAGTGAAGTAGTGCAAAATAAAATCAAGGCAAAGAAGGCATGTTATAAATTACATTATGCTAAGAAAACTAGTGAAACTTTAGAGGCTTATAAGAAAGCAAAGAAGGAAGCAAAAAAGGTTATGAGTGAAGCAAAAGCTAAAATTTGAGAGGATTTATATAAAAAACTCAACTCAAAAGAGGGTGAAAGAGATACTTTTAGGACAACTAGACTAGAGATAAGAAAACTCAACTTTGAGTGTTGGGCAGTTAATCATCAATTTGTACAAAAGATGTCCGTGATAGAAATGAAGATGTTGAGATGGATGAGTGGTCATACAAGAAAAGACCGTATACATAATGAGGTTATTAGAAACAAATTAGGAGTGGCACCAATAGATGATAAAATGAGCAATGTTGCACAGGTACGTCATTTTTGGCGACGTACCCATATTTGGTATAAGTACGTACCCATACCATGAATGGTGTACCGGCATGTATGTATGTATACCGATACGCGTACCCAAATTTGGATACGTCACATACCAATACCGGGTACAACATGGATCGGGTTGACCCCAACCCAATTCAAAACTAAAAATATAAAAAGCTCCAAGCCCTAATCCTCAATCCTCCATGTGTTTCGTGAATATCTCTCTCCAGTCTCCTGCATCACTTTCATCCTCCGTCTTAGCTCATCGTCGGGACTGCAACCGACGAACGACGGCTAGCCTACTAGATTTCCGACCATCTGCATCACTCCAAGCGTAAGTGGCAAAACCTTTATTTTGATAACTTGTGTTGATTAATGGACACCCTTCATCAACAAAACAAGATGTTGGCAGTAGATAAACGAAGACGGTGTGTGTATGCTAGCTGTGAGAGAGAGTATGTGTTGATAACTCGTCTTAATCAATTCAATCACCACCTTTTCATGCGTTAATGTACTGAAACACTCCTTTTCTTGTTGCTCCTTCCACTCAATCAAGACCACAGCTTCTAAATGCTTAAGATATCCTTTTACGAAAAACATCCCATTGGAGATGAATTGTTTAATATTCAGAAAATCTTTTCCTCTTCCTGCATTCCTACACTTTGTCTTAAGTTGTTGATGCTTTTGAGTTTAGGCAGTTTAGAGAAGAGTTTCTGCTCATCCCCTTTCTTGTCCCATCCAAATTTGTATTATGGTACGACCATAGCTCATCAATCGATATTTACCTATATTAGACTTCTAATATGATACTTCATCTTTTCTCCGATGGCACAACTTGTATTGTATATATGAGGTATACTTATCATGATATACACAAAAAAATGTATCATACATGTATCTTAGCATCTTAAAATTTTCTTTTCAAGTTACCTTACCTACGCATTTAGTTGGCCAGCCTCATTTATAACAGATCATGCAATAAGGAAGAGGGTTTTTTTCCATATTATATGAAATCACAAAATGAATGACACTATTGAGATGAAAGAATTCTTTGGGGAGTCTCCTCTTTTACTCGTTTTACATGTCTTTTCTTAGTTTTGGATCAGATTTACTGGAACATATATGTAGATTATGAGATTTAGATTTATATATCAACAGAGAAGCTCATGTCATTTAGATCGCCATTGTGCTTTATCTTGTGTCAAGTCAACCAAATATGCTCTTTTGTCTTATGATTAAGAGGAATAAAATTACACGAGCATCGTGATTATGCTTCTTAAACAGGGTTGTCCAATCCTCTCATTTCTTTTTTTTGAAAAGGTTTATAAGAATCTATTTAGTTAGGAATAATGCAATATTTTTTTGTTTATTTAGTTAGGAATAATGCAATATTTAGTTAGGAATAATGCAATATTTAGTTAGGAATAATGCAATCTTTTTTTTTAATCCACCTAGTTAGGAATCATGCAATATTTTTTTGCTTAATACTTGTGAATCTATTTTTGTTTATTGATAGTTAAATATTGTTTATTTTCAGATGTCTAATATGTCTGCTACTAGTAGTACTTCGTCTGCTACTATCACAAGTAAATTTGCATTTGGAAGACCCGAAAAAGGTTGCCCACTTTGGGCATACGTATCCTTGTTATAAGATAAAAAGGCAGGAGGTGAAAATGCAAGTTGGCGGTGTAACTACTGTGGTTTAACTTACTAAGGCAGGAGGTAGAAATGCAAGTTGCTTCTATCAAACGATTCAAATGTAAGTGGATTCAAACTTATAGTTTTAGTAGGGAATCATAAAATTGTCTAACTTTTTCATGTGCTTCTCTCTCAATTTGTCTCATCTACGAAAGATATTGATTAGTAACACCAAAGCAAACAACTAGGTCATTTCCTTTTTCCTTTAATAAGTGACACTTCACTCTAAAATAAGAACCTTTGTAAGTTAAACCACAATAGTTATCAACGCGTACTCTCTCTCACAGCTAGCATACACACATTGTCTACGTTTATCTGCTGCCAACATCTTGTTTTGTTGATGAAGGGTGGCCATTAATCAACACGAGTTATCAGAATAAAGGTTTTGCCACTTACGCTTGGAGTGATGCACGAGATGGCTGGAAATCCAGTAGGCCAGTCGCCCATCGCCGGTCGCAATCCTGACGATGAGCAGAGACATAGGATGAAACTGATGCACGAGATGTAGGAGAGTGGAGAGAGAGATTCACGAGACACACGCAGGATTGTGGATTAGGGCTTGGAGCTTTTTATATTTTTAGTTTTGAATCGGGTTGACCCATATCTAAATGGGTCAACCATGTAGTACCCGGTACCGGTACGTGACGTATCCAAATTTGGGTACGCATACCGATATACATACATACGTACCAATATGCAAGACGTACCCATACGCATACCCGTACTTGGTACGTATCGGATACGGGTACGCCGCCCAAAATGGCATACCCGTGCAACGTTGCTGATAACGTTGGAGTAAATTCTCAACACGAAGGTAAGAGACCTTATAGTATATGTAACTAAAACCTCATTTTATGAAAAAGCTAGCTTAATAAATGGAACAGTGATAACATATGGAGTTCGAGAGTCAATGAGGTAAGAAAATATTTAGGTTATCTGGAAACAATATTTTAACATGTAGCCAACACAACAATGTGGCCTGCAGGGCATAAATCCCTTATTGAATATGATTTTAAGTTATCTAACTACTCAATAAAAGGTTACATACGCATGTGCACACTTATCCACAGTCACACGCACACAATACAAGGTAAGAGAAGAACCTGATAATATCTAATCCAAAGTTTGAAAGAAACGTCTTAAGAAAAACCAGCTTAAAAATAAATGGAACAACAATAACATACACACATACATACACACACACACACGCATACACAAGTTAAGAGAAAAACCTTATAGTATATAATCCAAAGTTTGAAAGAATCATCTTAAGAAAAATCAGCTTAAAAATAAATGGAACAACAGACTTGATTATGCATCAAGATGGCAGGCTTGACAAAAACAGCCATATTATAATTTCTGATAGCAATGATCAAGTAAATAGAGCCCAACATATCACTTTCTTTCTGTGAAGGACATTTTCCATAACTGAAGGCAAAGCTTTATCAGACTGTGCCAACAACATATTGTGCTACATCCTAAAGTATCAAGTGAAGAGGCAAAAGAAAAGGGATATGGTCCTAAAACTGCAAACTTGGCCTGTAAGGACACTTCTTACTATGCAACTGGTAGAGGTCCTTTTTTTATATTTCCCATATAGTTGTTACAATACTTATTTCATACAAATATGCATATATATATTATGAGTCATATAAATAAATATGCATATATATAGTTTATTTGTATATAAACCACCAACTCCGCACATGTAAGCGATCACCCTTGCAAGGCCGGTCCCAAGCCTTATACCCGTGTTATCTGTGTCCCACCGTATCTATATCATAGTGTATCGTATTAGATAACTTATCATTCTCACGATACAAGACGTATCACTCATATCATATTTAAGTCTTTATAAAAGGCTTCCTTGTCGAACATAACCCTGCATTTATATTGAGTTTATGGCTTTCATATGCATCTTCTAGATGCTCTAAAGCGACTTCAAGCTTCACGGTCTCCAACACCAACATCACTCTTGCATTGACAACACCGACAATCCAATAATTATAGTATAGCTTTTTTCGCTTTTTCTCTAGGTATTTAGAATTTTATCGTGTTATTTACTCAACTTATGAATTGTTTAGAATTATCATGGTTTTTCTTGACTTTTATGATTTTTTTATTTTCTTAATTTTTAGTGTTAAAAACTATACTCTGCGTTATGTTCAGATGGTATCGTGGACCGAAACTATACACGATGCGATACCGGTGAACCAAAACGATACATGATAGAATAATCGTCGGTGAACCAAAACGATACATGATAGAATAATCGTAATCGTGGACCAAAACCATACACCATACCATACGAACGACACTCACATAATAGCATGGTAATCATAATTGCTTATTCCCAATTAGTTGCATATGACTAGAAGGAAAAGCACCAAAGTAACCCATTCTCAACCGAAGAAACACCAAAGGGATACAATCACCTTGTGATTAAGAAAGAAGATAACACGGAATCTGAGAGAGTAAAAAAGTCCATCTACATCGTACCGTACCGTACCACAGAAACAAAACCATCTTCTAGTTCCTGGATTTCTTGTATCGAGCTACTTCTTCGTCATTGGGGAAGAAACCCGTCAGTCGTCCAGCAGAGTTCTGATAGGCGTACATAAACCCACCCATCAGCCCGATTAAGCCTCCAGTGACTATCGACGGGCCCCTGATATGGGGCTTGATCCCTAAAATCACCGGAATCCCAAGAAAGAGTACGTAATCAAAACCGATCGAACAATCGTAACATAAAAAAAAGAACAGCAAACATAATCTGAGGGAGGGGTTGGGAAATCACCGGAGAGGTAATCGACGGTGACAGAGACTCCAGTAATGGAAATAAGGCGTCAATAGTCGAGGAAGTTGAAGTTGGCGACGGTCTTAGTGAAGGGAGGATTCCGATCTAATACCGGGTACTCTGGTTTAGCTAACGCGGTGATGTCTGTGTTCATTTTGCTTCAATTCGAGTTCTCTCTTCGTCAGCTCTCTTTCGTCAGCTCTCTTTCGTCCTCTCTCTGCCGTCGGCGGCATCGGCTTTTCTCTTACCTACCCTTCTTCTGGGACCGGGTATTCTTTGGGTATCTGATGATATCCCATTTACTCGGAACTCGGAAGAGCGGGATAAGTCGAGTCGGGTCGGAGTATTTACTTGTGCTACGTCCGAAAACCAATTTTCCGGTCCGGACGGCTAGTAGGACCATTGACAGTCGCATGGCTGGTTCTTGTTTCTTGTTTGAAACAAGAAACCGAAATCGAATTGGATCGAGTCGGTTTCAGATTCAGTTTTGATTAAGGCTTAAACCATTCTAAAAAATATTAAAATGTTTTTTAAAATAAAAAATCCGACTAAACGTAACCTACCAAGAATCTTCATCGTTCATCTACTTAATTAGCTAGTCTTCCTTATCTCACTATAGTTTGTGTTCTTAGAATCTTCAACCTTATACTGGTGGCCATCTCGAGCCTCTGTTTCCTGCTTCCCTTCAAAACCGAAATCCTAATGCAGTGAGTCTCTCTCTCTCTCTCTCTCTCTCTCTCTCTCTCTCTCTCTCTCTCTCTCTCTCTCTCTCTGTTAAAACAAGGACTACGATTTCAGGGTTGGTTAGTACGCTCTGTAGTAGATCATCGGTGGAGCAAAGGGACGGGCGTTTTTATTCCTCGATTGTCCGGGTCAAGAAGTGATCCTAGAAATGGTTTGTTTACTGTCAGATTTTCTGCTTCTCTCTGAACTTTTAGACAATATTATATCTAGTCCTTCACCTTGATCTCTTTTAGCATATATTCAGTAATTTCTTTGTGATTTTGGTTTGGACAGTGCAGGCATATTCGGTTGTGCAGGAAGGAAGAAATCTGTAGACGGACGGACGGCATTGAAAAGAAAAGAAATGAGAAATAACATTACCAAGCATTGAAAAGTTGAAGACCATCGGCACAATATCAATAAAACAAGAGAGCTCTTGATAACAAGAACATGGATTAGAACTCAACTAGCATATGCAGGGTGGCTCGTTGGCAAGGCCACTAAGTCGACCGTCTTAGGCCCCTAAATTTTAAGTTTGTTATAATATCAACCCCATTTTTTCGCTAAGCTCTTCTTTTTCAAGCTCCAATTTTGGAGCTATACTTGTAATACTCAATCTTACAGGCCCCAACATTTTAGACTCTTATTGTTCTAGCCCCTAAGTTTTAAATTTGGCTTTTGGCATTGTATTCAGCTACCCTTGCCCTACCATACATAATATTTAATTTTTTGGTTTAGTCGAAGAGATCGCTTTTTGTTATAAACATGATGCCAAGATAGAAAAAAGACCACGCCTGTCTAACCGACTCCAATCACCTTTGTCATTCGTTATTTAATTTTTTGATTTGAACCTGTTGAACTGAAACGGGAAAAAATGAATTCATTTTCTGAAAAATGAGAGAATTGAATTTGACCAGGTCATTTCCATGATTGTAGATGGAATCGCAGTGGAGACACCCCTTAATCTCATAGCTAGGCTACAACTATTCTCAATAATTGAAGAAAAATGAGGGAGTGGGTATCACCTTCTAATTTGACAATAACGTATAAGGAAAAGAGTTCTAGTCTTTGAGAATTGAATTCTACGATCAAACACATTCAACAATAACCTAATTATTGTAGTAATTCTCAAGAACATGACGAATATGTCACATTGATGCACTACAACCAAATCAAATGACTGATTTTGTCACTCATAAAAAGAATTACAAACAATGCTTTTATACTAGCATTATTAACTGGTAAAATTAACCGTAGACATACATGCATAATAAAATAATATGCAACAAATATAAACAATAGCCGTAGATCCAAAATAAGCCATAATCCAGCTGTACGGAAAACAAAAACAGAAGCAAAATCAAAAACTTATCTATGTGAGTCGCTCTTGTGAATTTACCTTAGAGAAATCAACGCCTCGCTATGAGTGCGTACGGGTATCTCTGCCTTCCTCCTAAGATAAAATGTACAAACAACTCAAAGAGCATGTACCTGGCATTGAGTCGACTTCGAATACGCCTGAATCGCCTATGGTTGGGGCAGAGAGACTAACCACGGGCACAAGAACTAGAGTAGCACCATGAGTAGAGAGACAAAACCAGGAGACGGTTGGAAGAGAGAGAGAGAGAGAGAGAGAAAGTTGTGTGATTAGGGAGGACCCCTAATCACCTATTTATAGGGTGTACAACACAAATACAACCGAGTCGTAAACAAATCAGTAAAGCAAAGATGATGATGTTGCAAACCCAATTAGTCTACAATTGGACTTGTAAGTTCTCTTGAAAACTAAGTTGAAAAGGACTCACACAATGAGAGAAAAGTTGGATGAATCTTGTTTACAATACCACTATATATAGACATGGTAAAGATGTAATTCATGATATATTACTAATGAGCATAATTATCACTCAAGAAGATAACTCTTAACGTCATAATATGGATGCTAAATGCTTAATAGTTACATCCATTTTATGTACTACTAATGAGCACATTGTCACTCAAGTTAATGGGTCTTTATACCAAAATATGGCTGAAAAATTATCACGAGTTACAACCACTACATATACTACTAATGAGCACAATTATCACTTAGAAAGTGGCTTTTAATACCATAACATGGCTGAAAAATACACAAGAGTTACAACCACTACATGTGCAACTAATAAGCACAATTATCACTTCAGAAAGTGACTTAATGCCAAAATAATGGTTAAAAATGCTAATAAGTTTTAGTCACTACATGTGCTACTAACAAGTACAATTGTCACCTAAGTAAGTGGCTATTATTGCCATAATATGACTGCACCCATAACCTTCACCAAATATATATTTTGTTATTTTGAAAATACACCTACCGAAACTTATGTTAGAAAACAAGGACATTGTCTTGGCATTTTTCTTTACAAATATCACTACCGAAGTTGCTCGAAGAAAATGAAGGAGCGCACAAGAGAACATTTATCCTTTTCCAAGCTCGATACCCTTCCTCATGGTCTTTAAACACTGATATGCAATAATTAAAAACTTAACATTCACAACATTTCTGGTGAGAGAAAAGAGCAATCAGCAGAAGGTGCAACCTCCTGGTCTTGCTGTGCCCGTCTTTGTAACCCTTTGCGCGCCATGTTTATTTAGTGTGAAAAGTAAGGTTAATAAAGTTAGGTGGAAAGTTCGTACTGGTATTGAAGTCCTTGTAGCATTCAAAGATGCCGGTCGACCATGCATTAACACCAGGATCAAAACATGGAACCCTTCGGAGGCGCATTGCTGATGAAGGTCTACCGGGTCTCGGTGACAAAGTTCCATATTGTTGATGGCCGTTCTCTTCTGGCTCCATTGTTTGCACTGTTAATTAATGGCCGTTCTGCTCACTTAGTTTGAAATGAAACACCGAGTCATGTAGCGTAGCATACCTTCTTAGGCTTCACAACGTTCAGTTGGCAGTGGTGACAACAGAGCTTTGCATCAAAACAAAATAATCGTTTCATTAACTAACAAGGTCTTGCATCCAACTAAGCAAAGAAAATAGAATGGCTTGTAAAATATCAAGTCATTTTAGACAAATGTGTGCTTAGTGGAAGTTTATATCTTGTTTAAGTTACGGTCCAACTTTCACGACGTCAAGAAACACAACGTGGTTTCACTAATAACTTGCTAAACATTTCGCCAACTTCAAACCTACCTTGAATCCACACATAAGAGAAGATTTCCTAGTCGGTCATCATATACTTTCTCTGGATCCAGACGAAGCAAGTTACAGCCTGACCATATTCCCACCTAGTGATACCGGGCTGCTCCAAGATTATCTCGGCTGAGATCGTTCATGTTTGGTTAGTGACTTTAGTTGATATGAGTATGAACTGGACTCAGCTCAAATCGTGAAGCCGATGACACAAAAAACTAGGGAGTTTATTTTTCCTTTGCACTGCTTGATTCTTGTTGGTTTTATAGATCAACATATTTGGTAATAATCGATCTCACTAATATACAAAAAGCAGTCTCATGCTCATAATGTTTCTGTCAAGGTGCATCACATCTGTAAGAAGGAAGTAAACGTCAACACCACGACGAAACCTACAGCAACTCGATCAGTTGGAGCCAGCAAAGAATTGAAATTCCCAGTTTGAAATCTAATTAATTCCATTGATGCTCGGAAACTGTATTTCAACGTGGACATGTTTAAAGATAGGCCCACTGCCAGTTTGAGTGGTTCGTCATGCTCCGAATGCTTATTTCGACGCGGAGAAGTTCAAGGATAGGCCCCTGCAAGTTTTAGTGATAACAAAAGATACCGAGTCCCTAATTTAGCAACTAAATATACACCCAGTAAAGGAAAATGGGATTCCAAACCCTTTTGGACTCCAATGTAGAGTTGAATTTCTGTTCAAAGCCTGGAATCTAATCGGCCGATATGTAATCCAGGTTGCTGCACGGAAAGGATGTTCTCTTGCCCATTGGATCTGGATTTAGTATCAATTTTTTGAAGCGGACTGTAGCAACTGTCATTCATTCAGTAGGTTAAATTATGTTGGACATGCATCAGGATTATGTCCACTAGCAGTAAATTACCCATTAATTTGAAAAGTTATGCTTCTTCGCTTGTTTAAATTATTTTGTAATACAATTTGGTGATATATTTGGGCTAGCCTAGAATCAAGGATCCTATCAATATGATTGTCGAATGTCTACATGTTCGAGGCCAAAAAGAAGGAAGAGATGATTCTTGAATTTGAGATCTCTTCGTTCTTATCTGATTGAGGTTTTTGGGCATACCCACACCAGTAACCAGATACAAGCAACAAACAAACGATCACTCAGTGATTGAACTCTATACCTAATATTAGGGAGTAGCCCAATGCACTTGCGGACAATAGTAGAAATACAACTTATAGCAGGTGATGGTTGGGGACAACATAAGGCAATCGGTGAAGTAGTTGTCGATGATATGTTTTAAGGCGATGTTAAATAACGGTCGCTAATGTTCCACCGCCATGACCAGGACGCGAAAATGCTGCGGCCATGGTTAAAACAATTATAACATACATAAAATCATTACTATTGAGTGAAGTATGCTCGATTACTGACGTAGACATCAATCCAAATTCATCAACAAGCTCGCTCAACCACTCACCATGTCCAGGCAAATTTCTCAGTTCATCCAATTGGTTAAAAAATATGTTAATGAAAACAACTCCATTAGAAGTGGTTGGAATCCCACGGTCGAAGGTCCCAAAAACATCCTCACTCTTCACAAACCCAAGCTGAAACTATCAATCTAAAGAATTAATTCATGATGGTATTTTCTAGGATAATTATAACAAAAATTCATCCAATACCACGAGAAATGTTGACATAATTTAGTAAGTCAGTTTTTGTGTTCTCAATGCTTGTGAAAACATAACGCTACATTTACCATCCTACGAACCTACATTATATGTTAATTGTTGCATGAAAACTTATGTTTTGTGTTCTCAATGCCTCGAAAAATAAAATATTACATTTACCACCCTAGGAACCTATAGCCTGAGTTAATTATTGCATGAGAACTTGTGTTTTAATTTTTTTTTGTATGGCCAGCTTTGGGGGCCTTGTCCAAGATTAAATAGACCTCTTGATAGAATAAAGAAGGCAATATCTATTTTCTTGAGAATTTTGTGTTCTCTTATCTAATTCATTTTAGAATTAGTCAAGACATAGATTTCTTAGTTCTCTCTTATAAGTTAAACCTATGGCGAGTGAACAAGAATCACTCGTAGACCAACTATGTGTGACTAGTATCTTTGCTCATTTAGAATCGGGAGAAGCGTTTGCTGAACGGAAATGCATCATTGGTGCTTTCATTGAGATGCTCTTCAGCCATTTGAATTAATCATGCCTGCTACTAGCTGAAGAGGTGGTTTAGCCAAAACCACACATCATTTTGCTTCAAAAATGTGTAAGCTCTCTCAAGCCTTTCTAACTCTTTTTATCATCCCAAATCATGACAAACCACAAAAATGACCCTAGCCAAAATTCCAATGAAGAAGCTCCCAATTTACTGAGAGGCACGTCTTTTTACCAAGCTAGAATTGTAGCATTGGAAAGACGACAAGAAGAAATGACGAGACAACTTGAATTTCTGGTTAGGGCCATGGAACGATTGAGTCAATCTCCAACTACTTCACTCTGTCTCAACCCAAGAGGCTCCCATTCACATTACGATCACCAGGAACTCTAGGAAGAAGACTACCTCCCCAAGATCCCACACAATGAACTGCATGGATCAAAAAGAATACGACCCCAAAATTCAAATCCCACCAAAACTAAATATAATCTTGTAGCCCTAGAATTTATAGATTATGCTAACATTTGGTGGGAGAATCTTAAGGACCAATGGATGAGGGATGGGGATGAAGAAATTCGAAGCTCGAGGTTGATGAAACACTTAATGGTAAAATAGTTTATGCCAGAATATTACAAACAAGAATTATATCTCAAAATTCAAAGTCTGTGGCAAGGAGGAATGAATGTTGAAAACTATATAAATAAATTTGAGACTTTAATGATTCATTGTAATGTGCAGGAGCCATAAGAACAAACTATAACCTGTTTTCTTGCAGGACTTAGTAGGACTATTACAAATGTTGTTGAATTATAACCATTTGTTTTCTTAAAAGATGCAATAAACTATCAATTAAAGTAGAAAGACAACAAAAATCATCTAGAGCCAAGAACAACTCTATGTCTAAGAAATTTGGCCCTAGTCCATTCAGTAAGAAAACCAACAATAGCACACAAGGTGTTGCACGATATGATAAAAAGGAAAATCTGTTGCTGATAGATCTTCTACAGCTTGCTCCAGAGATATTACGTGCTTTAAGTGTTTGAGTCGGGGCCATATTGCCTCTAAATTCCCTAACAAAAAGATCATCATCTTAAAGGGTACATTTGACAATATTGAGAGTGAAGATGAGACATAACCTGAAGCAAAAGAATCTTATACCGAATATGCATATTCAAGAGAACTATTGGTGATCGGTAGAATGCTCAGCGCTCAACCACCTCTAGAGCTTGATCAGAGGGACATGGTCTTCCATACTTAGTGCACAATCAAAAGAAAGGCATGCTCTCTTATTATAGATTGTAGAAGTTTTCTTAACATTACTTTTACAAAGTTGGTAAACAAGTTGTAACTGAGCCCTATAACACATCCCAAGGCATACCAACTTCAATGATTAAACAACACCGAAGATCTCCAAGTAACCCAACAAGTAAAAATCCCATTCTCTATAGAGAAAATTTATTAGAATATTGTTCTCTGTGATATCATTCCTATAGAAGCCAACCATCTATTACTAGGATGTCCCTGGTAGTTCGATAGATGAATCCTTCATGTTGGCTACCTGAACACCTATAGTTTCACTACTGATAAAAAGAAAATCACCCTTGCACCACTCAACCAAAAACAACTTCTTGAAATCCCCCTTCTTAAACTCACAAACAGAAAAGAAAACCTCTAGATTTTAAAGCATTCAATCTTGCATTCCATAACTAAGCATCACCCTTTCTTTGTTCTCTACGTAAAAAAAATCCCAACTCTATCACTCTGAGACTTCTCAGAATTCATACACAAGCTACTCCAAAAATTCAAGGATATCTTTCCTGAAGAACTACCTTCTGGTCTACCACTCATTCGAGGCATTGAATATCAAATTGATTTCATGCCCAAAGCACCACTTCCCAATTGGCTAGCTTACAGGTATAATCTAGAGAAAACTAAAGAGTTTCAAAGACCGATTAATGAATTGATGAACAAGGGTTATATCAGAAAATTCTTAAGTCCCTACATGCTCCCTTTATTGTTGGTATCAAAAAAAGATGGAACTCTCATAATGTATATTGACAATAGTCCAAAATTGATTTGAAAAGTGGGTACCATCAAATTAGGATAAGGGAAGGGGATGAATGGAAAAGCTTGCCTTTAAAACTAAATATGGATTGTATGAATGGTTGGTAATGCCTTTTGGTTTAACAAATGCACCTAGCACTTTCATGAGACTTATGAACCATGTCTTAAGGGATTTTCTAGGCAGTTTGTTGTTGTGTATTTTGATGATATCTTAATATATAGCAAAAGCCTAGATGAACATCATGAACACTTAAGGGCTGTTTTGCATGTGTTAAGAAAAGAAAAGTTGTATGCTAATTTGGAAAAATGTACTTTTTGTACGGATCATGTGATCTTCCTTGGTTTTGTTGTAAATTCAAAAGGGGTTCATGTTGACAAAGAGAAAATTAAGGCCATTCAAGAGTGGCCAACCCCAAAATGTGAGTGAAGTGAGGAGCTTTCATGGCTTGGCTAGTTTCTATAGGAGGTTTGTTAAAGACTTTAGTACATTGGCTGCACCTCTTAATGAAATTGTCAAGAAAAATATTGTGTTTAGATGGGGGAGAAACAAGAGCATGCATTTAATGAGCTTAAGGAAAGACTTACTCATGCACCAATACTTGCTTTGCCTAATTTTGCTAAATCTTTTGAAATTGAATGTGATGCTTCTAATGTTGGTGTTGGAGCTGTTTTAATGCAAGAAGGGCATCCAATTGCTTATTTTAGTGAGAAATTAAGTGGTGCTGTCCTTAATTATCCCACCTATGATAAGGAATTGTATGCCTTGGTGAGGGCTTTGCAAACATGGCAACATTATCTTTTGCCCAAAGAGTTTGTTATCCATAGTGATCATGAGTCCTTAAAGTACTTGAAAGGACAAGGAAAGTTGAATAAGAGGCATGCCAAGTGGGTTGAGTTTCTTGAACAATTCCCTATGTGATCAAGCATAAGAAAGGTAAGGCCAACATAGTGGCGGATGCACTTTCAAGAAGGTATACCTTACTCTCTACCCTTGAAACAAAATTGTTTGGGCTTGAATGCATCAAAGAATTGTATGAGCATGATAAAGATTTTTCCCATATCTATATGCTAATTGTTTGCATTGGGCTCAAAATGGATATTTTAGGCACCAAGGGTTTTTGTTTAAAGAAAAGAGATTATGTGTGCCCAAAAGTTCTATAAGAGAGTTGCTTGTGAGGGAAGCGCATGAAGGGGGACTAATGGGGCATTTTGGGGTTCAAAAGACTTTAGACATGTTGCACGAACATTTTCATTGGCCACACATGAAACATGATGTGCAAAAGTTTTGTGAAAAATGCATTGTTTGTAAAAAGTCTAAATCTAAAGTGATGCCTCATGGACTTTATACTCCTTTGCCTATTCTTGATTTTCCTTGGATAGATTTGTCAATGGATTTTGTTGTAGGACTACCTAGGACAAAGAATGGTAAGGATTCAATTTTTGTGGTGGTGGATAGGTTTTCTAAAATGGCACATTTTATACCATGTAAAAAAGTTGATGATGCTTGTCATGTTGCTGAATTGTTCTTCAAAGAAGTGGTAAGGCTTCATGGCCTTCCAAGAAGTATTGTTTCAGATCGTGACACAAAGTTCTTAAGTCACTTTTGGAGGAAAAGTTCTCGTCAAGATCAATGAAAATGCCTACATCATTGACCTCCCTAAGCATTATAGCGTGTCACCTAATTTCAACATCAGAGACTTGACTCCTTATGTGCCAGATTCTAAAGATCATAATACCCTTCTCCAACCCGATGAGAATGATGTGAACATCAATCCAAATTCATCAATAGGGCCCACTCGGCCATAAACAAGTCCATGACAAGACAAATTTCTCAATTCATCCAATTGGTTAAAAAATATATGAAAACAACTCCATTAGAAGTGGTTGGAATCCCACTGCCGAAGGTCCCAAAAACATCCTCACTCATTACGAACCACAAACTAAAAACTATCAAACTTAAGAATTAATTCATAATGGTGTTTTCTAGGGTAATTATAGTAATAATTTATCCAATACCATGAGAAATGTGGACATAGTCTAGTAAATTAGTTTTTGTGTTCTCAATGCTTGGGAAACAAAATGTTGCATTTACCATCCTAGGAACATGCATCCTGTGTTAATTATTGCACGAGAACTTATGTTTTGTGTTTTCAATGCCATGAAAAATAGAATGTTGTATTTACTACCGTGTGAACCATCAATCTCAATTAATTATTGCATGAGAACTTGTGTTTTGATTTATTTTTGTATGGCTACCTTTGGGACCCTTGTGCAAGATTAAATAAACCTCTTGGTAGAATAAATAAGTCAATATCCATTTCCTTGCGAATTGTGTTCTTTTATCTAATTCAGTTTAGAATTAGTGGTGAGATAGATTTCTTAGTTCTCTCTTATCAATCAAACCTGTGGCGAGTGAACAAGAATCACACATATACCAATTGTGTATGAATAGTGTCTCAGCTCATTCAAAATCGGTGGAAGCATTTGCTGAACCGAAATACATTAATTACCATTCATATAGTGAACTTCCCAGGATCTTCAACTCTAAGCGTGACTTACAATACATATTATGCGAATGGCTTTGTGGATAGTTGTGGGAAGATTCCTGCTACATATGCAACTTTCTTTTGTTTATGAAATCCCAAATCTTCAGCCAGACATTTCTCCTATGGGATGTATGTATCTATGTAGTATGTATGCATATACGTCTATATGTATATATGTATTTATGTACGTAGACTACTACCATATTCCGATGTCATTTCCACCTTTTCCTTTTACTGGCGTTAGTACTTGATCAAAATTCTCCCAACATTACTCATGAAAATGAAAGAGTTTTGGCAAGGTCTTAAGAACACCCGACTTAGACCTCGACAAGTCATGCCAAAATACAAAGATAGATAAAATGTGGCGGTTGACAATGTACCGACCAATTACAAATACCATAGTTCAGTTGAATCCGTCTGCTTCCTAAACCGAGACATCCATCATACAACAACAGCGAACAAATTAGTCACACAACACCAACCACAATAACAACTAAGCCTTTTTTAGTAGACGGGGTCGGCTACATGGATTCTTTGTTTCCACATAGCCCTATCATGTGCCATGTTAGCAGTTAACTCACAATAAGCTATATCATTGAACAAATTAGTCACAACAATGGCAAAATTATTACATTATAAAGAGTTGGATAGAATAACATGATTTAAATTAATTAGATAAAAGATTACAACAGGAACGATATTAAAATCCAAGGCAATTTGCTAACCCAACATAGACCACCACCACACAATCACAAGAAGTACAAAGGCAAAGTACAACACCAATGTCGCGGATTGGACTTCAGAGGATGGATTATATTTTGAGAGAAGCCACTTTCACATCATTGCTTCCGGCCGTGGAGGTACAAGCTTTACCTGTTCCTTCCGAAGTGCATGCCCAGCAGCTCCTGAATTTGAGAAGCAATCATATATATGCTTGTCACTATTTTATGTTAATGTGTGTGTGTGTGAGAGAGAGAGAGAGACCAATTGAGGGGTCAATGCCTCGGATCTTGAGCTCCCTGTATTCTTGGCACAGAGCACATTGCTCACAGCACAAATGAGTCAGACAATCATGTGCTGGGTCCTGAGCTAGATCAAACCTCATCCTCAACTTTGTTCTGTAGGAGTAGGACACTATCCAGGGCATGTTTGTGAGGTTAGCCACGACTGTGTAGATCAATCCGGCCATCTCACACGCTGTATACAGAATTTTACAATTTTAGATGACAGGCGAGGAAAACACTGATGCACCAAAGAAGTTCCCCGAATACAGATATCTACATGCACTTTCTAGTATCTAAGTCTTCCCAATCACAAAGTCTTTGCTTGTTTTAAGGAAGTATTTTCGTATGACTTCGTCGAAGAAGCAGCAATTTCTTTCATTTATACAATAAATTCTCTTGTTTACCGATGATCTATTTGCCTAACCAGTGAACAACCAAGAAATATATGTACTTAACACACACATAAAATATAAATAGATAGACATATATATATATATATAGAGAGAGAGAGAGCTGCAAGAAATTGTTGCAAACAAAATAGGCAAACTGACATTATTTTAATAACTATTTCCTAGTATTATTAGTATCCTATCACTACGCTCACGTGTTTACAAAGGAAAAAATTGTTGCAAACTTCAAACGGTTCCTTACACTGAGTTCCTTCGTCAAGTACATTCGCAATATGCCCAAACGTAACACACGGGAACAACCATGTCAAGAGACCTGCAAGAACACAATTTTCTTTAGTACTATCAGATCGTCCGTCATGAACTTAGACATTCAAAATGAATGGTTACACCTATTGTCGCTACAACAAAACCCATAGTCGGTGACACCACCACAGAAGGTGAGGGAGGGAAGTTGAGGTTCGTCGGTGCAAGCCTCGTCAGTGAAAGCTGCGCCAGGTTTACCTCCACTTCCTTGCTCTAATCACGTATCTCATCCGTTCTCTTTCGTCTCACCTAAGGGTCATACCACCACCAAAATATTTTCCACAGGGCGTCATAGATTTTAGGTTTTGTTGTAGTGGGTGCAGAGAAACCTACAGAGAGAAGTTGAAGAATGAGGCGTTGATCATACAAATGTTGAAATCCTTGTAGAATTCAAAGATTCCAGTCGACCACGCATTGACTCCGGGATGATAACCAGACGGGGCGTGTGGCGTTACTGACCGAGGCGTATGCGGATACTGAGGAGCCATTACTACAGGGACATTTCCATGTTGGTGACCTCTAAAGAGACTATCCTCTTCTTCCATGGCTTCCAGTATTCACCAGGGTTACTACAGGGCAGCCCTTGTGCCCAACTAGAGAGTTATAGTGGAGAATTTGTATTTGCCATTCTTGAGCATATCAAATGGCGCATTTACTATTTTTATTATTTTATTGACAGTTTTAAATTTTTTATGTTGTTTCAAAGTTTTTATGATTTGGTGCTCGAACTAAAACGGAACCGTCCTGGTCTGAACTTTGGGATGTCCACTCCGTATTATCTGTTGGATTTTGATTCCGATTGATTTCTGGAGAAAAAACCAACCACCAAACCCAAATGTTCTAACCCTATTTTGGTTATCGGATCCAACTATTCGAATTGGTTTTGACACTGAATTTTGCACGTCTTCTTCGACGTGCAAAACATGTATAAGAATGGAGGCAAGAGAGAGAGACTCGATCACATGATTTATTCAAGTACTCCCCCCCACATGTTCTAACCCTATTTCTGAATTTTGCACGTCTTCTTCGACGTGCAAAACATGTATAAGAATCGGATCCACCTAGTTGATGCCAACGAATTGCCAGCCTCTCTGTGTGTGTTTTGGAAGAAATGCTCCTGCACTACTCACGTAGCGCACGCTCAATTAATTAAGGCTCCATAGCTGATCGTGGCAAGCTAATTCTGATTTCCTTTCTTTTTCAATTTTTGTTTTCGACGATATTTTTATTTACCAGCTATTTTGTGTCATCGTGCACACCCGTATATGTTACTACATGTTAAATGAATTATGTTACAGTCCCTATTCTTGGTTTGGATGTGGAGATTCATTGATTTATCCTGCTTGACCATTTCATCAAGCTGGGTTCTGAATTTTGAGTGTTGACATTATTTTTCAGTTTTTGAAGAACGTGCCAGATACGCTGCTTTGGTCATGGCTGCTCCCTTCTTGTATCATCTTTATTGAACTAGTTGAAATTTGGTACGACCTCTCCTCGAACCATGTAAATCTTATCTTCTGCTCGTGATTGATAAATGCTTTCTCTAATAGATCTTCGATTCTATCATAGTGTCTGTGACCATGACTTAGATAGGTTAATTACTTTTCAAGCTTATACACACTCAAAGAAATTACAACATAGCTTTTTTTTCTTCAAGCATAAAAATTCATGTCAAGCAAAAGATCGAGTACATCACACACATCCACAAGCCTCCTATAATGTTTGTATGCATGTTTTTATTCAAAACAAATGAACATATTGTCATACATATTGCAACACCGAGGTTGGATCATGCACATCGATTCTGACGGGGACCTGGGGACCCACATGGGACTCCTCTGTTTCTCCCAACTCACAACCATGAAGTCATAGTCGTGGTTGTCCGTGATACTATAAGAAAACCTAGAATGCATGACACCACCACCGACAACCTCACAATTTCTCGATTTTGTTCTAGTGTGAGAAACTGCAGGATGTAGTGGCAACTGAAGGAAAGGGAGAGAATATGGGAGAACACGAGGTAGTCTTGAGAGAGAATAGGGAATGAGAGATGGGAAGGCAATGTAGGGAGAGAGAGGCAGAGAACGAGAGAGGGGAAGAGGAAAGAGAGAACGAGTTGCGATACAAGAGGTTAGAAAATGGGGGATTCATCAATTTTTTCTCTAGGTAAGTTTCTCTCCAAATTTTTTCCGTTTACGGTGGTGGTTGAAGAGGAGAACTGTCCGCCTAGTAGCGGAAAGGCAAAGTGGTAGTGGTGGCCAACTTGTAGACCACCAGAAAAAGCCGATTTCCAAATGTAAACTGGCAGCTGACACATGTCAGACCCTGTCATGTCGTATTAATTGGTGGTGACATGAGCTGGATGCAAAACTAGTGTCCTTGAGAAGATATGGATCATCAGGTCTAGACCGAGTTTGCAGATTCTGAATAGGACTCCATTCAAATAAATGTTATAGAACAAGAATTTTTAATGGATCTGAACAAAACCAAAAATGAATTCAAATTGGGTGTTTGGGCTTTTTAATAATCATTTAGAGAATATAGAATATTAATATCATATTTTTACCATAATTTATGGAGTAAAGTTGGGTGATTTGGAGAAGATAGGCATCATATAAATTGGATCTAACTAGAAGATTCTCGTAGGTGGTGTGTTTCCTCTTTGGATGCATGCTAGAGATAGTTTTAGTTGTTTTTACTAATGCATGAGATTATGAATTGCTTGTGAAAACTTTTATTTGATATATTTATATTGTCTTACTAGGTGTATGTAAAATGTGCTATTACTTATATTGATACATTGCATGAGTGCTAATGAAACATAATATAGTATAGATCCATCCATTGCATGGTGGTATGGGATATTTGTCGGATGATTGATGGATATATCAAATACTGTTAACTCGTATGTGTATATAGGGTAAAATATTAGTATACATGGAGTTGTGATCCATGTCTCAACTGTATAGACAAGTAGTATCATCGGGGATACAAACATGGATGAGTGTATCCCATAATGTGACTGCTTCTCTTAGTCATGCTAGCCACTTGTAGTTGCATTTAGCATCTCATGTTGTATCATACTATATACGTGGGGAGGGACATGTGAGATGTCATGCTAAAGCAATGAGTGTTTTAAATTTGGTATTTGATTTGACTATAGGTGATAAATGTAGTTGGATTCGTGATCTGTAAATAAATAAATTTTGAAGTTGAATTTCTTGTTGGTTTCCTTCCATACCACCATGACTAGTGAGTGGTTCATAGGATTGTGCCATGTGGCATGGATGAGACCCATGTCCACATTGAACGGGTTTTGTAGAGTGTGACAAACAAAATTCCTGAATTAGTAGTCCCTCATACGATTTGTCTTCTAATGTTTGATTTATACATGTGATTTTTAATATAGAATCACATTCTAGTATTATGTTATCGTGACCTCTTTGCCATGTGAAAGGATACTTCTTTTACAGCAACAAGTTCACCTCTCAAAGGATGCACCACATCCTGAATTTGTGAAGTTTTCCTATTACAAACCATCAAGTATAGTCCACAAATAGCATTCCAATGCATGTTCCATTATTCTCTCTCGATATAACACGGTCTATGTTTACTTTCAAGAACCCCATACTTGGTTTCTGCCATCAATTGTATGTTCTATTTGAGAATAGTTCAGCTGCTTCTTTGGGCCATAAATTCTTAAATTCTTTTAATTGATAAAGTGCACCTTAGAGTGTCTTGCTGGCTTCCTACAACTTTCTCCCTATCGGACTTGGTTTCATTGATACCAAATATTATACCAGACAATGCCAAGGAATTATACTAGATATTAAATGAGGCATTGGTTCTGGAAACTCTTGATATGAGGATTAGAACTATTTGAGCATGCTTCTAGCTGCGAGAATACAATTTTCTCATTGTGTCTTTTGACAACTTCTATCACATGAATTGGGGTTGTAGCTCATTTGAAGGATCTACCAACAATAGTTTCTTTATTTTGTTATTCACTTAAGTTGTATCTAATTTGTTTGTAAATAAGCTTGGCAAACTTAGGATTTATTGCTAATGCAACCTTGGACACATAGAAAAACGACCAAGAAAGCTACGGTAAGAAGGTATAATAAACTAGATTATGAAAATATTAAAAGAGAAAGTGGAAGACTATAAAATTTTTGGTAGGAAACAATAAATAATGCTCTAGCCTATGTTGAGTTAATTGTTAGCATGATATATGATCGAGCTCTATGGAATCGAAGAATCCATGCAGTTGACGCCATCTATTATAAGATAAGGCTTAGTGGTTGTGGTTGTGTTGTTCCTTTGTAATATCTCATATGAGCTTGAGGACAATCTCAATTTGGAAGCATGGTGGATTGTTTTAACCTGCTGATAGCTTGATTTGGACATGATTTCAACCAAGACCTTCACACAAGGATGGGGGATTTCTCAATGTGCACCATGAAGGATTAAAAGGAATTATTAGCGTTTCATAAAAGAAAAGACATTATTAGTGTAATACTTGGGTTTGGGTTAGCTCCAAACCCGCATTCAAACCAAACCAAATGTGAGAAAAAGAAAAGAAAACTATGTTTCTATCTTTTGGGATAAGAAAATTCTACGAGGCTTATTACTTCATGAATTTGGAAGCCACAAGTCTCAATTTAAGGGCCAAACAAGAAGGCTTTCATCCTTCATTGATCCTAGTGCCTAGAGGAGTTCATAAGCATCTGCGATTGGTGGTAGATCAATATTATCATCAGGTTTCTTGTAAGTTATACACCATTAAGTTTTAATAATTTTATGAGCAATCAGGTGATTATGTGGTGACGATGAGGGCATCATCTATAAGCCTTGAAGATAACAATCCATAAACTACCTATTTGAGCCATGTTGTGGGTGAGATTGGTCAAATTTTTTATGAGAAGCCTATTTTTGTTGTACCATTTTTTGTTTCTATTGCTTTTTCAACCTCTGAATAACAGGTGGCTCCAAATACTAGTAGCAAAGAATAAAGCTCCATGAGGGATTTCAATGGAGTGTAGTTATTCCCCTTGATTTGGCAAAGATCAGCTGCATTTTACCCCAAAATTCACCCTTCACTTGTGTATCAACCTAGATCAGATGGGATTGAATATGTTTGGGACCAATATAGAATGATTTTATAATTTTCATAATTCATGAGTGATCTGAGTGCAATTTGAATTATTGGACTCATGGATATGTAAGCTATAATTCTACGATAGTTTTATGCTCTGTTAGTAGTTAAATTAATTTATATTTAGTGAAAAAGATTTGGCGTAGGGGCTTTTAGTCGGTTACAATTTAGTAAGGATTTCAGAGCCATTCAAACTTTGATTAGTGCATGGATTAGGTTATGTGTCTCATTAGGCTATGCACAAATATTGATTTTATACTTAATTGGAGACTAAATGAGATGTTTTGAGATATTATTTGTAGGAGATAAACTTTCAAAGGATTGTTTTATGTTGAACATGTTATTGTGGGGTGAGCGAGTCTACACGTTAGAATAGCTACAATAATAAAAATATTACTTTGAATATATAGAAATAGTTAGAGATTGATGATTATGTTTATGCTGATTGCTATGAGTCCAGAATCTAGAATAATGTATTTCTATGTTGTACACTAGATTTTAATTGAAATAAAAGATGCATTCACATGAAGAAAATGGGGGATTAACTTGATTCAACTGCTCAGTTCTCTCATGTGTGATCAATGTTCCAAAAAAATTGTAATGTGAGCCAACTACTTTGCTTTCTATAGCCATTTAAGTTGTGAGCAAATTTAGAAGCTACCTACTATTATTGAGAGCCTAGCAATTTGTTTAGCTTCCAGTCAAGACCTGAAATGCATGTTAGCTTGAAGTTTTGCTCATTAAGTGGGGAATCTGTTTGACTTATTGCATTTAATGTTGTTTTGTATTTATTGGTAGGATAAGCTTCTTGGTTGTCACAATTTTGGAGATTTACTCTAGAATATGTGATTTAAAGTTTTTGATGACTTGGATACAACTTTTGTAGTTTGTATTTTTGGTATTTACTAATAGTTTACTATGAATGGTTTGATTAATGAGCTTGACAAATGTTTGTAAAGATATTTGAACAACCGTAAAATTTCTTGAGAGTTTGATAAATGTTTGTGAATATATGTGATGTCACACCTGCATGAGTCACGGCTACGACCCAGTCCGAGTTGATGCCACATAGATGCTCCTCACACATGTGCAAACATAAATGACAATCAAAGCTAAAGATAGCCAACCCAACCCAACACAAAATCAAATATCAAATTCAAATGTCAACAAATCTAAACAATTTTTTCTAAATGGTGTGGGGCTCACTAACATAATCCCACAAAGAAATCTATCAACATCGAAACTAATCTCGAAATGTAACTCCAACAAATCTGCTACTTGGCACCATGCACCCTAGAAGTGATAGCTTCCTGGATAAGCTGTAAAATAATAGGACAAGTCTCAACACATAGCTCAATAGGAAAGTTATAGACCCCTTAATAGAATTCATAACAAAAGCACACATATTTCACAAATATTTCATAGAAAATAGACCTTCAAATTTAAACTCATGCTTTTAAATCAACTCACGTGCACACACACATAAATTTAGTTCCCATATTTACAACCCATACTTTGTCTAAACCAAATCATAGGAGTCATCCAGCACTCCCTCGCATAATCTTTGTTACCCCATTCATGAGGGTCAAACCTTGTTGACTCCCATGGTAGAGTGCCTAAAAATACACTCCATATTCCGCTCCAAGAGAAAATACCCAAGGAGCTAAAAAGTCTCTAGAGACCTCACACATGATCACAAAAGTATGACTCATGTGTTACACATTATATTCTAGATATCTAATTTATATTATCCAATCCATATCCACATAAGATAAAATATCAATTCACAATTTTATAGCAAATGAATAACAGATCATAGTCATTATAAACAAAGTCATAGCAAGATCATTTCAAAAGCATATCAAATAATCGATAATTTCAAATATTGTTCAAGAGACATTAATAAAACATTTAACAATCAAGCATATTTAAATCATTCAAATTAAGAAAAATTTACTCTAGCGTGATTCAACAAAGAAATGCATTACTCCTACCTGAGAGAGTGCTAATACATAATCTGCAAATTGTTGGAATACCTTACCACATAAAAATTCTCAAGTTCTAATCTCTAACAACTCAAACTTAATAATAATATCAAAACTTATTTAAGTACGAGTCTAATGCAACAAATCATATGCCAATCGAACACTAAACGATCCAAAACAATTCAAAAAACTAACATATATCCAAATAGGTTATCCTAGATCCAAACTAATATATGGATTCATTTCTTACCCAAACTCAATAATGCAATAGGTATTTTGTATCCTTAGGTCAACACAGAATCTGACCTAAACTTGAATATCCCTAAACAGGTTTTGTGTTTAGTTCTATCCCTCACCGAGAACCTATTTTTGAACCCAACTTGAACCTAACTTGTTTCCTACACAAAACAAAACCCAAAATAGAAAATGGTTCCTACCACACACGAGTTCTAAGGAACGAAATTATGCTGATATGACATGGTACTATTTTTATTGATTCAACCATGACACCTAATGTCGGACAAGACACAACACGACATGCAATAGAACCCACACAATCGATGTTTTCAAATGGTAATTTCACTATTTTTTGGTCAACCAGGGCTAGTGGTGGTCCCCCACCATATAAGATGTTTAGGCTCGCGACGGGAAACCACCTCATGGGCGAGTCTGTCACAGAATTTTTCTTTGGATACAAAGATCTTACCCTGTGATAGCAAAGGAGCAACTCTTGTTCCTTTCAGTTGACTTCTATGCGCAAAACTGCACCTGTTCGTGCGGTTGTCCACCGAGCAGCTGCTGTTCTTCACTCTACCGTGCGTAAGTTCTTTACTCTTCACGACATTCTACCTCACTCGAGAGACGGAACGACTCTGGAAGCTCACGTTCAGTGTGAAGACAGGATCTTCTTACTCCATTCGTATTATTCAAAACACTTTATTTCCAATTGCTGTAAACAGATTACAAAGACACAGACGCAACTGACTTTCTGCTGACAAAGGAGGTTAACGACTCGGTTAAGGAACTGGTTCAGCCTTGGTTCACCCTGAACCAAGCTGATGAGATCTCTCTCCTCTCAAGAGACTCTCACTCACTCGGGTAAGCCCCTGCTCACTCAAGTCACTCACCACTTCCTAGCACTAGAACCCGTTTCACTCACAACCTCACTTCATGCCTCATCACAGCCCACCCGAGATCTATTTATAGACTCGGCTCGCTGGACTAACCCATATGTAGCCAAGGGATATTCCAAGGAATATTCCCCCTTGGTTACTACCTTAGGTTAAGCACTAACCCCACTTAGTTAGGCTAACCCGTCTCTAGTCTTGTGACCCGACTCACCTAGACCCACTAGACATTACATGACCCGATTACTACTAACATCATGCTCAACTATGTACAGGACACGCCATACAACTCATGACTCACGCACCCATACATGATGCCAACCGAACCAAGGAGCAAAGGAGGTTTATGGTGCGCGTGCCTCTGCACGAACGTCGCCCGGTGTGCGTGCTCTCTCAAGCCGCTCGATGAAGGTTGTGGAAGGATGCGCGCGAGTGCTAGCGCCGCAGAATTGTTGCCTGTCACAGAGTCATTGTTCACATATTTTGGGAGGATGCCGATCCTGGGTACCTGTTAGAAAATGCAGTAAAGCCCAATAAATTGGTTTATTGAAGGTCGGTAAGTTACTCTTTAATTTAGCAGTACCTTCTTGGGGTCGTAGCCAATGATCGCCCCCTTCCCAAAGAGCATCTCCCTTGGTTTGAGTGACAACTGCATATCACTGAAGATAACATAATTGTTGGTGATGGCAAAGTCATGAGAGAAAGCGAGCCAATCAAAGGAGGAGATGGTAGCCTCGCCATTGTTTCTACCCTCGGAGCCAATTCGAAAGTACTTGAATGGAGGTAGTGACAAGTACTGGAATGCGAACATGTCGCCCGTCTCCGAGTCGATCTTCGGGTGCGCAGTCATTCCATGCATTACTGACTCCGCTTGAAAATCCAACCTCCCAATTGTCCTGATATCTCCTTGGTTTGTTAGATGAAAAACATAAGGGAGATCATACTCACGCAGTGCCATGAATCTCTTGTTGAACATATTTGCTGTTCCACAGCCTCTTGACAAGTCAAGCAACCCAGTTAAATGCCTCAATATGAGGAGTACACCTCTAACAACGCCTGTAACGCTGCAAAAGTCGGAGATGAACCCGGGGGCGTAGGCTTTTACCAGCCTTGGCTTCCACGATGAGCTTATGGGTCCGAATATATCGGCTGCAAAAGACCGCTTTGCTGTCAGCGGTGATCAAGAGCGAATGGAGCATACCGTCACCTTCGAAAGCATGGTAGCCACCTTTCTTGTGCAGGAATTGCGGATGTATGCACCACCTATCATGCAACTAGGGAATTGGCCGTCTGTGACTTCACATTCAGTGGGTGGCAGCTCAGCCACCGGTGCCGTGTTCCCCGTGAGTACGAGTGCCGGATCGTGAGAGGGACGAAGAATAGGCTGTTTGGTGATGAAGTGATCTTCCAAATAGTATTTGTTATCGCGTAGTCTAGTGAATAACGTTTGCAGGAATATCTTTGACTCGTCTTCTAGAACTCTCAATCGGCTTCTTGGACCAAGTGACCCTATTCTGCACGCTGAAACCTCACTAGGGACGTTGTATGGTTTGAGAGTAAGCCTAGATCTCTCACTTGTGGCGCTGTGGAGCAAATATGAGTTGTGGGGAAGTAATACGAAATGAGCTTTCATGCTGGCTAACAATGGAGGATCTTGCTTGTCACCTGAAACTGTTTCTAAGGCTCCTACTATTGCTATTAACAGATTAACAAGGCGTAGAGTTCATGTGTTTGCTTACTTGGTCAGGAGGATCGTTAAGCGTCGATGTGAAAGGGTTGGCAACTGAAAATTACACATATTGAGAGTGAAAACGCCAACCAATGAAAACATCGAATACAGACGAAGGACATTTTCCGAAATTGGTCCCTCAGGAATTCGGTTCCAATAATATATATAATATAATATATCAATGGTGATCAGATTTTCTTATCTATCATGCTCAACCTTTATACTTTTAGGGTAACCAAAGTCTAATCAATCCACACACATGTTACCTTCTCTACAGCCATATTTGGCCGAAAGCTTGGCCTTTCTTCTAAAGTCAAACAAGAAAGAAAACATCACTCACACTACTACGTAGTTTCTTCGTTGTATTAAGATAAACATGTTGCAGTATTTCATTCCAAAAGAAATACAAGCTTCGCTCTACCTTACCAATCATGCATAGTTTAAACTTGTATCTTTTCACGGATCTCTGCAAACGTCCAAAACAACTTAAGCGTCACTAGTTCGTTCTTTCATTTGTGGTGTAGAAAATTTATTTTAATAGAGAAAGAAAAGATACAAGAATTGAAATTCTCTATATGAAAAAGAGGTAAAGGAAGATTAAGAAAATTGCTAATGTTTTCATCTTTTGACTTTTTTGTGCATTGAATGAATTTGATTTTTAATGTCTAACGATAAGATAGTGATGGCTTCGATGAGCTGTGGAGCTAAATCCAACTCTATCCTGATCCAGTATTTGAAATCATATCCAATCACTAACAATTAGGTTTCGTTTCAGATTCCAGTCCTCTGGGCACGCGATACCATCCAGCACCTGGATTCGATTATGTGTGAATTTGCATATTCACTTTTATCGTTTCAAACCCAAATTAAAATATGTTTCCAAATCCAAAAACCTTAGTCCCATTAATCAGATTACACCATATTCAGTTTTATCGTTTCAGGTTAGCCCTTCATATTCAAATTTAAATCGGTATTAGAAATCCTGCTTAGCGTTTGACATACAGTGTTCCCTACTATGCCAATCACGTAGAACTGACTTGGCTTTCCCAATTCAAACTGAAAAGAAAATTAATTCGTAGGTACAATATCTCCACATTAATAAATGATTGGAAACATGTGAATTCGATCTTAATGTAACAAAACTCCTATTTGCGAGAGCCACTAATCCATGAAATTGGGCTTGCTATCTACATGCCCTTTTTACATCCGCATACTTCCTTTTCTACTAAATATCAAAACTATCTTTCATATAAATACTCTTTTCTCTCACATTCCATCCCAACATTTCTCTCTCCTCTCTCACCCATTCTCTCCTCTTCTACCCAATTCATGCAACTCTTCTCTCTCACCCAATCTCTCATCTTCCATCAAATTTCAATAAAAATATATTTAGTCAGATCTTTTTGCTTTGTCGATAGAGGTTTCACCTAACATTATTGTCTTCTTTACAACTCAATGCATATTCTTATGAATTTTATTGAAAAAAATAAAAGACAAAGAAAAAATTACAAAAAATGAAACTAAAATCGAAATCAATAAGAAGAACAAACGTAACTCAATAATATGAAAACAACAACTATAAGAATCAAGAACAAAAGAAGAAAAAGAGAATTAAAAAACATACTAACAAATTTTGAAACGGCAAAGGATAGCCCGACACTATAAGAAATATATGAAACCTCGCCACTTTGAAGTAGGAGATCTCGTTTTGAAAATCATCCACTATCGTGGCCCACATCAACTTGGAAAATGGCGGCCCAAGTGGGATGGCCCTTATGTTGTACGTGGAACCACCACAAACAACTCTTATTGGTTGATCGATGTAGAAGGTAGGAATTTAGCAGATCCTATCAATATTCAATACTTGAAGAAGTATCATGTGTAGGGTCTAGGTTAAATTCTCATTTTCAAAAATGTTTTAGGGAGATTTACTTTGAAACTTCAAAAGAAAGGATTAAAGGCGAATTGTGTGACCCTGAGTGAGAGAATATCTTATTTTGTGATAGTTAGAATGCTATGTCTTGGGAAGAATTGTACTTTTCATGATAGGCCTAACCAAATTGACATGAGATATCCTTAGATATAGGATATCTTAGATTCAAAGCTATTAGAACTTGAGAAGATTCACACAAATGACAATGGTGCAAACATGTTGACAAAGACTCTACCATGAGAAAAGTTTGAAGCTTGTCGCTTGGTTGCTGGTTTAGCAAGAATTTCACTTAAGTCAGAGGGAGAGTTTATTGGGTTTTTTCTCACATTGAGGAGGGAGATCTGCCTCATTAATGAGGCAAGAGGGAGAGAGAAAAAGGTTGAGAGAGTTGTGTGGATGGCTTTATGTGGTGGCATATCATGTAATTTCATCAATTTTCATGATTACTGCTATTGGTTTTAGGCGATGGTAGCTTGTAATTTGGCCGATATGGGTGCTTTCTTTCTCTTGGACTGAATAGAGTTTATTCTATTCATATTTTTTTGTTTGAGATGCTATGCAATGTATTGGGAGATTCTTTCTCTTCTCTTTTTCTTGGAGCAACCAAAATCAAACCAATTTCTTTTGGTTTTTTAATTGTATGATGTTTTTCAGAAAAAAGGCAACCATATTTGCAACATCATTAAGGGATATTTGAGATTTATTTGAGACTCTTTTTGAGTTCTTTATTATCGCTTTTACCAATTTATTCGGTTGTTAGATTGTATATTGATTGTTTCTTACTTCTTGATATTTTTTCACTTTTTATGGATGTTACCTCTTACATTGAAAGGGTTTTGTGAAACAAATTTCATAGACAAAACAAGTTTAAAGATCCATAAATTATTTTTTAGCTCTTTTTCCATAAATTTATATGAAAGTATTATTTACTTATTCGGGGTGTATTTTATTGATTATAATGTGATCACTGGTATAACGAGATGATAAGCTTGAATGGTGTAAATTTTCACAAGTAGTGAGGAAAGATGAAAGATTCACTTTTTGGAAAGAAATTGTGTTTACTAGTCTTTTCTACTTTATAACTAGAAATAAAACAAATGAAGAATGGGCTTTTGAAGATGATATGGTATGCAGTTTTATTTAACAATATGTAGATAGCAATATCCTTAATCACATTGCTAATTATTCTAATGCCAAAACATTATGAGAAATGTTGGAGATCATATATAACACAAAATCTGGGAATACTAAATTGTTTTAACTTAAGCAAGCTTTGAATTTGAGGTATAAATAAGGTACTTTTATTTCTAATAATTTAAATGAATTTTGGGGCTGTTTTGACCAGTTGTCTCACATAATTGTTAAATTTGAGGGTAAAATTTTAATGCTTTGGTTACTTAATATCTTACCTAACTTTTGATTAAAACTTCCTATGGCTTTTACTAGTTCTGCTTCTAGTGGTGTTATATTCATGAATTTTGTACATCGAGTTATTCTTAATGGCAAAGTTAGACAATGAACTTAGTTACAGAAAGAAGAGAAAATGTGAGAGAGGCAAAAGTAACTTAAAATTTGGTATAAGAACCTTAGTGCTTGTATTGTGGTAAGAATGGGCATGAAGTGCAAAAAGTCAATTCTAAGTTAAAAATAAAAACAATAATAAGGAGAAAAAAGAGAGCAACAATAATGATTGGGATGCTACCGCTATTACAGAAGTCCTCGTGATGATAACCAATCAATGTTGCTTCAAATGATGTTAGATATGGTGGAATATCTTGGGTCTAATGCAAGGATTATTGCACCCATGTTTGAGGATAGTCCTCAAGAAGTGAAAGATGTGGCGTCTCAAGTGGTTGAGGGCAACTTGGATATGACATGAATAGTTCAATAGCCTTTGTCACTCCCTCTACAAGAGGGATGGAGATGGTGATCCCCATTCCAAAATATAAACAATCATGTTTGTGCAATCCTCATCTCCAAATCCATGCCTAACATATAAATACTGAAATTCTCGCTCTTTGTTCCTATATATAATATTCCAGCTACATGGTTCCTCATAAGCAATATGAACAAAAATCAAGAAAAGAAAAAGGTATGATTACATGAGAAATGAAAACTCTAAACAAACATATATCATGAGAAAATCAATAATTAAAACGTAAAATAGCCAACATGCAAAATAAATACTAACAATCATAACCCTAAATAGAGAACCTAACATATACAGTATGAGAGATACAAAGAAGGGAAGAGTGGGAGAGAGAATATTAATGATTAGACGGCTTGCCAACTAAAGGTGAGAGAGATACCATGCATGAGATGGGTGGGACTTTCAACAACAATGAGAGAGAGATTGTATTAATAATGTATATATAAACACCCAAAATTTCCTTAAAACCTCAAAATGAGAGGTATCTCAAGTCCCACAAAAAATGTTTTGAACATCTAAAAATTACTATTTTGCCAATAAGGCTATATTGGTGAAATTTCATTGTTTCAAGTATGATTTCTTTAATGAAGGAGTTATATAAGTTAAAATGGGGTATTTGGCACCAAAATAAGTTTTACTTACAAAGCCTTTGTAAAATGACCATTTTATCACTATAAAATATTTGAATTAAAAAACAAAAAATAGAACAAATAGGTTTAAAATATGGAAGAGAAAGGAGCAAGTCCTCAGAAGACTTAGGTTTGGTGATGGCTCAAGCCTAAGCGAAAAGCGTCAAGTGAAAAGTTCAAAATACCTTAAACAAGGAAGATCGTACACCAAATGACCCTACACCCATTAGAAGGTTAAAGTAGTCCAAAAAGGTTAAAGAGATCAACCCATAAAGAAAAGAGGATAAAAGCACTACCTCCGGACACCACGTGTGTCACCACTATGTGCGTCATACGGCATGCCAACGGGTCTCGTGCATCTTCCAACCCCTCCAACCCTCTTCCCACATGCCACACATGTCCAATTGCTCCTTCCACGTGTGGATATCCTCAACAACTATGCAACAAGATTGGTCTCTTGATGGATTGAATTTGAATTCGGATCAGGTATACTAATCCAAGAAAGATCTGATTTGGCTTAGTACCTATAAATAAGGGAGTTTCGCCAGTACAAAAGGTGGAGACCTAAAAACAAAAGGAGACCACCACAAGAGAGTGGAGGACTACCCAAGGAAGCACCCAAGACGAAACATTATCCAAGGGAATAAAAAGAGAGAGGCCAAGAGAGAAGCCTTTGAGTTGCCTCTCCCTCTCTTTTCCATTTGTCCCATTTGTTGTAAGCTCAAGGTTCTTACCCCAAATCATTGTATCTCAAGAGAAAACAATCATTTTCGTGGCACATCATTGTAAAAGGAGGATAACCCGAGTCTAGAGACACGAAGGAGCATGCTAAAGGTAAGAAGGATCCATTAAACTTTACAAATTTTTGTTGATTCTTCTCCAATATACCTATATCTTATACTCCTTATTATATGCTTATCTCCTCTCCCATTTCTTCGATGAATTGATTGTATCTAACTCAATTCATGAAACTATAAGAGGAACGTAATTGCCCTATTACATTCAATGATATGAGTATGTAATCACTCTCATGATAGATTAAACACCCGTAAGTTCATGTTGAAAAGGGTATTGGGTTATGATGACATATACTTTTCAAGTGAGCAACCCTCTTAGAGAGGCACCCACGGGATATATATGTCGATGAGTTCCTCCCCGAACTAACTTAAGTCCTCAACAAAATTCTTTGAGTGATCACTAAATCATTAACATTCAAATCGGATACATCATTATTTTCCATAAGAAAATTTCTGAAACTTTCAACATCCTACAAAAACCTTTTCAGTTGTCGGAGTTTTCTTCAATCCATTTTCAAGAGAAATGCTGCCAAAATTTTTTCTCAAGTGTAACACTCTAGAAAAATGTTGCTAAAATTTTTACGAATTTTGGATGGGTATAAGGTTCATAAAAAAAATATTAACGATTAGACTCAGCCCAAACAAACCTACCTAAGAGAGGTTCCGCAACCCTCGTTCGATAAACTTGATATAACTCCGTATGTAGTATTCAAATGCATCAAGAATGTTGTCATCGAAAATTCTACACTTGTAGCCTTTTAGATTGATAAATTTCATAAAAATTGGAGATCTACATACCGATTTATAGAAGTTTTACTAAGGCCTTGAGTTTGAGTCACAGAAAGTATCCAAATTCTTAGATAACATGTAGCTAAAAATATCTCTTTGATTTTATCTAATCACTAAAGGATTAAAAAAATACAAACAAAAATCCTCACACCTAATACTTGGTTGGACAAAATTTTTAGGATTTTTGGACCTCAAAAAGTACCTCAATAAAGGTGAACTCCATGAAACAGAATCAATTCTATTTCCACATAATTGAACCTAGTTTTTGCTAAGATGCAGTTTAAAAAGGAAAAAGGTTGCTTCAAATCGAGACTATTTTGAGAAAGCTTGGGACTTCGAAATAACTCCTTCTAAGCATCTAGGCTGGCCCTTGAGCATCGGTTAAAGAAAGCTTACGTCGATAAAAACCTATTTTCTCATATTCACCTAAGAAGTCAAAATCACACTCAAGTCTCAACAAATTTAAGTAAATTTACTGGCACACTCACAAACCCTTTTTTGCAAGAAAAGTTTTAAGTCTATATAAGACCGAGAATTTTGTTTATAGTATAATATAAAGGTTTTGGAATGGATGTTTAATATTAGTAAACGATCGTCATAAATAAGCCTTATCTTTTGTTGTGTAAGCAAGTAGGCATATCAGTTAGCATTACCAAAAGATTTGAATGTCTACCCCCTTTCTTTGTATCTAATCACAAACCATATTTAGGCTGCACCAGAAGGATAATGTTGGAGGACTGACATAAGGGAAATGTTAGAAATGATGTAACTTGCCACAACTGAAGTTAAACTAAGCTCTAATTACACTGATGACATGCTAGACAAATTTATGAAGTCCATCTCCTAGTGGTTGAATACAAAGGTGATGCAAAGGGATGTAATGTAGAGGACTAGCCAACTGAGGATAGCTTGAAGAGTGATTATGGCATAATTGTTCCCAACCTGAGAACTTAGAAGAATGGATGAAGCGGCATATGATGTGGCATCTCTGGTTTGGTTAGTGTCTCGTTATGTCATTCTCATGGTCGAAAGTTATTCATTTAGTATGCTAATCATCTTTTATGTTTGCAAGTTTGCTTTAGTGTAAATTTGACTTTTCACGACCAATAATGGAACAATTCTCATGGTTCAAACTGCTAGAATCTATTGAAAAACCATTCTGGTGGTCTAACCATTAGAATTAGGAAAATAATTGTCGAAATCTATCTCTACATATCTTTTCGATGGTCGTAGTCTTAATTTTGATGGTTTTAAAACTCTAAGAAATGTTTGAGTAATTTTTCTAGTAATTTTAAGTCTCAGATCTTGGGGTGCAAAACCGTTGCAAATGTTATAAGCATTTCTGATAGTTATTAATATATATATTAATGGTGGTTGGGAACTGCTAGAAACATTTCCTCTAATTAATTGATGACTGACAACCCCATGCTATAGACTTACATGGTCTCTTCCTCCCTAATCTCTATCACCCAACCTCCAACAAGCAACAATCATCTCTCCCTCTCTCTCTAGCAAGTCTTTCTCCGACGACAACCTTGTGTCCTAGCCTTTCTTGAGTAATGACCTAGTGTTTCACTTTTCATTGGTGATGACCTAGTGTCGTTTGTCATTATCTCTATCTTTGGAAAGTAGCAAGGGTTTCTCTCTCCATCTATATCTGACACCAATAGAAATTCCTCTGATGATGACCCCAAATCACTGTATCATTTGTATTGAAATTTCAAAAACTTTATTTGATCAATTGTTATTTCTTAGTTTATATCTTTGTGAAGTTTAGTGATAATTATGACATTCTAGAAAAATTGGTTCTACTTAAGAAGAAATTGGGGATCGATTTCCAAAAGAGAAGCAATGACATAAACATTAAGACCATCCAGTTTTGGGTGAAATACCTAGTTTTGTTATTACAATTTATAAACTACAAATTTTCATTATTAAAACATTGATATGATAAGTAAAGCAGTTGAGGTGGAAGTTGTACAACTAATTGAGGTAATATTTGAAGGGAATAAATGTTGATTGCATCTTTATGTAGATCTTGGTAACCTTTTGTCTTTTTCTTCTGCTTTTCTTTGTTATATTAGATTGTCGATAATCATGGTAGGGAAATTGTGTTATCTAGAAGAGGTTTAGGCAGATATCAGCCAAAGAGAAAAACCATGTAAATGGATTTGTTGTTTTCTTACTTCCCATTATCATCCACCTGAGAACTAACATAAAATTAGTGGAATTGATCAAGTTAGTTACCAAAATTTGTTTTGAACATCATCTAAAGAATCAAAGTCCATTCATTTTTCAATCTTAATTGATGACATTAGGGTCTATTCTTGGTTTGTGGTACCTTATATGTAGTTAGTAGGTAGAATGAAAGTGAAGGGGATTTAAATTGAAGGGTCCTATTGTTTGAAAAGTATAATGTCAATTTTTCTATTTACATATATTAGTGCCGCACCTAGTCCTTCCCTATTAGGTTGTTAGAGAGAACAGGTCTAACAGTGTTGTGATCATATATTGTCATATACATACAAATTCCTACACATGTAATTGAGTGTGTGAATATGTAGCATTCGGCTATTGCTTTCTTTGAAGAAACAAACTAGATCCAACGGAAAGAAATTTGCAGCTTATTTTATGTGAATTGTGGTTCAAAAACTTGATTTATTATGATGATGAAATTCTAAATCCAAAATATGCAATGTGTTTTTACTATTATTTTCTGTTTTAAATATTTATCAATTTTAATGCAATAAGGGATTTGTGTTTTAACATGATGAAAGACCAATTGTTCACTATTCATGAAGAATAAGATATTAGAACCATCATGTTTTAACCCAAGCATTAGACTAAGCTAAACAAATAATTTATATTAAACATGACACACTATCGACTTACTATGTTTTGGGATGTTCTTTGAGATTGAATACCCAATAGAAGTTAGATGTATAGGCCTAAGACTTACAATGAACATATACAAAATAATGAATATAACGTTGGTTTTCTTGCATTTGTACAGTATTTGGTTATGTTGGATTAAGGTATGACTAACGAAAAGGTATATTGCTCATCTTGGAAGTTAAACTTCTTGACAAAAAAGTTGTAAGTGCATCTTATGCAAAACAAGTTTATGCTGCAACATACTATGGCACTTTCATGGTGAATTACCATAATGAGTAGTTGTACTTAGATGTGACAGTTGACATGACAAATATGGTGGAAGATACTTGTGACAAGAATGTCAATGATGAATCTATGAAGAATATGAAGGAGATTATAGAAAATCAAAGCAATCTATTATGACAAGAATGTCAAAATATTCATTGTTATTTTTTGTCATGCACCTATTTCAAATTAATTGCATGTATAAGTTATCGAATAAGTGCATCAATGATCTTTTAAAGATATTGAAGGATGTTGATCCACTAGCCAATCTAATACCTAGATCTTATTAAGAACTATTGATAACATGATATTATTACTGTTAGCATTTTGGTTTCTTGTGCTTTGATTGTTTATGTTCAGAATTATAATAATCTTTATACACTCTTGTGGGTTAAGTAAACTGACCACATCCATGGATAGATTACATTCTTATAAACTACATTCTATAAATTATAAGAGCATTATATAGTACACAACAATGCTGGATTGGTTTTCTTTCTTTAAGTTGTGTATGATACTGCACAACATAAGACTATAAGAGCATTAGATAGCATGCAATGGTGCTAGATTTGAGTTCTATTTTTAGGTGACTAATTGTACTTAGTTTCCATTATGTTTAACCTTGTTATGATGTGGATAGGTTGCAACTATATGCAATTGATTTATTATAAAATCTGGAAATAGAAACTTTCTAATCATGAACTTTATGTGGTGTCTAAGATTTACTATAATTCTTTCTTTATTACATGCTACTTTGGTATAGTAGTAGTTGTTCATATCTTTCAATACATACCATGCTTTTAAATAAGTCATATTATTGAAAGAATTCTTTCTTATATATTACTTTGATAATAGTGGTTATTAATATCTTTTAATAATTATTATATTGTAATATGCTACTACATGAATCACAGAATACAAGATGATTGACTGTGGCCTCCTACACATTGGACTTTTTTTCATGATAAACATTGAATATTGGTCTTGCTTATATTTGGCTTATATGACATTTATATACTTGTTTTCACATTGATCTACATGGTTGGACATCTTTTTATCACTTTGTACTTAATATATTTCATATTTTGCTATATAAAATTTGTGTTATCCTTGTTACTATGAATGGTTTTTACTTTAGTTATTGGCAATTATTTAGATATATATTAATTTGTAAAACTGTATTATATATGAGGGGTATGTGACGGAATGCTATATCCACGACACCTTTCTCGAGAGGCAATTTTTCAATTGCTGCTTAAATGTAGAAGGGGAATTCTTTTAATGCACATGTAGATTTTGTGTTGCATAATAACAAGATGTGCAATCCACGTATAGCACCATAATACAAGGGCACTGAGCACAAACAGCAACAGCTCTCCTTGCTAGGGGCTTGACTGTCGAATTGAAGGTCATGAGTTTTGACCTCCCCATTGTACCAAAATATGTATACAAGGAGACTTCATTTTATTCTAATAAAGTGATTAGTTTATTGGTTAAAGCGACTTCTTACGAAACCTATTGCCTAGGTAAAACAAGCTTAATGAACCGAAAAGCTCTTGTTCGTTGCTTGGATCGTTTGCTATGCGAACAAGGCGAACTCACTGCTACTCAAACAACCTTTGCTTCAAATCGTTATTTGGTTCAAGCTTCACTGTGTTTGACAAGTAAACTCGACACAAAATGGGGTAACAAGCTACACGAGCAGCTCACCTAATTGAGCAGTCTGCTCACAAGTTGAAGGTCATGAATTTTACACTAGGTTGTGCATCTGGCTTTGGCTTCCCATTTAAAAAAAAAAACAAGGGAGGGGCCACAAACCAAAAAATAGTTAGGTTGATGAGACGCTACAAACTTTTTTTTTTTCCGAGAGAGATGGACATGGTTGAGCAAGAAAGTCTCGTAGCCTTGAACAACTTGTTTCATTTTGAAGCAGAGTAAAACAATAACAAGAAGGAGCCTGACCAGGGTGCGTCTAGTAGGTGGTGTGTGAAAGAAACCCAACTCTTGTTGGCCTTCATTTGTTAAAAAGCTACGAAAGAATCACCTTCATTTAGCTTAAACGCCTTAATTGGGATAATGATAAATTTTAGAAGTATCATTGAATGAGGTCTTACGAGTATCAAACGAGGGACAAGCCCGGGTTAGAACCACAAGAAAATCGGTTCATTTACCAGCCTTACTTGTTTCTTGGGGTCCCATCCATGATTAATAGGCTCTTAACTGTAACAAAACAGGGTGAATTGGCAAAATACTGGCATTAGCCCACTGAATTAAACTAATATGCCATAACAAAGCATCACAATTTACTCTCAATTGATCAAATCGGACAATGAAGAAATCCTGCTCCGTAAATGATCCCCATTGGATCAATGCAGTTGGCGATAGGCCCTTCGAACTGGCTATTTGTTAAACCAAAATTTAGTAGTTTCAACGCCTTGAGGCAACCAATGCCGGAGCTTAATGGTTGAACAAGTCAAACTAATATCTCAATCTATAATTCTACACAAGTAATTGATAAATACCAAGTAGAGCAAGAGTAAATATACATCACACTTAAAATCTAAAAGCCCACTGGAACATCATCTCTTCTAATTTACTGCACTTCGATGTGAGAACGCCCATAGTGGCCAACCCGGCTTGGACCAGATTACCTGGGGTCATTTGGGCTTTCAGATATCGGTGGTATACTGCACTTTTTTTTTTGTTACAAGAGGAGGCTGAAGACTAACACCCTCACCCACGCATGCACCCCTGGGAGTTGAACTCTCCACCAACAGTAACAGCGCCAGAACACCCTGTCATTGATTTAACGCTGTGATACTACACTTCGATAGTAAGAACGCCCATAGCTGCCATTGTTAGACATCCAAATCCACCTTAGTTTCTTTTGTTTTATCTTTGATTAATATTATACCATCTTTTTCTCTAATAACTTCATACCTTGCATTTTTAATGATATTATATATATAAAAGATAAACTGTACAATACATAAAACCACGTATAAATCAAAAAAATAAAGAAAAAACCAGATTTACGTTGTCACTTGTGTTATGCATGCCCTTGGTGTGGAACTCAGGACCTCCTTTCATCAGTCGAATCCACAGCCAGGTGACCGCTTTCTCTTGGTGCTACCGGAATGACACTTTTTAACTCTGATTCATTAGCAGTGGGCCTTCTCTGAGATAGAATTTCCTTGTAATTTAAGAAAACAAGAAAGCGATTGAGGGATAGAACTTGTAAATTAAGGAAACTAAAAGGAGTCTCTCCTTTTCAATCGTTCGTAATAACAAATACTGCTCAATAAAAAAAACTAAAATGTGTTGAAAACCATAAAGGAAAAACTAAAAAGATCACTATCCCTGCAATTTCCTTACAAGGAGGGAACAAGGAAAAGTAAAATGTATAGCAATAAGGTTGACTTCTCAAATTCTATGATGCAATTGAAAACCCCAAAGGATTTATCTCCTGTAACTTCAGAAACAAGGAAAACGAACCTCATGAAGCCTCTTCCTCTAACTTGAGTTCTTTAATGATTCAGTGTCTTCCTTTGTTAATTGTATGCCTGCTTATTGTCTTGAAAGGTGTAGAAAGTGATCAAGGGATGGGGAAGAAACTTCATGCTTTATTAGGGAGAAAATCCAAGGCATTATCAAAACTCAAGACCCTCCTTCGCCTTACAATCAATAGGATTGGCTCTCTCAAGAAACAAATCAGTCGACGTTGTCATTTGACGAAAAGGGATATCCTGCAGCTCCTCAGGCAGCAGCGGACAGAAACCGCTCTTTTTCGAGTATGTGTTAGATTGATATTGGATTGAGCATATAATGCTTATACTGAATGAGAATAGGATAGTTATGTAGCTGCATGGTTCATCTAGTTACTGATATCTTTTGGTTTGGTTGCTACAACGATTTTTAGGTAGGCTATCTGATAGAGGATCAAAACATGCTCGATGCTTTAGAATTGATTGAAGGCATCTGTCGATGGTTGGTAGAGAGGCTATCGCTTCTGGAAAACGAAAAGTGTGTCGGCTCTTAATCTCTTTTGCACTGCTTAAAACCAAACATCTGTGGAGATTTCTTTAAAGTTTTCTTCCTTGCAGACCTTGTTTATAATCTGAAAATCGCATAAAAGAGGTTGTTGTTGGTTGGTATTGCAGATTATATCCGGATGAAGTGAGAGATGCAGTAACGACATTGATTTTCGCTAGTTCGAGGTCTGCAGAGTTGCCCGAGTTAATAGATGCGTGTCCGATTTTCACCTCAATGTTTGGGAAAGAATTCATTTCATCTGCATGTGATGGCTGCGGGGTGAATATGGCGGTAGGCACAAGCCTATCAACATTTTTCACATTGTAACAACTCATTAGTCTCTCTCTCTCTCTCTCACACACACACACACAGGTGATTCAGAAGATGTCAACCGAACAGCCAAGCCAAGACGCAAAACTTCAAGCGCTGGAGGAAATTGCTTTGGAAGTTGGTGTTGTACTGTGTGCTGAAAACCATCTCCCTGAGGTATGAGGATGAATCACCGTCTGTCTTAAAACTCTATCCAACCAGTTAAATTTGGTGCATCCGTTTCTTATTTCTCTTTCTTCTTCATCGATTTGAGCTTTGCGGGTTTTGGTTGGATTATCGTTGTTGTCCTCTCTCTCTTCCTCTCTCTCTCTTGTTTTACGTGATTATCTGTATCATCTTTGCAGGTAGAACTACAGTTGAACCAACAAGATCCTGGAAAGTCAAAGGGGAAGCCAGAAAAGGAGGATTCTGTTAAGAAACAGCAGCTAACTAATCTTCAAACTTCAGTAATACTAGAGAGGGATAAAAAATCTAAGGGCATGGTAGAAAAGGACGATTTAACCGAAAAGAAGGATCGTATCAACAAAGATCGATTACTAAGTGATCGCCGAAGTTCAATACAATCTGAAGAGGTTCAGTCGGCTGTTACACTTGGTGTTCACGCAGCACAATATAAGGACGCCACAGAGGCAGCACAAGATGCCCATAGGTATTGTGATTATGCAGCTGCAGCAGCAAGGATTGCAGCGGAACTTAAGCAAAGGGAGTCCCAAGTAAAAAATTGGGAAGATCCTCGTGGTTCTTCCTCTGATACTGGAGAGGAACATGCAACAAAAGAGGATAGAAATCAAGTGTCTTTGAACCAGGGGCCGATGCATTCAAGGGCCTCAAGAGGCTTTGACATGGTGCAACCACAAACAGAACTGTTTCTATCTTTTCTAGCTTTGAGTCTGTTAGCACAACCCAAACAGACAATGCCGACTCGCAGAGTGTGTCATCCAGGATCATTGAGCCTTCAATGGTGAATCCTCTGATTGTGAATTTGAAACAGAATCTTCTTCTTCCAATGTACTATGGGAAGAAAGGCATACCGGCAACTTCCTTTGGTGATGATCACTCATCACAAACAGGCAGCAGAGTTGAGAATAGAAGAAACAATGCAAGTCATCGACTTGGAAAGACTCGGAGAGAGAACACAAGAGAAAAGGAGTTGTTAAATGAAGAGGACTTGCAGGAGAGGTTAATGCAGTCGAGAACATCTCCACGCTATGATCAGTATCCTAATCTCGTAAAAGAAGTCCAAGAAAAGAGAGATTCCTTTCAATCAAAATCCACTCACTTCACTCCGCCTCGCTTTCATAAGGTCCAACCTGTTCAGGATTTCAGTTCTTCACCAGAAGAAGAGGAAGGAGCAGAGGAAATAGACAAAAGAAAGGAACAATCTCCTATACAGGTCTCTGTAGCATATTCTATCTCAGGTTCTGTTAGAACTGTTCAAGCAGAAAATACAAACCCCTCAACTCAGCCATTCCGTGTCAGCCGGCCTGCAATGGTGAAGATGGAACAGAGAGACTGTAGTGGGATGAAGAAGGTAGAAACACCAAGAAGTTCCTTCGGCGATAATTACTCCTCCCAACATGGTAATTACAAGGACAGTCAATTCAGTCATAGTCTGGAGTATGAAGATGCAAGGGGGAAAGAGGTCTCAGATGAAACTGCATATCATCTCAAGCGACCGGGCACTTGCCACAGACAACGCCCAGTGAGGTACTTTACAGATTCATATATTGTTACTAGAGAAGAAACGCGTTACTCAAGGGCTGAACCTCAAGGAAGTGAAATAGGAGACTCTGCTGGGAAACTTCGATGGCAGAATTCAGACAGAGGGGCTGGAGCATCCCACATTGCGCCAAAGATATGGAACCACAGAGGTTCAAGCTACCCTTCTGTTAGGACTAGACGAGGGCCCATACAACAATAAAAAAAAAATGTGTGAACCTAAAAGAGGATCGATTTTGTCAGAACTTTTAGTTCTCTGTTCTTTGTACTGCAGCGTTGGTGATGTGACTTGCAGTGTTCGTCTTGGTTTTCCATGACGTATTTTTAGCTTCTGAACAGAATAACCTGGTTGATGCACGAAACAATATTTGTACAAGAAGTTTCAGGGTTTGTCTTTTCTATGTTCAGGAACTATCTTGAGCTTCACCTTCCCTTTGAGAGAGAGAGAGAGAGAGAGAGAGAGAGAGAGAGAGAGAGAGTTCTATGATTGCCAGCGTGCAAAACTAGGTAATTAGAAGACTGGAACTAATCTCGTTAACTTTCCCATACTTCAAGATTGACAGTCACTTGAATTCTCTTGTGATCTTGGTTGCAACCTACCAGAACGTTTAGCATATTCATACCTTTTGTTTCATAGTGAGCCCCCTTATGCTCAGTTTACCTAGCTCGCCTTGTTACAATTAAGTTGGGGCTCTGTAAAGTTCTGATTAAGCCTTATAAACCACTTACAATTGAAGAAGCCAGTTGAGGTTGTTCAATTCATGCAATGCTCTTCTGGATGAAGCTTCTGAACTTTAAGTAACACGCATTTATTCTATATGATCATCCAATTTGGTTATCGCATGGAAATCTGACCAAAATGCAGGAATATCACACGTACAAATCAATTATGCACCAACAACGGAAACAAAAAAAATTCATGACAAATCTATGGTCATTGTTCAGCCACAGAATCGTTTTGCGATGGCATGTATGGCAGATAGGTGTAAACGTAAGATGCTGAGTTGAACGAACAGTAAGTGTGGAAGTTGAAGCTAGATGCACGCCCCGGGTATCGAACCGAGTACTTTTAACTTGTGAGTCCGGCCCCAGGGCAGGTGACCTATTGCTCATTGTGCAGTGTGTCTACAGCTTCATCAGTAGGCTATGAAAGGACAGTCAAGGAAAGAAGCTTCCTCGTCTTAAAGAAAGAATCTACGAAGGGAAACATTATGCAGTTTCGCTACAAATTACTGGTTGGTGGAAGCGAACAAGCATAGGTCAATGCCGTTTAAGTTTTCAAAAGAGAGAAACAAGTTAATCCACTAATACTGTATTAAGGAGTACACAAAAACACACGTATGCATATCTGCATGAAATAGCTCAAACACGCAGAACGAATCAAAACGCACATATTCTCTACACATACAAGCACACTACAATGTTAACAAACAGCCTGCTTGTGTGAGAGCATGCACACACAAAAAAAGAGATTTTCAAGAATGAAATTCTACAAGCCAGAAAAATATTGGGAAATCAGGAGTGATTGAGTTGCATCAACGCCCAAGTGGCAACCATAAACACCAACAATGTGTTTGATTTCACCCAAGTTGCAGCACTAGGTTGATATCGGGCGCTTATAACCGGTGGCATGACATTAGACCCTACTGAAACATAAAAATGAGAAACCAATGTAAGTAAAGAGCACGCAAACCAGAAGAAGAATGTCATCTAGTTGTTTTTGGACTTCAATTATAAGAAATGTTCATACTTCGAAAATTTTCTTTTATCATATTAACATTAAGCCGTGTTCGCTCACCCCAGCCTTTGTCTTGCGCATTTGAAAAGGAGCTAAGACGGGGGGTTTATGCTTGTTTTGTAAGAAAAGTAGGGTCACGTGTATAATGTAATTATCTTGCTATTGTTGTGTATATGCAAAATGAGAAAATGAGACATCGAAAGCAAACCCGGATGCATGTTTTGAATCCCATTGGTATATTTTAATACCACATCCGCAGAGATGCAAAAGAACTTGAAATAGGGAGTGTTTCAAAAAGGCAATGTCAAGATTGAACGATCGGTCATTGGGTGCTTTTGATACAAGGTTATAGGGGAACCAGAGCTTGATTGATTTTTTGTACTTGCAGTTCTAAGTTCTATTCGTCAAACACAAAACTCTTCACATGTGTCCATGTGAAACTATAGTTTCGTAGGTCCAATTTGAGTCTAAAATTTCGGCACGAGGATAATGTGAGTTGTAGGAGCTTTGCATGAAAATCTAAGCGAGTACCACCGTCGATCAAACAGTTACTTCGAAGTCCAAGTGGTTCTTGGCTTTCAATTCTAGGACCAGGGACATGGCACCATCAATCGAACACACCTTAGGAACCCCATATTGTTCATTCGCAAGTCTCAGCTCTCGATTTTTATTGCTTGCTGCAGCAACCGAAAACATGGACAAAAAACATACCTGGTGCTGGTGTAGCAGCATTGGTATCAGATGATCCAAAAACATTGGATTCTGGCGAACCAGGTGATAAGTGAAGCAAACCTTACAACAAAGAGATGGGTTAGTTACTTGGTCACAATTTTTATTGCTTGCCCAATTTAAAGAAAAAGAAAACCACTAATTGGGGCCTGTCCTAATTGAAAGAATAATTAATGTGATTTTATTTTTTTGCTCAATGGCGGACTACTCATGGTAGGTGGGAGGCAGCAACCTCACCTGAAATTCACTGAAATCTGAAAAATTCTATACAGGTGGTCTCTATTTTCTTGAAAGTTTATAACGCCTCACCTGACTTCACCTCAACCCGAAAAACTTTCTAGGTCATCCACTGCTTCTACGGTAAGATTGCTCCCGAACCAATTGAGACCTAACGTTTACCCATGTTCAAGGGACACACCTGGGCATCTTGATATGTTGGCGTTGATCGCGCACAGCACAGGCAGTTGCAGAGCCAAGGTCTGGTTTATGGACAAGACAGCCAATGAGCTCTGCGAGTTGGAAGCATCCACCATGAGCAGACACAAACACTTGGGAATATCTGAGTACACCTGGAGAACGTTGCTGCAGCACGTCTGAGCTGGGTCTGGCACGGACCCTTGCACGAAAGGGATGCAGGAAGAGAGAAGCAGCAACTGAGAGCTGCAGTCAGTTCGGTCTGCGGCGAGGTCGGTCGAGCTAGTAAGTGCCAAGGCGCTCAAAATGATCCACACCAGTAGAACCATTGTGGTGAAGTAGGGATAAGGGGTCATCGGGTCTTGTTTGTTGGTGGAATGAGATTGAAAGGTGGTCTCGGCTCGTATATATTGAGGGGGCGCAGGCCTCGTACTTGGAGGCCATTGTTTTGGTGTGACAGAGTGCACGCTACATGCGTTTCCCAGAACGTACCAATCAGCCGTTAATGTTCAAAGGCAGCGATAGGGTTTTTGTTAGACCGTTGCAACAAGGCTTCAGAGGTTAATTGGAGCACCTTGCCTCATACCCAGTGCGAAAGACGCTCCAAAAATCTTCTTGTGACAAAATTTTCCAGAATTCCCATAATTACAAAGTGCATAACCCATTTTGTTTTGGAATTTATCGCTTTTTTACAAACGCCTTTCTTCCCTCTCGTCTCATGTCTCTCGCTACTCTCTCCTCCTGTCTTTCTTGTCTCGTGCCACCCAAGATCTCTTCACGGTCGCCACTATCGTGCTACAGAGCCTCCCACCTGTTGCTCCATGCTTTCTCGCTACTTTCTCTCGTGTCATCGGAGCCCGCTTCGCCTTACTCTCCTTCCCCATCTCACTTTCTCTTTGAAAAGGAAAAGAGAGATGCATCCTACAGGATGTCTTTCCAGAGGAGATACGCCCTGATGTATCAACTTAGTCTGCTTTATAGAAGAGCCGTACAAGAGGCACATCCCTTTGGTTGCCGGTCACGAAGAGAGAGGATGTGTGCCTTCTTACCAGAGGCACATCCCTACGTAGAATACACCTATTATCTGTACATTATCTATCTATCTATCTATAGATCAGTTTGCGTTCCTGTGTGAGCTGACCCGGACACTAACTGACTTTTACCGGGTTGTTTTGTCTGCTGGACCCAACCTTGAGTACTTAAATCCTGACATGGGTTTTTCGGGGTCTGCTAAGGTCCAATATATCCAGCCCTACCATGAGGGTTTACTAAGCTCAGTTGGTTTCATATGTTCCAAAAGAGAACCACCAAATATTTAATTGGAAGTTTTCCCTTCTACTAAAAGGTTTTGGGTCTGTTTCATTCTAGGCAATAAAGTTGGATTTTTCTAGATTCGCCTTCAACATTGACTTCGATCCAAACTCTCCAGTCACCTTTGAGAATTCTCGACTTACCTCTTATTATATATCTCGAACGAAAGTTTTAGCATCGTCAAACAAAACAATACTCCATCCAAACCAACAAATAGGACCAATCATTATGGACACATTGTTTTCTTCAATTTTGAATCATGGAGATGATCTCTCCATTACGAGAAGAATTAATGAAGACAAGCACCCCCATTCCGATGCCTCTGTGACTACAAACTGTGGAGGAACACGTATTCTAATAGCGATGAACCCATCTGAAGCTCTAAAGAATTCTAAAGTTCTCTAAAGAATCCAATCAACCTTATCGTAGGCCTTCTTCATCAACCTGTTTTGACTATGAGCTGACATGAACCCACTTCCGGAAATGTTGATGTTTTCTAGAATGTGTATGCCCTTAAAAGGTTCTTCGATTATCAGATATCATTCACCTCAAGCATCCTATTCATCATGACCTTGCTATAAAAAGTTGAATAAGTTAATAGAATCATATTGCGTGATTTTCAGAACCCATGATCAACTTCGATATCAGACAATCCAGACCGATCACCAACAGTATCCCAAGAAGAATGATAAAGAACCAAGGAACTTTAATTTGGAAATTGGTTTTCACTTCGTCTTTTTCCTTTTGGTTGGAATACGGGGGGGCTAAACGCCCATGATAAGCCCTGAACTGAGGATACTCCCGAGTACCCGGTGCTTTCTTTATCACACAAGCTAATGGCTCCTCAAGAATCCCATCAAACCGGCCTGAACAACCAAAATTGGGTAAGAGATCTGTGCAGATATTTCATTCCCGGGGTGTTCGTTGAATTTTAACCAATCGATCCTTGGGAAGGTGCTATTTGTTGGATTAATGTTAATTATAGTTGGGTTTATTAAATTCATGTGCATTAATAACATTTAATTCATGTTTATATCTCAAATATTCAATTGATGTATCATTGATTATTTGAAAGTCGTAAAGTATAAAAAGTTATATATGAGAGACTTATACATGTGATGACCAAGAGGAGATAAAGTTTAATCCCATATTCAAGAATATAACAATGATTACTCTCCCCCTCCTCTCATCTCCCCTTTTGTGGTGTAACTACTCCCGTCTCCTTTCTCCATCCATAGACGACTGAGGCATGGTCGAGGTATACTCGAAGCTAGGTATGTGTTTTTCGAGTTGTGTGTGCGTTTTATCTTGTGAGGAAGGTGAAGGTGCCCGTGTATACTCATGCAAGGGCGCTGATTTCTCTAAGGCAAGTCTCCAAGGGTGACTTGCAAAGATAAGATTCTATCCTGATTTTGCTTCTGCTTTTATTTTTCATATGATTTGTTTATAACTTACTTTGGATCTCCAGTAGTTGTTGTCGATTGGAGCATATTTACATTTATTGCATATTGGTTTATTATGTATGTATGTGTAAGGATTTTGCCAACAATCTTAGAAAATTCATTTTTTACCATAGTAAACATGTGTACGACTACTACCCTAAGACCTAAGGTCAACTTCACTTTGATGTCATAAAAGTTTATCGGTTCCTATTTTAAACACTAATAGTAGCGTATGAAAATTTGGTTAACCATGTTAGGTATGTATCTTTATATCGATTAAATTGTCTCCTACTCGATGATACTAATCGTAGAAGATCAGATAAAATCACCAAGTAGAAGAAGGAAACATTGTACCGCTATTGTATCTTATCGGTACTATCAAATGTTCTATTTGATATATATAGTTCTTTCGTTTCCACGACAACGAAAGATCTATGAGTTACCTTAGATAAAAAATACAATACTGAAGCCCTCGTTCTTTAAAAGTATTCCATGCCCAAAGTTCCTTAAGTATCAAATGGTATATGTAAAATATGTGATTGAACACGCCCACTCGTTTCAGTTTTTATGCCATGGTTTGAAGGAAACCGAGATTGAGCTTCCTAACAAGTTTATTATTATACCTATTATTGAGAAATTTCTTAAGTCTTGGGAGATTTTCGACCTAAATCTCAAGCATAAGAAAGGTAAAATAACTCTTGATGATCTTAGATATAGCAAATAGAAAAAGAGCATACAAGTCAGAAACTCGTTATACCTATAGACAACACCTCTAAGGTTATACCTATAGACAACACCACTTAGTATAAGGTGTTTCTTTGAGAAGGACTATTTGTGTGATGTAGATGATCTGTTTAAAATTTATTTAGAACCAATTGTTGATTCTTCTAACTCCACCCATGTAAGGGATCACCCTTGCATTGTAGGTCCCAAGCTCGGATAAAGGAGGAGGGTTGTGTTACGTTTCCGACAACCAGCGTAAAACTTTATCAGATTTTTATATCATTGATTAAACAAATTATGAGCATTGTTATGGGACGTCAACGCCTAGTGATGCGATGTAGAGCCTGAAATAAGTAAGCAAGGGCCACTGCATTTTCACTTGGATGTAGTGAATCAATTGTAGAGAAGGTTCCTACTTCATGGACGGGTGTGGGTAAAGAAGTTAGTCTCGCTACATTGTCGTCCGAATGTAGTGAATAATTTACAGAGAGGGTCTCCGCATTTTTAATATGAACGGATGCGAAGGGTTTGGAAGCTAGTCCTAAATAATAAGATTTGTATTGGTTCTTGGAATATCAGAATATTATCCGGTAAGTTAATAGAGATGGTAGATACTATGATTTGGAAAAGGATTCATATTCTATGTTTACAAGAGATAAAGTGGGTTGGAGAAAAAGGAAAGGAGATAGAGGATACAAGTTTTAAATTATGGTACTCAGGTAAGAAAAAGACTCGAAATGGAGTTGGTATTATCATAAATAAAAATTTAAAGGATAGTGTAGTAGACATACAACGATATGATGATCGAATCATGATGTTGAAATTAGTGTTAGGAGCAAGGTTTTGAATATAGTTTGTGTTTAAGCACCCCAAGTAGGACTAAAAGATAGTATAAAAACAATTGTTTGGGAAGAGTTAGATAAGGTGATTCAAAGGATTCTACAAAGGGAGATGATTTGTTTAGGAGAAGACTTAAATGGACATGTCGGTAAAGAGACATTAGGATATCAAGGTATTCATGTAAACTTTGGTTTTGAGGATATAAACGAGGAAGGTAGGAAGATTTTAAATTTTGTTATGGCATTTGATCTCTTTATAGTCAATACAATCTTCAAAAAATGAGATGAACATTTAATTACTTCTAAGAGTGGCTTGTCACAAACAAAAAAAGATAGAATGTGTTGTAAAGATTGCAAGGTAATTGCAGGAGAAAGTTTAACCACCCAACATCGACTTTTAGTTATGGATTTACAAATAAAAAAATAGACAATGAAGAAAAGAGTGCATCGAGCAATTCAGACTAAATGGTGGAACCTCAAAAGCAAGAAAGAAGATATATTTAAATAGAAAGTCCTTCAAAGAGATGCTTGGAATTATATTGGTACACCTTGTGATATGTGGAACAATATGGTTATACATATTAGGAAAGTGACGAAATATGTGTTAGGTGAATCTAAGGGAGTTGTACTGGTACAAAAAGAAGCTTCGTAGTGGAGTGAAGTAGTACAAAATAAAATCAAGGTAAAGAGGGCATGTTACAAATTACATTATGCTAAAAAAACTAGTGAAACTTTAAAGACTTATAAGAAAGCAAAGAAGAAGCGAAAAATATTGTCAGTAAAGCAAAAGCTAAAATTTAGGAGGATTTATATAAAAAACTCAACTCAAAAGAGGGTGAAAGAGATATTTTTAGGATAGTTAGGGCTAGATATAAGGAAACTAAAGATCTTAATTTTGTTAGATGCATCAAAGATGATGATGAAAAAATGCTAGTGGCAAATGATGATATAAGAAGTAGATGGAAAAACTATTTTTATAAGCTTTATAATAAAAATAAAGATGTTAGTATTAGCATAGGAGAGTTAGTCAAATAAAAAAAAGTATATAAACCAAATTTCTACCGACATATTCAAAAGAATGAAGTCAAAGAGGTTGTTAAACATATGAAGGGTGGTAAATCGGTAGGACCAGACAATATTCCTATAGAAGTTTAGAAAATACTAGGAGAAATAGGAATCACTTGGCTCACAAGACTATTTAGTGAAATATGGAGAAACCAAAAGATGCCTAAGGAATAGAGGGCTAGTACACTTATACCCATATACAAGAATAAGGGAGACATTCAGAATTGTGTGAATTATCGAGGTATCAAGTTAATGAGTCGTACTATAAAATTGTGGGAAAGAATTATCGAACGTAGGTTAAGACAAGTATCAAGTACAACAGAGAACCAATTTAGATTCATGTCAGGCAGGTCTACTTTTGAAGCGATTCACCTTTTGATATGTCCTATGAAATATTTTAAAGCAAAAAAGAAAGACCTTCACATAATATTTATTGATCTAAAAAAATATTACGATAGGGTACCGAGGGAGGTTCTTTGGAGAACCTTAAAAAAAGAGGTATCTTATTGATATACATTAACCTTATAAGAGACATGTATGATGGTTCAAAAACATGTGTGAGGACTCATGAAGGAATGACAGACTTCTTTGAAGCTAATATTGGCTTACATCAAGGATCAACTTTAAGTCTATACTTATTTATAATGGTGATTGATGAGTTATCAACTTTATGTATGATTGGTGTATATTATTTGTAGATGATATTGTGTTAGTGGAAGAGTTTAAGGAAAAAGTTAATAGAAAATTGGAACTATGGAGAGAAGCATTAGAAATCAAAGGCCTCCAACTTAGTAGAACAAAGATAGAATATATAGAATGTAAGTTTGATCATTTGGTTACTTTAGAGGACATAGAAATTAAAATTGGCACACATTGCATCCCCAAAAGGAAAGTTTTAAATAACTAAGGTCAATTTTTGAGAGTGATGAAAGAATTGATGGAGATGTTACTCATAAAATTAATGCTCGTTGCTTAAAATGGAGAAGAGCATTAGGTATTCTTTGTGATAAGAAGATACCATTAAAGTTAAAAGGTAAATATTATAGAGCAGCAATTAGACCTGCCATATTTTATGGTTGCGAGTGTTGGGCAGTTAACCATCAACATGTACAAAAGATGTGTGTAACAGAAATGAAGATGTTGAGATGGATAAGTAGTCATACAAGAAAAGACCGTGTACATAATGAGGTTATTAGAAACAAATTAAGAGTAACACCAATAGAGGATAAAATTAGAGAATATCATTTAATATGGTTTGAACATATAGAAAGAAGATCAAAATATGAACTTGTAAGAAGGTATGAAAAACTAAATTTGGAAAGTATTAAAAGAGGTAGAGGACGACCACAAAAGTGTTGGAAAGAAACAATAAAGAATGATCTAGATTATTGTGAGTTAACTGCTAAAATGGCACATGATAGAGCTCTATGGAAACAAAGAATCCATGTAGTCGACCCTGTCTAGTATGGGAAAAGGCTTAGTTGTTATTGTTGTTGATTCTTTTATAAATTTTAATGTTAATAAAGCCTCTACTTCTGTTTCTTCTTCTTCTTCTTTTGTGTGCAATGTTGAATCATCTAATGTATGGCATGCTAGGTTGGGTTATGTAAACTTTCATTCTATAAAAAGAATAATAATAAATTTAAATCTTATCTCTATGACTGTCATAGATAAAAAATACAAATGTGGTATATGTGTGCAAGCGAAACAACTTAGAAAACCTTTTCATACGGTTGATAGGAAATCCGAGATTCTAGATTTAGTGCACACTGATATTTGTGAATTCAATGGAATGACTACAAGGGATAATAAAAGATATTTTATCACGTTTATTAATGATTGTAGTAGATACTTTTATATTTAATTACTTAAAAGTAAAGATAAAGCCTTAGAAAAGTTTCAAATATTTACAAATGAAGCATAAACTTAGACAAGGAAGGTACTTAAATTATTAAGGTCTGATAGGAGAGTAAGGTATACCTCAAACCTTTTCTAAATATATTGTTAAAACAACAGTATTGTTCATGAGGTTATTGCTCCATACTCTCCTTAGTGTAATGGGATAACTGAATAGAATAATAGAATCTTGTGTGATATGGTTAATATTTTATTTCAAAGTTCTGAGTTACCTACATGTGGGAAAACTTTGAATGCGGCTTGTCATATTTTGAATAGAGTTTCCTATAAGCATAAGGAAAGTAGTCCCTTTGAACTTTGAATAGGTCAAAAGATCAGTCTCAAATATCTTAAAGTATGGAGTGTCTTGTGAAAGTACTCATCATTGAGCACAAGAGAAAGAAATTGGGACCTAAAACAGTGGATGTTATATTTTTAAGTTACATGAAAACAAGTTATGTGTACAGATTATTCATCATCATATTTGATGTTTCTGGCATAGATGTTAACACAATAGTTGAGCTCCGTGATGCTACATTCTTTGATAATGTATTTCTCATCAAGTATGATTTTCCCCAAAGTATATCTTTTAAAGATTATGATCCTACTATTGGTTTCATTCTTGATCATATGGAAATGATGACAAATATAGAGGGTGACCCTAATTCTATTGTTTCAAGATCAGATGACTCTAAAGAAATAACTAAACCAAAGAAAAGTAAACGGCCTATGATATCAAAGAACTTTTGAAGTGACTTTATTATTTTCAATATCGAGGATTATCATATCACCTTTCAATAGGCTATGACCTCATCCGAGATTAAGTTTTGGAAGAAAGCTGTTAACGATGAAATCCTATCAATTCTTTCAAATGATACTTAAGTGGATCTTTAAGACTAAATGTGACTTTCATGGAAACCTTGAACACTAAAGGTCCGTCTTGTTGCCAAAGATTTTACTCAAAAAGATGGCATTGACTATAAGGAAACATTCTCACCAGTTTACAAAAAGATTCTTTGAGAATCATCACGGCATTAGTAGCTCATTATGATCTAAAGTCGCATCAAATAGATGTGAAAATCGCATTTCTAAATGGGAACTTAGAGGAAGATGTTTATATGGATCAACCAATGGGGTTTTCGGTTGAGGGAAAAGAACACATGGTATGTAAATTTAAGAAATCAATATACGAGACTTAAGCAAGCTTCTCATAAAGGTATCTCAAGTTGGCAAAGGTATCTCAAGTTCAATGATACTATTGTATCCTTTGGATTTAAGGAAAACTTTATTGATCGGTGTATATATTTGAAAGTTAGTGAGAGTAAGTTTATTTTTTTTTTTCTTATGTTGATGTTGATGACATCTTGTTTGCAACTAATGTTCTTGGTCTACTAAGTGAGACTAAGAAGTTTCTCTCTAATAACTTTGAAATAAAAGATATGTGAGAGACAAGTTATATGATTAAAGCAGAAATATTTCGTGAGATCACAAGGAGATTGTTAGACTTGTCTCGAAAGTATATATTAATAAAGTTTTAAAGAGAGAGTCATTAGATATGTGTTTTTTATGGGTGATGGTATTGTTACATGAAAATCCAAGAAACAGACTGTTTTGACTTATTCTACCATTGAGGTAGAACTATTTGATTTGGATGAAATTGGATTGGAAGCTGAATGGCTTAAGGGACTTATGTTTAGTTTATCTATAGTAAAGAAGTTGCTTCTTTCAATTTTAATGCATTATAATAGCATGACTATAATTGCTAAGATCAGTAGTTCCAAGTATAACCAAAAGCAACAGAAATACATCTAAGTCAGACTAAAGCCTGTAAGAGCTCTTGTATCGGATGAGACTAAGACCCATGATTTATTCACAAGTAGTAGCAACCTAACTTATCATAGTGAAGATCTCACAATGTATGTTCAATGTGGTAGTAAGAAGTTGTTAGGTGAATAGGATGACACTTTGTATTATATGATACTTTTAGTATTTGTGTGTCTCTCCCCATATAAATTTAAAGTATCTTAACTATAAGTTTAACAAGAGATTATTCTCTTAATAGAATCGAGTCATAGGAGAAGATGCTAGCAGTACATCCTTGGAGATACTCAGATAAGTGATTGACATTGTGTGGTTACAATAGAGGAATTAGGTTATTTCTTAAATTCAATCATAATACAGGATATGGATGCATGATGATTAATGCATCACTCTTATAGATCACGCCATAGCCTTTTATTATGTTGTTATCAATAGACACATTTACACCCAAGGCTCAGGTTCAAGACATATGTTCACCTAGTTCCTAAAAAGGTAATTGTATAACTCAAGTAGTGGTTGAAACCGAAATGTACTATTACTGAAAGCATAATATGATGGTTGGTTTAGGAGGATACTTTTATACTTAAGGACTTAGTGGGGGATTTTTAGATTAATTTTAATTATAGTTGGGTTTATTAAACCCATGTATATTAATAACATTTAATTCATATTTATATCTTAAATATTCGATTGATGCATCATTGATATATGTAAAAGTTCCAAAATGTAAAAAGTCACATGTGAGGAACTTGTACATGTGATGACCAAGAGGAGACAAAGTTTAATCTCATATTAAAGAATATAGCAGTGATTACTCTCTCTCTTTTCCTCTACTTATCGTGTGATTGTTCCTGTCCCCCTTCTTCATCTATAGGCGACTGAGGCGTGGTCAAGGTAGACTCAAAGCTAGGTACATGTCTTTCGAGTTGTATGTGCATTTTATCCTTGGAGGAAGGCGTAGGTACCCGTACGTAGTCATAGTGGGATGCTTATTTCTCTAAGACAAGTTCATAAGGGTGACTCGCACATATAAGTTTTTATTCAGGTTTTTCTTCTACTTTTGTTTTCCGTACAGTTTGTGTATGGCTTACTTTAGTTTTGCGGTTGTTGTTGTCGATTGGGGCATGTTTACATTTGTTGTATATTGGTTTATTATGAATGTATGTCTACCGATTTTGTCAATACTATTTAATTCTTGTGATCAGGCACACAACATTAGTTGATCTCTGTATCAAATTCAATTGTTGCCCAACCTTTGAAACCACTCGTAAAACTCACCTTTTTGTTTGATTCCTCCTCGCATGTAGGAGAGACCCCACCTCATTAACGAAGTTAGAGAGAGAAAGGTAGAAAGAGAGAGGATTGCGGTGGCATGACATATAATTTTACAAGGTTTCATAATTATTGTTATTCATTATAGGTGGTGGCAGCCTTTAACTTTTTCAATATGGGTGCCCTCTTTCTTTTGCAATAAATAGGATTTATTCTATTCACAAATTTTATTTTGAGGCATATGTATAACACGCACAAAAATAAGTTTTTCTCTCTTGTTCTTTGGGCAACCTAGCCAAAGCAAATTTTTAGTTCTTTTGGTCATTCAGTATTTTTCATGAAGACAACTATATTTATAGCACTATTAAAGGAGGTTTGATATTTATTTTAGACTCTTTTTTAGTTATTCATTCTCTTTTTGGTTCTTTGATTGTGAATTGATTGTTTCTTGCTTCTTAGCATATTTTCATTGTTCCTACATGGTAAGAGCATTGACATTATTGTATTTCGTGATATTTTCCTAGACTCATCTATTTTATACAATAGAAATTATCTTGTACTAGGCTAGGTGATTTTTACCTCTCGCATTGAGTGAGTTTTTCACCTAAAAACTCTGTGTTCTCTGTTTATTTAATTTTTTAGACATAAATATTCAAAAATTATTTATATCTTTTGTTTGGGATTATTTATCAAAATTTGGATATTAAAATAAAATTAGGGTTCCGCACGTTATCTTTGGACTTCTTTTCCCGTCACTTTTTACACCTGAATTTCAAGCCAACTCGAGACCCGTGAATGCACCCCATCGTTCCACGACAAAACCAGAGAATGTAACTAAGGTTCTCGTGAAATCCGTCATCCATCTTCCACTTTATCTTATATGGGTGCACTATTTAATTTGATTTTGCGCCGCATAGTCCGCCCATGCGGGCCAACAATGCAACCTATGCAAACAAATCGTGGGGACAAGAGTTGCGTTGCACACTGTGAGCTCCCACACCTTTCTCCGATTGTCCAGAATTGAGTAGGAGCAGAAATCCATCTCCGACTCCTTCATCCACTCCGGGAAACTCCGGCTTCCAGGTAGCAAAGTGCAAGGCCTTCGGGGAAGGATGAGATTCCACCAAACCGGCCCAAAGGTTTCAATCAGAACTCAACCGGGCCAGGAACCAGTTGAATTTGGAATTGGTAAGGAATCAGGAACCACCTGATTCGGTTTCCGTTTCACCTTTTATACAACCTGAATCGAAACTAAACCAAAATCAACAGTTTCAATTCTCTTATAATTTTTATTTTTTAATAAAATTATTGATTTCAAATGGTTTCGAATTCAAACAGGAACCGTCTTAAAATCAAAAACTCTGGAACCATAACCAAAACTAACCTCAGGCCGATTCAGGGTGGCTGCCTGATTGAAGGTGGGATGGGTAAGACGTGTTTGGCATTTGTGTGGAGTAGGAGATAAGTACGTGACTATGAGTGTATCTGAGTATAACCTTTGGTGATGATGTGTTTTGGTTATTAAAGACGAGAAAGGGAAGACGCATTAAGGAAGAGTCTCTCTTTGGAGAGAGAGAGAGATCCCCTCCTTCCCTCTCTAACTCTCTTTCTTTCCTAATCAATTTCGCTTTTGTTTTTCTTATTACAGTTATTATTATTATTAAGTATTTGTTATTATCCAAAAATGTAATCATTCGAGAGCAGTTGAAAGAAAACCTTAAGAGTTGAGAAAAGGCTGGAGTAATGAAGAGAAATATGTAGACGTGGTAATGATCAAATCCAAACCCGTCATGGGATCATAAGAGTCGACGAAAATGGCGAGAAGAGCATTAAACCAGCAAAATGCCTTTCAATCTACAACTGCCAGGAGACGAAGAGATGCTTTTGAAATTATCTTTGCTACTCTATAAATAAAAGCATTAGAAGAACATAAAAGAACAAACAAATACATATTGTTTCTTCTTTCATTTTACTTTTAGCCTTTAGCTTTAACTTTAACTTTAGTTGTAGCCTTCTCTCATATATGTTCTCTTTCTATTAGCATTAGTCTTTCAATAAAATAATGTTGGATAAATATCCTAATTTTGAGCATAAAGATGACTTATAACTTAAGCTTTCTTAATTATTAAGATAACCATTTTATTTCTCAAAAACTCTTTAATTTCACATAAAACTCTCTCAATTCTCAAGAAACTTTTTCAATTCTCGAGATAGTGGTGCTTTGGGAACACCATACCACATTTTTGAAATATATAGTATAAAAGGGTTTCCCTACCTAAGGTTTCAACACACAATCAAACAATAATTCTTCAAATTCTCATCATACGAGAAACTCTCTCCATAGGAGGAGAAGTGATTGTTGCAGGGATTGAAAAACAAAGGCACACTTCCACATCAAGGATCAACAATATGATGTATCAAGGTATCCCATGTGGTTCATCAAGTGCTATTAGAGAAGGTTCTTGTCATTGATTTTAATTAATTTTCTCTTGAATTTTTGTATGAGATAATTTTTTTATCATGATCATAAACAAAATGACAAAAATTACTAGAAAAATACAAAATTTCTAGATTTCACAAACTTTTACATTAAAATAAACCTTGTTGTTTATTTTAATTTAGTCCTTAATTTTATACTTCAATGTTAATTTGATTTATGAAGCATATTTTAAGGCAATTAAGGCCTTTTTTAATTCACATGACTTATTTAACTTATCTAATGCTAGAAATACATTGTGGAACGACCACTATCAAATTGTCAATGAAACTCACTATCCTTATTTTGAAAATAACCACCCTCATCAATACTAGTCATGGTGGTAATTCAAACATTTTGTATGTCCCTTCCATATACCAAGATATCTAAGATTGAAGTTATAATCAAATGTTTTATGTGTTGGTAAAACTTTATGAATAAACTAACCAAATATCATGAACACAATAATAAGGTTTATTCACTTGAATTTATCCAATGATAAATAGTTCACAAAATGAACTACACAATAGAGACCATTATTATAGGAGTAATATCACATAGTAAATTAATGTCTAGATCACGAGAGCAAAACCTCAAAAGAACTGACTAACTCATCTTAAGCACATGCCCATTATAGGTACATGGCGATAATGCTTTAGTATGAGGATCAACTAGCATGAAATCAGTACCAATATGCCCAATAGATACCAAATGATCTCTAATTCTCTTTAATAACTAAGAATTTGACTTCCATGTGTTTGCAAGCACTAGAGCTTTGGTTGTTGTTAGAGAATTTGACTACAACTTTATTATCACAATATATCTTTATGGGTTTTGGATAGAGCTCATAACTCTCAAATATGTAATGAAGTTGTGTAACTAAATAGCATGTGAAGATCCGAATATAGTAAGCTATATATTAAGCTTCCATGGTGAATACAACAATTGTCTTCTCGTTGTACTAGACCATGAGACTACATCACATAGAATTGGAAAAACTTTACATGGAAACATATAAGTATCCATATGCATGAGGTGAAAACAATAAATCACAATAAATTTAATTTATATTTGTGTTCTATTCATTCCTTAGTTCAATATGCAAGAGTATCTATAAAGACTCTTAATTGATTTATCCAATGATAAAAACGGTTATTGCGATTTTTACCGGCATACTAGCTATGACTAATATCTGATCTTGTAACCAGCCTTTAAGTACATTAAACTCTGATTTTTGAAAATTTTCATTTAAATTTCTTCCATCACTTGTTTTAGCTGCGTCCAAAAAATTCTAAAACTAATAATATCGAAGTGAACTTGTCTCCTAATTAGAGTTTGGTACGGTGATACTTGAACATTTTTCCATTCGCGGCTCTCGCAAAATTTAAATGATAGTATACTTAAGGATAAACCAAAATATAAATATGCACAAACATCTAGTCACACAGCGCATATTTCTATGTTGTAAAACCAATATACAAGTTTCTGTCCACATTGTACTTAATATATAAAAAGGTATCTAAAAGTAACATTCTCACTCTTAAAACTAATAAGCTAAAAGATTTAAACTATTCTTCTCAAGCCCAAACTCGTCTTGCAACATAGCTTAATTAAAAAGTTAATGAAATTTCTCACACTTTAAAACTTCATATACGAAGGTGAGATCAATTAAGTATTTCTCATTAAATTCAATAAATATAAAAGTATGTCGTGATACTTGAGATTTCTATTTGCTTTGTAGAAAAAATATGGATCTTTCTTAATCTTTATATACCATATGATATTTTACCATCTTCAAGTGAAAATAGTCCATCCTAGTTGATCGAATATACATATCTTCAATACTAAATCACCATTTAGGAAAGCCGAGTTCTTAACATCCATTTGATGAAACTCCAAATCAAAATGAACAGCATTAATGCCCATCCATGATAAATCTGAAAAAGAGTCTTTAGTGAGACGGTGAGTTAAAGTTATCCTTATAATCAATGCCATTCATTACAGTTGTAATCCATTTGCAACAAGTCTAGATCTTATACCTCTCAATTGGTCACCTAGCATCACTTGTTTAGTCTTAAAGACCTATTTACAACCAATAATTTTGACAACCTCTCTAGGCAATTCCACAATTCCCGAAACATTATTCTTTTCTAACTGGCAGAAGCTAATTCATCCTCCATATCACTAGCCATTGTGCATCATGATCCGGGACTAATTATGGCTCTCACAAAAATTGAAATAGGATCATTGATAATTCCTCAAGTCGGGATTTAAGACTCTTGTAAGTCCTCTGCGGATTACACCATCCTCATAGTCCACGATCTCCCTAGTAGACTTCGGTGGATAAGAACAACTGAGTTATCTTCTCGGTGGACTATCACTTAACAGCATAATCATTAGGAATCATACATTATTTTCATACTTGTTGAGGATATACGGTAATCACATACAGCAAGGGATCCAACAATATTATCATTATGGATCAGGAGATGACATTATCAACTAGAAGGGATGAATAAGACTAGGAACAACAACATGCTCCTCTTGAAATCAGCAATAAGTCACCTTCGGCTCTCACCATGTCCTAAGTCCACCTTCAAAATAGACAGGTCCTTTTCGGTAACTTCAATATTCTCTACAGTACTATGAAGGCAGCAATAGAACCTAGAACCCTTGTGAGCCAATACAATAGCCAATGAAGAAACCATTCGATGATTTTGGGATCAATTTCTTTAAATGTGGGTTATAAAGGTCTACTTTTTGCCACTAGCACATCCCCAAACAAAATGTCTTCAAGGTAGTAGTTTGCACATCATGTAAGCTCATATGGAGTCTTCAACACAAATTTACTTGGCACATGATTTCAATATATAAGTAAAAAGATCTTCCAAGGCATCTCCCACTGAGAATTAAGGAAAGTAGAATGTTACTTAAAGCATACTCACACATATCCATCGAGCTACGATTTTGCCTTTACGCAATACACCAGTTTTTGTTGGAGTACACGACATTCTGTATTGAGCACATATATAGTATTCTTTAGCAGCCGATAACCTAGGCTCAAATGGTCTCGGAGTATTAGTCTACGATTTGCATCAGCACGGATATCCATAATAGTCGGATCACCACATCTGTCGGACCTTAATCAGCCTTTTGATCTTTACTGTCAATTATCTTTCAATTCCATATGACGACTTTGAATGCTTTACAAGACATCTAGAAGCTTGAGATTTCTCATGCGTATAAATAAGCATATCCATCCGTATTGAGATATTCGTCAATAAACGTGATAAAAGTATCACAACCACTCATAGAAATAATTGAGTCAATAGATTTAAATATTAAAGGTCATGAATAGACGAATTGTAAAGATCCTAACTGGCTCTGTGGCTTAGCTCTGTCACGGCTCCGTGTTTTATTTCGTTTCCTCATAGATGCAATCAACACAAACATATCCAAAATAGATAAAATTTAGAATATACAAGGATGTCATTGGACATTCCCAACCTTTCCTTTCTAAACTAAAGAATATCGATTAACCCAGAAGCTTTGAAATGTCACAAGTAAGCAAACTCTATTCATTAACATTAAACTATATTTCTAGTGTCAATTCTCATTATGATCCAGGTTCACTTGAGCTTTCAACGTATATTGAATTCCGATGTGGAAGCATGGCAGTATTTGCTATAAATCGTCTAACCAACAAGTGTATACATAATAAGAACATTCACAGAGTATGTGGATACAAACTAAACACATCTGAGCCGAGGGTTCCTTCCTAAAGTATCCAGCATACAATTAGCTCAGTTTAGAGAAAATAACTATGAAGTCTTAGAAATGGTAGCGTATTCACAATCACCAAGTTTTAACGTAAATTCAATGCTTAGTGTGGTCAACATCGAGAGGTCATAAGTCCTTTAGATGTGTCAATGCGGAACCTTTCTGATTTCCGAGAAATTAGAACTTGACATTCTAGGCTTTTATGAAAACTCTCATCAATGAAATCTTTGCATCGTATTAGAATACTTGGAGTTGTATCATCCAGACGAACTTTATTAAGTATGATGGGACAACTTGATTCAAATTTCACCTAATTGAAACATCCGATAACACTATCTATGGAAGCCGGGGCTCGTTGCATGTGAGAGCATATAATCAATAACATTGATTTCAATTGGCTAGAAATAAAATTTCATTGACTGAGCTTTAGGTCTAAACTAACATAATTGGTCCCACAATTTATTGAAAACATTTATTTATCTGTGGTATTACTGGCTGAATCAATATTTCATGGACCGTTTTCACTATAATTAATGTATTTCAAATGAGCGTACAAGATGAGCAATTCACATTGATTCAAACTCTCTCATTGACAGTCTTGTAATCCCAATTCAAGAGTCTTGTCATTTCAATGATTGCACATGCATACGAGTAAACTGCATGAAATTTCATGAAGGTTAAGTACCTTAAGCTAATGTCAGACAAGAGATCTTGTCACTAGTCTAAAAACATACACTTTCCATGACCCTTACTCATAAATCATTAGCACTGGGTTGGAATAGCCAACGTGATGTTGTTTGTTAATGACTAAATTCGCGTAAACATCAACATAATCTTAATTTGAGAAATATAGGGATGAATATTCTGATGATCATGTATACAATACGTTAATACTTTGGTCATAAATTAACAGTACTCGGCAGTCGGCTGAAAATAGACATGCAAAATGCAGCCGCGTTGATGTATATTAATGTTCTCCTTTGGAGAATCGTCGAAACCTTCTGTAATAAACGATAAATCGATGCTAAGTAAATTTGACATTATTGACATATATTCTCGATACAACATTATTATGAAATATCGATAAAATGACGCGGTCGGCATAATTGGTCTATATGAAGGCGTGCGATCATAAAAGTAATAATTAGCTCTTCAACATTTCTCAACATAATTCTTAGAACAAAATATGCATAAGGGTATAGGTAAGAAATACTTTTCGATCTATATAATATTTATAACAATGAACATTTTATGTACTCTAGGATTTATCCATACATGAAATTATTCATCATGACATTCACAACATCTATTTATGAGTAATTAAAAAAATCTGAATTTTACATACAATCTAGAATTAGTGTCTACTTAAATTTGATCATTTTAATAATTAATAAATCCTTCAGAGTCAATACTTATTTCAGAGTATACAATAATATTATAACATTGTGCAATCAAATATTTTATACAACTTGGTAAATAATAAAACTTAAAGTCATTAATATTGTGAGATCAAACAATTCAAATACTGTATAGTTTGAAATATATGCATACTTTATCAAATAGCATGCAAATGTTTGGTGTAAAACTAAATGCGTCCATTTGTCTTTACAATTACTATGTTAAATTAATTAAATATTAAACTTATTTTATATATGATTGTCAATATCATTTTATGTAATAACAAAATAAAATGTTTTTAAAATATTATATATTAATTTATGCACAAAACAACATCAAAAATTATTTCAGTGACTAAATAACATCAAATCTAAGAGTGCGTAATATATAGCATACTGACCACATTACAATAATACACAAAAAAAAATTTTAGAGGCAAAATAAAGAGTATCATATACTTGGCATCACGTTTGTGAGAAAACAAAATCATCCAAATGAAAGGTTCATTACATGATGTTCCATAATTCAATAACAAATTGGACAAAATATATAAAAATATTTAAAACAGGTTCAAATCACTTTATAACATGTAAAAATCAACATTATATGTCTATTATAGCAAAAATATTGCAATGTCACATGTATGCTCAATTTGTTGCATAATATTTTATTCGTTAAGCAAAATGCAAAGATTGAATATGCTTTATAAAGTATGGTTTATAAAAATATTGCACTGTTGAAAGTATGGATGATCAATTTTATTCGTTAATCTAATAGTATCTTCTAAAAAAGGCCTTAATTACCTTAAAATATGCTTTATAAAATCAAATTAACATTGAATCATAATATTAAAGACTAAATTAAAATGAACAACAAGTTTATTTTAGTGTAAAAGTTTGTGAAATCTAGAAATTCTCTATTTTATAGTGATTTTTCATCATTTTGTTTATGATCATGATAATTTTTTATCTCATATGTAAATAAATTGATCTCATTAACAAGAAATCTTATAGAAAAATTCAAGAAAATTAATTAAAATCAACAACAATAACTTGCTCTAATGGCACTTGATGAACCGTATGGGATGCCTTGATACACCATGTCATTGATCCTTGATGCGGAAGTGTGCATTTGTTTTCCAATCCCACATCGATCACTTCTACTTTTATGGAGAGAGTTTCTCGTATGATGAGAACTTGAAGAGTTACTCTATGATTGTGTGTTGAAACCTTAGGTAAGGAAACCCTTTTATACTACACATTCCATAAATGTGGTATGGTATTCTCAAAGCACCACTATCTCAAGAATCATAAAAGTTTCTCGAGAATTGATGACTTATATGACTTAAGCTTTCAAATTATGAAGATAACCTTTTTATTTCTTAAGAAACTCTTTCATTTCTCGAAGAACTCTTTGAATTAACAAAAATCTCTCTCAATTCTCGAAAAACTTTTTTGATTCTCGAGATAGTAGTACTTTAATAATACCATAACACATTCATAAAATGTGTAGTATAAAAGGGTGTCCCCATCTATGGTTTGAACACAGAATCACACAACTCTTCAAGTTCTCATCATACGAGAAATTGCCTTCATAAAAACAAAATTGATTCCTCTAAAAATTGAAAAATAAAAGCATGCTTCCGCATCAAGGATCAACGACACGATGTATCAAGGTATCCCATACGATTCATCAAACAACACTTTCTCTTTGTTTTAGTGTTCATTTCATATCATTTATAGTATCTTTCAATGAGTTGGCATCCAACAAGATTCATATCGATTGCTCTGTTACTCTCAAAGGCATAAACCGTTAGGATATATCAATCGGGACTCTCAAGACTCACGACCCCTTGAGCCTTATTCATACCCCCTCGAACAATAGTGGTCTGCGTTCCCTAGCAGGCCGTTGCAAGTATGCTGTGGACCGATACGTATCATCCACAATTGAGTCATTTCCGGTCACAACATTATTATAATTTATTTTAACCGTTAAATCAGAATAAGCGGCGTGCTGCATACGAATCACTGGGTAAGAACTGGACTGGAAACCAACAGAAATCGGCTCAGAACCAAAGAAGCGAGTTCCGTTCCGATTCCAGGTTTTGGTGAAACCGGAGCGGGCCCGGTCTACCGAGAGGTGAACCACAAGGCAGCGCAGTTTATACGAACCTCGCACCGCGATCGAGAGAGAGAGAGAGAGAGAGAATGGGTTATCCCGCCATGAAGAAGGCAAAGATCGATGGGGTGGTGGTGTCTCCGTCCTTAATTTACACAAGGAAAGGGACCAAAGAGAAGAAGAAGGTGGTGGGTGGCCTGCGGAGGAAGAGGAAGACGGCTTTCGAGGACCCGAAAACACCTCCTCCGCGCGTCGTCTCGCCGTATTTCATCAGAGAGAAAGAAACAGAGGTGGTGAGGCCACAGAAGAGGAAGATGATCAGGGTATTTGAAACACCCAGAAAGGCAGATCTCGGAAATCCTAACCCATCGTTGCGGACGACTCCCGGTAAAATTGAAGCGCGGTGTTTGGCTTCTCCGGGATCGGACGATGCGAAAGATGATTCCAGAGGCGAGAAGGAAAGCGAAACTGAGATAACCACCATGGTGGGAATCGGGAGTTTTTTTGGCAGATCGGAGTTGGATTCCAGGAGGGACGGTCGATCAGAATCCTATTCAAGGGATCCGAAGGAGATGACTAAGAGGAATAACGGGAAGGAGACGAGGGCAAACAGCAAATCGTGTTGGCGGAATGAAGTGGATTCCTTGAAGAGTTCAGAGTTCGAATGCTTCTTATCTGCGTGTTCTCATAGCAAAGAAAATCGTCTTGGATTGGAGACGCACAAGGAGGAGAGAGAAGGGGAAACTGAGATATCTAACGAGAAGGGAGACAGAAATCCCGATCGGTCATGTTCACCATGTTCAATTTGTCCCGAGGAAACTTCCGAACGAGTTGTTGAACATGACGTTGGTGCGATGAAAAATCCCAAGAGAGGGAAGAGAATTAAGGGTATTGAAACACCTTCAACGATGAGAATCGAGATTTCTGGTTCAGCGTTTGCCATGGTTCCACAAAGAATTACAGAAGACGGACAGATGAGCCCGGTGGTTTGCAGTAGTGAGGGAGAGAATGAGAAGATGAAAATACCCAGGAGGAGAAGAACAAGAATATCTAAAGCAAAAACAACGAAAGTTCAGTATCGTACACCACCTTCTTTACTCTCTATCACGAGTGCCCGACAATTCGAGCAGATAGCCTCATTGAACCTCAGTAGTGAAGATCTAACTGAAGGGAAAAGAATGCCCGTGAGGAAACCAATAAAGGTAGAGGAACAGACCAAGCTGCAACATGAAAGGCTAGCTCCATCATCTTCTGTTAATTCATCTAAAGATATGAAACTTGGTAGCATAGTCTCACCATATTTTAAATATGGCATAGCTCAAGATGTGAATATATCTCCATGTTGTGCAAGGATCAAAGAGAAAAAGGTGGTTAAGATCAACAAGAGAAAATCGAAAGGGAAAGCTGAAAGTTTTTGTACCGCACCTGCATCCAAGAGAATTACAGGATCTCGAACCTTGAAAGTTTCTCCATACTTCAAGAAAGACGATGCAGATGAAATCCTCAAGGAGGGAACAGAGAGAGAAAGCTCCATATCTTCACCAAAAACATCTTCACTATCATCACCATCAACGGTTAAGCGTAGAAGTACTGGAAATAACCGTAAGAAGCCTTGTTTGCTAACAAAGGAGCAGAAGTGTATGGATGCCTATAAACGGAAGACCCCAAGCAACAAGTGGGTTCCACCTCGATCTCCATTTTCTCTTATGCAGGAACAGTATTATGATGATCCATGGAAAGTCTTAGTTATCTGCATCTGCCTAAACCATACATCCGGGACTCAGGTTTTCTGTTCTCTGTCATATATTTTCTCTTAGTCTAATATAAATTGATTTATTTATGTCAACGCCATGTTGCGATTTTCTTGTTAACTACTTAGGATAACAATGGATCCATGAATTCATTCATTCATGCCTGTTTACGTTGTACCTCTTCTTAGTAGAGAAAGGTTCTAAGTGTGCATGACTGAGTGAGAACTAATACATCCCTTCTTTATCATGACATTATTAGCTACCCTTTTTGTTCATTACAGGTGAACTAGGTAGTGCAGATACACCTCTTGACGTTCATGTGATCCAATTCAAGAAAGTCTTATTTTTATTCTTCTAGTTTGACATTTCCTGTCATAATTCATGATACTACTGTTGCTTTTATAGTTATCAACATATACCAATGGCAATCTAACGATTCCTAGAGAGATATTTCTAGCAACTTCTTGCTGAGATCTCAGTGTGGCGTTGTCTATATTCTCAACTTCTTTTCTTTCAAACTCTTTTTGATGTGTAACAGCTGATCTGTTGAACCTAAGTTAAATCATGGACTCATGCAGACGAAGAGAGTGATAGCAGATCTGTTTGACCTATGTCCTGATCCACAGACGATGATTTCTGTCCCTGCTAGTGAAATAGAGCAAGTGACAAAATCTCTTGGCTTGCAGAAGAAACGGCCAGAGATACTTCAGCGATTTTCCATGGAATACTTAAGCTATGAATGGACCCACGTAACTCAGCTTCATGGCATCGGCAAGTAAGTCTCTTATGGATTGATCAGTGTTTAAATGACATTGTCTAAGTAGAATTCGTCTCTTACTCACATGGGTCTGTCTCCGAGTGCCTGAGATACAACCATGTCCAGTCTAAAGTTGGAGGGTGATATTACCAACTAGCTTCAAATTATCCAAGTATAGGTAGCTATGTGACATGGGGCATGGTACTGGTACTGGTGTAAGCACTCTGACACTCAAAACTCACACTTCTTGTGTTCAAGTTAGCACTATATGTTTTAAGTATTTTTTAGTGTTACACTAAGACGGTTATTGTACTTAATAGTGGACTGTTATGAAGGCGATGACTTTTTCTTTTAGTTGTGAGATATTAATTATATATTTATATATAGTCATGTGCAAATATCTATGATTTTTGAAAATTGCTCTCTTGGATCCACACCCATGTGAAATATATATGAAACGCTTAGGTATATCTACAGAAAACTAGGAGAGGGTTCTAGCCTTGGTGTTTTTATACACTAGGGATGTAACCAAATTTTGCCTCTCAGATGTGGTTTCCTTGGATAGGAAATCAATAGAAAAAAGGTTTGAATCATCTGCATTGCCTGTGTTCCCTAAAGAGGGACCATGGTTTTCAAGGCACTGACTGAATGGAATGCTTCTTTGCAGGTATGCAGCCGATGCATATGCAATATTTTGTACAGGGAAGTGGATGTCTGTCTGTCCGAATGATCACATGCTCAACAAATACTGGGAATTCCTATGGAGCTCTCAGCAAAAGCACTCCCCTTCTGTTGGATAGAAATCTGGGTTTACATGCTTCTACTTGAAAATATATGCTTCCCTGCATTGTCGACCCCAATCTGTTAGTATAATTATGGATAGATTTGTGTTATGTGGGTATGATGCTTCCAGCTTCGCTCATGACTGGTTTCTCGAGTAATTGACTGAAGCACCGTCAACCTCAAATGCCCCCAGAGATCAACTTAAAAATGGAGTTTTGTAAAGCACTTGCTTAAAATTCTTTTCCTTTCACGTTTTAAGTTCATACTTGGTGAACTTTTCAGTGTACAGGATTGTTATTTCAGCGAGTGTTGCTGATAATCATAGTCTGATTCATCTTCCCTCTTGTCCGTGCAGCTGAATTGCATGGCTTTCTATTCAACCTTGATTGAAGCCTTTTTCCAACATCCGCAAGGGAGACTTTCTGCAGTTCATATAGAAACCTTGTGAACATATTCGCACTTGAACGAGTATAAATGATTGGGCGCATTAGGATAACAATAATAGATGACCTCTTTGCTTGACATTTGAAGGGACTGATTTCCTTGGGAAAATTCCTCAAAGAAGCTTCAATGTATTAAGAAAACAATCCAGTGTCTTCCCTCCAGTAAGAAAAGTCAAATCTTGATTAACAATTCAGAGAATTAGCTAAAGTGCGGGCTTATGGATACACCAAAGGCATCCACCTGGACCGAGTGATTGTTTCTGAAAGGCTACTATTGGTTGGATATGGTTCACTGCAGATTAAATCCATAAGTTTGACCTTTCACGTATATTCTTTTATTTTTCTCAACTCGAGTATCGGCTACAACCATTTCTTTTAATAGCTAAGCTGGGGTTAGTCAAACCCCTATCAGAATACAACGGGGAGTCGAACTCCTGACCTGCATCAGAGTGCTATCGCAGTACTTCCCTCTTTTGTGTAATCAGCAAATAAAACTAGCCATATCAAACATGTAATGTAAGGAATGCCACTTCTTTAAAGGTGGAAGAATTCTAAAGTTCTGTTCCTGTAAAACAAAAGCTGATCTTTGTTCATCTTTCAACGTATTGAAACTTCCCGTTGCCACAGCTGAAGCAGAAGTATAGGATGCAATACATAAGCCAATTAATACAATGCTCTTTCTATTAAGGGTATCCGTGTAAGGTGCATGCACGGAAGGGACTACTTTCTCTCACAGAACTTGAGGAGGAAACCGGTAGCCAGAAACTGCATTTGCAATGAGATCTTGCGAATGCTCACACACCCCTAGCAGTTTCATAAAGCTTGCTCACTTTTCAGGAGAGGCCTTGGCATGATCCGATGGTAAATTTCTTCCAATGTTTTGACGTCCGTGCCCCAAAGCCTATGCAAGGAAAATACGATTATGGAAGAATTGAGGCATAGTTTTTAATCGCATGGTCATGAATATTACGAATCAATGGTAATGAAGATGGACCAGCAATTCATCTCAACATAATTTGCACCATAACTTTTGTTTAGGAGGAAACTTAAAATGGACATGTCGGCAAAGATGCATTAGGATATCAAGGTATTCATGGAAACTATAGTTTTGAGGATATAAATGAGGAGTGTAGGGAGATTTTAAATTTTGCTATGGCTTTTGATCTCTTTATATCCAATACAATTTTCAAAACAAGAGATTAACATTTAATTACTTATAAGAGTAGCTTATCACAAATACAAATTGATAATTTCTTTGTCGAAAAAAAGATAGATCGTGTTGTAAAGATTGCAGGGTAATTGTAGGAGAAAGCTTAACTATTCAATATCGAATTTTAGTAACAGATTTGTAAGTAAAAAAGTAAACAAAAAAGAATAGAGTGCATAGAGTTATTCGGATTAGATGGTGAAACTTCAAATGTAAGAAATAAGATATATTTAAAAAGAAAGTTCTTCTGAAATTATGTAGCTACACCTTATGATATGTGAAACAATATGACTATACATATTAGGGAAGTGGCAAAAGATCTATTAGGTGTATCTAAGGGAGGCATAACGGCACAAAAGAAGCTTGGTGGTAGAGTAAAGTGGTGCAAGATAAAATCAAGGCAAATAAGGCATGTCACAAATTGCATTATGTTAAGAATACTAGTGAAACTTTAGAGGCTTATAAGAAAGCAAGAAAAGAAGCGAAAAAGGCCGTTAGACAAGCAAAAGCCAAAATTTGAGAGGATTTATATAAAAAAACTTAACTCAAAAGAAGGTCAACAAGATATTTTTAGGATAGCTAAGGCTAGAGATAAGAAAACTAAGGATCTTACTTTTGTTAGATGTATAAAAAATGAGGATGAGAAGATTCTAGTGACGAATGATGATATCAAAAATAGATAAAAAAAAGTATTTCTATAAGCTTTTTAATGAAAATACAGTTGTTAGTACTAGCTTAGGAGAGTTAGTCAAATAAAAAAGGTATATAAACCACAATTTCTATCAGCGTATTCAAAAGAATTAAGTCAAAGAGCCTTTTAAATATATGAAGGTTGGTAAATATGTAGTACCAAATAATATTCCAAAAGTATGAAAAATACTATGAGAGGTGGAGCCCACTTGGCTCACAAGACTATTTAATGAAATATGGAGAACCTAAAAGATGCCTGAGGAACAGAGAGCAGTATACTTATACCACTATATAAGAAAAAGAGAGACATTTAAAATTATTTGAATTATTAAGGTATCAAGTTAATGAGACATATTATAAAATTATGAAAAAGAATTATTGAACATAGGTAAAGACAAATATCAAGTACAATAGAGAACCAATTTGGATTTATGACTCCCTATTGAGATGTCTTATAAAATATTTTATGGCAGAAAAGAAAAACCTTCATATTGTATTTATTGATGTAGAAAAAGCTTACAATATGATACCAAGAGATGTTATGTGGAGAACTGTAAAAAGAGAAGTATCCCATTGACATGCATAAATCTTATGGAAAAGAATTATTGAACATAGGTAAAGACAAATATCAAGTACAATAGAGAACCAATTTGGATTCATGACTGATAGGTCTACTATTGAATCAATTCACCTATTGAGACGTCTTTTGAAATATTTTAGGGCAAAAAAGAAAAACCTTCACATTTTATTTATTGATGTAGAAAAAGCTTACAATATGATGCCAAGAGATGTTACGTGGAGAACTTTGGAAAAGAGAAGTATCCCATTGACATGCATAAAACTTATAAAACACATGTATGATGGAGCAAAAACATGCATGAGAACTCATGAAAGAATGACAAACTCCTTTGAAGTTAAGATTGAGTTACATGAGGGTCAACTTTAAGTCTATATTTATTTATATTTTGATGAGTTAACAAAATATATTTAAGATGAAGTACCTTTGTCTATGTTATTTGTAGATGACATTGTATTAGTGGATGAATCTAAGGAAAACATGACATTGTATTAGTGGATGAATCTAAGGAAAAAGTTAATAGAAAATTGGAACTATGGAGAGAAACATTAGAAAATAAAGACTTCTCACTCAGTAGAATAAAGATAGAATATATGGAGTATAAGTTTGATCACTTAGGTACTTCAAAGTACATATAAATTAAGATTGGCAGACATTACATCCCTCACAAGCAAAGTTTTAAATACCTGGGGTCAATTTTTCAAAGTGATGGAAAAATTGATAGAGATGTTACACATAGAATTAATGCCGGTTAATTAAAATAAAGATGAGTATAAAGTATTCTGTGTGATAAGAAGATACCATTAAAGTTAAAAAGGTAAATATTATAGAGTAGCAATTACACCTGCTATGTTTTATGGTTTTGAGTGTTGGGCAATTAATCATCAATATGTCCAAAAGATGTCTGTAGCAAAAATGAAGATGTTGAGATGGATGAGCATTCACACAAGAAAATACCGTATACATAATGAGGTTATTAGAAACAAATTGAGAGTAACGCCAATAGAAGATAAAATGATAGAAAATCATTTAAGATGATTTGAACATATACAAAGATGACCCAAGGATGTTCCTTTAAGAAGATATGAAAAAATAGATTGTGAAAATGTTAAAAGAGGAAGAGGATAACCACAAAATTGTTGGAAAGAAACAATAAAGCATGATCTACTTTATATTCAGTTCACGGCTAGTATGACGCATGATAGGGCTATGTGGAAACAAAGAATCCATGTAGCGAACCCCATGTAGTATGGGAAAAGGCATAGTTGTAGTAGTTGTTGAAGATTAAAAAGACGTCCTATGAGGTAGCAGATGACTGTCTTTAGTGTTTGCCCTTAGTGACAAACTGTACGATTCAAACTTACTGAAGTTTAAGCAAGCGCTTCTGCGTTGCTGCCCAAGCCTTGAGAACAAATTGCAGAATAGGTTATTGCGTAAATGACATATATGGATGAAGAAGATAATTCCGATATAGCCCAAAATGGTAGAAAGAACCTTACATTTTCAACGTTGCATAGATTAGGGTACAAAAAAGGAGGCTAGTCCGATGAAGTAAGATTTGTGTAGGAGGTTGTAGATACTATGAGCAAGAGAAATATCTACATATTGCGTTTGCAAGATATACAATGAACCAGAGAGAAAAATCAAAGGAGATACATAAGTGGCTAATTGCAGTATGTAAGTAAATGCAAAAACCTGATATGGGGTTGTATCATTATAAATGAAGACCTAAATGAGAGCATAGTAAATGTAAAGCAATATGGAGAGTGAATTATGATAGCAAAGTTAGTGATGAAAGAAATATTCTTTTATATTATTCATGATTATGCACTATAAATCTGATTGGAAGAAAGAGTAAAAAGGACTTGGAAGAGCCAGGTAAGATGATTACAGTTCCACACTAAGAAATGGCTTGTTTAGGACGAAATCTGAATGGGCTATTTTGGTAAAGATGCTTTAGTGTATGGCTTTGAATAACAAAAAGCAAAAAAGAGGAATGAAATTCTTAATTTAGGAAAGACTTTTTATAGCAAATAAGGTTGCCAAAATGCGGGAGAGTGAAAAACCAGGAACCTGAAGGAGACATAATGGAGCACAAGAGGCCTAGCAGTAGAGTGAAATAGTTCAAGGTAAACTTAGTACAAAGAGAATAAGCTAAAATGCCTTATAAAAAAGGAAGCTCAGTAAAATTGTAAAGATTATAACAAGCAAAAGAAAAGTTGTTAGGAAAGTAAACGTCATGGCCTCAGATAAGTATCTAATACAATCTAAACCAAAACCAAACTCTTTCCCCACGTTAAGTGGGGTAAGCTACATGGATACTTTTTAAGTACCTAATGAATAAAAGAATATATGCTTGGGAGGTTGATGCTATTAGCTTACTAAGATATCTAATGAAAAACTCAGGGCCAAGAAGATTGAACACACTGTATTTATTAATGTAGAGGACTATAAAATAGTGCCAATAAATACTTTTATACATGAGGAACAACTCATATTAAGGCTTATAAGAGGACAACTGATTTCTTTTTACGTTAATATTGGACCACACACAAAGGGTTAGCAGTAATCTCATATTGCATATGGTCACAAATGAACTAATGAAGCACAAAGTTGAGGTGTATTGTTGCATTTTATTTACATATGACATTATGGTGGTGGTTGAGCCGAAAGAGAGTTAAATGGAAAACTTTAAAGGGAGAAAATACTTTCATTTCAACTTCCAAAATGGAGGGCTCTCGGCTTAGTAGGGTAAAGCCTAAATAGGTGGATCGCAAGTTTGATGTTCTCGTTGTTAAAGATGACATGAAAATTAAAATTCGTAAATATTACCAATGTTGAAAGTATCGTATCAGACCCCATATTGCATGGGACATTGATACATGTGATTTTTACATTATTTTTTAAAAAATCATTAAAAACATTGAATAAATTAAAAAAAAATAAAAAAGTTTTCCAATGTGTACCACACCAAGATACAACATATTCAATGTCAAAACAATCTAAATCACATGTATACATCTTTCTCGGGCCTCATTTTGAAACTTAAGATTGATAATTATTAATGAATGTCACATACATATAATTTTTAGAGAGAAGGGAGTTGGTCGTGAAGAGAAGAAGGGATAGACATGCAGGAGGAGTGAAAGAAGCTAACCTAAAGCAGGTTTAAACATACCTAAACTATAACTTTCTTTAAAAATACAAATTTTGAAACTTACGGTGTATCATAGTTGTAGTTGTGGAAATTTTACTCTTAGGTCTATGTAGAGACTTGAAATAATTTTTCACACACTACCTAGTTTACTTAAACTAGCAAAGTTTTATTTTCTGACTTTAATGACGATTATGGGGAAGTGGGATCTTTTCGACTTAGGCCTTCTTGAACCGGTGCTCAAGGATCAGCCTAGACGCTTTGAGGATTGATCTTGATCATATGTGTTTTTGAAATTCACTTTTCAAACCCAAATAACTTAACCAAATTTGTGAGCTAGTCTTTAAATGATTTTTTTTTTAAGTTCTGAAAACAGAAAAAACAGAAACTAGTTCTATTTTCAGAACTTGTTTTCGGATTTTTTTTAAATAGCTTCTGAATCTCCAAAAAACACAAAATTTTACAATGAATAAAGGATCATATAGAGGTTCATAAACTATTTTTTATTTTGATTTTGGTATTGTGATAGTCTGCAATTAAATCATGGAATGACCCTGACTCAGACGTCCAAAATAGTTCTGTGACAGAAATGTAGATGTTTAAAAAAATATATGTATCTCAGTGCACAGAGCTCCAATCTTTATGAACTTTGTCTTGTTGGGAAACTATTGATGTTAGATTTCTAATGAAACAAGTTTTAATAAAATTGGGTCACTACATACAAAGTTATAGGATGATAACCTAAGCTTTGTTGTAGTAAACACAGGTTTTACATATTTAACTTTGGTTTTGTCCAATTTTCCTCAATTTTAATTACGTAGCTGCACGACCCTAAAATTCTTGAAAATTTTATAAGAAGTGGGCTGGTGTGTGGAATTGAGTGTTTAACATTTCAGAACATTTGGAGTAGATGATAGGGAATTAAAAATAAATCATCAAACGGATACAGAATGTTTAAAACAGATTTTCGTGTTTAGAAAATACATGAATGCATCTCATCCAAAATTGAAAGACAAATCACAACTATTAGAATATAAATGACTGAAGAAATTGAATTAAAATATATCTATAGCTTAAGCATAGAGGGAATTAGGAGATATATGGGATTATAATGCATAGAGAGGTAGAGGAAACTTGAAATCAAACAAGTAATGAGCGTGAATATAACTAAATGAAATGGGCAGCATATCTATCTATTACATCATGGGGGAGACAATTGCTCCATTAATACAACCCCTTTTAATGAATAAAAACAAGGAAGAAGGAATTAAAGAAGGGAGGAGAGGGTTGACCTTACAATATGAGCCTCCTTGGCACCGATCGTGGAAGAAATGGAGAGGATCGGCCTCTCTTTCTTCCTCTCTTCTCTCTCTTTTCCTCTCTCTCTCTCTCTCTCTCTCTTTTTCTTTCCCTCTCTTTATCTCTCTCTTACTGCAGCTCTCCCTCTCTCTCTTATGCTCCTTCCCACCTTCCTTCAATGTTGGAAACCAGCCCCCAAGGTGCCTTCTTATGGACCTCAAGGAGGGGGAGAGGCGAGCCTTCCACAGTTTGGATTGGATGGGCTTTTGGAGCCCCACTCTTGATCCCTTGGCTAGACCCAAAAGCCTTCATGTGGGCTTATGGTGGTCCCCTTTGGTCAAGACAAGCCAAGTCCCATGTGTTTAGGTCGGCCAAGTGGCTCGGTCTAGTATGATGCGGTCAAGTGCCTTTGAATATGGTCTGGCTAGGCGCAAATGAATATGGCCCGACTAGGTTCATTTGGGGCAACCTTTGGTGCCATATTTGATGGAGTTGTGGCTTGGCATGATCCATGTCTTTGGTCCTCCTTTAGCCCATGGCTTGGTCTTCTTGAGCCATTGCCTTAGGCTAGCTCATGTCTTAGTTTAAATCAACTTGTTTGTCATTGAGTGTAAATCGAGTCTTTGACCTTGGTTTTAGGCTCTTGATTTGAACTACCCCATTTGGGTTTCACCTTTCTTAGCCCATTCGAGCCTTGGGTCCTTCATCTTGGTCCACATTGGTGAATGAGCTTCGTCCTTGCCTTTTTGTTGTTGCTTTGAGATCGGATTGGGATGCTTTGATTCCATTTTGGCCCTGAGATTGTGCCTTCTTCTGGGATCTTCGGCGGGGTTCGTCCTTATCCTCTTTTGAGCCAATCCTAATTTCATCTTTGTTTACATTTTTAAAACTTGATTTTGAAACTTAAAACTTTTAATTTCAAAATCTTTGTTTTTGTTATTTTATGAAATTCGTAGGCCGTATTTAAATCATGGATTTTTAAAACCAGCCTACTGTTTCGAAACATGCTTGAATATGTTTTTGCAAAACATTTTGGGGTGCTTACAATAGTACCTTTTCATAGTGTATTGTACGCAATGTCCCGATACGGTGTGATAAATGTATTTTGTGATGCAAGTACCTAAATCATATCAGTTCAGTTATCAATACACATGATATACATATGATATGATATGATTGTATGACATTGAATATTACATCTCCAAGAAAGATACTTCTAAGTATTTGAAGTTATTGTTCTAACAAGATGGGAAAAATGATGGTCACACACAAAATTAAGCTGGTCAGAAAAATAATGGTGGCACATCAGGTATTCTATGTGACATAGTAGGTACAACTCAAATTGAAAACAAAAGATAGAAAAAACTTCAGCAAACCAAGTTTATGACACAGTAAACCGCTAATGAGTTCAGAAAACTTTAGTGCCAAAAGTAAATGTTAGGCTGGAACCTGTGGCCATACAAGAAAAGGCCGATGACATACTGAACCACTAGAGACAATGCTTGTATGACTCTCATAGAAGTTAAAATGACAGATACACTTAAGATGGATTTGAGTATGTGGAGAGGTGGCAGACGTAGCTCTAATAAAAGGGCATAATAACTCAGATGGTGAACACTTATAAGAGGCATAGAAAAACCTAAAGGTATATGAAGCAATGATGAAACATGAGCTAGCTGTTATGGAGTTAAATGCTGATATGAAACAAGACAGCACAACGGCAACTAAGAACCATACAACTGATCTCACTTAGTGCCAGAAAAAGCTTGATTTTGGTTTGTTGGTTCAATTACCATTGTATTTTGCTGCAGGTTTCTCATATCCAACTTCTGCAGATATTATAACAGCATCAAATCTGAAACGCAGAATTATGTCAAACATTCAAGTCTTCTATAAAATAGAATTAATAATGCTACCCTGAAAATGGAACTACTCCAGCGGCTAAGTACCGAAATAAAATGCAAAAAAGATTTAATGCCAACATATGGAAATCACAAACCAAGTTTGAGAAACATCGTCAATATCTGCAAAAAGAATTGCAACATGAAGCAAAGCTTATATCACCAATAAAATAGGGAACAAAAAAAGTTCTTGTGGCATATTGATTAAGTTTAGATATTAAGGAACACAAAAAAAAAAACAAAATCAGGAAAGAACCAGAATTAATCTTCCTTCTGAAAAGATATTTTCTTAAAAACATCTATCCCTATTAGGTAATCGCCAATGTGTCACTATGATGGACATATTGCTGCATATCACATATCATATTGCAGGACATTTGAAACTCCAACATATCACATATTTCTTGTATATTGTGTTGAGAATCATACGAATAAACAAAGAAAAAATAGAATAGAAGAACAATGGAGAGTTCCAATAGAGGGCTGCCCTCCTGTCTCTTTCTATTACACTGGATTATGTCCTTTTATAATGGACTTTATATCCTAAAAACAAGATTGCTCTTAATAAAGAAAAACAACTTCAGTTGTGTCCTCCATGCGCTTAAGTTACTCGTCACCACCTAGCTAATGTTGTATTCAACATCCCCATTAAGTTGGGAGTGGGATACTTATAACTACTAACTTATCAAAAACTGGTTAATAAACCCATTAGCATTATGATCTCCTAAGATTACGTACTCCAACTCTCATGGTAAAAAAAATAAGTTACTTCCAACAATCGGTTCTGCTTCACCACACTCACGGTGACAGACTATTTGCGGCTGTTGGTTTCTTCTCTTCATACTGTGCGTGACAACAAAACTACTATACCTTCTAGCAACATTGGGAAAGTAATGTTTTCACATTTAATAACCTTCCTAGCTTTACACATTTAATAACTTTCCTAGCTGCACTCATTCATCAACCTTCCTCGTTGAATACATTTTCAGTAGCCTTACAAGCTATACACTTTCATCAACCTTCTTAGTTGTATACATTTTCAGCAGTTTTACTTGTTGCACACTTTCATCAGCTAGCTCTACACATTTTCAACAACCTTGTTAGTTGCACACATTCGGCAATCCTCCTGGCTACACACATTCAATAGCCTTTGTGGTTGCAATTATTTAGAAACAACATAGAACTGCTCTCTTTCAATGTGTTCACATTATATATCATACTCAGCAACCCTCTGTTGTTCATTCTTGAGTAGTACCACAACACCCCGATATGTGGTTCCTTATCAGTAGTGACAACACTGCTCCACTAAAATGTTGTGCAATAACCAGTCACGAGATAACTCCCTAGTTTCTCCCATGTAGCAGCAACAACTTGGACTGCACCCTTGCAGTCCTTAGCAATAGGCTCCCAACAAACACACCACAACTCTATTGTGTTCTCCATCATAGGGATCAGTTTAATCTCATCATACACCTAAGGCCACACCCCTATAAGAGTGGTTGGAGTGCACCGTAACCGCAATAGCAACAACCTCTCTGCTGCAATGTTGAACAACAACCAACTAAGGAATAGCCTCCACAGCTGCTTCCTTCCATCAGCATCCTAACAACAGGTTGGACTGCACCATTGCAACCTGTAGCACCAACTTAGTTTGTCTATGATCTTCCACAAATAGAATGACCCCTATCAGCATACATCTTGATAAGATCCTACTCTGCGAATAATGGAAGTTGTGATCTGAGTTTCGAATTTGAATTCCAATTTCAAAATTTTGTGTTGACTTTTTTTCCCCTTTTTTCCTATCACATAACAAAACTTCTCTCTTATCTTGATTGCCTTTTTCTAAATAAAATCTGGGAAAGTGATTTGCAGCAACCTTATCTTTCTTTCAGCACAAAAGAATAAAAACAAGATAAGCTTTCCAATGAAAATCACGCAAAATATGGAATTACCGCACTAAATCTAGAACAGATGTGCTTAAGTTGAATCGAACAAAGATGGCAAGCCAATCGATGATGACTCATCCAAATCCAGATTAGGTTCCATGAAGGCAACCCAACCATGATCTCCAAGCTCCTGACCACGAGCTTTACGACCAAAATTGGAAGGAAAAATAGTCGCTTGAGCTGAATCAGCTGCAACCAAGGCTTACCACATGAACTTGAGTATTTTACACGTGATTTATCCACCAAACGACAACAAAATGTCAAATGCTCCTAAGAACATTTCAGTTTTGATGGGTAGAGCATGATGGAAGCAACAAATCACTCTAAATATCACTGAATTGAGAGAATTAAAATTGGTCTGAATTTTTTACAACTAAAATTTTCAAGCGATTGCATCAACTCTTACGGATGGATCTAAAAGTTTTCTACTTCAATTTTCCAGCGGGATTTCAACGTGGAATCCTTTATCTATCATCAAATAATAGATACAGTCTGATTTCAATATAAATGAGCTCTCAAACACAATCAAATTCATCAAAAAGCATAGATTTGTAGAAATCTGCAAACCGCTTATAGTCATTTTCAAGTGGTCATGTAGACGTCCAAAAAACACCTCAAATAGATGAATATGTCTATGAGACTCACACATTCTCCTGACATGGATATACATCACACCAAAAATCGGAGAAATGCTTAAAGTATTTCATCATGAACCGATGTTCGCAAAATGTCGAAAATGCAATCTGTGCTTTTCAGCAGAACTTGTGTTGTGCTACTCTTCCATCGACAAGACCATCATGAATGCAATTTCACCACCGTCGGTCAACTATTACTACCTTTAAAGACCACTGTACACCATGGTAGATACCAACACACACATGAACTCGAACTCATAAAGTTTTGCCAATAGAGACTTGATTTATGTAAAATAGCAATGGGTAGTCCTTGGGATGGGTCTTCCACTTATGCTACTATCCAAAATTGCTTGTTTGGTGGTTGTTGGCTCTAATATCATGTTGAGAATCACACGATTATACAAAGAAGAAACAATAGGGAAGAACAATGGATACCCCCGCTAGAAGGTTGGTCCTCCACTTAGAGGGTTGCCCTCGTCCTCTCTCTTTGTATTCCAAAAACCCTAATTCTATTACACGGGATTAAGTCCTTATATGACGGACTTTATGTGTTAAATGATAAGATTTCCCTTAATAAAGAAAAACAACTTCAACTATGTCCTCCGTGCGCTTAAGTCACTCAGCACCTCCTAGTTAATGTTGTCTTCAACATATTGTACTTGAAATTTTGTGTATCATATGTACATAAAATAAAATGCCTAGGACATGAATGATTCATTTTCCTAACATTTTTGGGGTAGGATTCTGAGGCCACTCAATATTTTTCATCCAAACTTATCCATAAGGGAAAGAACTTTGTTACATGCATTTGGGTTTGGGGCATATATTTTTTCATTTGTTCTATTTCAAAGGAACTTTTAAAGTGAAAAATTTGTTTTTTTCCTTGCTTTACCCATGAAGAGCAGAATTAGCTTCTTTTTTCCAGAGCAGGTTACATTGCTCAAAATAAAGGTCTAATCTATAGCAAGAATAGAATGAAGCAAGTGTGCAACAAACTAAATTTTGAAAGGAGTATTGGTCACAGAGTATGGCTTCAAAGCCTTCTCCTCAAGCACATCCTATCATCACATCCCTTAGCAGCAAAAGTTGTCTCAAAATCTACTATGGCCTATATCAGATCTCATGCAAATGAAGGCCTCAGCATCCCAGTCAAACATTGTTGAGATGACCAGAATACACCCAGTGGTGCATGTGAGTTGTATGAAGCCCTTCATGGAGAAGATCGCCAATAACATTGCACCACTTCCTAACATGGAAGTATTTGCATTAGGCAAGCCGTGTGGTTATAGAAACATTGTTCACAAGCATAGCAGCCTGACCATTAAGGAACTAGCTCAATCAGAAGGTCTTGCTAAAGATAACTTCATGGAAGATCATCGATGGACTATGCCTTGAATTTCCAAATTCTTATCTTGAGGGCAAGGAGGGGCCCTCCAAGAGGGTGGAGTGATAAACTAGTGTAAGACCCTGAATAACATGCATCCACCAAAAATATGTCGCATCTTAGAACACTAGTGTACGGGGCCCAGTTGCACACTTAGGAACAAGGAACTTTAGGGTGAATCTAGTTTCAGTCCTGAAGTACTGAGCCGTGTGAGTGCAAGCTGCATGCGTAAGTGTAAAAATACATCGTATGGAGGTACTATATGAATACATTATGAACTATTGGTATAGAAGGCCAAATTAGGTCACACATTCACTTTCTTGACAAAAATATTGAAGAAGTATCTCTCCTCTAATGGCCTACCTTTTCCCCCTTTTTATCCCCACTTAGTAATCTCTCTTCTCTCCTTATTGAAATTCCATAGCATTGAATAGTCCGGTAGAATTTCTATCAACACTAAGCAGATTTTAGTATACCCAAACCATGAAAGACAAGGGAGAACTGGTGTGTGTGCGAGAGAGAGAGAGAGAGAGAGAGAGAGAGAGAGAGAGAGCTTACAGTGCCAAAAGGTTAAGACCCTCAAGCAACTTCTAAGTGTACATCTAAGTTTGAGACAACAACTAATTTAACTCTATGATGCAAGTATCAAGTCCAGTTGACAGGAAATGTCACTTTTCAATCTCTTTCAGAAAAGGAAAATGTAGATCATGTAACCTCCACTATGTTTCAACTTACAAAGCATATCATAGGTGTAAACAAAATTTTTCGGTCTGGTATGAACTTTAAACTTTCATTTCAAAAATCGTGCGCGAGAGTGCTAACAAGTTTACTCAAACTTGCAAAGAGATTTATCTGATTATTCGGCGATTTTAGGAAAATAGGTTCTTGTCGACATAAGCCTTCTTGAATCGGTATTTAAGGGTCAACCTATGAACTTAGGAAGAGTGATTTTAGAATCCAGAGTTTTACCAAAATAATTTCAACTCAAAACCACCCTTTCAAAAGGGCATCAATTTTACTTTGCCAAACTAGATTTAGTTATATGAAAATATAATTGGTTCTATTTTACAGTGTGAAAGTTTATATTTTTTAGCCACCTTATGTGGATCTAAAAAACCTAAAAATTTTATCTGAGTGAGAACTATATATGAAGTGTTATTGAAAATTTTTATTTATATTTTGGATCTTTGGATAATCAAATAAAAACCTAAGAAAAAATTTTAACCGAATGCTATTATAAAAATTTGGATAGTATCTATGATTGAGATACAGAGTTCTAATACAACACTTGTATCTCCATACATTCTGATTTCTATGAAAATTATCAATTTATAAAGCTATGGATGTTAGCTTTCCGAAGAAACTATTCTTAAGGTATTTGGATACATACAGACCGAGCTACGATGATTTTACCGAACCTCTGTCATAGGGTTTTTATCACAAATAGATTTGGTTTTGGGTTGGGTCTGATCCTTACTTTTTATCAATCTCACCCATGTCCAAAATTCACAAGAATTTTATTGGATATTGGCCAGTATGTGTACCACTTAAAGGATAAAATTTGAGAATATTTCGCTTAGAGATGGTGGCTAGAAAATTCGGAGATCGTATAAGGTCTCTATAGTATGCTGAAATCTACTAAAATTTGCTTATAAAAAATAATGATGTATCTGGTTAGAATCTTAATGATTTAGTGATCATTCAAAGAATTTTATTTAGGATTTATGCTCGTTTAGAGAGGAACTCATCTACATATAGATCCTCGAGACATCTCTCTTGAGAAAGATTGTTTTCTTAAAAAATATATAAGATCATAGCCCTATACCCTCCCATTATACAAAATTTTAGGTGATTAATCCATTATAAGAGTGATTACATACTCATGTCATCGTATGTAAATGTGATAACTATGTCCCTCTTATGGTTTCTTAAATTGAATTGGAAATAATCGATACACCGAAGAAATAAGAGAAGAGGTGATATAATATGTAAGCATAGAACAAATTAAAACATATAAGATATAATATATATTGAGTAGAACAAACGAAATCTTGCGAAAGTTGGGGAGTCCTCTTATTTATGACCCTCTCTTTTGTGCTTCTGGGTTGGGATGACCTTCCTTTGTAATGATATTTCATGAAATGGTTGTTATTCTTGAGCTTACAAAGGATTGCACACATAGGGGCGGTTCCCACGTGCTAGAGGGTCTTGTCAGGTGCCAAGGGGTCCTGCCAGATGCTAGGAGTGGACCTCACGCTTGTTGCTTGTTGACGCGTGATAGCTTGCAGGCAGCCTATGGTGGCTCATAGTGGCAGAAGAGGCCTATGGTTACACACATGGTAGTTGGCGATTATGCTTTTACCCTTCTCTGCTCCGTGGTTTGATCCCTTTAAACTTTCTAGATCGCTTTAATCTTTTGATGGGTATAGGGTCGCTTGGTGTAGGATCTGCTTTGGTCAGGGGTATTTTAGACTTTTTCACTTTTCTTATTTTGTATTATCAATTTTATCCTTTCCATCTTCGTGGGCATATCTCTTTAACCTTTTCTAGACTGCTTTAACCTTCTAGTGGGTGTAGAGTCACTTGGTGTAAGATCTTCCTTGGTCATGGGTATTTTGGACTTTTTACTTGATGCTTTTCATGGGCTTGAGCCATCGCCGAACTTGAGTCTTTTGAGGTTCCACTCCTACGCCACATTTTAAGCATGTTTATATTTTTTCGTCTTTTCAAGACAAATATTTTATAAGGGTAAAATGGTTATTTTGTAAATGTTTTGCAGTTAGAACTTATTTTGATTTCAAATACCCTTTTTTAACTTTTTCAATCATTTCTTTTAAAAAAATACACTTGAAATAGCGAAATTTCGTTACTATAGCCTTAAGGGTAAAATAGTTAATTTTTTCAATTTTGTCAAAATTCAATTTTTTTCTTAGGGCTTGAAGTAACCCTCATTTTGAGGTTTTGACAAAATTTTGGGTTGAAAATAAGCTTGCTTAAGGTGTCTTTGTTGAAAGGCGAACGTGTCACACCCGCACGGGTCGCGACCACGACCCGGCCCGAGCCGATGCCACGTGGCCGCTTCTCGCACGGGCGTGATGGTGAGCATTAAACAAATACAATACCAATTTAATTCAAACTCAAGAAATATCTAACTGAAATAAATATTCATATCGAAGTTCTAAACAACACGTCCAAAATGGTGCGGGGCTCACCTAACAATAACCCCGAATAAAAGACTTTCTAAATTATTCAACACTTATCATACCATCTAAAATAAAAATGTTGCTCTATCAAACTCCTACTCTGCTCCGTGTACCTTCGAAGTGCTAGCTTCAGGATGAGCTGTAAAACAATAGGGTGAGCTCCTATACATAGCTCAGTAGGGAGGTTAAACATCTTTAAACAGAAAACATACTAAAAGCATGCATAGTTTCACAATCATTTCATAACAAACATATTTACCTTGAAATCATGATCTCAAATTCATACGCACACACTCACACACGCACACACATCATTAGTTTCGATAATTACAGCCCATACTGTGTCTGCCCCAAAGGCCACGGGAGTCGTCCGACCCTCCCTAACGTGACCTCGGTAACCCCGTCCACGACGGTAACCACGCCGACTCTCACGGCAGAGTGCCCGGGAACACACCCTGTATTCGCCCCAAGCCGGATCGCCCGAGGGACCTGCAAGTCTCTAGAGACCCCACACAAACCACACAAGTACGGCTCGTATATTCACACATCATTACATTTCTAAAACCAATTACAGTTCATCACGTTCACAAATCATATCCAGATCCACGAATATCCAAATCAAACTCATATCCACACAACATTTAAATACCATGTTCACACAACACATGCATATCAAAACATGTTCTTTATCAAACAGTGTCATAAACATGTTTTATTTAAAAGGCATATCAAATAACCTATAATTGCGAATAACATTTCACAAACTTCAATAAAACAATTATCAATCATGCACATTGAAATCTATCTAAAATAGTAAAATCACTTCTAGCATGGTTCTGTAAAAGAATGCATAACCCCCTACCTGAAGGAGCGCTAAAATCCAGTCCCCAAACTGCTGGGCCACTCTTATCACCACCAAATCCTCCAATTTTAATCTCTAAACAATTACAAATAATTGAAACATTAAAATTTATTTAACTATAAGTCTAACGAAACAAACTATATCCGAATCGGATCCCAAACCCCAATTTGGATCCGTTTAAGCTATCCGAGATCTAAATCGATACCCAATTTCATATCTGATCCGAATGAGTGACACAATAGGTAGCTTGTGTCATTGTGTCAATAGAGAACCTTTAACTATTGACACAGGTCTTATTCTAAACCCAGAAACCCATTTCAAGACACGACCCAAACTGGACCCGTTTCCGACACAGAACCTATTTTGGCACAGAACTGGTTCTTAATACGTGACACGAGGACACGACACGAACCAGTGTCGGTTCATGACAATCCAGACACGACATGACATGGAAATGAGGGACATGCCAAAAATTTTTTTTTTTTTTTTTTCCAGCATCATCGTCGGTTTCCGGCGAATCACAACCGTTTTCTGGCCAAATCGACACCATTGCCTACCTACCCCACCAAAACGCTTAGTTCTACCTCAAACCTTTAATTCAAGCCCAAAACGATGATTTTCAACAAGTTTTTCATAAAAAATCAGGAAAAAAAACGAAAATCTGAAAAATAAGTCAACTTACCGGATTCCGGCCGATTCCTCTCGTTTTCCGGCTGGTTCGAGGCTGCCCCAACTCCCTGGACAATCTACTGTGAAGGGCCCTTTTAAAGGCCCTTCGTGTTCCAGGCTGTGCGTTACTGCACAGCCTGTGCAGTAACGCTCGGGCGTTACTGCACAGTCTGTGCAGTAACGCTTAAGCGTTACAGAACGACTACAATTTTGCTTGTAAAAAAGAACTTTTGAAAAAACAAATTTTCTTTGAAAAATTTTAGGTGTTTACAATAAGCATCCGGTAGCACTCTCCGTGCATCAACCTGTGCAAAGTTTTGGAAAGTTGATAAGTTAGTTTGAATATTTGACTACAATAATATAATAGCAATCATGCAACCCTTTATTTCAGTCCGGTATGGTTTACAAAGGCAACCATAATCTTGATAGAGCTGCATATGTTATACCTCGTGGACTTCCTCAAAATAGTCATTGTTTGTGAGGCCAGTAGCTTCAACAACCACATGTCTCCAAAAGAGACGCCCATCTCCCTATATATAAAACATTAGCTTCTCAAAGTGTAAAATTGCCATCTTGACTCAAATTTGAACCTTGCGCCCAAGAGTAGGAACATGTCAAATAATCACAAATACATGTGAGAAAATGCAAGGGTCCATGTTCAAGTAATGAAAATAAAGCAATAAAGTAAGAAAATAGTCACCTAGAGCACAATCCATATAGAATATAAAAGGAGGGCCTCTATCTTAACCTTTGGCAAATACAGTAGCGAAAAAACACCCAATGTCTTGCAAAAGTATCTTCCTAAAACTCATGGAAAGAGTGAAGCGAAGTCAAGGAGTAATAATACTGATAAAATACAGAAACTGTCAAAATATCTGAGTTGATATAAAGACTAGCAGGCATAAGAGATTCTTTAGCAAGTAGGATCGCATATTTCAACTGCATTGGGCATGAAAAGAATCAAGAATCAGTTTGTGTTATGCTTATATAAATGAGTTCTTGACTTTCTTCTTCGTTTTTGAAGCGAAGTTTGTGAAGCGAAGTCAAGGAGTAATAATACTGATAAAATACAGAAACTGTCAAAATATCTGAGTTGATATAAAGACTAGCAGGCATAAGAGATTCTTTAGCAAGTAGGATCGCATATTTCAACTGTATTGGGCATGAAAAGAATCAAGAATCAGTTTGTGTTATGCTTATATAAATGAGTTCTTGACTTTCTTCTTCGTTTTTGAAGCGAAGTTTGTGAAGCGAAGTCAAGGAGTAATAATACTGATAAAATACAGAAACTGTCAAAATATCTGAGTTGATATAAAGACTAGCAGGCATAAGAGATTCTTTAGCAAGTAGGATCGCATATTTCAACTGTATTGGGCATGAAAAGAATCAAGAATCAGTTTGTGTTATGCTTATATAAATGAGTTCTTGACTTTCTTCTTCGTTTTTTCTCAGCTGGACCCTCTAGTCTCACGTGGCGGTAGGGTAGTTGTAGCTGCACTACTTACCAATGCTTGCGTCTTACAGTAGTTGGCTTGCAACTACCAAGAGTTGGGTTACAGACGGCTACACACTACTACCTTACTGTAAGGTCCATGGGTCACACTTTATTCCACTAGTGTGGTCATGAGAGAACACAAGTCGGGCCCTAGGGTGGGCGAGCCTAGCATATTTATTGATCATTCCCATTTCCTACCCCGCTACCAGGCCATGCGCAACGCTATAGAAGCTGAACCAACATGCACTCCACATTGGAAAGAGAGAAGATATAAAGAGCTATCAAATTTGCCAAGCTAACATGCAGCCCGCATTGAAATGAAGCACTTTCCAACCATTGTCAATTCTAATATGATATGAATTCACATGTCAATGGATTTTAGAGAAGCCTTGCTGATCTCACAAGGTAAATCCATCGTTTTCATAGTAGTTGATAAGGCTTCCAAATATATCCATCTTTTGGCATTATCCATATGCTGCCAAGCAAGTACCAATGGCATCTCAAAAACAAATTGGAAAATTACATAGCGTACCTAGAACCATAGCTGGTGATAGAGATCAGTTTCTAATGAGCAAATTTTTGACACTATTTTCCACTACAAGGGACAAAATTTTGTTAGGTACTACTTACCATCATCAATTGTACATCCAAACTGAAGTGTTCAAAAGATGCAGGGATCTACTTATGCTGCTTTACATTGGAAAACATAAGACATGAGTTATACTTCTTAGGCTGGGAAAGGCATGCCTATAACATGACATTTCAGTCTTTGATAGGCATGCCACCCTTTCTTGCCATACATGGAAGGTAACCACCTGTTATCGTACTATATTCAGCTGGAATACCAAAATTTGACAGTCCAGATGTCCATTGCATGAATGTGATGTTATGAAGGTTTCAAATTATGAGTTACAATTGTTGCAAAATTAAACGAAGTGATTAGAAGACAAACATCACAGACAAGCATAACAAGATGCAATGTATACTACTACAACAACAACTAAGCCGTTTCCCATACTAGATGGGGTCGGCTACATGAATTCTTTGTTTTCACATACTCCTATCATAATTTGTAGAATCCATGGTAAATAAGTCCGACAAAGCTTTACGGTAGCTGTCAGAAGCCTAACGTAACCCTCCCCTTTATCCAGGCTTGGGATCGGCCATGCAAGGGTGGTCCCTTACATGGGCAGAATTTGACAAGATGCAATGTTTATTGTCAAAGCAAATTTCATACAGGAATCATTCTCTTAAACAAAACCAAACAGAATAATTAAGTTCCATATGGGCCATGCCAAATTGAAGCAAGAGTCTCACCGGAAGCATAAGATTCTAAACTGTAATACCAGTGAACATCAGATCTTTTTATACAAAGGATGTAAAACTCCTACTATATCATACAATACGATACGAGTTTATCATATATCATAGGGCAGCATGATACGGTACATGATACCATATTGTTCTCTATGATTTATCGGGCTATATTGTGCTATATCACATGATATGGTACAATATAAACTGTATAGTATGAGTCGATGACTATTCGTATGTTATCAAACCCAAGAACCTCAGGGTTTTTTTCTACTATTTTGCTTGCTCGCAAACTCTTACTTACCATACCTTGCTCCCAAATGATTTTCATACATTTCATTTACTCGATTTCGTGAAGGAATCACATGTTTTTGGTTTCAAACCCTTGAAAATTCATAGGCTTTTCTCACTGTGGCACTCTTTTTTTTAATCCCTATTCTTTTGTAACCCTATTTTTTACTTGAAAATTTTTGGCCTTTTATAGATTCCAAATTTCTCACCTTTGTAAACCTTGCCATTATTGTGGTTTATCTTTGCTCGGCATGATGGTGTCACAAAAATTTGTGGTTTATTGTGGCGATCTAGTGTGAAAGTATTGTATAACAATGTATAAAGGTAATAGGTTTGTAAATAAGTATATGTTTTATATCGAGGTGAAGCATGTAGGTATTTTTCAAATAAAACAAAATCTTGCAGGAACTAAAAGGGATGTAAGTGCTTGTCATCGAGTGCCTGAAAGTGTGAAGTATGAAATTCAACAAGTTTTAGAACTCATAAAGGAAAGAAAGAGATTAACACAAAGAGAGAGAGAGCAGAAATAGGTGGTTGGGATATATCTCAAGATGTTTCTTGAGAAGAAATTTATGTTATGGCTAGATAGGAGGAGGAAGAGACAACTTAGGATAGAAAGAGAAGATGACATAAATGAAAGAGTTTAGGTTCTAGTGGCAATAACACCAGGGTTGGTTCTTGTTCCATTAGAAGAGGTGGAAGAGACAACTGAGGAAAGGAGGAGAAGACGAGATAAAGGAAAGAGCATAGGTTCTGTAGCACTAATAGTAGGTTGGTTTTTATTCCATTGCAAGAGTCGTGTTCCCGCGATGGCTGCAAGGAGTGGTAGAGGAGGTGCTAGAGGTTGTAGAATATATTCATTATTTTCTCAGTGTACTACTTGTTAAGCTCAATCAGGTATTAGATCATATATGACTTCTAAACAGGTAATTGAGAAAGTAGATTTGAAGTATATAGAGTTTTTTTTATGAAAATTGTTTCTCGTTTAATGTTGCAAATTCATTTTCCTTTCAAAGTATGACATATGCTCTTAGTAGTGTACGATCTGGTTGTAAGGTCCCTACTTATCATATTTTGGTGAGTAAATTACTACAAAATGGGTTGATATTGTTTATGAATGGGTTCTTGAATTTAGGGAGTCTGAAAGGTTATTGGTTGTTCCATTATAGCTGATGGTTGGATAGATGGCATCGTAGATCATTAGTGAACTTATTTTAGTGTCCAAATGAGATATTATTTTTGAAATCCTATGACTTGTCCTATGTTGATAAAGTTACTCATAATTTACTCCCTATTTTTAAAGATGTTGTTGAGGATGTTGGTGCTCAAAATATTGTTGAATTCATCACTGATAATGCTGCAATCTTTAGAGCAGTTGGTAAGATGTTTGAGGCGAACCATCCATCCTTAGTATGGACTCCATGTGTTGTACATTGTATAAACTTAATGCTTGAGGATTTAGGTGCAATGAATGACATTAAGGGGACAATTAATTCATGCAAAAATGTCACAAAGTTTATTTATAATGACTTGTTTGTATTGCATTTGATGAAAATCGATATTGGTGAAATAGAGTTGATTAGGCTTTCGTTGACAAGATTTCTATGAATGTTATTATTGTTCAATGTCTTTTCGTATAAAAAAATACATTTAAAAAGATATTTGCCTTATCATACAAAAAAATGTATTGAAATAGATGTTTGCATATAATGAATGGGGCTCTATAAGTTGGTCGAGAAAAGAGAGGGCTTACTATAGTAGATGATATTTTTAATGCTAACTTCTGGGAGAAATGCAACACTTTTTTGAAGATGACTTTTAGTGAATGTAATGAGAATGATAGACCGTGAAGATAGGCCTATTATGCCTTATATATATAATGCTATGGATAAGGTCAAATTAGAAATACAAGCAAACCTTGACCACAAGCGGTTACTTCTAAAGAAGGTTTCGAAGATATTTGATGGATGTTGTAATCGACAAATGCATCATGATTTGCATGCTGCTGTATATTTTCTTAATCTTTATATTAGATTTTCTCCAAACTTTATAGAGGATGATAAAGTTAAGAGAGGGACATTGAATGTAATTGACCTTGTAAAAGATTCGTCTACTAGGTGCAATATGCATTTAAAGTTATGTAAGTATATAGATATCGTTGGAGATTTTGGAAGGTCAATTGCTAATACTCTACTCCCATATGTGATCATGTATGATTTGTTTTTTTGATAAATTATTATTACTTCTTCATTGCAACAACTCTGCCCATGTAAGGGATCACCCTTGCATTGCCGGTCCCAAGCCCGGATAAAGGAGGAGGGTTGTGTTAGGCTTCCGACAGCCAGCGTAAAACTTCGTCGGATTTCTACAACATGGATTACAAAAATTATGAGCATTGCTTTGGGGCGTCCCCGCCTAGCGACGTGCTGCAGAGCCCAAATGCAGTAAGAAGTAAGCAAGGGCCACTACATTTTCGCCCGAATGTAGTGAATCAATTACAGAGAGGGTTCCCACATCATGGACGGGTGTGGGTAAAGAAGTTAGTCCCGCTACATTGCCGCCCGAATGTAGTGAAAAATTTTCAGAGAGGGTCTCCGCATTTTGATTATGGACGGATGCGGGGGTAAGGAAACTAGTCCTAGATAATAAGATTCGTATTGGTTCTTGGAATATCGGAACATTATCGGGTAAGCTAGTGGAGGTGGTAGATACTATGATTCGGAGAAAGATTCATATTCTATGTTTACAAGAGACAAAATGGGTTGGAGAAAAAGCAAAGGAGATAGAGGATACAGGTTTTAAATTATGGTACTCAGGTAAAGAAAAGGCCCGAAACGGAGTTGGTATTATCATAAATAAAGATTTAAAGGAGAGTGTAGTTGACATACAACGATATGGTGACCGAATCATGACATTGAAATTAGTGTTAGGAGTAGAGGTTTTGAATATAGTTTGTGCTTACGCACCACAAGTAGGACTAGAAAATAGTATAAAGACAGTTTTTTGGGAAGAGTTAGATAAGGTGTTTCAAAAGATTCCACAAAGGGAGATGATTTGTTTAGGAGGAGATTTAAATGGACATGTCGGTAAAGAGGCATTAGGATATCAAGGGATTCATGGAAACTTTGGTTATGGGGATATAAACGAGGAAGGTAGGGAGATTTTAAATTTTGCTATGTCATTTGATCTCTTTATAGTCAATACAATCTTCAAAAAACGAGATGAACATTTAATTACTTATAAGAGTGGCTTATCACAAACACAAATTGATTACTTTATTTGTAGAAAAAAAGATAGAGCGTGTTGTAAAGATTGTAAGGTAATTCCAGGAGAAAGCTTAACCACCCAACATCGACTTTTAGTTATGGATTTACAAATAAAAAAATAGACAAAGAAGAAAAGAGTGCATCGAGCTATTCGGACTAAATGGTGGAACCTCAAAAGCGAGAAAGAAGATATATTTAAACAGAAAGTCCTTCAAGGAGATGTTTGGAATTATGTTGGCACACCCTCTGATATGTGGAACAATATGGCTATACATATTAGGAAAGTGGCGAAAGATGTGTTAGGGGTATCTAAGGGAGGTGTATCGGCACAAAAAGAAGCTTGGTGGTGGAGTGAAGTAGTACAAAATAAAATCAAGGCAAAGAGGGCATGTTACAAATTACATTATGCTAAGAAAACTAGTGAAACTTTAGAAGCTTATAAGAAAGCAAAGAAGGAAGCAAAAAAGGCCGTTAGTGAAGCAAAAGCTAAGATTTGGGAGGACTTACATAAAAAACTCAACTCAAAAGAGGGTGAAAGAGATATTTTTAGGATAGCTAGGGCTAGAGATAAGAAAACTAAAGATCTTAATTATGTTAGATGCATAAAAGACGAGGATGAAAAAATTCTAGTGGCAAATGATGATATAAGAAATAGATGGAAAAACTATTTTTATAATCTTTTTAATGAAAATAAGGATGTTAGTATTAGTTTAGGAGATTCAGCCAAGTCAGAAAAGTATATAAACCACAATTTCTACCGACGTATTCAAAAGAATGAAGTCAAAGAGGCTCTTAAACATATGAAGAGTGGTAAATCGGTAGGACCAGATAATATTCCGATAGAATTTTGGAAAATACTAGGAGAAATAGGAATCACTTGGCTCACAAGACTATTTAATGAAATATGGAAAAACCAAAAGATGCCCGAGGAATGGAGAGCAAGTACACTTATACCCGTATATAAGAACAAGGGAGACATTCAAAATTGTGCGAATTATCGAGGTATCAAGTTAATGAGTCATACTATGAAATTATAGGAAAGAATTATCGAACGTAGGTTAAGACAAGTATCAAGTACAACAGAGAACCAATTTGGATTTATGCCAGGTAGAACTACTATTGAAGCGATTCACCTTTTGAGACGTCTTATGGAACATTTTAGAGCAAAAAAGAAAGACCTTCACATGATATTTATTGATCTAGAAAAAGCTTATGATAGGGTACCGAGGGAGGTTCTTTGGAGAACTTTGGAAAAAAGAGGTATCCCATTGACATATATTAACCTTATAAGAGACATGTATGATGGTGCAAAAACATGTGTGAGGACTCATGAAGGAACGACAGACTTCTTTAAAGTTAATATTGGGTTACATCAAGGATCAACTTTAACAAAACATATTCAAGATGAAGTACCTTGGTGTATGTTATTTGCAGATGACATTGTATTAGTGGAGGAGTCTAAGGAAAAAGTTAATAGAAAATTGGAACTATGGAGAGAAACATTAGAAAACAAAGGCCTCCGACTTAGTAGAACAAAGACAGAATATATGGAATGTAAGTTTGATCATTTGGCTACTTCAGAGGACATAGAAATTAAAATTGGCACACATTGCATTCCCCAAAAGGAAAGTTTTAAATACCTAGGGTCAATTTTTCAAAGTGATGGAAGAGTTGATGGAGATGTTACACATAGAATTAATGGGGGTTGGTTAAAATGGAGAGGAGCATCAGGTATTCTTTGTGATAAGAAGATACCATTAAAATTAAAAGGTAAATATTATAGAGCAGCAGTTAGGCCTGCCATGTTTTATGGTTCTGAGTGTTGGGCAGTTAATCATCAACATGTACAAAAGATGTCTGTGACAGAAATGAAGATGTTGAGATGGATGAGTGGTCATACAAGAAAAGACCGTATACAAAATGAGGTTATTAGAAACAAATTAGGAGTGGCACCAATAGAGGATAAAATGAGAGAACATCGTTTAAGATGGTTTGGACATATAGAAAGAAGATCAAAAGAAGAACCTCTAAGAAGGTTAGAAAAACTAAATTTGGAAAGTATTAAAAGAGGTAGAGGACGACCACAAAAGTGTTGGAAAGAAACAATAAAGAATGATCTAGCTTTTTGGGAGTTAACTGCTAACATGGCACACGATAGAGATCTGTGGAAACAAAGAATCCATGTAGCCGACCCCGTCTAGTATGGGAAAAGGCTTAGTTGTTGTTGTTGTTGTTGTTGTTGTTGTATTATTACTTCTTCATTCTTATGACTTGTGTTAGTTCTTAAGACTTAATTCTTTTATTTATTATGTTTTATTTTAGATGAATGGTGAGCTCAATTTGGTGTATATGTACCAAATTTATCGAAGTTTGTTTAACGCATATTAAGCCAAACATGTAGCTCGAGTGGATGCGAGAGGAATTAGAGTTTTTTTTAACACATTCATATAAAGAAGAGAAACATATTGAAGCATGCTCATCTTCGTGATTTGGTATATATTACATATAATATGAAATTAAGGCAAATGTTAAAATATATATTTATTATTCCTTATACTTGTAAGTTGTAACGCATAAGTAATGATATTTTCTAACTTCTAAATAAATTGTATTCTTTCTTTCTTTTTTTTATGAAAAAATGCAAAGAGATAAAAGAAAGACAAGAAAGGTGTCATATGACCCACTTAGGTACAAAAATATTGATATTCTTAATGATAGGGTCATAGAAGAATAATCTCCTATTATTTTAGAGGATGCAAATTGGAGAGCAATAGAAGCAGATGAAAAGATTGGAGATCACAATATACAAGGCAAAGGATTGGATGTCCCAATTTTGGAGAAAGAGGAGGGAGATGATGATAGTAATGATCATGATGATGATGGTAGTGACCCTAATTATAATGCTTATGATGCATTTATTGATTATGATCCACATTTTATGAAATGAAACAATGAAATTGGATTGTTGTGGTTTATAACTTTGTATTTGTGTTATGTAATAAATTGTAATCTTAACTTTGTAAACTTTCAGAAGCTTATTGATATATTGTTAACTTTAAGTTTAACTTTCTTACTCTTGTAGGCATTTAGACTCATGGTATTAGTTTATTTATCGTGAAAATGTCATTTTTAGTTGCATTTTGATTGTGTTCTCTACCACTTGCTTACCTTCTATTTTTTAATTATAATTTTTCATATTTTATAGATTTTTTGTTTTTTTAATTTTATAAGATAATTCAATTTTAATATGCCGTATCGTACCATATGGTACGATATGGCATGATTATAAAATCATTTACGATTGTACTTTAGCGAAGACCATATTATTTGCACTTGGAAGCAAATCCACTCAACATACCAACGATGTTCATTGAAGAGGTTGAAAAGGAAAAGAAACTTAACATGCTATTTCCTCCTTCAACCATTTACCCCATAAACAAGTAGTTTACCTGCCTGATATCTAAGTTTTTCTGGCCAAGGTGTTGAAAAAGCTCTTTTAAATCCTCTGCTTATTTCACTTGCAGTGGCCTTGATCCCTCCCTAGGGAGCAAAAAAAGTGGTTTTAGAAGGATGAACAATCCACCAATATGCATTATTAGAAACATAAGCTTTTGATAGCAGTTATTATACAAGCCATCGCCCAAACTAGTTCACTTTTCTGTTTGATACAAAGATCAACTCATAAATATCAGGAAACATAGATGAATGCCATCACCAAAGCTATGGATGCCAAGCATATCAGGGTTATATGTACAACTCCTAAAAAGGAAAATTGATATTGTGAAGTTATTGGTAGAGCTAGTAACTGAGCTGGAAGACCAGTCTTGCAAGGAGAGAGAGAAGATACATGTCTATATATGTGCATTTGTATATGTAATACATATGTAGTATGAATGTAAATGTATGTAGTAAATGATACATCTTATACATCATACATATCTACATATTAATGTGTATTGAAATATGTACTATATATAATATATGCAGTATATACAAGAACTAATATCTCCCACTATAAAAAGCATACACATATTCATGCATATATATATATATATATATATATATATACACACACACAGACACACACACTCATATATATATATAGCCGGTTTTGTGTCAGGTCCCGGATCTGACACATTCTTATTCTCAGGTTGCTTCCGAACGACCAAACTTGAACTGAAACTTCCAAATGTTGTCCTGGTCACAGTTTATTTGAGTCGGGTCCGTGTGCGGTACCAAATTGTTACCTACGGGGTCTCATGGGAAGGATTCTTCGACTTCTAATTCAGAATGGCATTTCAATCTTTGATTCATATGATTTAACTAAACGGGCAACGCATATGCTGATCCATGGAACTGACTGTGCAGTAGAGGACATCCCTTGCTGCTATGTGATGATCAACTTCATTTAAAATATCTTACTTTTCAATGTTCAGCTGGGTTTTATGAGTTAGTAGTTCATACATGCAAATCATCTAAGGTGTGTCCGAAGCAATTTAATGATGGAAAGATCCGTACAAATTCCTTGTAAATCTCTTGTCATGTCCTTATTCCGTCACTGTTTTTGTAGTGCTTTCCGTCACTATTTTGCAACGGAAAGTTTCCTTTTCATCCTTACTAACGCATTTAATGCAAAGGTACAATGAGTCTTTTGAATTATGTTTTCATTTAATCCTCAATAAAAAATAACTAATGAAAACAAAAGAAACTCAGCATCTAAGTCTATAGAGCAACATGCTAGACTGACTTCAACATACCATCACAATTGAACTTAACAAGAGATGAGTAAACTCTGTTGACAAATCTAGCATTGTTCGGGGGCAGTTGAAGCATGGCCAAGACTGAGGGCTTCTTCTGCATACGAGAGAAAGTAGCACTCATAATCTGGCCGCTGACTTCTAACAATGAAAGGGATAAACTCCCGCGAATGAGAATGAAGAAACAGATGAGGGACAGGAAGAAAACATTAGAGACGAGAAAGAAAATCAAAACCAAACTAGGGTAATAATATTCATCATAAACAAAAGGAGAAGGGTTTTATCTTTATATAGAGAAGCAATCTCTTATCATAATGACCCCTGAATTTCCATTACATTAAGACAGCTCAAACTAATCAAAATGTTACCAATGATGACATAAGCAATGTAGATGTGGATCTGGGCTTAGTGGATCCAAACCTGAAGCGGGGGTCTGCTTTGTTCTTAAGCACATCATGCATGCTCCTAAAACCACCAAGGAAATAAAGAGGAATGATCTGCAAAGTATCTCACCAAATAACAGCAATTGCCTTTGAGGTTTTGGAGTAGGTTACGTAAAGTTAATTAGCCCACAGAAGGATGGAGCGGCTTTACCCTAAATCTAACCCCTACTCACTCAATGAAATATAAAATAAAGCTTATCCCACCCCTCCGCGGAGGGGGTTCTCATCCATCCCAAACCAGGGTGGTGTGGGTAGCCGCAGGTAGGTTGTGGATTCGCAAGGGGAAAACATTCTAATTCTTGGTTCATTAGATAGATCAAATAAGGAACATCTGTGGAAAGGGCTGGATTTGAGAAAAACCAGCAAAACGGGCTGAATTTGATCGTTCAAAAAAGCCATATTCCTTAAACCAAAACATATTGAGAAGATCAATATTTCCAATCCTATGCCAACATGGTGAAATAAGTAAGGGTCTCACACTAAGCATATGGAAAAGATCAATATTACCAATCTTATTCCAACATGGCTTAAAAAGCAGGGCTCTCACATTAAGGTCTCCTCATGTCTCTACAAAGAAACCACTTTGTTTTATTGAAAACCAATTTATGTAGAGTAAATATTCACCTTGAGCTGCAGCATGTAGGCTCATATAGCTTTTAAATTCTCAAAACCCTCTCTCTGTGTGTGTGTGTGTCTCGCTCGCTCGAGATGCTTATTTAAATGGTGGATAAAAGTAGTGATCAAGCAGTAACACATTAACAAGGAAGAATCAACTGACCCCATCTAGTGAGGAATAGGCATATTTTGGTTTTGCTATAAATCTCTTTCGACACATTTTCCGAGCATAATTATATACACAAAACAAAGGCAAGTCCTAATTCTGTCAAGAATGCAGTGCCAAGGCTGACTGATATCCCAGGGCCCATGTACCATCTTCTGCCCACCATCGCCCAAGTCACAGTCTGCCCTTTGTGGGTATCATCCATCAGTCACGTCTTTAGGCTTTGAACCTACTTAACAATTAAAACCATGCTAATAATCTCGTTTTTGCTTAATCTAACCAAGAGCTTGGGTCATTACAAGTTAGAGCCAGCTTAAGTTCAAGAACTTTGATTCATGATCTTGGACGTAGCACATTATAATATACATGTAGGTCATGAGCTCCTCTGCTCAATGCAAGGGAGTTCACTCACGCCAGAATATACGTTCAGTTGAGAAAGATGGTGACACTGAATGTCTCATATATTGAAACAGGTTTACCAAGCTGGGCCAACAACAACAACAACTAAGCCATTCCCATACTAGATGGAGTCGGCTACATGGATTCTTTGTTTCCACATAGCGCTATCATGTGCCATGTTAGCAGTTAACTCACAATAAGCTAGATCATTCTTTATTATTTCTTTCCAACACTTTTGTGGCCATCCTCTACCTCTTTTAATACTTTCAAAATCTAGTTTTTATACCTTCTTACACGTTCTTCTTTTCATCTTCTTTCTATATGTCCGAACCATCTTAAACAATATTCTCTCATTTTATCCTCTATTGGTGTCACTCCTAATTTGTTCATAATAACCTCATTGTGTATACGGTCTTTTCCTCTATGACTACTCATCCATCTCAACATCTTCATTTCTGTCACAGACATCTTTTCTACATGTTGATGATTACTGCCCAACACTCATAACCATAAAACATGGTAGGTCTAATTGCTGCTCTATAATATTTACCTTTTAACTTTAATGGTATGTTCTTATCACAAAGAATATTTGATGCTCCTTTCCATTTTAACCAACCATTATTAATTCTATGCATAACATCTCCATCAATTCCTCCATCACTCTGAAAAATTAACCCTAGGTATTTAAAACTTTTCTTTTGGGGGATGCGCCAATTTTAATTTCTATGTCCTCTGAAGTAACCAAATGATCAAACTTATGTTCAATATATTCTATCTTTGTTCTACTAAGTCGGAAGCCTTTACTTTCTAATGTTTCTCTCCATAGTTCCAATTTTCTATTAACTTTTTCCTTATACTCCTCCACTAACACAATGTCATCTACAAATAACATACACCAAGTACTTCATCTTGAATATGTTTTCTTAACTCATCAATCACCATTATAAATAAGTATGGAGTTAAAGTTGATCCTTGATGAAACTCAATATTGACTTCAAAGAAGTTTGTCATTCCTTAATGAGTCCTCACACATGTTTTTGCACCATCGGTACCCTATTGTCAATGGGATACCTCTTTTTTCTAAGGTTCTCCAAAGAACCTTCCTCGGTACCCTACCGTAAGCTTTTTCTACATCAATAAATATCATGTGAAAATCTTTCTTTTTTGCTCTAAAATGTTTCATAAGACGTCTCAAAAGGTGAATCGCTTCAACACTAGATCTACCTGGCATGAATGCAAATTGGTTCTGATTTGGCTAACTCTCCTAAGCTAATACTAACATCTTTATTTTCATTAAAAAACTTATAAAAATAGTTTTTCCGTCTATTTCTTATATCATCATTTGCCACTAGAATTTTTTCATCCTCATATTTGATGCATCTATTAGGATCCTTAGTTTTCTTATCTCTAGCCCTAGCTATCCTAAAAAAATCTCTTTCAACCTCTTTTGAGTTGAGTTTTTTTATATAAATCCTCTAAAATTTTAGTTTTTGCTTTACTTACGGTCTTTTTCGCTTACTTCTTTACTTTCTTATAAGCCTCTAAAGTTTCACTAGTTTTCTTAGCATAATGTAATTTGTAACATGCTCTCTTTGCCTTAATTTTATTTTGGACTACTTTACTCCACCACCAAGCTTCTTTTTGTGCGATACACCTCTCTTAGATTCAACTAACACATCTTTCACCACTTTCCTAATATGTATAACCATATTGTTCCACATATCACAAGATATACCAACATAATTTCAAGTATCTCCTTAAAGGACTTGCTATTTAAATATATCTTCTTCCTCGCTTTTGAGGTTCCACCATTTTGTCCGAATAACTTGATGCAGTCTTTTCTTCTTTGTCCATTTTTTTTATTTGTAAATCAATAATTAAAAGTCAATGTTAGGTGGTTAAGCTTTCTCCTAGAATTACCTTGCAATCTTTACAACACACTCCAAATGTTATAAATTAAATCGAGAACTTGAGGATTTAGAAGCATAGTAGCCAACATGTTTGTATCACAAACATTTCCCATACCAAGCTGGGCCAAAGCTCAAAATAACGAGAACTTCAGGATGCAGAAGCATGTCTAGCAACCCATCACCTAGAAATTGGAAAAGATCTGCCTAAATTGGGACTTTGACAAATATCTTTTCATCTTTATGAACCATCTAGCATTAAGAGGTACATTTGATTTGAATCTACCAATCACTTCCTTTAAGCTAGTATCAGTAACATAGTAGCCAACATGTTTGTATCACAAACATTTCCATCCATAAATCCATGTCAACCTAGACAACACTACTTATCTAGATAGTCAAGATACAAGACCAGGACTCCATGGCTGACATTTCACCACATACAGGGAGATCTGTGAGTTGGCACTACTTGGTATGCCATCCACCATTCCTGCGGTCCCTCTTGCCATGCGGGTCAGGGTTATATCAAACCCAATTCGGATCAATGCAACCAACGTATTACATGAATCATGTAGACTTCTTCGTTATCAACTCTCAGTATGATAGAGGTCTACCGTTGTAGTGATCACAGGCAACAAAGAAATAGGGTTTGATATCTACCTTTTCACCAAACCCAGTACTCTCTTTTGGAAAATCTAAATTAACCAAGGTGCCTCAAAATGTTTTTTGGGTGACAAGTTTGTTGCACTATGGCAACAAAAATATAAGTCTGATATAAACGACTCACCTTTCTATCAAAACCTAAATAACAGGGTATGATACTATGGCTTGCGAGGAATCTAGCTTTAGAAATCATTAAAGTAACCAATTGGAGGAATCCTTATAAGAAAAATAGTTCAAGAGTTGTAGCACTGTTTTGGAGAGAGTTGGGCTTTCATGCAGTAAAATATATTTACTGAATATAACAATCAAGTTTTAATTGGTGCTTCATATGTTGACTTGATAAATTGCAAGGCCAAAAATAGAAGAAACAGATCAAGGTACTGAATAAGATAAACGATTTACTTTAGTTCAGTATACTAACACTTATTTTGAGGCATGTAATATTTTACAGCTGAATCCCAGAGGACACAAGCCTGTATTTAAACAGTCACATTCTTGAAGATGGACTATTGAATAATCTACAAGACGAGTCTAATTTGAGGGTCTGTATTGACCAAGACTGACCTGAAACTTCTAAATGTTGCCCTGGAGACGGTTCAATTAAGTCGGGTCGGGCTCTGGTACAAAATTCTCACCCACCAGGTCTCATAGAAATGATTCTTCAATTCCTAATTCACAATGGCATTTCAATTGCTGATTCATATGATTTGACTAAACGGGGCTCCGCATATGCTGATCCACGAAGCAGACTGTGCAACTAAGGACGTCGTATACTGCTATGGGATGATCAACTTCATCTATAACATCTTAGTTTTCAATCTTCAGCAGGTTTTTATGAGTTAGTAATTCATCATGCAAATCATCTAAGGTGACGGTCATGAATGAGCCTTTTAACTCGACTTCCTGTGCCAGAGCACTCAGAGAGGGTGAATACTTAATTGCGCTGAACATTAGTACTGTAATTAACGGTTGTATAGCTTCTTTGCGTTTCTGTATGATTTATAGGTGAAATGTGGATGTTCCTCTACGCAACAAGCTGATATTGTATTGAACACGATCTGAAAGAAACAAAAACACAAGTTCAAAATAGTTGGGGCTTGTTAGGCCTTTAGAACAGACTAGATTCGTCGCCAAAAATATTTCTTTGAAGGGTAACACCACTTCTAGCTTACACCACTGTCGTCGAACGGATGGCTTTTCTCGCTTGAGGCCCTGGATGGAGAACTCCCACTCAAGAACTACTCCAAATAAGAAAGGTGAATTAATGCTGGTCTAGGATGAGCAGGTTAATGCCTTCTTAGGAGCATGATATCGGAAGGTTTTACGGAGAACAGTTAAGAGCGAGTCCTTTTGTTCCGGTAAATCAAGAGTGATATAGTCTTAAATGATAGAAGTGAGTCTTAAGTGATTGAGCATTGGATATCTAGTTATGGTGAGAAACACGAAAATTTAGTGGTGTTTAGGTGTTGTTTGGTGGTACAAAGAAGTCATAAATTTGAGTTCATGGAGAGAAGAAAAGGGAGAAGAGGTGAAAAGAGGGTACCGCTCTCGGAGTAGATAGAAGGAAAATAGGATTCCAACCTGTGCTGGCTTTATAGAGGGGAGAGAGAACTACACAAAGGAATTCATTTCATTCCCAAAGATTCCAATTACAAGAACAAAGCGGCTTATATAGAGCTCAATTTACTTACAACCATCCATCTATTACGTACTTACTTGTGGAGGAACTAATGAGAACCCTAGGGTACAGGTGGCCTTCATAGTTCTTCATGTTCCACTATTGGTCCATGTGGACTCCAAGGTGGCAAGATGAGCGGTGTAGAAGTCGTCAACTCTACTTGTTGGAATGAGGCCGGTTCCTTGCGGTGGTTCGTACTAGACAAGCGCAAGTGCATGTACACACACTTCTTTTACATAATGATGATTGAGATTAGATCTCTGCAAATTAGATCCATTTCATCTTTCAAGTGGTGTGTGAATTAGCAATTAAGCCCATCTTCTAGTCAAAGTTGTAGGCAACTCTACATTCCTCCTCGTTTGTCCAGGGCGTCTTTAACCTCTTGTTATGTACTAAGACTTCTATCGTAATGGGTAAAATGTAAAGCTAGGTGGTGTATAATATGATTCAGCTTGTTATGTTAGAATCCTCATATTTTAAAACAGAGAGCAGCTGCTACAGAGGTATATGGTGCATTTCCAGGAATACAAAATCGCTCATACAACGAGAACCTCCTGCAGGAAATTTGTCTTCTTGCAACATCTTTTGACTTCTTCACATCGCAGGTTACTCCTAGAGAAAACAAGGTTGCAGACGCTCTAGCTTGTTCGGCTATTAGATTTACCATCCAACATTGGACTCTTGTCAACCAGTTTTGTTAGTTAAGATGGTTAAGAGTGGGATACGTCTTTTTCCGGATTAATGCAGCTGATGTGTGAGACTCATTATGTAACTCCTCTTAAACGTGTGGGTTTCACGAACACGCATGTTCCTTGTGTGTGAATTGACGCCCTTCTTAATTTCAACACCTCTCTCTCTCATGAATACTTCTTGTTACCATTAATCCAGCTACTCATTATTTGCTTTTAAGCTTGCGGCTTCGATGAGCAAACTCCCTCCTTGTGTGAATCCGAGTGGTTTACATCCTTCACAATCTCTCTCTCTGTCTCTCTCTCTCTCTTTGCATGTTTTCCATATGAAATTAATATATGTAGTATGTACAGTGCAAGTTGTTTTAATTTTAGGATTGAGGGCTGCTGTTCCATGCACGGACTTGGGATGCTGTTCAATCTGTAGCTTTTCGGTGCGGGATTCTGACATTAATGTGCTGAGATATGCGCGTCGTTGCCTCGATGATAGAAGAGAACTGGGACTTATATATCTCTTTAGTAATTAATGTAAAAACAAATCAACCAATTAACTAGTTGGCTTAATCTTGATCTCTTAAGCCTACCATTGATGGCTTGCTAATATGTCTCCTTTATATACAACAATTTCTAATTGCCACGTTGCACGCAGTTCTGCTGCAATGGAAATATTAATGCTTATCTAGAAACTCACTTCTTGTTATTCTCAGCATTTGGGGTTGGTTGGTTCGTCGTTACAGTTCTCGGAGTACGACATCCTTGCCTGATTACTTGGATATTAAGTATGAAGAAGAAAAGAATCGTATGACAATAGTAGAAAGAACACCAATGTTCGTACGTACTAAATGTTAATAAGTTGAAGCTTTCCCGTCTTCATAAAATCTAAATTAGTACAAACTGAACTTCAAAAATTTCTACTGACAATTAGCTTCTACATTATATTGACAGTGAGTGCATATTCTTCATCTTGTTTCTACTTTCCGTTTGTCAAGCGACAGAAACAGTTTGGCCAAGCTGCCACGAAGTATTGATAGCTTGAATGTTTAAATTGATAGGCGACTGCGTTGCAGACAATCAATCTTCACCTTCCTTCGTTCTGGTAGTTGCCTTGTGAGAGAATAGAATAGCATCAATGGCTTCCTTTACTTGGCCTATGTCTTGTGCCTTCCCACCTTGGCTTTGCCAGAACTCATCGGTCGCAAGCACCTAGCAGATGCAATTTTATTAGGAGAATTGACTAAATACAATTAACTTATTTAGCTCTGTAGAAATTTTTGGTGTTCTCTTTGAATATACGCTTTCTTTACCTTGACTTGAAGCTGTAGGAACTTGACATAACTTATTGCTTTCTCCAGCATCGTAACCAAGTCTACCTTTGTTCCGTTGGGTACAAGGTCCTGCAATATCTTAAGCCTCTCGCTTATCCTTTCTCTTCGGTTCTGTGGTTAACTAAGACCAGCTTATGTATTAGAATATAGTTTATATAAGGACAAGAATCAAAGGCTAAATAATTAATAGGCAGTATATTAATACCTTTGCCGCAACACTCTGCGGATCCTTGGATGGAGATGGTTTAGGTTTAGGTTTTCTCGGTGAAGTGCTGGCACACTGCTTCTTTGCTGATGGAGATTCAATTACGTCACCACCCTGAGAAAATGAGAGATGGGTTAATTAGATTGCTTTACGCATGCGCGCACACCTCTATATCTCTCTCGCTGTCTCCTATAACAATCAATCGATATTACATATACGCATGATAAGATTACAGCATACCACATAGGGGCGCTTGTTATAACTGTTCGGTGATTGTTGCACCCCAAAGCTCTCCATTGAGTATGCACCATCTTCAACCTCCGAGAACAATTGAAATTGCTCTACCCCGAGGCAACCTTCTTCCGGTTGACTGCACATCAATCTGTAACAGCACGACGTCGTTTCCATTAGGCAGGAATCCACGGTGACCCTGGAGCAGGCACCCTCTCTTATTGCAGCAGCTAGATTGTTGGAACTCTGGCAGAAAGCCATCGATTCCAGATTTTCATCCTGAAACATGTCCTGATCTTCGTTGGGATAGAGACATTGGCTGAAATCAGAATTAGCACCACAGGGTTTCACGATGCAGTTGTCATTTTCTTCAAGTGAAAAGCTCTCCTTGGTCGGCGAATTCATCTCAGCGACAACGACACGAGCATCATTTGCGGAGTAGTGATCAAAGATAGACAGATTGCTGGCTGTCTTCTCCGAGCACTCCACGAATTCAGGCAACAGGTTCTGGTTCTCTAGGCTTAGATAGCCTAGTGCGTAATCGGCACACTGAAGAGGTTGGCCGAGGAAAGGAAAAGTGTGAACGAGGGCCATGTCATAGTGAGATGGTTCTTGAGACAGGTTTGCCATGATGGAGCTAAACCTATAATACGAACTCTAACGCAGAAGGCAAAGGCTCATGTAACTCCTTGGATGAAAAATTAACTGTGTAGATAGATAGATGAGATTATTATTTTTATAATCTCAAGGCTACGATCAACTAACTAGCCCACAAACAATCTCTTTTTGAAGAACGAGGACAGGGAGAGTTGGCCTGCAATTTTAGCCAGTAAAAACAGAGAGAACAGAAAGCAAAGAGGAAGGAGGGGAGCTCTAGAGGGATGTTCACTAGCTAGTGGGCGGAGGTGAAGGAGAGGGGAGAGGTGGTTTAAATCCTGGCCTACACTACTTCCATTAGGGTTTGTTTATTGACTGCATAATTAATTTGCTTCTTGTTTTGCTCTGGAAAACCAAATTTTTTTCTTATTTTAAGTGTCAGATGTCGGATAACTTGCGCAAAGTCTAAAGATAAATTTTAGATCAGCAGAAAACACGCCGGATCATCCGGCTTCCACGTCTCAGATTCCCCATATAGATCGTAGATCTTGATATTGCAATTTCTTGGCTAGATTTTCAAGTAAGATGCACTATTACCCATGGAAGAGAAATATGAGATGGGAAGTGGCGATATTAATTGTGTAAATAATTGGTCTGTTAAAAAACTTGGAAGCTGTAATGCAAATCTTCCGTCGTGGGTTTTCTCTGTCTAGCAGCGAACCAGAAACACTCCAGAAGTAATAATGTTTTACTTCTCTTTAAGCTGCTGAACATTGTGGATCATGTATTCTCTTCCAGTGACTTTAAACTAATCGTTATCATGGATCCCAATAAGGGTTTAAAGGATGAGATAAGGGTAGCTGCTTTAAACTCTTATATGCAAGATCCTCCTCGAATTACCCATCCAGGGTTTTTACTGCTCATTGGGAGCCACTATGTGAAAATTGGTTTTCTCTTCCCACCATGGTAAATACGGAGAGCCATTAAGGGCACATGTCCGATTATGATTCTCAGAGGTGCTTGGTGCAGTAGAAAACGCAACGTAATAACTGGAGACCAAAACATCCACGTTCTAGTTGTAAATTTCTCAATCTTACTGTGGTGGTCTTTCCAATAGTTGCCACAAATAGAGACCGGCAAGGGACACCAAGCTTTCAAAAGCTATGGTTCTTTTCTAAAAAGAATAGTAAAAACGTATATATATATATATATATATATATGACTAGTATGATCCTTTCAAATAAGAGACTTTTCAAATCATGACCATCCTATCATTTGAGAAAAGCAAAATGCTTTTTAAGGAAGTATAAAGCACTTTTTATTTATTTTTATCAATTCTCATTAATAGTTTGTAGAATCGATGGTAGATAAGTACGACAAAGTTTTACCCTGTATGTCAGAAGCCTAACGCAACCCTCCTCCTTTATCTGAGCTTGGTACTATCCATGCAAGGGTGATCCTTACATGGGCGAAGTTTAAACATAAAGTTCTTTAAGGAGATTAGATATGTAAAACAATATGGTTATACATATTAGGTAAGTGACAAAAGATGTGTTAGGCAAATCTAAAGGAGGCACACCGGTATAAAAAGAAGCTTGGCGATTGTGTGAAAAGGTGTAAGATAAAATCAAGACAAAGAAGGCATGTTATAAATTGTATTATGATAAGAAGACTCGTGAAACTTGGGAGGCTTATAAGAAAACAAAGAAAGAAGCGAAAAAGGCGTAAGTGAAGCAAAAGCAAAATTTGTGAGGATTTATATAAAAAGTTTGACTCAGAAGAATGTGAAAGAGATATAAGAACAAGGAGAGTGAGTATTAGAAGTATGGAAGTCAAAGAGGCTGTTAAATAAGGAGAGTTAGCTAAATCAGAAAAGTATATAAATCATAATTTCTATCGCTGTATTCAAAAGAATGAAGTCAAATAGGCTCTTAAATATATGAAAGTTGGTAAATCTGTAAAATCAGACAATATTCGTATAGAAGTATGGAAAATGCTAAGAGAGATGGGACTCACATGTCTCACAAGAATGCTTAATGAAATATGGAGAATCCAAAAGATGCCCGCAGAACGGAGATTGAGTAAATTTATACTCATATAAGAACAAAGGAGACATTCAGAATTATTTGAATTATCGAGGTATCAAGTTAATAAGCCACACTATGAAATTATGGGGAAAAATTATCTTATGTAGGTTAAGACAAGTATCGAATACAAAGAATCAATTCGGATTCATGTTTGATACATCTACTATTGAAACAATTCACCTATTGAGATATCTTATGGAATATTTTAAAGCAAAAAAGAACAACCTTCATATGATATTTATTTATTTTAAAAAAGCTTATGATAGGATGCCAAAAGATATTTTTTGGACAACCTTGGAAAAGAGAGGTATCACATTGACATACATAAATCTTATAAGAGACGTTTATGATGGTAAAAAACTTCTATGAGGATTCATAAAGGAATAACAAACTCATTTGAAGTTAATATTAGGTTACATTAGAGATCAACTTTAAGTCTATATTTATTTATATTGGTCATTATTGAGTTAACAAGACATATTCAAAATAAAATGTAATGGAATGTAAGTTTGATTATTTGGGTACTTAAGAGGAAATAAAAATTAAAATTGGCACATAGTGCATACCTCACAAGAAAAGTTTTAAATACTAGGGTTAATTTTTCAAAGTGATGAGAAAATAGATGGAGGTGTTATACATAGAATTAATGCCTGTTGGTTAAAATAGAGATGAACATCAAATATTTGGTGTGATAAGAAGATACCATTAAAGTTAAAAAGATAAACATTATAGAGTAGCAATTACACATGCTATGTTTTATGGTTTTAAGTATTGAGCATTTAATTATGAACATGTGCAAAAGATGTCCGTAGCAGAAATAAAGATGTTGAGACAGATGAGTGGTCATACAAGGAAAGACATATACATAATGAGGTTATTAGAAACCAATTGGGAGTAGCACTAATAGAGGATAAAATGAGGAGAAATTGTTTAAGATTGTTTGGACATGTAGAAACATGAACAAATGATACTCCCGTAAGAAGATATGAAAAATTTGACTATAAAAATGTTAAAAGAGGAAGAGGACAACCACAAAAGTATTGAAAATAAACTATAAAGAATGATATAGTTTATATTGATTTAACTGCTAGCATGCCATATGATAGGGCTATGTTGAAACAAAGAATCCATGTAGCCAACCCCATCTAGTATGAGAAAAGGCTTAGTTGTTGTTGTAATCCTTACTAATAGTTACTCTTGATCTATTAGACTGTAATGATTATGAACTATGCCATCCAAAAGGATTTTAACAGACATATATATATATATATATATATATATATATATATATATATATATATATATATATATATATATATATATATATATATAAGAGAGAGAAAAAGAGTCTAATATGCTTGACATGTTATGTACTTGTCATATTATAAAAAGTGTTGTTATATACTTATCATATTCTAAAAATTGTCTATCATATCTCTTGTGATATGATTGAGTTCAAAGTGAAAAGGTTACAATCATGTATACTTTTGCTTTTGAACCCAACCACTTATTTCTTAAAATATATGATTAAGATTTTCAAGAATGTATAAGCATATAGTGGCAAGGATTTAGACTATCCGTATATATATATATTATGAATTCAATAGCGTGTTTGCTTTAGCTTCTTCAAACTTAGTTGCCAAATGTGTTAGTAAGTGAACACAATTTGCTTTATTCTAAGAAAAATACACACTCATAATGGCTCCAAGCATGACATACATAATTAATATGTAGAGTATGAGCTATTAGGAAGATATTTGGATATGTAATCATCATTATCTCATTGTTACAATGTAATGCTGTTTATTCATAAATACATACAAAGATAAAGCTTCATCTCTTCTGGACTGACCCAATTACCATTTTTGTCCTAAACATGGTTATGCAAATATAGTACTTAGACATAAGAGGAAAAAAGTAATAGGAAGGGCTACACGACAACTAGGTGAATAATCAAAGAGAGTTTTCGAAGTTTCACCCATTCCACGGATGTCAAGTATTATTACTTATAACACCAAAGCCAAGGCTTCCCCTTGAAGGCTAAGTGGGGTAGGCTACACTGCGACTTTCAGTTCCCACTGTGTCGTCCCGTCTTTTGTATCATTGGCATTCAACACGAAAATAAAAGTAAGATTGTGTTTCATCGTTTCCTTTGAACACATCTGAGGTGCATCGATCCTTAGAGGACATTATCAACAAGAAAATGGCGGAAACAGATTTCAACGTAACAAGGACCAGTTTCTGCCTTCATCAGGAAGCTGGTTTTCTTATTGTGTGAAGGCAGACGCCTCACTGTAAAGGAGAGCACTTCATCAAATTAGGAAGCTAAAATTTAATGCCATATGTGAAACAAGTTTCATATACCCGGTTCTAGAAATGAGACATGAGGAACAAGAATCACAAGCCTTTGGCTATCATTATCAAAGATGAATGACTAGGATGCTTATTGCATAATTATCAACACAAGAATGTAAGGAACTGTTTCTTCACAACCATGCTAAGCAAAAAAATGTAGATAGCAAACTTGGGATACTGCATTCACATGTAGCCACATCTTTATACGGATTTCTATCATTTGATGAAAATACCCTTTATCCAAATCGTTCACGAATGGTCAAAGCATCCATACATAATGTGTGTGCATAGCATTGACATGAGTAACTTGTTTTCTATGCGACAGGTAAAATGTTCAGAAGAATCAGCACGGAAACTTCTTGTCCATTTGGAATACATGAATCACACTTGGGTATTTGGATAAGTTACCAAGCCACTAAGGACTGGATAAATCTAGCTGAAATGTAAGATTAAGTAAAATGGAACAATCTTGTAAAAATCATAGTGTATCGTATGATACGAGTTTATTGTATATCGGATGCAAGAACAACATGATACAAATATGTGTATCGTATTTGAATATTTATCAGATTGTATCGAACCATATTGTATGAGTATATTTTTATGAGTGGTTTGCTTGCTCACAAACTCTTTCTTATGACATGTCATGTTTGCTCTCAAATTTTTTTTCTATCTTTTATTTACTTGATTTCATGAAAAAATCATGTTTTTTTCTCAAACTCATAAAAATCCATCAGGTTTTTGTTAAATCCATGGCATACTTCCTTTTTTCCATTCCTAATACTTTCTCACTTGATTTTTTACTTTAAAACTTTGGAGTTTTCATAGATTTTGAGATTAAAGTGTTTCTCTTGTTTTGGTCTATTTTTTCTCGACTTGATGGTATATGATGTAGCATTTTCAACCCATGTATGAAGGCAGTAGGCTTGTGAATAGGTATATTTTGCTTGCTCACAAACTCTTATTTTGGTTTATCCTTTCTTAATGTCGTAGTTATTATTGATTGTGAAATGCGATTGTCAATGCTTATTATTTATTAACTACTTGTTATTAATTAAATTTTGTTTAATGTTTATTATGTTTTCTAACAATTTATTATCTTTTATTGATTAAATTCAAAGCTTTCTATTTCTTTTGGATCTTTTATGAATTTTCTATGTTTTTTCTTAATATGTAACAGTGCACCAATACCATATTGTACAATACACCACGGGTATCTAGTATGAGGCATCAATAAGCTTTTTATTGAAAACATTGAAATGGATATATGAAGTTAGCATTGTACCATAAGGCTTATTCACACTCGCATGAACGGAACTCAACAGCATTGACACGTTTAATGTTGAATTAGAGCACTTACATTTTTAGACTTGGTAATAATGCCCTATTAAGAATGAAAGTTCATATTTACATTATGATAATTGTTAGAGAACAAATTTCGAGATTATGAAGCCGTGGAACGGTATTAACCCGGCCTTATGCCCTCACATAAAACAGTACCTGTTCGGTATTCGACGTGCAATGATTCGCATCTTCCTACATTTCACCTATTTGACAAAACAGAAGATAAACAGATCCTAAACTAGATTGTTATCACGACGGGGACATGTTAGACGTGCTACTCGTGCAGTTACCAAGTAAGGATTCCTTTTAAATAGTAAATTGGTCATGCACTCTTATTGCTGTGGTAGTGCACCAGATGGATAATTTTTCTATTGCTATGGTAGTTCACGAGATGGCTAATTTGCAATAAGATTGTTCATTATTAGTGTTAGTAGAAATTGCCTTACATATTCCACAGATAAGCAGTAGTTCACCTGTCTAAGGGATCGACTAAGTTGGAGATCATAAATCCAGTACCCCGGGTGTGCATCTGGCTTCATACTCTCATTTAACAACCTCTCATTTAACCAAAAAAGAAATATGAAGCCACTGAATTTAATGGACAGATAAGATGAATTAAGATTTTACGATTCAAACATGAGACTTATACAGAGCTAAGCATGATGTAAATCATTATCTGGTAAGCGTGCACACTCACGCATAAACGCATGCCCATTGCGCAACATTTGATGCAGGATGGTTCCATAATTCAGCCATAAGTGTATGACACAATATGTTAATGACAATAATTTTAATCATCCAAACCAATTCAATATGGCCACCAATGAGATTTTATTTCTAAGATGCCAAAACAAATAAAGTTCTTGAGTAGAGTTCGTGCGAGATTGACGAGAAAGGAAAGCAATGAACACATTGGTGGTCCATCTCTAATTTAATCCAAACTAAATGAAAAAGATAGATCCAAGGCTGATAGAAGGGAGGTTTTGGGAAGCCACTAACCAAGTCCCGAGGAACACTATCACGTCCCCATAAACCAAACTCTATGATAATTATAATTAACAATCTGCACTGCCTACATTATCAAAAACAGAACTGAAATAAACAAATGCTCGAAGCCAAAGTGCCAAAAAACTAATGTTGGTCGACAGTTTCATGAGTCCGTGGAGAAGATACCCAAACTACTTTTCCTGAAGAGATAAACCTCACACGAACCATAAAATAATGTCTCTGAGCATCTAGCAGATCAAACCAGTTAAACAAACGAGCAACAACATTATTGCGACAGAGGGAAAATAGAACAATAGAATAGAAGCATCTCAACTTGGAAGAGTGGTGGTAGCCTGATGAACAATTTCCAATAACAGAATACTACTTGGGAGTCTTGAAACTATCGAGGTGCTGAAGTGAAGTAAAATCAAATAAATGCAAAGTCAAACACATCGAGCAAACTCAGCATTAACTGCGCAGTTAAAAAAATGAGTTTGGGAAGTGGCACACTGCAAGTTCTGCCATATGGTGAGTCATCTCATACATACAACTTCCACTTTAAGTGATCTAACAAGCCTGCAAAGACCGTAGATAGTAATGATATCAGTGGGCTTTAGGGTGCCTAAGGACCCATTGTTCTGCTTCCCGTGAGGCCTTTGTGTTTCTTGTCATTACTCGAGGCATCAAGCATGTTAAGGTAGACATAAAGCTTAGAAAGTCGCACCAATATCTGCGATTTTCTTAAACAGATGCAGAACCATGAGGAAATGAATGATGGAACCACTGCAAAACGATGTGTTTCAGCCTCACAATACCAAGCAAACAAAATGCAGTGGTTTGTTCTTCTCAAATAGGACTAACTCAATGCATGTATGAACTATGACTTTACTGCATATATGAAACAACAATAGCACACCCTGTAATTAACTTTGGTGCGCTCTTGCGCATGAAACCCTAATTCAAGAGGAGTCAAAAGGTTCGAATAGATTCGGTGTGAGGACGACATGAGTGGGGACCCTGTTATGGAACTGACAAGTTGCCAGCAGTTCAAGTTTAATGATCGAGACTTGTTTATCATTCAGACCCTACTTTTACTGACAACAACACATTTCAGGTACCATCATTTCTGATTTTATGATTCAGACCTAACCTTTATGCAAATGGTCAAAATAAGTCTTTTGGTTAACTTGAATTTCTTGAACACTATTTAACCAATCAAAATGACAAAAACATGTCAGTAACATCTGTAACCCGAATTCACTGAATTATCTTTTATTCCCTTTACTCTCTGCACCATCCAAACCTCCTGTTTTAGCCACAAAGTCCATCACTCTCTCCTGCAATTTTTAAGTATCAAACAGCGTTGAAATGATATAATATTCTTTAATGAATAAAAATATATAATTAATACGTAACAAATTATTGAAATTGTAAGAATAAAAATGTTGTGCAATACAGTATGATATACACCGACAAATGGGTTAAAACAAACTACACGATTACCATATCGTGAGCAGTAGGTTCAATACTTATAACATTGGTCCCACTACTTTTCATCAAACCGATCAGCTTTATTTCCAATAAAATTTCTACCGGATCACATACAATGGATCATTTATCGAGAAACTTAGGAGAGTAAGCAGTTTGCTGCGGATAGGTGAACCTACGCCTGAAGCCTTTGGGACAATATCGCATGCAGGAATGAAGTAGCAGACTGCACGTGAGACTGATGGCATTCATGAGCACGGTTGTTATCACTTCCGAACATGCTCTGTTGGTTCGCACACTATCACTCAACAGTAATTCATCATCGAGGTTGAAGAATAAACCAGAGACTCCAAGTTGCTATTGCAACCCATCCACCAGTGTTGGATGCTTTTGGATTTGTCTCCTTCTCAATCTCAAACATCATGATGCTATGTAAAATTTGTTAGTGTGATAAAGGGATGCTAGTCTTATTGTACATAATCAGGAACGTAAATAACACGTTAATATGAATAAGAATAAAATAGGAATGTCAAAAATTGAAAACCCACCTGACGGCTTAGATGGGGTGTGTGCAACTGGTTGCCATTTTGGCTACTGCAGGAAAGATGAGGTCTGAATCAAGAAAATCAGATATATTTCTTCCTACCATGTAATTCTCAGCAAAAGTGGGTCTGTCTCGGAAATCTCCTTTGTAATAATATAATAAAACCAAGAGCTGTGTGACAAAACCAGAAAAAGACTTAAACAAGATCCCACTAACTCAATTTAGCGACCTAGAAAATTTATTTAGGTTATCCCACACATCATGTTCATCAAAGTACAATTTCTTCCATTGACAAAAAATATAGAAGCACCGTACACGAGAGCTCATTCATGATTTGAGTTTGGAAACTGTACTTCAAAAGGAATTTACCAACTTAGCCCACTCACTCACCTATCTTCATAGGTGTCGCATACAGACATCCCCTAATTGTAGCTACGAGTACACCAGGGCTAAATTTCTAGGGCAACAACTTTCTATGTGAGCTCAGCATGAAACCTCACGTTTCACATGGGCTTATAAATATTGAGAATACTACTGCATGTTCAGGCAATAACAGATACCAACTTCTCATAAAGTTCCACAGAACTGTTGAATGAATAAATTATATCTTAAATTAGTGGCAACTAACGAAATCCATTACAGCAAAGTTATAGAAGCTTGCGAATCAGGTATAGTTTGCAAATCAATGGCCAGTGAACAAAATTTCCTGCTAAATGCTCTTCAGAAATTCTTGCAAATATGTCAAGGCTTAACAGAGTCACTCCGCACATCCTTAAAAACTGAATAAGCCTCTCTATCTCTCTCATGAGCGTGGGGGTAAAAACACGCACAGATGCATACATCCCTTCGTTTAAGACAACAGACTTGTAAGCTGTATTTTACTATAATTGATTCCATATACCTATTGTGAGAATCAATAGCATTGTAAGTGGTCGACCACTAAGAACTCACGTCACGTTAGTGCTTTGATATTTCCTCATTATATTTCACAACATGGTCACTGTTGCCACTTGCACTTAAAAATGATGTGCTGAAGATTGTACCAACAAGACTTAACCACAATGCAGATGAAGCTTCTACTACGAAACAACATTGCCAACATAGCATCTGACTGCTCCCATAGTTTAAAAAAGTAACAACATTAATAGAAAGATAAATTAAAGCTCCTAGTTTCTCAAGTTCACAGACGCATCAATACTCTACTGATAATAATAAGCATTTTCTCTTCAAAATCAACACAAAGATGTTCTCCAGTGATTTCAACACTTCTCCTGAAAATGCAATGACATCTCAGTACTAAATGCAGATGAGATATTATACTACTCAATAGTAGCTTCAATGCTGCAAAGCAGCGATACCTAATAAGACATTGGTATGGCACCAAACCCAGTATTAACACGGTGTCAGACACAGATAGATGCTGCTAGCCACATCATGTACTGCTGTGTGCAGTTTTTTGTCACTTATTATTAAATATTGACTAGCTTTTATCTTACGAACGAATGATATCTTATGAAAAATAGTTATTAGAAGCACTTATGAACAAGAACCAGGAGAAACAAGAAATAAGTTGTTTGCGAAACTCTGATGGACTTCCTATGTGCTTCTCTATATGCCTAAACATTGCTTTTCCTCGCACGTTGCAATTTTCACATATTTATAATTGTTGACCTTACTTTACTTTCTTGAACAATTTTCTTTTGAATTGCTTCACATTTTGGTCCTATTAAATTTTTATAACATCTTCCATCCAATTCCCACAAAGCTTTCAACATCAATTCATTTTGATTGTTATATCATTTCCGTATAGTTCCAGAGTAAATCTTATGACATCTTCAGAGTACTTCCCTTTCCATTATGCTTCCTTTATCCCTTTCCATTATGCTTCCATAACCAGTAATCAAGATAATAAAATGTACTAGTTGTCATTACACCCACACACATACACTGGAAAATTTCACAGAGGTATCATGTAGTTTCTTAAATTTACACTTTGAGACATTGATTTCCCAATATTTTAAGAGGAACAGAAGTTTTAAATTTTTAATCGTTCACCAACCAAATAGTTGACATTTCGGTCGTTAATAAAATAAGGATTTCATAGTTAACAACATTAGCTTTTGCATACTTTTTGTAAAACCCAAGGCCCATATTTGAATAATGATAGATACATCAAGTTCCTATGATAAATGATGAAAATCTCGTATTTCTCCTAAATTGTGAGAATTTGAGGTGATTAAGTGTAAAATTTAAGAAACTACATGTTACTTCTGTAAAGATCTTCCTAAAAATTACAAGCACAAAGATATGCATACATGTATATGAACCACATGCACACACTCATCTCATGATTTGAAGTTGTCATATCTCGTACCTATGCCGCACCCACATATGTGTACATAACTTGCAAAACTAAGTAACCACGAAACATGGTTTGGATCTTGATAGCGGCCGAATCCTCGGGGAAACTGACGGGAAACATGGGGTTCCTACCTTGGCTAGCTAGCCTGACCGCAGCTGCAGCAGCATCAGCAGCTGCGCCTGTGGCAGCTGCCACTACTATGGCATGCTTGCTCTGCTCCTTCTCTGCCTCCGTGAAGAAAAACATCCCGGTAGGACCAAGCCCGCCAGTGGTGAGGACGCCATTGCTGAACCTTTGCCGGAAGCCTTCCCACTTGCTCCTTTTTTTAAGGTGATTTGGTCGCTGAGAGGGAGAGAGGATTAGGGATTTAGTCACCTAAAAATCGAGAGAGGGGATTAGGTGATAGATTAAGAAGACTGTGAGAGGCTCCTTTTTTTAAGGTGATTTGATCGCCGGAAAAGAGGATTATGGATTTGGTCGCCGAAAAATTAAGAGAGAAAGGAGGGTTTTTATTTATAAAGGCTATTTTGGTCGGTTAGAAATCGTAAGAAATGAAAAAAACCATCGAAATATATAAAACATTTCCGATGGTTTAAAACCTCGAAACTTAAACATCTTACCACAAGAAACGATTTTCAATAATTATCAATGTTTTTTTCAATATTACCGTAATTTATGCAGACATAAATACCGACGGTTTGTGTCATTTTTTGACGGCTCCGGGATAGGTGAAGATGTGGGCTAGGGAGTGGGGGTTTAACCCGCAAAATTATTTTTAGAACAATTCCTAGGATTGTAACGGTCACAACCATAATTGCGCGAGTTGTCACAAAAGCTCCTCTGTACAAATTGAGGAGAAGAAGGGCCTATAACATGACAAAATAGATTAAAAGAGTTACGGAGATCACATAATCCAAGAAAAGATTTTTCACAAAAAGTCCACAAAACAATATAACCCAATCCACAAGGAAAAATAGATGTACATACGCATTAGAAGAATTCACAGCAATATACTAGCTGATTTTCAGTGTTAAAGACTTCATTTATGTATTAGAAGCAAGTGTTAAAAACTGTATTCATAATTAACGAAATATATTGAATTTAACAGTGCAAGAGAATATCAATTTCAAAATGGCAAGATGAGTTACGGTTCTGTACATGTGCTGGTCAGAGCCATCTTTTTGTTTCCATGTATACTTGATTATGAACAATAAAATCATCCTTTATTCTTCTCTTTGTTTACGAAAAATAAACAAGTAGAAATTCTACCATGACTTTTACAGAAAAGTTAGGAATGCAAAAAAAATGCATTTCAATTTCATACAAGATTAACTTAGTTATTTTCTGACCTCCACAAACTGTGCTTTACTTATCTGTGAAACAAACAGTTTACCTGATACATCATAGAAGCAAGAAGTAGATCTGCCTTGTATGTTGCAAGGAGAGTTCTATACCCACCGAGTCCAAGCATTTCCTGTGAAGTTGAGTTAAACCAAGCATAAGCTTCATTACAGGTCCTCTTCATAACCTGCAAATAGTTCATTCGATACTTAAGTGGATAGTGCCACAAAATAGTATGGAAAATATATAATAAGCAAGATGGAAGGACTTCTCAGACATGTCATCCATGATGTTATTCCAGCATAGATGAATCATGTGCATGGCTTTCAACTACCAAGGAAGCAAGGCAACGATAACTGACTTTGCCAAGACTTTCACGCAAGAAAAGGCACCTTAAACTCGAACAAGAATTTTCAGAGACGTGAACGTTGAGTTTTCAGCTCATTTTCTTGTCAGCTTTTCATGTCATGTTGCAATATTCTTCACCCCACTGCTGGTGTAACTAAATTTGCCAATACTGTTTCATGGTGCATGAACTGGTGCTCTCTGTTAAAAGTGCAAATGGTATGCGCTAATGTATAATAATAATTTGACAGGCTAAACTAGAACCTCTCAATGAGTTTGTAGAGCTCTAGCATGAGCAAGGATTAGAGAGAGTAAAGACATGGAAATCAACGGTTCGAGTAGTAAAAACTCCAGAAACTGGTTAAAGTTCTCATTGCCTTTCACTGATTACATTGAGGAAAACTATTATTGTGCGGATTTAAGAAAGTAGTGGAGAGACATATATATACATATATGCATATAAGTTTTTATATAATATGCACAACATATAAAATAAAGACATAATATATATGTTTGTGTGTATGACCTTATTTGACACAACCAACCTTAATGGCTTATTTATACGCCTATGGGATGCGTTAGAGTAAGGGAATGGTTCGTTTGTATTATAAGTAAGCTTATAAACCCAAACTGGCTTATCTGATGCAACTAACCTGGTATGTAAGGTTTGTTGCATCCTTTCAGTAAGGGTGCCCCATGGGATTCAAAAAATCAATAGTAGGCACCACAAACTTGGCTTGTTATGCAAGACTATTGTACTTATAAACCCTCGCAGTCATAGGTTAAACAAATTTATGAGAGAGAAAGTTGTGTCACCAGATGTTGCGCAAATTCGTTCCCAAAGCATATGCACAATAAAACCAATTCATAGGAATTGCAAATTGAAGAGAAAGGGAGGGATGAAAGAGCAACACAAGATTTACATTGTTCTGCCAGAGATGCTTACTTCACGTGCAAGACAGGAACAATATTTTTAATATGACGAAGAAGAGCGATTCACAATAAAATGATCTCTTACATAACCTCATAAATTCTCATCCTCGTATCCGTCCCTTCATTTGTTGGAGCAGTCGCCGTTTGCCGAAGCTGTCTGAGGTTGCCGGTATTCTGTTACGGTGTAGCGGAAGCTGTCCTTCAGTTATACTTTTGGTTTTCTTTCTCTTTGTGTATTTCCTATAATATAGAAAGAATAGGAACAAAGTAGAGTGTATGATGTTTTCTAGGTTACCCGCAAACTGTAAGTATGAATCACACACTATACTTTCTATACAGTTCTTTGTATTTATACATGGCTTTTCCATCTTCTGCTGAGCTTTCCTTTTTAATAGTCATTTTGCTTTATCCAGGAGATCCATATAAACTTTTTAAAAATGAAGAAAAACAGTTTTTACAAACGTTTGATTTTTGAAATAATATGATCTCATGAAATCCGAGAAGAGGGCCCTTCTTTCACATTTCATAGTCGTTGTTAGTAATGGGGCCGAGAGTGACCATCCACTACTTACATCTCCCACTTGGCCATTAGAGCCAATCTTTTGATAGACTGGTTTTTCTTCTCGCTGCTTTGGGGTTTACCAAGTTGTATCATTTTTTTTCTTTGTTGCAACTAAATTGCAACTTATATCTATTATGTGGTTTTTTCACAAGCAATATATTTTTTCAGCATAGCTCACAATAAAGTGTATTCACTATACTTACACACTAGGCATATCTCAACCCCATATGGGTTACGTGTTTAATAAACAATTCTTCTGAGATGTCTTTTATTAAGAGGTCAACCAACATATCAATAGTTGACATAGAACATATAGTTATTTCATTTCTTTTGAGCATATCATGAACATAGTGATATTTAACCATTATATGCTTGCTTTGTGAGTTATCAACTCCACTATTAATAAGAGTAATTGTTGTACTATTGTCATAATATATAACAACTGGCTCGTTGGCTATATCTAGCTTCAAATCATGTATGAAGCGACTTATCCAAACGGCACAAGTAGCAGTCATACTGCAAGCAACATAATCAACCTCTTATATATGCAATACTACACAACCTTGTTTCTTGCATGACCAAGAAACTGTACCACCTCCAAATAAAAATATTTGTCTTGAGGTTGATTTGTTGTCATCTTTGCTCCCAGCAAAGTCACCATCTGAATATCCTATCACTTTCAATTCATCTACTTAAAAACAAAGTTTCAAGTCTTTTATTCCTTTAAGATATCTTACAAACCTTTTCATAGTTATTCAATGTTGTCATCTAGGATTACTTAAAAATCTACTTACAAGACTAATAATAAAATTGATATGAGGTCTTACATTAGGTTGCCCACAACCTATGCATAAAGAACATTAGGCTTATCGTCTCCTTCACCGAGCCAATCAACCTTGCTCAATTTAACCCCTTTCGCAATAGGTGTAAATACAAACTTACATTCAACCATTTTAAACTTCTTGAGAATATAATCAATATATCTCCCTTGACTTAAGCATAGAAGTTTTGATTCTCTATCTCGAGAAATCTTTATACCCAAGATATAGGATGCTTTCCCCTATCCTTCATTTCGAGCCTTGAGTTTAACCATGACTTGATTTTAACAATCATGTCATTATCATTCCCAATCAACAATATATCATCTACATATAAAGATAAGATGACAAAGTGGCTCCCACTATTCCATACATATACACAGTGATCAAGCTCATTAGCCACAAATCCAAATTCAACTATTATATTTTTAAAAGTCAAATACCATTGACGAGGTGACTGTTTCAGGCCATATAGGGATTTTCTCAACCTACTTACCTTTTCTTCTTGGCCTTCAACTATCTATCCTTCAAGTTACTGCATATATATGATTTCATCTAAATTTTTATTTAGAAAAGCAGTCTTTACATTTAACTGATGTAAGTCTAAATCATAATATGCAGATATCACCATGATTATTTTGATGGATGCAAATTTCATAACAGGAGAATATGTTTCAACATAATTTATCCCCTCCTTTTACGAAAAACCCTTGGCAACCAACCTCGCTTTAAACTAGTGGATTGAACCATCAACCTTATACTTCTTTTTGATAACCCATTTGCAACCTATGACTTTCCTTCTTCTTGGCAAATCAACCAACTCCTATACTTGGTTTTTCTCAATAGATTCAATTTCTTCATCCATGGCTTTTTCCTAGTCTAATGATTCAGATGAGTCAAAAGTCTATTAATATATCAAGTTATCAGTCAGCTCATCTAAATCTACTGAATCACACACTTCCTCAGCAAGGTAAGTATGATAATCCTTCAAGTAGGACAGTATGACCCTAGGTCTTTTGTGTCCACTTAAAGATTTGGTTTATTTAAAAAGCTCACCAATGGGTTCAAATGATGATTGATCTACTCCTACTAAATCATCAACATACTCATCATCATTCTTAAGAATGTCATTCTTAGTCTCTTCTAATAATTCTCCATCCCTGCTTTCTATCAGCCCATGATCCTTATTATAAAATCAATATCCTTTAGATCCTTTAGGATATCTGATAAATATATATCTTATAGACCTACTATCTAGTTTGTCTCTAGATTGATCGAGTATCTTCACATGAGCAATAGATCCTCACCTCCTAAGATGGCTTAGGTTTGGTTTTCTTCTAAATAACATCTCATATGGGGTAGAGAATACAACTTTACATGAAACTCTATTGAGTATATAGACGGATGTACTTACTGCATCTCCCCAAAATATTCTTGGCATAGAAGCATCTATTAACATAGATCTCGTCATGTTCAATAGAGTCCTATTGTATCTCTTTGCTACACCATTTTGTTGAGGTATTTTGAGCATTATATTTTGCTTTACAATATCAAAGTCTTTACAGAATTTTAAAAATTCTACAGAGGTATATTCTCTACCTCTATCTGATCTCAAGACTTTGATTATTTGCCTCAATTGGTTTTCTATTTCTTGCTTATATTCTTTGAACACTTGAAGTGCCTCAGATTTATACGTTAAGAGATATATATATATATAAGTATATCTCAAGTAATTATCGATAAAGGTTATGAAATAAACCTTTCCTTGATATGTTATTACTTTAAACGTTCCGCACAAATCGGTATGAATAATCTCTAATAGGGTTGTTGCCCTAGTTACCTCTTTAAAAAATAATTTTCTAGTCATTTTCCCTTATATACAGGCTTCACAAAAGTGTTCTCATGAAAATTGAGCAATAAGTTAGAGTTGGTTAATTTTCTCAACTTCTGTAGACTTATATGACCCAATCTTTTATGCTACACATTCACATAAATTACATAGGCACTCTCAATATAAGCAGACAGAGCTTTCATTTTCATTAATGTTGAGTTTAAACAACTCACGCTCAACATCAAATAAACCAAAAAATATTATCCTGTCATGCTTTACTACAGTGACTTTTCTAGGGACAAACCTGACCTCAAACCCTTTCTTTACTAAGGCAGAGACCGATATAAGATTGCGCCTAATAGATGACCAAATTAATACATCAGTTTGTATAATTGGTATGCCTTGTATAAAAATCCTAAATGACTCAACCCCAAGAACATTAAAAAATATATTATTCTCCATGTATAGTCAATGCTCAACAGGTTGATACTCCTTCAAGTCCATCTCTCCCTCTTTGCTCTTTGATATATGCCGGGTCACTCTAGAGTCGATCCACCAACTAGTTATCGGGTGATCCATATACAGACACTAAAAAATCATATAGATTATGTCTTACTTCTCTATTGCGTCGCATCATTGATTGTTGTCTTAATTGGTCTTCTTGTTATGACAATCTCTTTTGTAGTACCCTATCTTGCCACAATTGAAGCACTTTACCTGAGAAGCGGATTCTTGTGATTTCTTAAAATTTTGACCACTCTACTTTTTATTCTTACCAAATTTCTTATTTAGTTTTCTTTTTTCATGGTTGTTCTTGGAGCTAGACCCTAGATAATCTTGAGCAACTAGCAATTTTTTTTTTTCATTCTTGTTTATATGTTCTTGTTTAATTGCTAGTTTCAATGGGAGTTTAGAAAGGATAAAATCAAGTCTAAGTCTTAGAGTTGTAGTTACCATGTTCTAAGAAGAGAAGAGACTGTTAAGAATAGTAGATATTTGCATCGGTTCAGGAATTACTGACTTTGCTACAGCCAGATCTCTAGTCATTTCCAACATTTGGTTGACATGTTCAACTACGTTGTCACCTTCTTTCATTTTGTAAGAGTTATACTTCTAAATGAGTAGTTGCACATGCAACTTGGTTGTAGTATCATATTTAGTAGTAAAGGAATCAAATAATTCTTTTGCAGTTTCAAATTCCTTAAACACCCTAATCAAGTTGTCTGTCATGTACGTCAACATTATTGTCCTGGATATTGTGTTATCCTTTAGAAATGTCTTATATCTCTCATTTTCCTTATTTGTTTCAACTGATGTAGGAGGTAAAATTGTTTCATTCAGTACATAGTCAACTCCTTGTAAAGTTAAGGCTAGCGGTATTCTTCTTTTCTAAGTTTGAAAATTTAGGTCATTTAACTTTTCAGTCTTTGCCAATTCAGACACGCAAATTCTAGAAGTCATTTTTTTAAAAACTTTTTGGCAGAGACAACAAGTAGAAAGTCTACATTTTAAGATATAAAACATAAAACATGCATCAAATGGATTTACATAAGATATTTTATAAAGAACAAAAAAATATAGTTAGGCACTTAAATGCAATATCCACAAGTTTTGAGTACTAAACAGTAAATATATCCTGAACCTGTACTATAGTTTATTTAACCTACAGGCACCATTCTAGAAAAACTATAAAAATCAGGGAGTAAATACTTCCAAGCATTGTTCTGCAGTTTATTTAACCTATAGGTACTATTAAAAAAAAACTATAAAAACTAGGATTGAATTTGAAAAATTACTACTCATGGCATTTCTTAGAAAGTATAAAGGTATTTTTATACTTTTTCAGGGTAGTATAACGAATATTTTGTAAAACTAACAAGGTTATATCAGTAAAAACACCCAAAATCCATGTTCTATAATTTCTTGAAATGATTAAGGATAAACCAATAAAACTACACCTTGGTATTTTCTAGTTTCATGAACTATAAAGGGTAGAAAAGACTTTTTACATTATCAAGAATACAATTGTCTTTTTACCTCAAAATATCAAGACATTTTAGTAATTTTGCCTGTTGGTATTTTGTAATTTTTATTTCTGTGAAGGGAGAAACTGTTAATTTACTCATGAAACTACTGCCCTAGGCGGTTTTCGGCCCATGGTTTTGCAAAATCGCGGTTTTCATGGGTTTAAATAGAGGAGAGAGAGAGATAGGGAGAGAAACTGAGAGTAAGAAGAGGAGCGGCCCTGCCGTCACCTATGGGTTGTGATCGTCGCCCCTTCCTAGTCATCGCCTCTAGCCATCTGAGCTCTGCTTGAGGCCATTTTGAGCTCTGCCTTAAGTGATCTTCGGCTCTTTGCCTCAAGCCATTTGGGTTTTGCCTCTAGCCATCTTGGTTTAGCCTCTAGCCGTCTTGGCCTAGCCTTTGGTGGTCTTGGCTTAACCTCTATTCCTCTTTGTTTTCATTTCTAAGTGAGAGGACAAGAAGAGAAAACAAAGAGGAGGCCACCAACGGTTCTTTTCCACTTGATTGATCTTCTTTTTTTTTCCTCTTTCTCTTTGCGTGATCTCTGTTGTATTCAAGCTATGCCTTTGATTTTTAGGCATTCGACGTGCCTAAGGTCACCTTGAATGGGTGGCTTCCAGCTTCTCTCACTAATGTATTTTTTTTATTTGCAGAACTGATGTACCTTTTTGAAGTTCGTCGCAGAGCTTCAAGAGGCTCTAATACTAGATGTTGGAGCAGTCGACGTTTGCCGAAGCCTTCTGAGGTTACCGATGTTTAGTTTTGGTGCAGCGAAAAACAATTGTCCTTCAGTTCTGCTTCTGGTTTTCTTTCTCTTTGTGTATTTTCTATAATGTAGAAAGAATAGGAACAAAGCAGAGTGTATGATATTTTGTGTATTTTCTGTAATGTAGAAAGAATAGGAACAAAGCAGAGTATATAATATTTTATAGGTTACCCGCAGAGGGTTTTCTCATAAGACTGTAAGTTTGAATCATACACTATAGTTTTTTGTATTTATACATGACTTTTCCATCTTCCAAGTTGTTCTCTCTAGGCTTTCTTTTTTAATTGTCATTTTGATTTATCGGGGGATGCATGTAAACCTTTTAAAAACGAAAAAAATAGTTTTTATGAATGTTTGATTTTTGAAATCTGAGAATAGGGCCCTTCTTCTCACATTTCATGGTTCTTGTTAGTAATGGGGTCGAGACTTTCCCGCATTTCATATGATATCTCTTAAAATATTGGCAAGAGATAACTACAAAAGGAAATTACTTTGACACTAGGAAAGATCAACCTATGCCCTTTGTTACGAACACAGACCTCTTGTTTTTGTATACAATTCAAGTCGCACCATGAGCTTTTTGGTTGGGTCACAATTCGTGTCCATCATAAATTCAAGCGACATTGACACCGTATCAACCACAACGAATATCAACTCCTTTTGACTTGAAATTTCACGGCTTCATAATACTTCTATTCCATGAAATTAAAAAAATATCAGATTCCCATAAATTTGGGTCTACTGCCTTTAGATAAACAAGGCATACACTGTAAATGTTGCTGTAAACTTTAAGTTGGGCAAGAATATGCAAATCAAACAAGCCTCTACTCTGTTTAATGGTAATGAAATCTATCATGGTGGCCGGTGAACACAATTATAAGTTCATCATCATGGTTAAGGTGAACTGCGAATTATTCTGCATTCTCTTATATCATTTGGTATTCAATTGTTGAGTTGTGCTCAGAACTCTGATTGGTCTCTTTTTATGCTTACACAGTTTCAAACAAGAAACTTAACCGTGTCCTTTTAATTCTTTCTTTCATTATAGATATTATATAAGCTCATAGGTTAAGCTATTTTCACATGGAGAGATTCTGTTTGGAGAGGCGAGGAAGTTCAGATTGTCGCTACTCATTAATGAAAATGCATCATCAAATCTGTTGTGTTGGTTTTTTTAATTTCCTTCTTCATCAATTTGCTCATAAATTGCACTTAGAATTGGATTCTTGTTGTTTTATGTTTTCTCTTGGTTCTACACAAACGATTCTCAGGTGAACTTGGATCAAACAATCAAGAATATGCTACGTCTTGCATCCGATCCCCATTAACATCAGATTACATTACAGGCACTACTAAGAAAAGGGGTTTGGGAACTTTAGCCAATGGTTTAAACTGTCTTTAAAAGATTAGAACAGTTCCTGTTGGGAAAAGTTTAGTAGTCAATGGGACTTACAACGATGGAAAACGTCTCCAATTAGGAGATCAGTAGCCAATTTATTTGAACTGTCGCTAATCCGTTACACTAGCTAGTAGTTTTCCAGGTTCTGTTTGCCTAATACCATATCCATTTAACATGAATCATTTATCCAAACACGTCATAGACCCGATATCCAATTAAAGAATACGAGTTTCATAATATAACAAAATTGATTTACAACAATTATGTACAAGCAAAATTTTGGGAATTACACTTACAAATCCCTTTCCATTTTCTATGAAGCTGAAGTCCTTCATAGCTGAAGCTTTCCAATTCTAACAAGCGTCTGCTTTTCTTGATGTATTCAGCAATATGTAAAGCACCTTTGGATCAATTTCATGGACCTGATATCATAGATGTATTTCTTCCTACGAAGCATCTTCTCATGTGAGGTTCATTATATACGTATACATTTACATACATACACGTATATAGAGAGAGAGTGAGGCTAGGGCTAGCAAATCCAAACAATTGTCAACCATTTATCTTTGGTGAACGATGGTAAGATGGATGATTGAGATTTAAATATGCAAAGTAAAAAGGGTATGTGTACTTTTTTTAGGTACACTAATTCACGTGGCTATTTTTGCTTATCAAATTTCAAATATCAACCCTCCACAAAGATGGATTGTTGAGATTTGTTTAGATTTCTTAGAAAAACTTGTATTTGCTACTATTATTAGATGCTAGTAAATCCAAACAAATCTCAACCATCCATTTTATTGATAGATGATTAAGATTTGAAATTTAAAAAGCAAAAGTAGTCATGTGAATAAGTGTACCTACAAACAGTGCACGTATCCTTTTTTAAATCTCAACTATCTATCACCAAAAATAGATGATTGAAAATTATTTGGATTTGCTAGAAACTAAGAGTGCTAGCATATATAAGGTTCTCTCTCTCCCTCCCTCTCTCTCTCTCTCTCTCTCTCTCTCTCTCTATCATATATATATATATATATATATATATATCCAACAAAAAAATGCAACATCCAAACTATGAACCTTTGTGAGCCGGCAATCCTGACATCAAAGTTTTCGTCACCCGCATCACCAATAATATTTCCACACAAATGGTGTTCCTAGACAAAAAGAGTTGGGCCCAAAGGAATAGACCAGGATAAAAGAGATCTATACCTTTTTAAGACATAAACATGTTAAGTAATAACACCAAAACCAACTCCAAGATGTATTAGGATGTAGTGAGATGTAATAACATTATTCACACATTTATTACAACTTAAATTTTTCCATATGTTTACAATCCTTCTTACTATTAGGTTGGTTATGTATTGTATGTAAAAACCTCAGTTGCAAAGCACCTTAAAATGTAATCTGAGTTGAGATGACGAAGAAAGCACAACTATACCTAGAGCAAACAATATAAAGTTGAACATAAGTAATTAAACTATGAATGACAATAGAAAACTTAAGCTCTTTATCGATAGTTGAAACTGATTCGAACTCAACCTGAAAGAAAATAAAAGGGCATAACAAATGAAGAACAATGCATTGACCCATAATTTCAAACATCATTTAAGGACCATAGACAAAACTTTTAACAAATATACACATTTAAAAACATCCAAAACACGGAAAATCACTTCTAGCATAACCCCCCGCTTGAAGGACCACCAAGATCCAATCCTTAAACCGTTGGATTACTTTTATGACCACCAAATCCCTCAATTTTAATCTCTAAATAGTTTGTAATAATAGTAATATTAAAAATTTATTTAGCTATGAGTTTAGCACAAAAAATCGGCTTCAAATCATACCTTAAACGACCCCAAAACAACCGAAAGACAACTTCAATCCATATAAGTTGTCTTGGATCCAAGCTTACACCTTGATCCATTTCTAATCCAAACTTGACAACACAATAGCTATTGTGTGTTTTTGGTTCAACAAAGAACCTAGCCTAAGTCTCAAAATTCTGAAACATGTTATGTTTCTAATCTAGAATCTGTTTTCAAGCTCCAATCCAAAGCCTAATTTGCTTCTGCAAAACACAAAACCTACAATATGTTTCAAACCTATTTTTTACACAAAACAAAACCTATCTAATATATAATTATCTGTGTAATATTAGATTCAAGGACACGATATGGTATAATATCATTCCATAGTGCATCGGATATGACACATCATGACAAACACGACAAGACATGCCTAAAAGGGAACCAAGTTTATTGGTATTTCAATGGCATTTTTGTCGTTTGCTGGTTTGAACGAGGGCCTATAGTGGCCCTCCACCATCCGCCTGCATCCCCTCTTCAAGCCAAGCCCAATAGTAGACAATGGCAGGGGCGTTTTTGCGAGGAAACTCCAATGGAAGTAAAGAAAGCCCTAGTAACTCAATAGGAAGAAAAATCTGACGATTTGATGCATTTTTCAACACCATCGGGTTGTGAATCCACCTAAAATCAAATTGGCTAGTAAGTAGGACCAAACCCCTCTAATCCAAACCAGTTTTGATATCCAACGGTATCGATTTCACCAAAAATCATCAAAAAATCTCATGGATTCGTTTTTGCAACCAAAGCGATTTCCATTTGATTTCAATACCATCAACCTCAATTCTTAGTCTCAAGACTTCTTATGATTTAAATCAAGTAACCCAAATCCAAATCGATGTTTTACAAATTTTTTATCAAGAATTGAAAGAAAAACGAAATCTGAAAATAGGAAGACAATTCACTAGATTTCGGTCGTCTTATGCTGATTCAGCCACTCGCCCAATTCCTTTCATTGTTGTCAATGATGATAACCAGTTAACAGGTTTTAATGGAAAAAATATTGCACCAACAACGACAATTTCCATTTATGATAGCAAGCCACCATGTTCCAACAATGCCCAAGTGCTAGCCTTTTTTAGGCTAGTGTGGATCTAGTCCACCCCAATTCATTATAGAAGAACTATGGATGAAGTCTCTATTTAAAAGTTAGGCATAGAAACAAGAGATCCCATTTCTCTTTATTATGACAGTAAAGTAGCCATACAAATTGTTTTTATTTTATGAAAGAATAAAACACATTGAGATTGACTACCACTTCATAGGAGAAAAAGTAGCCAATCAAATATTTAAGTTGATTTATGTGAACTCCTTAGACAATATGTTGATATTTTAATGAAGGACATTAATAGGACTGGTCTTGTGGATGTACTTGGAAAGTTGGTAGTCATGAGCATATTTTTCACAACTTGAGGAAGAGTGTTAAGAAGTTATTGTCTTTTATGTATGTTTATAATCATATGAAAAACTCTAATGGAAAAATAAGAGAGTGGTTACAACCTTTAGATGCTCTCCTTCTACAGTTGTGTATTGCATTCCTATGTAAGAATTATCATTAAATCAATCTTTTTCAACATATGTTTCATTGCTTTCTTAAAAGAGATAATGGTAAGTGATGAACTTGATTCAAACTGAATATTTTCATATTCATCAAACACTTTAATTCATTTAAGAAAAATATTAGGTTATACAAAAAACTAAAATATATATATATAAGAAGAAATTAAAGTAAATATTTACACAAGTCCTAGTTTCTTTATCAAAAACTCTCCGATCATTGTATCTTTGCAGTAATTCATATATGTAGTTATTTCATCAATCTCCATGCATAGGTGTGCTTCTTCCTAAATTAACATAGTAATTGAAGATGTTATAATTAATTAGATATAAGTAACTTATATACAAAAACATTACATATTGATTAAAATTTGAAAACATGCTATGCGCTTACTAGATTGTAACTATGTGTAGCTACATATGTAGATTCTTGGTTATGCCTTTGATCTTGCTACTTTTATGTTAGTGCTTTGTTTAATTTTGCTTTAGAATGTCATAATTTTTAAGTTGTTTCCTATAAAGGATATGGAAGGCTTTCTATAGGACTAAATTATAGAGGACATCATAAAGTTCTCAATATGTGAACTTTATATCATTTAGATAATCTTTGATACTTTTGTAGATACTTCTTACAACCCCATTTAACTGTCACTTGAAACTTCAAGTCTTGTTATGGTAATCCATATAAGTAGTTATTTCATCAATCTCCATGCATAGGTGCGCTTCTTCCTAAACTAACATATTAATTGAAGATGTTATAGCCAATTAGATATACGTAACTTATATACAAAAACATTACATTATTTAAGATGTAACTACAAATGATCTTTGATAATTTTGTTCTTGCCACACCACAACCAGAACTCGACTCCAATGTAAGACACAGGACCCAACCAAAGCAACGTCCAACATCCAACTTGGGCCAATTTTTTCAAGCAAAATTAGGCTTCATGGAATTGTAGTTTCATGGCCCTCTTGTATTTCTTTTACGATGTGGACTTGGTACTATAGTTTCTAAAATTATGGGTTTGACCTACATGGTACCTTGAATCAAACACATCGCAGAAAGATTAAATGTGCATTTGTTGGTTATGCCTCAAACTGAAAAGCATACAACTCTTAGTTTACAGTGAATAAACTAAGATGTAACACATTAACAATGAAGAATCAACTGACTCCATCTAGTGAGGAATAGGCTTACTTTGGTTTTGCTATAACTCCTTCGACACATTTTTCGAGCATAATTATATACACAAAACAAAGACAAGTCTTAATTCTGTCAAGACAGCAGTGCCAAGGCTGACTGATATCCCAGGGCCTATGTAACATCTTCTGCCCACAATCGCCCTAGTATGCCCTTTGTGGGTATCATCCATCAGTCAATGCCCTTAGGATTTGAACCTACTTAACAATTAAAACCAAGCTAATAGTCTCGTTTTTGCTTAATCTAACCAAGAGCTTGGGTCATTACAAGTTAGAGCCAGCTTAAGTTCAAGAACTTTGATTCATGATCTTGGACGTAGCACATTATAATATACATGTAGGTCTTGAGCTCCCCTGCTGGATGCAAGGGAGTTCATTCACGCCAGAATATACGTTCAGTTGAGAAAGATGGTGACACTGAATATCTCGTATATTGAAACAGGTTTCTTTTTTTCGATGACCATGTTGGGCCAAAGCTCAAAATAACGGAAACTTCAAGATTCAGAAGCATGTCTAGCAACCCATCACCTAGAAATTGGAAAAGATCTGCCTAAATTGGGACTTTGACAATTATCGTTTCATCTGTCGATCGGTTAAATTTTTTTAATAATCTTCAAAATCAAACAATGAAAATGTTTTAGTAAAATTATACAATAAATACATTTGATCCGGTCATTCCAATCACTTCCTTACATAAGAGAGAGAGAGAGAGAGAGAGAGAGAGAGAGAGAGAGAGAGAGAGAGAGAGAGAGAGAGAGAAATCAGTGCACGTGAAATCGAAGAGGCAGAGGGACTCCCAGTTGTGGACATGCAACGTGCTTAAGTTGTTTATCGATGAATGAAAGCACATGGTGCATTTTCTACTCTTCTTGTACAGTAAAACATATGCTGTTTTGTTGAATGAGTAACTTCTCAACTGGACACGTACATCGTCTAAGTCTTTTTTAAATAAGGGATAATATATATAAATTCAGGCTAAAGATTAGGTGCACCAGAGTCACGTATGAGGCGGCAATGAAATACTCCTAACACAAACATGCTCGCGTGTAGCACGGGAACCCGCACCTAATTCGTACACGCAAGGAGTCATCAAACTATGGAATTGTGAAAACCTACTTTAATGAGTTATAATTTGTTTAATGCTACCTGTCAAAGAGAAAGCCACAGTAAGGCTAGAGCTAACACTTGCATCAAAACCCGACGCGTCTGTCAAAGGCATGATAAAAAGGCTATACGGGCTCAATCAGATGTTTGGGTGATTGATGACAATTGGAAAAATCAGAACGAGCTTAAAGCGTCAGCATCCTTTGGCCCGTTTGACGTGGGACTCGGACAGTGAAATGAAGAAAAGTGATTAGTATGATCCACTATACAACCAATTATACAAATCTTCAAAACACAAGTTTAAGATCGAAGGTCCGTACTTTCAAACATTGTACTTATAAATTAAAACTCTAATATATAAAAAAAGAGAGGGTGATTCGAAGAGGGTTTTAGTGATTTGGCGGGAGTATTTAATTGATTTGATATATTGATTTTATTTTTGGCTAGAACAAAAATGTCTTCTTGTGGAAATGTGCTTGGGCCTTGTCTCCCGAATGGGATAAACGCGGCTGAGGTGAATCGGTGGGAGACCGTTGTTGAAATTAGGTGGAGAGGAGAGAAAAATATTAAAATTGGGTAGGAGAGGACAGAGTATTTATATGAGAGGTAATTTTGGTACCTTGAATCCCAATTGTGAGGGATCCATTGTACCAGCTGCCTCGCTGCAGTACTGTGCCCCCTGTTGCCGACCAGGGCCACCGCTGCCAATCCTTGTTGAGAGCCAAAAACAAGATTTTATGAAAAAAGAGGTGTGGATAGTAAAAGAGGAAATTCATTCAACTACCTTATCCTTCGAGTCATATCTACCTCTCTTAAGATACCAATTCTCTTGAACTCACCTTAATTTACACCTAAACAAACATAAAATCATTAGTAGATTTTAAACTATTCAATAATAAAGCAAGAGTTCAACCTACACTCAATTCATGTTGTAAATGAATCCTATTAGAGTAAAATACCCTAATCAAATAATACCCGAATTTTGTAATCCAAAATCACTTAGTTGGTTTTCCAAATTTGGATAAAAGCATCATATTATAAGCAACGACCAATTGCAAACTCGACGCTTGAAATTATTCGGATAGCCTCGAAATGCCTAATATCCGGGTGTAAAATGCCCCCAACGATGATCGGTGATGAAAAATGAGAGGGGAATACACTGGTCTCAGGATTCCCTCCTCATCACCAACGGAGCCCAAGGGAGGCTTCACCTGGTTCCTCTAAATTGAAATAAAAGGGGATAAAGGCGAAATCCTTTGGGAAATCCAAAGAGAATAAACCGGTTCTTTTTTCCAGTTGCCCTCACTTGCACCAGCCATACAGTGGAACTAAATCCAGGACTGTCAGCTCCTCTGGACACAATTTACGTGGGCACACGTGTCCTATCAAACTCGAACAGGACGTAACACTTAGTTGGACACAACATCATGTATAACTAACCTTGTCCGCCGCCATTCCTGGCCTAAAAACTTTGTGCAACGTCTGAGCGCCATCACCAGTCTCGCTAAGTGTTTTCGTGCAAAATGTCTGCCGGTGGTGGCGGACAATGAGAGGGGGAAGAGAAGAAACAAAGGAGCCTGAATTCCCTCTTTATCCCCATATTGAACTTGGCCGAGCCCAAGGGAGGGTCTATCAGGTTCCTCTCTCCCATGATCCCATCCCTCTTTTGCATGCTATCAAAGTTGAAAATCAGTGTTTCAGTTAAAAAATAAAATAAAAAGAAGGAAAAGGGAAATACTTTGAAAGGGTTCCTCTCTCCCAAACCTCTTCTGCACGCTGCCAAAGTTTAAAATCGGTGTTTCAGTTAAAAAATTAAAGTAAAAAGTGGGAAAAGGGAAGTACTTTGAAAAACCCAGCGAGAATTAACCAGTGCTTCTATTCTCGCTGCCCTCACTTGCGCCAGCCGCTCAGCACCACCATCGCCCAGCTCGATCTCATTGCGTGCTGCGGAAGGCCTAAAGCACTCATGCACCTGGACTGCTTTGTGGCGGTTGAGGAGGAGGACGGTGGCCCTTCTGTCATGAAGGTTTGGGTTGGATGGGACCCAATTCAAATCAATCCAACCCGGGTATTACATGAATTATAGATTTCTTTGGTAGTTAACTTTCAATGGTAAGATGCACACTGAGGGTATTAGCTCAACGGCAGGGCGCTTTACTGCCATTGCTGCTGCTGGGAGTTCGACTCCCATAGGTGTGCATGTGTGGCTGTGGGTGAGGCAAAAAAATAATGTTTAGTTCGACTCCCATAGGTGTGCATGTGTGTTAGGCAGAGAAATAGTGTTTTGATAATTATCTTTTCACCAAGTGCATTACTCTCTCACTGCATTTATTGCTCTGATTACTCTCTCACTGAATTTATTGCTCTAAACAAGTAATTCAGATGGAGCCGAAGTAAGCCGATCATTTCTCAATGAACCCATTCGAACTTACATTCGCGATTGACTGGGGAATATGAGAGAGAGAGAGAGAGTTTCCATGAAGACCCATGGGAGAAAATTTTGTACGCAGGGGCAACTCAAGGTCTTTTAAGGTTCATGTTTGTTGCACCATGGCAACAAAAATAAAATTCTCATATAAAAAACTTTCACCTTCCAATCCAAACCTAAATGACAAAGTGAGATACCGTGGCTTACACGGCATGTAATTTTAAGCGTTAAAGCAACTTATTGGAAGGACCACATGAGGAAAATAGTTTACGAGTTGTAGCATTAATTTGAGAGAGTTGAGCTTTCATGCAGTAAATTATTATTAATCAAGGTGGAAATAAACTTTTAATTGGTGCTTCATGTGTTGGCTTGATAAATTACAGAGCCAAAAACAGATGAAACAGATCAAGGTACTGATTACGGCAAACGATGCACCTTAGTTTACTATGCTAACACTTATTTTCAGGCATATTTTAAAGAGGTCACCTTCTTGAGAAGGAAATATTTACTACTACTCAACAAGACGAGTTTAATTGCAGGGTATATATGCGCAAGTTGATTCATCGACGCGCCCCCTTATACTACCATTGTTCACTATAATAAAATATTAAATGGTGATGATGCACAACGTTCATGGCCTCAAGATATGTTCAGCTCTTGGAGAGAAGTAGCTGGACGTTTCAAAGAGAGCCACGCAAGGGATGGTAAGTCCGGTTCAGGTTAGATCACTATATGCTCCTCTCAAAAGCAGGTCGACCGAGACCAAATCCGTTCTCCGGACATTGTGTATACCATGACGATCTTGTAGGGTTTTCGGTTCTGGTCGAGTATATATATATATATAGAGAGAGAGAGAAAGAGAGGGAGAGAGAGACAGTATACATCTGCATATTACGAGCAATATTTGTGTGTATATAATACATATACATCATACATGTCTACATATTAATATGTCTACGACCATAGAAAGGAATACATACCGTCCATACATGCACGCATGCATACGTACAAACATACATATATAGATAGATACACACAAATTAACATACATATATATAAATATATATGTACAGAATCGGTTGTGTCTGGTATGGGTGTAACTTTTTTCTTAACAGGTTGCTTCTGACCGACCAAACCTGAACTGAAACTTCTAAATGCTGTCCTGGTCACAGTTTATTTGATTGGGGTCCGTGTGCGGTACCAAATTGTAACCTACCGGGTCTCATGGAAAGGATTCAACTTCTAATTCAGAATGGCATATCAATCGCTGATTCATATGATTTAACTAAACGGGTGACGCATATGCTGATCCATGGAGCTGACTGTGCAGTAGAGGACGTCCCTTGCTGCTATGTGATCATGAACTTCATTTCGAATATCTCACTTTTCAATGTTCAACTGGTTTTTATGAGTTAGAAGTTCATAAATTCAAATCATGTATAGGCAACAGTCCTGAGCTTTTTAACTCAACTTCGTGTTAGAGAACTCTCAGATAGGGTTTGGTACTTAATTTTGGCTGAAATTAATCGTGTCTGTTTAGGTCAGCTCCCTTCTTAGGCCCGGCCAAAGGACGAGCTGCCTGCTCATCTCAACATAAACTTGTGATTAACAGCTGTATAGCTTCTTTGCACTTCAACTATTACTGATAGGTGAACCGTGCGTGTTCCTCTACGCAATGTATTTAACAAGAGCGGAAAGAAACATAAACACAAGTTCAAAGGAGTTGTTGGCACTTGTTAGGCCCTTAGAACAGACTTGATTCGTTGCCAAAGTGATTTCCTTGAAGAAGGGTAAACACTGGTTGAAGCTCACATCACTGTCCTAAAGGGGATGGTGTATGTTCTCGGTAGAGGCCCTGGATGAAAAACTCATCGAACACTGAATGGGTGGTCTGTAGGGATCGGAAGGCTAGACGGAGAGCAGTTAAGAGTGAGTCCTTTTCTTTCTCTAATTGAAAATGAGATAGTCTCAAATGATTGAGCTTTCGATCTCTAGTCCTTATTGGTATCCACTTGAGGTCGTTATTGCCAAAGTGATCCCTGGATGAAAAACCTCTGTGTGTGTGTGCTTGCTCTGTTTTCCATATGAAATTAATTTATTTAGTATGTACAGTGCAAGTTGTTTTAATTTTAGGATTGAGGCTTTCTGTTTCGTGCACAGACCTAGGATGCCGTTCAATCTGTAGCTTTTCCATGCGGGATTCTGACATTAATGTGCTAAGGTTGCATCGATGATAGAACAGAACTGGAGACATGTATATCTCTTTAGTAATTAATGTAAACCAACCAGCTAACTAGTTGACTTAAACCTTCATCTTTTAAACGTACCATTAAAAACCAGCGAATCTATGTCTTTTATATATATATAAAGAGAGAGAGAGAGAGAGTAATTCTTTAATTGCCAGGACACGCAGTTCGCTTGCAGTGGAAATATTGATACATATCTAGAAAATCACTTCTTGTTATTCTCAGCAGTTAGGGTTCTTGGGTACGTTCTCAGAGTACGACATCGTTGCCTGGTTACTTAGATATTAAGTATGAATCACCAAAGAATCGTATGACAATAATAGAAACAACAACAATGTCCTCATGTGCTAATAGTTGGAGACGCTCTGATTGTTGAAAGAGACGATGCTAAAAAGTTATAGATTTGCCATCTTCATAAAATCTAAATTAATGCAAACAAAATTTAACAGATTTCTACTGACAGTTGGCTTCTCATCATATCGACAGTAAGTGCATATACAAACAAACTCTAGGAAACCCTGAAATAGAGCACAAACAAACTCGCACTCATCAAGTGTCCGTTCCACTTATGTGCATACGTACGGAGTCATCAAGCCGTGGAATTGTGAGGCGCCGGTTTAATGCGCTATAAATTGTTCGATGCTACCGGCCAACCCATATAACCATGGTAAGGTAAAAGGCTACATGGGCTAGACCAGAGGTTTTGGTTATTGATCTCGATTGATTGGACGAATCACACAAACTTTGCGCTAAATTTTGAGGCCTCCAGAAACACCAACATGTCACAATCAACATTCCTTTAACCCATTTAACGTGGGATTCTAAGAGCGGAGTGAAGAAAAGTCTAAGTGAACAAGTTTTAAAAAATTATATAAAAAGATTTTATAGCTACGAGCCAAACATTTTTTTATCAATTTTTAATGAGATCCGCTCATGTAAGGGATCACTCTTGCATTGCCGGTCCCAAGCTCGAATAAAGGAGGAGGGTTGTGTTAGGCTTCCGACAACCAGCGTAAAACTTCGTCGGATTTTATAACATAGATTACAAAAATTATCAGCATTGCTTTAGGAGCCCCCCACATAGTGACGTGCTATAGAGCCCGAATACAGTAATAAGTAAGCAAGGGCTACTATATTTTCGCCTGAATGTAGTGAATCAATTGTAGAGAGGGTTCCCACATCATGGACGGGTATGGGTAAAGAAGTTATTCCCACTACATTACCGCCCGAATGTAGTGAAAAATTTTCAGAAAGGGTCTCCGCCCGAATGTAAGGAAATTAGCCTTTGATAATAAGATTCGTATTGGTTCTTGGAATATCGGAACATTATCCGATAAGCTAATGGAGGTGGTAGATACTATGATTCGGAGAAAGATTCATATTCTATGTTTACAAGAGACAAAATGGGTTGAAGAAAAAGCAAAGGAGATAGAGGATACAGGTTTTAAATTATGGTACTCAAGTAAAGAAAAGGCTCGAAACGGAGTTGGTATTATCATAAATAAAGATTTAAAGGATAGTTTAGTAGACATACAATGATATGGTGACCGAATCATGACGTTGAAATTAGTGTTAGGAGTAGAGGTTTTGAATATAGTTTGTGCTTACGCACCCCAAGTAGGACTAGAAGATAGTATAAAAAGACAGCTTTTGGGGAAGAGTTAGATAAGGTGATTCAGAAGATTCCACAAAGGGAGATGATTTGTTTAGGAGGAGACTTAAATGGACATGTCAGTAAAGAGGCATTAGGATATCAAGGGATTCATGAAAACTTTGGTTTTGGGGATATAAATGAGGAAGGTAGGGAGATTTTAAATTTTGCTGTGGCATTTAATCTCTTTATAGTCAATACAATCTTCAAAAAATGAGATGAACATTTAATTACTTATAAGAGTGGCTTATCACAAACACAAATTGATTACTTTATTTGTAGAAAAAAAGATAGAGCGTGTTGTAAAGATTGCAAGGTAATTCTAGGAGAAAGCTTAACCACTCAACATCGACTTTTAGTTATGGATTTACAAATAAAAAAAATGGACAAGGAAGAAAAGAGTGCATCGAGCTATTCAGACTAAATGGTGGAACCTCAAAAGCAAGAAAGAAGATATATTTAAACAAAAAGTACTTCAAGGAGATGTTTGGAATTATGTTGGTACACCCTGTGATATGTAGAATAATATGGCTATACATATTAGGAAAGTGGCGAAAGATGTGTTAGGGGTATCTAAGGGAGGTGTACCGGCACAAAAAGAAACTTGGTGGTGGAGTGAAGTAGTACAAAATAAAATCAAGGCAAAGAGGGCATGTTACAAATTACATTATGTTAAGGAAACTAGTGAAACTTTAGAGGCTTATAAGAAAGCAAAAAAAGAAGCGAAAAAGGCCGTGAGTGAAGCAAAAGCTAAAATTTGTGAGGACTTATATAAAAAACTCAACTCAAAAGAGGGTGAAAGAGATATTTTTAGGATAGCTAGGGCTAGAGATAGGAAAACTAAAGATCTTAATTATGTTAGATGCATCAAAGACGATGATGAAAAAATTCTAGTGGCAAATGATGATATAAGAAATAGATGGAAAAACTATTTTTATAATCTTTTTAATGAAAATAAAGATGTTAGTATTAGCTTAAGAGAGTTAGCCAAATCAGAAAAGTATATAAACCACAATTTCTACTGACGTATTCAAATGAATGAAGTCAAAGAGGCTCTTAAATATATAAAGGGTGGTAAATCGGTAGGACCAAATAATATTTCTATAGAAGTTTGGAAAATAGGAGAAATAGGAATTACTTGGCTCATAAAACTATTTAATGAAATATGGAAAAACCAAAAGATGCCTGAGGAATGGAGAGCAAGTACACTTATACCCATATATAAGAACAAGGGAGACATTCAAAATTGTGCGAATTATCGAGGTATCAAGTTAATGAGCCATACTATGAAATTATTAGAAAGAATTATCGAACGTAGGTTACGACAAGTATCAAGTACAACAGAGAACCAATTTGGATTCATGCCAGGCAGATCTACTATTGAAGCGATTCACCTTTTGAGACGTCTTATGAAACATTTTAGAGCAAAAAAGAAAGACCTTTACATGATATTTATTGATCTAGAAAAAGCTTATGATAGGGTACCGAGGGAGGTACTTTGGAGAACTTTGGAAAAAGAGGTATCCCATTGACATATATTAACCTTATAAGAGACATATATGATAGTGCAAAAACATGTGTGAGGACTCATGAAGGAACAACAGACTTCTTTGAAGTTAATATTGGGTTACATAAAGGATCAACTTTAAATCCATACTTATTTATAATGGTGATGGATGAGTTAACAAAACATATTGAAGATGAAGTACCTTGGTGTATATTATTTGCAGATGACATTGTATTAGTGGAGGAGTCTAAGGAAAAAGTTAATAGAAATTTGGAACTATGGAGAGAAACATTAGAAAGCAAAGGCCTCCGACTTAGTAGAACAAAGGCAGGATATATGGAATGTAAGTTTCATCATTTGGTTACCTCAGAGGACATAGAAATTAAAATTGGCACATATTGAATCCCCAAAAGGAAAGTTTTAAATACCTAGGGTCACTTTTTCAGAGTGATGAAAGAATTGATGGAGATGTTACGCATAGAATTAATGCTGGTTGGTTAAAATGGAGAGGAGCATCAGGTATTCTTTGTGATAAGAAGATACCATTAAAGTTAAAAGGTAAATATTATAGAGCAGCAATTAGGCCTGCCATATTTTATGGTTATGGGTGTTGGGAAGTTAATCATCAACATGTATAAAAGATGTCTGTGACAGAAATGAAGATGTTGAGATGGATGAGTGGTCATACAAGAAAAGACCGTATACATAATGAGGTTATTAGAAACAAATTAGGAGTGACACCAATAGAGGATAAAATGAGAGAATATCATTTAAGATGGTTTGGATATAGAAAGAAGATCAAAAGAAGAACCTATAAGAAGGTTAGAAAAACTAAATTCGGAAAGTATTAAAAGAGGTAGAGGACGACCACAAAAGTGTTGGAAAGAAACAATAAAGAATGATCTAGCTTATTGTGAGTTAACTGCTAACATGGTACACAATAGAGATATGTGGAAACAAAGAATCCATGTAGCCGACTCCGTCTAGTATGAGAAAAGGCTTAGTTGTTGTAGTTGTTTTGTAGTCTTAGTGGGATCCGTCATACAACCAAATTATATAAATCTTTAAATCACAAGTCCAAGATCCGAGATCCAATCAAATAATTTAACAATAACTAAGAGTACCTTCTATCAACATCTTGACATCATTCTATCCAACTCTATCTAAACATATCACACAAGCTAGAAGGAATATTTAATATAACATATAAAGATAATAATAATAATAATAATAAGTGAGCACAAATTGGTGGATATGATTTCCTCCTAGCCATACACTAAAGCTATGCATGTTTAAAACTATATCTATATATCTTTATGTGTCTACATGTGTATGTATATATGTGCATACATATTTATATATATAACTCTTATTGTATCCAACAACCACTGCCATGACAAGTTAGTTGCACTATGGCAACAAAAATATAATTCTGATATAAAAGACTATCATTTTTTATCAAAACCTAAATAACAGGGTATGATACTGTGGCTTGCGAGGAATCTAGTTTTAGATATCATTAAAGCAATCAATTGGAGTAACCCTTATAAGAAAAATAGTTCGAGTTGTAGGACTGTTATGGAGAGAGTTGGGCTTTCATGCAGTAAAATATATTTACTGAATATAGCAATCAAGTTTTAATTGGTGCTTCATATGTTAACTTGATAAATTGCAGGCCAAAAATAGAAGAAACAGATCAAGGTACTGAATAACCTAAACGATTTACTTTAGTTTAGTATACTAAGAATTATTTTGAGGCATGTAATATTTTACAGCTGAATCCCAGAGGACACAAGCCTGTATTTAAACAGTCACCATCTTGAAGATGGACTATTGAATAATCTGTAAGACGAGTCTAATTTGAGGTCTATATGCGCAAGTTGACCAAACCTGACCTGAAACTTCTAAATGTTGCCCTGGAGACGGTTCAATTAAGTCTGGTCGGGCTCTGGTACAAAATTCTCACCCACCTGGTCTCATAGAAATGGTTCTTCACTTCCTAATTCACAATGGCATTTCAATTGCTGATTCATATGATTTGACTAAAGGGGGGCTCCGCATATACTGATCCACGAAGCTGACTGTGCAACTAAGGATGTCGTATACTGCTATGTGATGATCAACTTCATCTATAACATCTTAGTTTTCAATCTTCAACTGGTTTTTATGAGTTAGTAGTTCATCATGCAAATCAAGAGCCTTTTAACTCGACCTCCTGTGCAAGAGCACTCAGAGAGGGTGAATACTTAATTGCGCTGAACATTACTATTGTGATTAACGGCTGTATAGCTTCTTTGCGTTTCTGTATGATTTAGAGGTGAAAGGTGGATGTTCCTCTACGCAACAAGCTGATATTGTATTGAACACAAGCTGAAAGAAACAAGAACACAAGTTCAAAATATTTGGGGCTTGTTAGGCCTTTAGAACAGACTAGATTCGTCGCCAAAAATATTTCTTTGAAGAAGGGTTAACACTACTTCTAGCTTACACCACTGTCGTCGAACGGATGGCTTTTCTCGCTTGAGGCCCAGGATGGAGAACTCCCACTCAAGAGCTACTCCAAATAAGGAAGGTGAATTAATGGCGGTCTAGGATGAGCAGGTTAATGCCTTCTTAGGAGCAAGAGATCGGTAGGCTATACGGAGAACAGTTAAGAGCGAGTCCTTTTCTTCCTGTTAATCAAGAATGATATAGTCTTAAATGATTGAAGTGAGTTAGTTTTAAGTGATTGAGCATTGGATATCTAGTTAGGGTGAGAAACACGAAAATTTAGTGGTGTTTAGGTGTTGTTTGGTGGTACAAAGAAATATAAATTTGAGTTCATGGAGAGAAGAAAAGGGAGAAGAGGTGAAAAGCGGGTACCGCTCTTAGAGTAGATAGAAGGAAAATAGGGTTCCAACCTGTGCTAGCTTTATAGCGGGGAGAGAGAACTACATAAAGGAATTCATTTCATTCCCAAAGATTCCAATTACAAGAATAAAGCGGCTTATATAGAGCTCAATTTACTCACAACCATCCACCTATTACGTACTTACCTGTGGAGGAACTAATGAGAACCCTAGGATACAGGTGTCCTTCATAATTCTTCATGTTCCACTATTGGTCCATGTGGACTACAAGGTGGCAAGATGAACGGTGTAGAAGTCGTCAACTCCACTTGTAAGCATGAGGCCGGTTCCTTGCGGTGGTTCATACTAGACAAGCTCACGTGCATGTACACACACTTCTTTTACATAATGATGATTGAGATTAGATCTCTGCAAATTAGCTCCATTTCATCCTTCAAGTGGTGTGTGAATTAGCAATTAAGCCCATCTTCTAGTCAAAGTTGTAGGACTCTACATTCCTCCTTGTTTGTCCGAGGCGTCTTTTACCTCTTGTTATGTACTAAGACTTCTATCGTAGTGGGTAAAATGTAAAGCTAGGTGGTGTATAATATGATTCAGCTTGTTATGTTAGAACCGCATATTTTAAAATAGAGAGCAGTTGCTACAGAGGTATTTGGTGCAATTCCAGGAATACAAGATCGCTCATACAACGAGAACCTCCTGCAGGAAATTTGTCTTCTTGCAACATCTTTTGACTTCTTCACATCACAGGTTACTCCTAGAGAAAACAAGGTTGCAGACGCTCTAGCTTGTTCGGCTATTAGATTTACCATCCAACATTGGACTCTTGTCAACCAGTTTTGTTGTTTAAGAATGGGATGCATCTTTTTCCGGATTAATCCAGCTGATGTGTGAGACTCATTATGTAACTCCTCTTAAACGTGTGGCTTTCGTGAACACGCATGTTCCTTGTGTGTGAATTGACGCCCTTCTTAATTTCAACACCTCTCTCTCTCTCATGAATGCTTCTTGTTACCATTAATCCAGCTACCCATTATTTGCTTTTAAGCTTAAGGCTTCGATGAGCAAACTCCCTCCTTGTGTGAATCCGAGTGGTTAACATCCTTCACAATCTCTCTCTCTCTCTCTCATGAAAGCTTCTTGTTACCATTAATCCAGCTACTCATTATGTGCTTTTAAGCGTGCGGCTTCGATGAGCAAACTCCCTCCTTGTGTGGATCCGAGTGGTTTACATCCTTCACAATATCAGCCTCTCTCTCTCTCTCTCCCTCTCTCTGTTTGCATGTTTTCCATATGAAATTAATAAATATGGTATGACAGTGCAAGTTGGTTTAATTTTAGGATTGAGGGTTTCTGTACCATGCACGGACTTGGGATGCTGTTCAATCTGTAGCTTTTCGGTGCGGGATTCTGACATTAATGTGCTAAGATATGCGCGTCGTTGCCTCGACGATGGAAGAGAACTGGGACTTATATATCTCTTTAGTAATTAATGTAAAGACAAATCAATCAATTAACTAGTTGGCTTAATCTTCATCTCTTAAACCTACCATTGATGGCTTGCCAATATGTCTCGCTTATATACAGCAATTTTCAATTGCCAGGTTGCACGCAGTTCTGCAGTTCTGCTGCAATGGAAATATTAATACATATCTAGAAACTCACTTCTTGTTATTCTCAGCATTTGGGGTTGGTTGGTTCGTCGTTACTGTTCTCGGAGTACGACATCCTTGCCTGATTACTTAGATATTAAGTATGAAGCAGAGAAGAATCGTATGACAATAATAGAAAGAACACCAATGTTCATACGTACTAATAGTTAGACACGCTCTGGTTGTTGAAAGAGACATGCTAATAAGTAAAGCTTTCCCGTTCTTCATAAAATCTAAATTAGTACAAACTGAACTTCAAAAATTTCTACTGACAGTTAGCTTCTACATTATAATTATATTGACAGTGAGTGCATATTCTTCATCTTGTTTCCACAGTCCGTTTGTCAAGCGACAGAAGCAGTTTGGCCAAGCTACCACCAAGTATTGATAGCTTGAATAGTTAAATCGATAGGCGATTGCGTTGCATGCAATCAATCTTCACCTTCCTTCGTTCTGGTAGTTGCCTTGTGGGAGAATAGAATAGCATCAATGGCTTCCTTTACTTGGCCTATGTCTGGTGCCTTCCCACCTTGGCTTGGCCAGAACTCATCGGTCGCAAGCACCTAGCATATTCAATCTTATTAGGAGAATTGGAGTAAATTCAATTAACTAATTTAGCTCTGTAGAATTTTTGTTGTTCTCTTTGAATAAACGCTTTCTTTACCTTGACTTGAAGCTGTAGAAACTTGACATAACTTATTGCTTTCTCCAGCATCGTAACCAAGTCTACCTTTGTTCCGTTGGGTACAAGGTCCTGCAATATCTTAAGCCTCTCGCTTATCCTTTCTCTTCGGTTCTGTGGTTAATTAAGACCAGCTTATGTATTAGAATAGTTTATATAAGGACAAGAATCAAAGGCTAAATAATTAATAGGCAGTAAATTAATACCTTTGCCGCAACACTCTGAGGATCCTTGGATGGAGATGGCTTAGGCGTAGGTTTTCTCGGTGAAGTGCTGGCACACTGCTTCTTTGCTGATGGAGATTCAATTACGTCACCACCCTGAGAAAATGAGAAATTGGTTAATTAGAATGCTTTACACACGCGAGCACATCTCTCTCTCTGTTTCTTATACCAATAAAATCGATATTATATACGCATGATAAGATTACAGCATACCACATAGGGGCGCTTGTTATAACTCTCCGGTGATTGTTGCACCCCAAAGCTCTCCATTGAGTATGCATCATCATCAACCTCCGAGAACAATTGAAATTGCTCTACCCCGAGGCAACCTTCTTCCGGTTGACTGCACATCAATCTGTAACAGCACGACGTCGTTTCCATTAAGCAGGAATCCACGGTGACCCTGGAGCACGCACCCGCTCTTATTGCAGAAGCCAGATTGTTGGAACTCTGGTAGAAAGCCATCGGTTCCAGATTTTCATCCTGAGACATGTCCTGATCTTCGTTGGGATAGAGACATTGGCTGAAATCAGAATTAGCACCACAGGGTTTCACTATGCAGTTATCATTTTCTTCAACTGAAAAGCTCTCCTTGGTCGGCGAATTCATCGCAGCGATAACGACAAAAGCATCATTTGCGGAGTAGTGATCAAAGATAGACAGATTGCTGGCTGTCTTCTCCGAACACTCCCCGAATTCAGACAACAGGTTCTGGTTCTCTATGCTTAGATAGCCTAGTGCGTAATCGGCACACTGAAGAGGTTGGCCGAGGAAAGGAAAAGGGTGAACGAGGGCCATATCATAGTGAGATGGTTCTTGAGACAGGTTTGCCATGATGGAGCTCAACCTGTAGAGTCGGTCTGCAGTTTTAGCCAATAAAAACAGAGAGAACAGAAAGCAAAGAAGAAGGTGGGGGAGCTCTAGAGGGATGTTCACTAGCTAGTGGGTGGAGGTGAAGAAGAGGGGAGAGGAGGTTTAAATCCTGGCGTACACTACTTCCATTAGGGTTTGTTTATTGACTGCATAATTAATTTGCTTCTTATTTTGCTCTGGAAAAACAAATTTGCTTCTTATTTTAAGTGTCAGATGTCAGATAACTTGCGCAAAGTCTAAAGATAAATTTTAGATCAGCAGAAAACACGCCGGATCATCCGGTTTCCACGTCTCTGATTCCCCATATAGATGGTAGATCTTGATATTGCAGTTTCTTGGCTAGATTTTCAAGTAAGTTGCACTATTACCCATGGAAGATAAATGTGAGATGGGAAGTGGCGATATTAATTGTGTAAATCATTGGTCTGTTAAAAAAATTGGAAGCTGTTATGCAAATCGCCCGTCGTGGGATTTTCTCTGTTGAGCAGCAAACCAGAACACTCCAGAAGTAATAATGTTTTACTTCTCTTTAAGCTGCTGAACATTGTGGATCATGTATTCTCTTCCAGTGACTTTAAACTAATCGTTGTCATGGATCCCAATAATGGTTTAAGGGATGAGTAAGGGTAGCGGCTTTAAAGCCAGAATGTAGATCCATCATTATACCATGAAAAGCGCGCTTTGGTGTCTCTAGCTAATTAAACTCTCTTATACAAGACATCCTCCTCGAATTACCCATCCAGGGTTTTTACTGCTCATTGGGAGCCACCATGTGAAAATTGCTTTTCTCTTCCCACCATGGTAAATACGGAGAGCCATTAAGGGCACATGTCCTATTATGATTCTCAAAGGTGCTTGTAGCAGTAGAAAACGCAACCTAATAACTGGAGACCAAAACATCCACGTTCTAGTTGTAAATTTGTCCATCTTAATTTGGTGGTCTTTCCAATAGTTGCCACGAATAGAGACTGGCAAGGGGCACCAAGCTTTCAAAAGTTATGGTCCTTTTCTACAAAGCATAGTAAAAACGTAGGCAGGTATATATATATACATATATATCTATATATGTATATATATATACATATATATATATGTATATATATATATGTATATATATCTATATATATATGTATATATATATATGTATATGTATATGTGTATATATATATGTATATATATAGTAAAAACGTAGGCAGGTATATATATATGTATATATGTATATATATATATATGTATATATATATATGTATATACATATGTGTATATATGTATATACATATGTGTATACATATATGTATATACATATATATATATATATATACATATATATATATATACATATATATATATATATATACATATATATATATATATACATATATATATATATATATATATATATATATATATATATATATGATAAGAAAGATCCTTTTGAAGAACATACTTTTCAAATCATGATCATCCTATCATTGGATAAAAGCAAAATGCTTTTTAAGAAAGTATAAAAGCACTTTTATTTTTTATCAATCATGACTAATAGTTTGTAGAATCCATGGTATATAAGTCCGACAAAGTTTATGCTACCTATCGGAAGCCTAACGCAACCCTCCTCCATTATCCGGGCTTGAGACCGACCATGCAAGTGTGATCCCTTACATGAGTGGAATTTAAATAAAAAGTTCTTCAAGGAGATGCTTGAAATTATACAAGTATACCTTCTTATATATGAAACAAATGACTATACATATTAAGAAAGTAGTAAAATATGTGTTAGGATAATATAAGAGAGACATACTGGCACAAAAAAAAGCTTGGTGGTAGAGTGAAGTTGTGTAAGATAAAATCAAGGCAAAAAAGTTATATTAAAAATTGCATTATGCTAAAAATACTAATGAAACTTGGGAGGCTTATAAGAAAACAAAGAAAGAGATAAAAAATGTCCTTAGTGAAGTAAAAGCAAAATTTGAGAGGATTTATATAAAAGCTAACTCAAAAGAATATGAAAGAGATATTTTTAGGATAACTAATGTTAGAGATAAGAAAGCTAAGGATCTTACTTTTGTTAGATGCATTAAAGATAAGGATGAAAAAATTCTAGTGCCAAATGATGATATAAAAAATAGATGAAAAATTATTTCTATCAGTTTTTTAATAAAAATACAAATGTGAGTATTAGCTTAAGAGAGTTAGTCAAATAAAAAAAGTATATAAATCATAATTTCTATCAACTTATTAAAAGGAATGAAGTCAAAGAGGCTCTTTAATATATTAAAGTTGGTAAATTTATATGAACAAATAATATTTCTATAAAAGTATGAAAAATCCTAAGAAAGATGGGACTCACAAGACTATTTAATAAAATATAAAGAACTCAAAATATGCTCGAGGAATGGAGAGTGAGTAAACTTATACCCATATATAAGAACAAGTGAGATATTCAGAATTGTTTGAATTATCGAGGTATAAAGTTAATGAGCCACACTATGAAATTATAGAAAAGAATTATCGAATATAGGTTAAGAAGTATTGAGTACAATATAAAAACCAATTCGGATTCATGTCCGACAGATATACTATTGAAGCGATTCACCTATTGAGACGTCTTATTGAACATTTTAGAGTAAAAAAATATTCATATGATATTTATTGATATAAAAGAAGCTTATGATAGGATACCAAGAGATGTTCTTTAGAGAACCTTTGAAAAGAGAAGTATCTCATTGACATACATAAATATTATAAGAGACATGTACAATCGTGAAAAAGCTTTTGTGAGGACTTATAAAGGAACGAGAGACTCTTTTTAAGTTAATATTGGGTTACATCAGGAATCAACTTCAAGTTTATATTTATTTATCTTGGTCATTGATGAGTTGACAAGAAATATTCAAGATGAAATGGAATGTAAGTTAGATTATTTAGTTATTTCCGAGAACATAGAAATTAAGATTGGCACACAGTGCATACCTCATGAGGAAAGTTTTACAATACTTCAGGTCAATTTTTCAAAGTGATGGAAAAATTTATTGAGATGTTACGCGTAAAATTAATGCTAGTTGGTTAAAATGGAGAGGGCTATAAGGTATTCTATGTGATAAAAAGATACCAATAATGTTAAAAGGTAAATATTATAGAGCAACAATTAGAATTGCTATGTTTTATGGTTTTGAATGTTGAGCCATTAATCATCAACATGTGCAAAAGATGTTCGTAGCAAAAGCGAAAATGTTGAGATAGATGAGTGGTGACACAAGGAAAGACCATATACATAATGAGGTTATTAGAAACCAATTGTAAGTAGTACCAATAGAGGATAAAATGAGAAAAATCATTTAAGATAGTTTAAATATATAAAAAGATTAGCAAAAGACGCTCCCGTAAGAAGATATAAAAAATTAGACTACGAAAATGTTATAAGAGAAAGAAGATGACCACAAAAGTGTAGGAAACAAACTATAAAGAATGATCTAGTTTATATTGAGTTAATTGCTACCATGACACGTGATATGGCTATGTGGAATCAAATAATACATGTAGTATGGGAAAAGGCTTAATTGTTATTGTAATCCTCACTAATAGTTACTCTGATCTATTAGACGGTAATGATTAGGACTCTATCATCAAAGAGGATTTTAATATATATATATATATATATATATATATATATATATATATATATATATATATATAAGAGAGAAAAAGAAAGCGTCTAATATGCTTGACATGTTATATACTTGTCATATTCTAAAAAGTCACCATCATCCATTTCTTGTGATATGATTGAGTTCAAAGTGAAAAAGTTATATGGTTATGTACTTTTTGCATGTTACTCATGTATACTTTTGCATTTGAACTCAGCCATTTATTTCTTAAAATATATGATTAAGATTTTCAAGAATGTATAAGCATATAAAGTGGCAAGGATTTAGACTACCCGTACATTTATATAAATTCAATAGCGTGTTTGCTTTAGCTTCTTCTCCATCCTCCTGTCCCTTAGGCTCTTTTTTTTTCCTTTTATGCAGATTTTAGCACCAAATATTTAATTGAACATTTTAACTTTATTTTTAGGTGTTCATCGCTATGAAACTTAGTTGCTAAATGTGGTAGTAAGTGAACACAATTTGCTTTATTCCAAGAAAAATACACATTCATAATGGCTTCAAGCACGACATACATAATTAATATGTAGAGTATGAGCCATTAGGAAGATATTTGGATGTGTAATCATCATTATCTCATTGTTACAATGTAATACTATTTATTCATAAATATATACAAAGATCAAGCTTTTTAATATAACAACATATAAATATGAACATCTTTTCTGGACTGACCTAATTACTATTTTTGTCCTAAACATGGTTATGCTAATATAATACTTGACATAAGAGGAAATAAGTAATAGGAAGGGCTACACGACAACTAGGTGAATAATCAAAGAGAGTTTTCCAAGTTTCACCTCTTCCACGGATGTCAAGTATTATTTACTTATAACACCAAAGCCAAGGCTTCCCCTTGAAGGTTAAGTGGGACAGGCTACACTGAGACTTTCAGTTCCCACTGTGTCATCCCCTGTCTTTTGTTTCATTGGCATTCAACACGAAAATAAAAGTAAGATTGTGTTCCATCGTTTCCTTTGAACACATCTGAGGCGCATCGATCCTTAGAGGACATTATCAACAAGAAAATGGCGGAAACAGATTTCAACGTAACAAGGACCAGTTTCTAATTTCATCAGGGAGATGGTTTTCTTATTGTGTGAAGGCAGACGCCTCACTGTAAAGGAGCGCACTTCATCAAATTAGGAAGCTAAAATTTAATGCCATATGTGAAACAAGTTTCATATACCAGGTTCTAGAAATGAGACATGAGGAACAAGAAGCACAAGTCTTTGGGTATCATTATCAAAGATGAATGACTAAGATGCTTATTGCATAATTGTCATGGTAAGGAACTGTTTCTTCACAATCATGCTAAGCAAGAAAATGCAGATAGCAAACTCGGGATACTGCATTCATATGCAGCCACATCTTTATACGGATTTCTATCATTTGATGAAAATACCCTTTATCTAAATCGTTTACGAAGGGTCAAAAGCATCCATACATAATGTGCATAGCATTGACATGAGTAACTTGTTTTCAATGCGACAGGTAAAATGTTCAGATGAATCAACACGGGAACTTCGGAAACTTCTTGTCCGTTTGGAATACATGAATCACACTTGGGTATTTGGATAAGTTACCAAGCCACGAAGGACTAGATAAATTTAGCTAAAATGTAAGAGTAGGTAAAATGGATCAATCTTGTAAAAGTCATAGTGTATTGTATGATACGACTTTATTGTGTATAGGATACAAGAACAACATGATACAGATATGTGTATTGTATTTGAATATTTATGGGATCGTTCGAACCATATTGTACGATTCTATGTTTTTATGGGTGTTTTGCTTGCTCACAAACTCTTTCTTATCACATTTGTTTGCTCTTAAAATCTTTTTCGCTTGATTTCATGAAAAAATCACAAGTTTTTCTCTCAAACTCATGAAAATTCATAGGGTTTTTGTTAAATCCATTGCATACTCCTTTTTTTCCATTCCTAATCCTTTCTCACTCTTATTTTTGACTTAAAACTTTGGAGTTTTCTTTGAGATTTCTCATCTTCTCAAAGTCTTTTTCTTGTTTTGGTTTATTTTTGTTCAACTTGATGGTATTTCATCTAGCGAAATATTGCACCTAATATATGAAGGTAATAGGCTTGTGAATAGGTATATTTTTTGTAATGAGATTAAGCATGAAGGTATTTACCACATTAAATACCATCTCACACAAACCAAAAGAATGTAAGTGCTTGTTATCGAGTAGTCAAAGCTATAAAGTATAAAATTCAACATATTTTAGAGGCTAAAAAGAAAAAAAAAACTATACAGTGAATACAAAAGAGAAGACAAAGAGAAGGTAAGATATAGGGAAGAGTGTAGATTCGAGTGGTTGTAGTAATCATGTTCTTCTTGTTCTATTACAAAAGAAAATTGCTTGTCCGATGATTGTGAGGGGTAATATAGGAGGTAGAGACACAAGAATGCACTCATTTTTTTACTCTATGTATGATATTTATGTTTCATGAAATAAAATATTGAAATTGAACTATTAAGACTAAACTTGGTAATTTGAATTTGTAAAATGACAATCTAAACTGACATATTAGTTTGAGTTTATAGTTTAACAACTTTACCTTTCTTAATGTTGTAATTATTATTGATTGTGAAATGTGATCGTTAATGCCTTATTATTTATTAACTACTTGTTATTAATTGGATTTTCTTTAATGTTTATTATGTTTTCTAACAAATTATTATCTTTTGTTGATTAATTTCAAAGTTTTCTATTTTTTTGATCTTTTATGAATTTTCTATGATTTTTTCTTAATATACAAGTCGTGTTACCATGCACCATTCCATATTGTACAATGTTATCGAGTACGAGGCATCAATACACTTTCCACAACATTGAAATGGATATATTAAGTTAGCATCCTACCATCTCCGAACAAGCAATGGCTTATTCACACTCGCATGAACGGAACTCAACAGTATTGACACGTTTAATGTTGAATTAGAGCACTTAAATGTTTAGACATGGTAATTCCCTATTAAGAACGAAAGTTCATATTTACATTATGATAATTGTTAGAGAACAAATTTCGAGATTATGAAGCCGTGGAACCGTATTAACCCAGCCTTATGCCCTCACATAAAATCATTTGTGGTTGACAACTTTCTGAATGGATTGGTATGATATAGACCATTATGAAGTGAATACCAAACGTCTTGATAAATCCGTAAGCATCTTCCAAACAAGTTTCTGATATTAGAGTCTCAACCAGCAGGACATAACACTTCAAACATTACTCTTAAGTATGATTTTCAAACCCTTAAACAATTTGTTATTGCTATTTAGTTTGATGGCAATCACTGTTTTGTATCAGTTAATTCCATTGATTAAGCTAAATATAATCCAACTGGCTTAAACAGCACCCTTTCAGTATTCGACGTGCAATGATTCGCATCTTCCTATATTTCACCTATTTGAGAAAACAGAAGATAAGCAGATCCTAAACTAGATTGTTATCACGACGGCGACATGTTAGACGTGCTACTCGTGCTGTTACCAAGGAAAGGATTCCTTTTAAATAGTAAATTGGTCATGCACTCTTATTGTTGTGGTAGTGCAGCAGATGGATAATTTTTCTATTGCTAAGGTAGTTCACCAGATGGCTAATTTGCAATAAGATTGTTCATTATTAGTGTTAATAGATATTGCCTTACATATTCCACAGATAAGCAGTAGTCACCTGTCTAAGGGATCGTCTAAGTTGGAGATCATGAATCCGATACCCCGGGTGTGCATCTGGCTTCAACCTCTCCTTAAAACAAAAAAGAAATATGAGGCCACTGATTATAATGGACAAATAAGATGAAATAAGATTTTATGACTCAAACATGAGACTTATACAGAGCTAAGTATGCTGTAAATCATTATCTGGTAAGCGCGTGCACCCGCACTTATAAACGCATGCCCATCGCGCAACATTTGATGCTGGATGATTCCATAATTCAGCCATAAGTGTTATGACACAATACGTTAATGACGATAATTTTAATCATCCAAACCAATTAAATATGGCCACCAATGAGATTTTATTTCTAATATGCCAAAACAAATAAAGTTCTTGAGTAGAGTTCGTGCGAGATTAACGAAAAAGGAAAGCACTGAACATATTGGTGGTCCATCTCTAATTTAATCCAAACTAGTTGAAAGAGATAGGTCCAAGGCTGATAGAAGGGAGGTTTTGGGAAGACACTAACCAAGTCCCGAGGAACAGTATCACGTCCCCAGACACCAAAATCTATGATAATTATAATTAACAATCTGCACAGCCTACATTATCAAAAACAGAATTGAAATAAACAAATGCGCGAAGCCAAAGTGCCAAAAAACTAATCTTGGTCGACAGTTTCATGAGCCCGTGGAGAAGATACCCAAATTACTTTTCATGAAGAGATGAACGTCACACGAACCATAAAATAATGTCTCTGAGCATCCAGCAGATCAAACCAGTTAAACGCACGAGCAACAACATTATTGCGACAGAGGGAAAAGAGAGCAATAGAATAGAAGCATCTCAACTTGGAAGAGTGGTGGTAGCCTGATGAACAATTTCCAATGACAGAAAACTACTTGGAGTCTTGAAAATATCGAGGTGCTGAAGTGAAGTAAAATCAAATAAATGCAAAGTCAAACACATCGAGCAAACTCAACATTAAGTGCGCAGTTAAAATAATGAGTTTGGGAAGTGGCACACTGCAACTTCTGCCATATGGGGAGTCATCTCATACATACAACTTCCACTTTAAGTGATCTAACAAGCCTGCAAAGACCGTAGATAGTAATAATCAATGGGCTTTAGGGTGCCTAAGGACCCATTGTTCTGCTTCCCGTGAGGCCTTTGTGTTTCTTGTCATTACTCGAGACATCAAGCATGTTAAGCTTTAGACATAAAGCTTAGAAAGTTGCACCATTATCTGCGATTTTCTTAAACAGATAAAGAACCATGAGGAAATGAATGATGGAACCACTGCAAAACGAAGTGTTTCAGCCTCACAATACCAAGAAAACAAAATGCAGTGGTTTGTTCTTCTCAAATAGGACTAACTCAATGCATGTATGAACTATGACTTACTGCATATATGAAACAACAGTAGCACACCCTGTAATTAACTTTGGTGCGCTCTTGTGCATGAAACCCTAGTTCAAGAGGAGTCAAAAGGTTCTAATAGATTCGGCGTGAGGACAACATGAGTGGGGACCCTGTTATGGAACTGACAGGTTGCCAGCAGTTCAAGTTAAATGATAGGGACTTGTTTATCATTCAGACCCTTCTTTTACTGACAACTGCACATATTTCAGGTACCACCATTTCTGATTTTATGATTCATACCTATCCTTTATGCAAATGGTCAAAATAGGTCTTTCGGTTAACTTGATTGTCTTGAACACTATTTAACCAATCAAAATGACAAATCATGTCAGTAACATCTATAACCGGATTTCACTGAATCATCTTTTATTCCCTTTACTCTCTGCACCATCCAAACCTCCTGTTTTAGCCACAAAGTCTATCACTCTCTCCTGCAATTTTTAAGTATCAAACAGTATTGAAATGATATAATATTCTTCAATGAAGAAAATATATAATTAATACGTAACAAATTATTGAAATTGTAAGAATCAAAATGTTGTGCAATACAGTATGATATACACAGACAAATGGGTTAAAACAAACTACACGATTACCATGTCGTGAGCAGTAGGTTCAATACTTATAACATTGGTCCCACTACTTTTCATCAAACCGATAAGCTTTATTTCCAATAAAATTTCTACCGGAACACATACAATGAATCATTTATCGAGAAACTTAGAAGAGTAAGCAGTTTGCAGCGGATAGGTGAACCTACGCCTGAAGCCTTTGGGACAATATCGCATGCAGGAATGAAGTAGCAGACTGCACGTGAGACTGATGGCATTCATGAGCACGGTTGTTATCACTTCCGAACATTCTCTGTTGATTCGCACACTATCACTCTAACAGTTATTCATCATCGAGGTTGAAGAATAAACCAGAGACAACAAGTTACTATTGCAACCCATCCGCCAGTGTTGGATGCTTTTGGATTTGTTTCCTTCTCAATCTTAAACATCATGCTATGTAAAATTTGTTAGTGTGATAAAGGGATGCTAGTCTTATTGTGCATAATAAGGAACGTAAATAACACGTTAATATGAATAAGAATGTCAAAAATTGAATCCCCACCTGACGGCTTAGATGGGGTGTGTGCAACTGGTTGCCATTTTGGCTACTGCAGGAAAGATGAGGTCTGAATCAAGAAAATCAGATATCTTTCTTCCTACCATGTAATTCTCAGCAATAGTGGTGCTGTCTCGGAAATCTACTTTATAATAATATAATAAAAGCAACAGCAGTGTGACAAAACCAGAAAAAGACTTAAACAAGATCCCACTAACTCAATTTAGCGACTTCGAAAATTTATTTACGTTATAGCCCACATCATGTTCATCAATGTACAATTTCTTCAGTTGACAAAAAATATAGCAGCACCGTACGTGAGAGTTCATTCATGTTAGTTGAGTTTGGCAACTGTACTTTATAAGGAATTTACCTACTTAGCCTACTCACTACAGACATCCCCTAATTGTAGCTACGAGTACACCAGGGCTAAATTTCTAGGGCACCAACTTTCTATGTGAGCTCAGCATGAAACCTCACGTTTCACATGGGCTTATATATAATATATATATATATATATATATATATATATATATATATATATATATATAGAGAGAGAGAGAGAGAGAGAGAGAGAGAGAGAGAAAGACCTCTTTCCCAAGCAAAAATATTTAGAATACTACTGCATGTTCAGGCAACAACAGATACCAACTTCTCATAAAGTTCCATAGAACTGTTGAATGAATAAATTATATCTTAAATTAGTGGCAACTAACGAAAACCATTACAGCAAAGTTATAGAAGCTTGCGAATCAGGTATAGTTTGTAAAGCAATGGCCAGTGAACAAATTTTCCTACTAAATGTTCTTCAGAAATTCATGCAAATACGTCAAGGCTTAATAGAGTCACTTCTTACATCCTTAAAAACTGAATAAGCCTCTCTCTTTCTCTCTCTCATGAGCGTGGGGGTAGTAAAAACACGCACAGATGCATACATCCCTTCGTTTAAGACAACAGACTTGTAAGCTGTATTTTACTATAATTGATTCCATATACCTAGTGTGAGAATTAATAGCATCGTAAGTGGTCAACCACTAAGAACTCACGTCGCGTTAGTGCTTTGACATTTCCTCATTATATTTCACAACATGGTCACTGTTGGCCACTTGCACTTAAAAATGATGTGCTGAAGATTGTACCAACAAGACTTAACCACAATGCAGATGAAGCTTCTACTACGAAACAACATTGCCAACATAGCATCTGACTGTTCCCATAGTTTAAAAAAGTAACAACATTAATAGAAAGATAAATTAAAGCTCCTAGTTTCTCAAGTTCACAGACGCATCAATACTCTACTGATAATAATAAGCATTTTCTCTTCAAAATCAACACAAAGATGTTCTCCAGTGATTTCAACACTTCTCCTGAAAATGCAATGGCATCTCAGTACTAAATGCAGATGAGATATTATACTACTCAATAGTAGCTTCAATGCTGCAAAGCAGCGATACCTAATAAGACATTGGTATGGCACCAAACCCAGTATTAACACGGTGTCAGACACAGATAGATGCTGCTAGCCACTTCATGTACTGCTGTGTGCAGTTTTTTTGTCACTTATTATTAAATATTGACTAGCTTTTATCTGCTGTTTGCGAAACTTTGATGGACTTCCTATGTGCTTCTAGATATGCTCAGCCTTGCTTTTCCTTGTACGTCCCTTTTTCAATTGCAATTTTCGCATATTTATAATTGATGACCTTTACTTTCTTGAACATTCTTCTTTTGAATTGCTTCACATTTTGGTCCTATTCAATTTTTGTATCATCTTCCATCCAATTACCACAAAGCTTTGTACATCAGCTCATTTTGATTGTTATATCATTTCCGTATAGTTCCAGAGTAAATCTTATGACACACTTCCCTTTCCATTATTTTTCCTTACCATTTTCCATTTTGCTTCCTTTACCAGTAATCAAGATAATAATTGTAGTAATTGTCATTACACCCACCCACACACATACGGGAAAATTTCACAGAGGTATCATGTGGTTTCTTAAATTTACACTTTGAGACATTAATTTCTCAATATTTTACGAGGAAGTGAGGTTAACCAACCAAAGAGTTGACATTTTGGTCGTTAATAAAATAAGGACTTCATAGCTAACAAGATTAGTTTTTGCATACTTATTGTATAAATGATGAAAACCTCGTATTTCTCCTAAAATGTGAGAATTTGAGGTTCTTAAGTGTAAAATTTAAGAAACTACATGTTACTTTTGTAAAGATTTTCCTAAAAATTACAAGCACAAAGATATATATACATGTATATGAACCACATGCACACTCATCTCGTGATTTGAAGCTGCCATATGCGCACCCACGTGTACATAGTTTCAAGGTCCAAGAAATCACTTGCAAAACTAAGTGGAAAAGGATTAAGTATCAAATATATAGTAAACCACATCAATGAACACACCCACATCTCTACAACAACAACAACAAACAACAACTAAGCCTTTTCCCATACTAGACAGGGTCGGCTACATGGATTCTTTGTTTCCATAGAGCTCTATCAAATGCCATGGTAGTAGTTAACTCACAATAAACTAGATCATTCTTTATTGTCTCTTTCCAACACTTGTGGTTGTCCTCTACCTCTTTTAATACTTTCAAAATCTAGTTTTTCATACCTTCTTACAAGTTCTTCTTTTGATCTTCTTTCTATATGTCCAAATTATCTTAAACAATATTATCTCGTTTTATCCTCTATTGGTGTCACTCCTAATTTGTTTCTAATAACCTCGGTCTTTTCTTATATGACCACTCATCTATCTCAACATCTTCATTTCTATCACAAACATCTTTTATACGTGTTGATGATTAACTGCCCAACACTCAAAACCATAAAACATAGCAGGTCTAATTGTTGCTCTATAATATTTACCTTTTACCTTTAATGATATCTTCTTATCATAAAGAATATCTGATTCTCTTCTCCATTTTAACCAATCAACATTAATTCTATGCACAAGATCTCCATCAATTCTACCATCACCTTGAAAAATTGACCTTAAGTATTTAAAACTTTCTTTTCGGGGGATGCAATGTGTTCCAATTTTAATTTCTATGTCTTATGAAGTAACCAAATGATCAAACTTATATTCTACATATTCTGTCTTTGTTTTACTAAGTCGGAAGCTTTTACTTTGTAATGTTTCTCTCCATAGTTCCAATTTTCTATTAACTTTTTCTTTAGACTCCTCCACTGACGTAATGTCATCTGCAAATAACATACACCAAGGTACTTCATCTTGAATATATTTTGTTAACTTCAAAGAAGTTTATCATTCCTTTATGAGTCCTCACACATATTTTTGCACTATCGTACATGTCTCTTATAAGGTTTATGTATGTCAATAGGATACCATTTTTTTCCATGGTTCTTCAAAGAATCTCCCTTGATACCCTATTGTAGGTTTTTTCTAGATGAATAAATATCATGTGAATGTCTTTCTTTTTGCTCTAAAATGTTTCATAAGACATCTCAAAAGGTGAATCGCTTTAATAGTAGATCTGCCTTACATGAATCCAAATTGGTTCTCTCTTGTACTAGATACTTATCTTAACCTATATTTCATAATTCATTCCCATACCCCGATAATTCACACAATTCTCAATGTCTCCCTTATTCTTGTATATGGGTATAAGTGTACTCACCCTCCATTCTTTGGACATCTTTTGGTTTCTCCATATTTTATTAAATAGTCTTGTGAAACAAGTGATTCATGTTTCTCCTAGGATTTTCTATTGTCTGGTCCTACTGATTTACCACACTTCATATGTTTAAGAGCTTCTTTTACTTCATACTAGTTTTCTTAGTATAATGTAATTTTTAACGTGCTCTCTTTGCCTTGATTTTATTTTGTACTACTTCACTCCACCACCAAGCTTCTTTTGCGCGGGTACACCTCCCTTAGATTAACCCAACATATTTCACCACTTTCCTAATATGTATAACCATATTGTTCCACATATCACAAGATGTACCAACATAATTCCAAGCATCTCCTTGAAGGACTTTCTCTTTAAATATACCTTCTTTCTTGCTTTTGAGGTTCTACCATTTAGTCCAAATAACTCGATGTACTCTTTTTTTCTTTGTCTACTTTTTTACCTGTAAATCTATAACTAAAAGTCGATGTTGGGTGGTTAAGCTTTCTCCTAGAATTATCTTGCAATATTTACAACACGCTCTATCTTTTTTCCTACAAATAAAATAATCAATTTGTGTTTGTGATAAGCCATTCTTATAAGTAATTAAATGTTCATCTCATTTTTTAAAGAATGTATTGACAATAAAGAGATCAAATCCCATAGCAAAATTTAAAATCTCCCTACCTTCCTCATTTATATCCCCAAAACCAAAGTTTTCATGAATACTTTGATATCCTAATGTCTCTTTACCAACATGTCTATTTAAGTCTCCTCCTAAACAAATCATCTCCCTTTGTGGAATTCTTTGAATCGCCTTATCTAACTCCTCCCAAAAAGTCGTCTTTATACTATCTTTTAGTCCTACTTGAGGTACATAAGAACATACTATATTCAAAATCTATGCTCCTAACACTAATTTCAACGTCATGATTCGATCACCATATCATGTATGTCTACTACAGTATCCTTTAAATCTTTATTTATGATAATACCAACTTCATTTCAAGCCTTTTACTTACCTAAGTATCATAATTTAAACCCGTATCCTTAATCTCCTTTGCTTTTTATCCAACCCACTTTGTCTCTTGTAAACATAGGATATTAATCTTTCTCCGAATCATAGTATCTACCACCTCCATTAGCTTACCGGTTAATATTATAATATTCTAAGAACCAATATGAATCTTATTATTTCCTCTATATTGAAAATGCAGAGACCCTCTCTATAATTTATTCACTACATTCGGGCGTTAATGTAGCGGCACTAACTTCTTTACGTACACCTGTCCATGATGTGGGAACCCTCTCTCTAATTGATTCACTACATCGAAGTGAAAATATAGTGGCCTTTCCTTACTTTTCACTGCACTCGGGATCTATAGCACGTTACTAAGAGGGGATGCCCCAACGCAATGCTCATAATTTGTGTGATCCATGATATAAAAATTTGACAAAGTTTTACGTTGGTTGTCGAAAGCCTAACGCAACCCTCCTCCTTTATCCGGGCTTGGGACCGACTATGAAAGGGTGATCCCTCACATGGGCGGAGTTAGCCCACCCACATCTCTACACAAATAAATTGCTTTAAGTATGTATTGTTTTGTCTATGCATCATAATAGTTTAACTCAATATAACCAGCGGTTTCTATATGTTTACTTAGCAAATCTTTCTAGTGCACAAAAACAAAGCGTTGCAACATGCATAAATGCTGCCAACTTGAATTGAAGCTATATTATGAAAATCTATATGCAAACAGTATTGTTTGTTGATATGGCCCAATACATGACGTATTGTATGGCCTTTTTAAGCTTAAGTGTAAATCAAAAAGGTGTAGAAGCATTCAAATGTCAAAATCATTAAAAAGGGAAAAAGTGTTATATTAATACTATTGTACAACAATCTTTTGTGACTACTATAAAGTATAGTGTAAATCAAAAGCAATAAAAAAATGTAATTGTTGGCATTAGTAATGGCAGCCCCCCTCGAATGATAGAGGACGTTAAACTCAAATGGAATGCATAATGCTGTAGGAGCATGACATAAAGCTCTTATCCTTGTTCTCAAATGGAGAAAAGGATTGGATAAGGTATGAAGCAATAAAATGGGTCTCTGAGATTTTGATTATGCTTATCTTCAATAGTGGTTACATAGAAAGGTAAAACAATGTATGCTTTGAAAGACAAGGAGGCTATATAGTAGCTATTCCTAAGAAAGGGAAAGGAAAGGAATTTTAATTGTATGATTGATTTTCTTAACATCGTCTTTGATTACAAATGCCAATTTATGGACTTTCATAAGAACAATAGAGGATGTGCCAATCTTTTCGGATATGATTCTCGATAACTCTCCATTTATATGTTCATGCCACCATTTTTGTTATCACACTCATTGGGATGTGTCAACTGACTCCCGTACTTTGAGATAAGCTCGAGGTAATGGACCTATTTCACACGTTTGAGATCTCAACTCTTCAAGAGTCATGTGTCCCTTCTTCCTTTACAAAACTCTTGACCTTCTGTCATGTATCTTCCTACATTTTTTTGTCATCAATGGTAACTAAAAAGAATATTGCACATATCATACAATAATATATGGTCCATATCATTTGGTACAGTTTGGTATGCCACACATCTACAATATGGGTGTTATATCTTGCTGTTTCCAAAAATTTTGATATGTATCAAGACATGTATGGTGTGCTCAATATGGTTGTATTGAATGGAAGATGTATCTATAACACCAAATGACAAAGATAATCATAAGAATGCTAACCAAACTTACAGATGTCAAAGGATACCAAATTATCAAAAGGATATGAATCAACAACCTATATGCTTGAAGGGGTGAGTGATGGATGAGGAGAGAATAATGTCTATGAATCCAATTTTGTAAAAGCCTCACTCGTACAAAAAGTGTTGTTTCCGACAATCATGAAAACTACTTTTTCAGTAGTTTAAAAGTCATTTCCGACGGTTGTACTCCCAAAAAAAGGTGATAACCCAAGAATGATCCATTTCTGTCGCTTCCTCCAACTATCGCAAACGTATCAAAAAACTACCGAAAAAGAGTTTTCAGAATCCCTCTACAGTTTGACCACCAAAAATGCCTTATAAAAAAACATCAGAAATAGTCTACTTATATTATGCCAAAAATTTTCATATGAATTTTGGAATAAAATCCTATCACAAACATCTGATATATTTTTTAATATTACCATAATATAATTGACCTTATAGATTTATATATCTAAGAAGATCAATGTCCACTCTGCAAACATTTAGGATGAGTACATAAATGCCATATGAGTTGAATAAAACCAAAGTCAATGTCCAATGTTACAAACTTTTAAAACGAGTGCATGCCTTATAGGCATAAATGCCTGGGTGTTTCTTCCTTTGTTATTACACTAAGCACGCTAACGTCCTTTTTTCCAAGTAACTCACTCGTTATCTTAAGATAGCTCACATCTCAAACACCTAAAATGCCTTGACATGGCCTTATGAACTAAGGATGTGTATGGCAATGCCACACCCATCCCCAAAACCGATTCAAATGCATTGACCACTTGAGGCATTTGTTGGCAATAATGGTTATATCTTTTGTCAACCTGAAACCCACAACACAAATCACTCGACATCATAAAAAAAAGATGAGCATTTCATTAAAGCACCAAAAGCATTTCATTAAAGCACCAAAAAGAGGATAATTGATTAATATGTTTTATTATAGCTTGGTAGTGTGGTTGAGTATTAATTTAATTAAAAGGTGGTGCTAGTTAGACGTACAAAATGGAAAAATGAGATAGAGTGTATAGCCATAAAAAGACAAATGCCACCATGGATCTAATTTATACAACTTATATAAAACATTTGCGATGGTTTACCTTGGGAACTGAAATACGTGACTGCCATAAAAGATTTTCAATAATTGCCAACAATTTTTTCAATCGTTCTAAAAAATAATATTATCGTCGATAATTTATTCAGATATAAATATCGAGGTTTGTGTCATATTTTTGACAATTTAAATAAAAATTTATTTTCCGAACCATTTCAAGGGTTGTAACAGTAGAATAATTGCGCTAGTTGCCACAAAAGCTCAAATTTGTAGTAGCGCTTGTAGTACAAAATTGAAGAGAAGGGGCAAAAGCTATATAACATGACAAAATAGATTAAAAGAGTTACAGAGATCACATATCCAGGACAAGTGTCCTTGAAAAGATTCTTTCACAAAAAGTCCACAAAACAATACAACCCAATCCACAAGGAAAAGTAGATGTACATATGCTGGCAATATACTAGCTTATTTCCAGTGTTAAAGACTTCATCTACGTGTTTGAAGCAAGTGTTAACGACTGTATTCATAATTAACAAAATATATTGAATTTAACAGTGCAAGAGTATCAATTTCAAAATGGCAAGATGAGTTACGGTTATGTACATGTGCTGGTAAGAGCCATTTTTTGTTTCCATGTATACTTGATTATGAACAATAAAATCATCCTTTATTCTTCTCTTTGTTTACAGAAAATTTAAGAGTGCATTTCAATTTCATACAAGATTAACTTAGTTATTTTTTGTGGTCCACTAACTGTGGTTTACTTATGCAGTGGGTCGGGTGGTCTGGATTCGGACTTGATTGGATCTAGACCCGCCTGAAACAAAATGCAGTAGCGCTCGAGCTTTACTACACAAGGCCTTACTGCACAGAGACGGCATTGGCTACCCCATTACCGTCAATGTTGGTAATCATTGGTTCTGAAAGGCCTTTAAAGGGGCTTCCATGGTGGGCAGTGTCGAGACGGACTGGGCAAGCCGTGCGAGAACACCGAGCATCGATGAGGAAACAGTCGGAATTCGGTGAGTTCCTACCTATTTTTCAGATTCTATTTTTTCTTGATTCTTCATGAAAAATTGATTGATGCTCGCCGTTTTGGGCTTGGGTCGAAGCATTGAGGTAGAACAAATGGTTTTGGCAGGTTTGGGTAAGTTGTGGGTGTCTACTTGGCCAAAAAATGGTTCATAATCGCCGGATTTTTTCATTTTCTGCAACTTGTCATTTTCATTCCCATTTTTCGGCGAAACTTCACTGTCGGTGGTTGTTCTTGGGTTGGTCAAAAGAGGACAGATACACAGAGAGTGGGCTACCTATGGCGGCCTTGATGGTTATCTGAAACGGAGATATAGCCACCAGAAAAACCATGAAAACTACCCTTTTTGGGAGTGTTCATTTTCGTGTCGTGTCTGAAATACCATGAACCGACACAGATTCATGTCATCATGTCACATGTTAAGAAATAGTTTTCTGTCAAAACAGGTCAAAAATAGGTTTTTTGTCCAGTTCTATGTCGAAAATAGGTTAGGCTTGGGTCGGTTCTTGAAATGGGTTTTGGGTCATAACTAGGACCCGTGTCAGTAGTTGTAGGTTTTCTGTCGACACAGTGACACAAGCTACCTACTGTGTCACTCATTTTGGATCAGATATGGATCTAGGTATTAGTTCAGATATGGATCTAGGTGTTAGTTTGGATCCAATATAGCTTAAATGTATCCAAATTGGGTTCTGAGTGATTTTAAGGTCATTTGAGATCCGATTTGGATACAAATTATTGTGCTAGATTCGTAGTTAAATAAATTTTAATATTTTAATTATTTTTAATTATTTAGAGATTAAAATTGAAGGAATTGGTGGTGATAAGAGTGACATAGCAGTTTGAAAATTGGATCTTAGCGCTCCTTCAAGTAGGGGGTTATGAATTCTTTTACAGAACCATGCTAGAAGTGATTTTCTTATTTTAGATAGATTTAAATGTGCATGATTGATAAATGTTTTTTGATTTTATGAAATGATGTTCGCAATTATGGGTTATTTGATATGATTTTGAAATAGAATATGTTTATGACATTGGTTGATAAAGAGCATGTTTTAATATGCATGTGTTATATGAACATGGTATTTAAATGTTGTATGAATATGGATTTGGATTTGGACAGTTGTGGATACAAACATGATTTGTGAATGTGATGAATTGGAAATTGTTTTGAAATGTAATGATATGTGAATATATGAGTCATACTTGTGTGGATTGTGTGGGGTCTCTAGAGACTTGTAAGTCCCTTGGGTGATCTGGCTTGGGGCGAATATAGGGTATATTCTTGGGCACTCTATCGTGAGAGTCGATGTGGTTACCATCGTGAATGGGGTTATCAAGGTCACGTTAGAGAGGGTGGGACGACTCTCGTGGTCTTTAGGGCAGACACAGTATAGGCTTTAATTATTGTAACTAATGATGTTTGTATGCGTGTGTGAATGTATGAGTATCAATTTCAGATCATGATTAAAAGATGAAACTATGATTTGCTATAAAATGATTGTAAAATTATGCATGCTTTTAGTATGATTTCTGTTTAAAGATGTTTAACCTCACTACTGAGCTGTGTAGGAGCTCACCCTATTATTTTACAGTTCATCCTGAAGCTGACACTTTCAAGGCACACGGAGTAGTGTAGGAGTTGGATAGAGCAACCTTTATTAATTTTAGATGTTATGATAAGTATTGAATGATTTTAGAAAGTCTTGTTATTCAGTTTTAATGTATGGTGGGCCCTACACCATTCTGGGCATATTGTTTAGAATTTTTATATGAATATTTATTTCATTTAATTTGAATTAAATTAGTATTGTTAAGGATATGAGAGGCTGATATACCTAACATGGCTTTTAGGACTTGTTATGAGTATTATGAACTCTTAGTTGTAAACACCCTAAAATATTTTTCAAAAACCAATCCAAGCAAGTTTTAAAATTTTTAAAACAAATCTAGGCTTTTTTTAATTTTATGATTTGAACATAGCCTACGAATTTCATAAAATACCAAAAACACAGCATTTTTTTATGGTTTTAAAACTTGAAGTTACAAAATTGAATTTTGAAAGTTAAAAAGGTGTTGATTTGACCAAAGATGGAATAAACCTTGGGTCAAAAGAGGATAAGAATTAGTTGGCAAAAATCAAGGCTGAGGATTCAGGATGAAGTCTAAGAATGGGCTAAGGCATGATCGACCGTTCAAACCTGATCGTAAGGCCAAGGCAGGATCATATGAAGCATCTAAATCAAACCTCGAAGCAAAAGAAAACCCAGATCATGCACATGTTTCAAGTCCAATTAAATTCAAGGACAAGTTGCAAATCTAATTCAAGATGAAGTCTCAATTCAAACCAAAAAGTCACACCAATCTAGCCAAGGTCAGCTAGGGCCATTCTAGCTGGGACTACACCAAGGGATGCACTTGACCGAACCAAGCCATTCCTAGCCGAGACTACACCAAAGGCTAAACTGCCTTAGTCGAACTACACCCATGGTCGAGCCATATGGGGCTGGACTCACTTTGACCAAGGGGGACCACCATGAGCCCCATGTGAGGCCATGTGACCAGCAACTCCATTTGATCAAGCTTGGCCCAAGACCACACCCATGTCCAACTCGTGAAGCCCCTAGAGGCTTCCCTTGAATGCTATAAATAGAGGCCTTGGGGTTGGGTTAAAGGCATTGAATAAGGTGGAGAGAGAGAGGAATAGCTGCAGCCAGAGAGAGAGAGAAAGAGAAAGAGAAAGAGAGAGAGAGAGAGGGAATGGGAGGAGCCACCCATTTTAAAGCTTGTCTTCATCCATTGCCATTCATGATCAAGGTCAACACCTCTCTTCTTTTCTCCATTATATCTCTTCCTTATTTTCATTCAATTAAGAAAGGTTGTAATTAAGGAGCAACTGACTCCATTTATTGATGTAATAACTAGATATTATGCTACCTAAATTTCATTTGATTAGATGCCTACTATGTGTTTAATTTTCAGTTTCTCCCACCTCTCTATACGTTGTAATCTCTTATATCTCCTAATTCCCTCTATAATTAAGCTATAATTATACTTTACTTCATTTCCTTCAGTCATTTACATTGAAATGCTGTGATTTGTCTTTTAATTTCAGACGAAATGCATTCATTTATATTCTAAACACAAAATTTTGCTTTCTCCATCCTCTATCCGTCTGATGTTTGATTTTTAATTTCCATCTTTGTACTTTGAATGCTCTAAAACTTTGCACACTTAATCTATGAAGCCCACTTGTAATAAAATTTTCAATAATTTTAGGGTCATAAAACCATGTAAATAAAATCATAATAGATCATTAAAATCGGAATATAACTTGTGAAACTCCTATTTCCTACAACAAAACTTGCGTTATCATCCCATAACTTTGTCAGTAACAAACCAATTTCATTGAAACTAGTCTCATGGAAAAGCTGATATTCATAGCTTTCTAAAAAGACTAAGTTCATAAAGATCAGAGTCTTTGCACCGAAATATAGATGTTTTGCTAGAACTTTGTATTTCTGTCATATAACTGTCTCAAATGTCTAAGCAAGGGTCAATATCTGATTTAATTGTGCATATTCACAGAACATAAAATCAAATTAAAAACTGTTCCTAAATCTTCATATTAGTCTCTATTCGCTGAAATTTTTCAAGATTTTTTGAGATTCAGAAGCTATCAAGAAAAATCTGAGAATAAGTTCTGAAAATAGGATCAGATTATGTTTTTCAAAACTTTGAAATATTTCTTTTCAAGACATAAGTTCACGAATTTGGTTAAGTCATTTGGATTTGAAAGTGAATTTTAAAAACACACTTGATTCAAACAAATCCTTAAAACATCTAACCTGACCCTTGAGCATTGGTTCAGGAAGGCATAAGTCGAAAAGATCTCACTTACCTACAGTCGCTCTAAAAGTCAAAATATAACTTTGCTAGTTTAAGTAAAACTAGCTGGCATGCTCGCGCATGACGTAGTTTGTAAAAATTATTTCAAGTCTCTACATAATCTTTGGAATAAAATTACACATCTAAATTAGTGATGCCTTTTAGGTTAACCAACGCCCCAACATCATTCATGGACTTGATGAATCGGGTATTTCGAGATTATTTGGATAGATTTGTCATGGTATTTATTGATAATATTTTGATATATTGTAACAGCGAGGAGGAGCATGCTGAGCACCTACGTATCGTACTTGGAGTAATTATATGCTAAGTTCTCTAAGTGTGATTTCTGGATAGAGTAAGTTGGCTTTTTTGTCACATTATATCTAAGGATGGTATCTCGGTATATCCAACTAAGGTCACGGTTGTAATAACTTGGGAAAGATAGAAGAGCGTCTGCAAGATACATAGTTTTCTTGGGCTAGCAAGATACTATCAGAGGTTTTTCTAGTATTGCAGCTCCTCTCACCCAATTAACAAAGAAGGATACTCGATTTTAGTGGATAGATGAGTGTGAGCAAAGTTTCACAAAGCTAAAGATAAATTTGACTTCCGCACCTGTGTTAGCATTACTAATTATTAATGAAGATTTCAAAGTTCATTGTGATGCCTCAAATAAAGGTCTTGGTTGTGTTTTGATGCAAAAAGATAAAGTTATAGCTTATGCATCGCAACAACTGAAGAAACATGAGATAAATTATTCAGTGCATGACTTATAACTTGCAGTAGTCGTATTTGCACTTAAAATTTGGAGACATTATCTGTATGGCATTAAGTTTCACATATTCTCTAACTATAAGAGCTTAAAGTATATTTTTAGATAGCCTCATATCAATATGTGACAAATGCGATGGTTTGAGCTCTTAGAGGATTATGATTGTAAGATTATTTATTAATCCGAAAAAGCTAATATAGTCTCAAATGCCTTTAGTAGAAAAGAAAAAGAGCTGGTAGATCATTGTTCTACTCTAGTGAAAGTGATACTTGAACTTTGGTTGAGAGTATTTGCAGCATAGAGAGACGATCCAGAGTTGAGGATAATTATAGATGAGATTCATAATGAAGGTTGGCCCGAATATGAGATATGTGAGGATGATGGTTCCTTACAATTTAAGGGATGCATATGTGTGCCTAAAGATAAGTCAGTGCAAAAGGAGATCTTGGAATTGGCGTATCGTAGTCGTTTCAGCATTCACCCTGCTAGTACAAAGATATATAAGGACTTAAGCCGACAATATCATTGGTCCAGAATAAAAAAGGCTATTGATGAATTTGTGACTAGATGTATGACTTTTCAGAAGGTAAAGGTAGATCACCAACGTCCCGTAGGAACCTTAAGACCACTACCTATTCTTGAGAGAAAATAGCAACATATTAACATTGATTTTGTTATTGGACTTCGTTTCACCTTGTAGAAGTACGATGTTATCTAGGTAATTGTCGATAGACTTATAAAGGTTACACGATTTACATCCATTTAGAAGAATATGCCACTATCTAAATTAGTTGTTGTTTATATCGCTGAGATCGTTAAGTTCTATGGTATGCCAGAGACCATTATTTCATATAGAGATCCTTGTTTTACCTCTCATTCCTAGTAGAGCTTACAAGATGCGTTACAAACAAGATTATAGTTTCATACGACCTTTCACACACAGATAGATGGACAATCTAAACATACTATTTAGACTCTAGAGGATATACTTTGAGCATGTATGTTGGACAGTAAGGACTAATGGGATAGTTAGTTATACTTTATTGAGTTTGCTTACAATAATAGTTACCAAGCGAGTATTGGGATGTCAACCTATGAGATAATTTATGGGAAAAAGTGTAGGACTACATTATGGTGAGATGTCACTAGGCTACGACTTGCAACAAGTCCAGAGATACTTCGATAATCATCAGATAAGATGAACTTCGTTCGTTAGGGCATTAAAACAACTTAAGACCGACAGAAGAGTTATGCAGATAAGAGACGTCATGATCTAGAGTTTATGGTTGACGATTATGTATTCTTAAAAGTCTCTCCAACTCGAGTGTAACTCACTTTAGACAGAAGGGTAAGCTGATTCCTAGGTATATTGAACCTTACCAAATCGTGAAACGAGTTGGAGATGTTGCCTACCAATTAGAGTTGTCGTCATATTAAACTATTGTTGTGGTAATAGCCGCTTCACATAAGTAAAGATTTGTCTTATTAAGATGTGGTAATAGCCATCTTAGATAGAAAAGAACAAATCTTGTATCGCCAAGTTTTGAGGACACTAAAAGTACATTAGAGTCATCATTTGCCAAACGAAGTCACTTGGGAGCTCGAAGATGAGATACGAGAGAAGTATCCACATCTCTTGAGGTAAATTCTAAATTCTGAGGACGGAATTTCTTTAAAAGGGGTAAAATGTTGTGGGTCAGGTGGTCTGGATCCGGACTTGATTGAATTCAAACACACCTAAAACAAATGTAATAACGCTCGAGCGTTACTACACAAGGCCTTACTACACAAAGACAACAATGACAACCCTACTACTGTCAATGTTGGCCGTTAATGGTTCCAAAAGACCTTTAAAGGGGCCTCCATGATGAGCAGCATCAAGACGGACTGGGCAAGCCACACGAGAATGTCGAGCATCAATGAGGAATCGGCCAGAATTCGGTGAGTTCCTACTATTTTTCAGATTCTATTTTTTTCTTGATTCTTCATGAAAAATTGGTTGATGCTCATCGTTTTGGGCTTGGGTCGAAGTACTGAGGTAGAACAAAGGGTTTTAGCGAGTTTGGGTAAGTCGTGGGTGTATATTTGGCTGAAAAATGGTTCATAATCGCCCGATTTTTCAATTTTCTACAACTTGCCCTTTTAATTCCTATTTTCTTGCAAAATGCCACCATTGATGGTTGTTCTTGGGCTTCGTCGAAAGAGGACAGATAGACGAAGTGTGGGCTACTTTTGGCGGCCTTGATCATTGCTGAAAAATATAGAAATAGACACCGAAAAAACCATGAAAACTGCTCTTTTTAGGCGTGTCCTAAATACGATGAACTGACACATATTTGTGTTGTGTCCTCGTGTCATATTTTAAGAAATAGTTCTGTATCAAAAAATACTAGAAACAGGTTCTATGTCGGAAATAAGTTAGGTTTGGGTCGGGTCTTGAAATGGATTTTGGGTCAAAACCAGGACCCGTGTCAGTAGTTGCAGGTTTTGTGTCAACACAGAGTACCTATTGTATCACTCATTTTGAATCAGATATAAATCCAGGTATTAGTTCGGATCTAGGATAGATTAAACAAATCCATATTAGGTTTTGGGTGATTTTAGGGCCATTTGAGATCCGATTTGGATACGGATTGTTGCGTTAGATTTGTAGTTAAATAAATTTTAATATTTTAATTATTTCTAATTGTTTAGAGACTAAATTAGAGAATTTGGTGGTGATAAGAGTGGCCAACGATTTGGAGATTGGATCTTGACTCTCCTTTAGGTAGGGAGTTATGCATTATTTTACAGAATCATGGTAGAAGTAACTTTCTTGTTTTAGATAGATTTAAATGTATATGATCAATAAATGTTTTATTGATATTTATGAAATGATATTCGTAATTATGGGTTTATTTGATATGCTTTTCAAATAGAATGTGTTTATAACATTTGTTGATAAAGAGCATGTTTTGATATGCATGTGTTATATGAATATGGTATTTAAATGTTGTATGAATATGGATTTGGATTTGGATAGTTGTGGATCCAAACATTATTTGTGAATGTGATGAATTGGAAATTGTTTTTGAAATGTAATGATGTGTGAATATATGAGTCATACTTGTGTGGGTTGTGTGGGGGAGAGGCTTGAAACTCACTTGGGCGATCCAGCTTGGGGCGAATATATGAGTCATACTTGTGTGGTTGTGTTTTTGGGCACTCTGCCATGAGAGTTGGCGTAGTTACCGTCGTGGACGGGGTTACCAATGTCACGTTAGGGAGGGCCAAACGACTCTCGTGGCCTTTGGGGCAGACAGAGTATGGGCTGTAATTATCATAACTAATGATATGTATATGCGTATGTGTGAATATGAATTTGAGATTATGATTTAAAGATGAAACTGTGATTTGTTATGAAATGATTGTGAAATTATGCATGCTTTTAGTATGATTTCTGTTTAAAGATGTTTAACCTTCCTACTGAGTAGAGTAGGAGTTGGATAGAGTGGCCTTTCTTAATTTTAGATGGTATGATAAGTATTGAATGATTTTAAAATGTCTTGTTATTCGGGGTTATTGTCAGATGGGCCCCGCACCATTTTGGGCGTATAGTTTAGAACTTTGATATGAATATTTATTTCATTGACTTTGAATTAAATTAGTATTTTATTTGGCTACTGTTCACTATCACGCCCGCTTGAGAAGCGGCCATGTGGCATCGGTTCGGGCCAGGTCGTGGTTGCGACTCGAGCGGGTGTGCAGTTTTACCCCATACATCATAGAAGCAAGAAGTAGATCTGCCTTGTATGTTGCAGAGTTCTATACCCACTGAGTCCAAGCATTTCTTGTGAAGTCGAGTTAAACCAAGCATAAGCTTGATTACAGGTCCTCTTCATAACCTTCAAATAGTTCATTCGATACTTAAGTGTTTAGTGCCACAAAATGGTATGGAAAATATATTAGAAGCAAGACGGAAGGACTTCTCAGACATGCCATCCATGATCTTATTCCAGCATAGATGAGTCATGTACATGGCTTTCAACTACCAAGGAAGCAAGGCAACGATGACTGACTTCGCCAAGACTTTCACGCAAGAAAAGACCGGGACCTGATCCCCTACCTTAAACTACAACATGGTGTTTTCAGAGACGTGAACGTGAGTTGGTCAACACCAAAATGACCAGGTTTGTCACTTTAAGAGAGGTGAACATGAAGTTTTCAGCTCATTTTCTTGTCAGCTTTTCATGTCATGTTGCAATATTCTTCACCCCACTGCTGGTGTAACTAAATTTGCCAATACTGACGTTTCATGGTGCACGAACTGGTGCTCTCTGTTAAAAGTGCAAATGGTATGCGCTAATGTATAATAATAATTTGACAGTCTAAACTAGAACCTCTCAATGAGTTTGTAGAGCTCTAGCATGAGCAAGGATTAGAGAGACTAAAGACATGGAAATTAACGGTTCGAGTAGTAAAAACTCCAGAAACTGGTTAAAGTTCTCATTGCCTTTCACTGATTACATTGAGGAAAACTATTATTGTGCGGATTTAAGAAAGTAGTGGAGAGACATATATATACACATATATGCATATAAGTTTTTATAGAATATACACAACATATAAAATATAGGCATAATATATATGTTTGTGTGTATGACATGCTTTACCTAGTAGCTTATTTGACACAACCAACCATAATGGCTTATTTTATACGCCTATGGGATGCGTTAGGGTAAGGGAATGGTTCGTTTTGTATTATAAGTAAGCTTATAAACCCAAACTGGCTTATCTGATGCAACTAACCTGGTATGTAAGGTTTGTTGCATCCTTTCAGTAAGGGTGCCCCATGGGATTCAAAAAATCAATAGTAGGCACCACAAACTTGGCTTGTTATGCAAGACTATTGTACTTATAAACCCTCGCAGTCATAGGTTAAACAAATTTATGAGAGAGAAAGTTGTGTCACCAGATGTTGCGCAAATTCGTTCCCAAAGCATATGCACAATAAAACCAATTCATAGGAATTGCAAATTGAAGAGAAAGGGAGGGATGAAAGAGCAACACAAGATTTACATTGTTCTGCCAGAGATGCTTACTTCACGTGCAAGACAGGAACAATATTTTTAATATGACGCAGAAGAGCGATTCACAATAAAATGATCTCTTACATAACCACATAAACTCTCATCCCTGTATCCGTCCCTTCATTTTCATATGGTCTCTCTTAAAATATTGGCAAGAGATAACTACAAAAGGAAATTACTTTGACACTAGGAAAGATCAACCTATGCACTTTGTTACGAACACAGACCTCTAGTTTTTGTATACAATTCAAGTCGCACCATGAGCTTTTCGGTTGGGTCACAATTCGTGTCCATCACAAATTCAAGCGACATTGACACCGTATCAACCTCAATGAATATCAACTCCTTTTGACTTTAAATTTCAAGGCTTCATAGTACTTCTATTCCAGGAAATTAAAAAAATATCAGATTCCGATAAATCTGGGTCTACTGCCTTTAGATAAACAAGGCATACACTGTAAATGTTGCTGTAAACTTTAAGTTGGGCAAGAATATGCAAATCAAACAAGCCTCTACTCTGTTTAATCATAATGAAATCTATCATGGAGGCCGGTGAACACAGTTACAAGTTCAACATCATGGTTAAGGTGAACTGCGAACTATTCTTCATTCTCTTACATCATTTGGCATTCAATTGTTGAGTTGTGCTTAGAACTCTGATTGGTCTCTTATTCTATTAACACAGTTTCAAACAAGAAACTTAACTGTATCCTTTTAATTCTTTCTTTCATTATAGATATTATATAAGCTCATGGGGTAAGCTATTTTCACATGGAGAGATTCTGTTTGGAGAGATGCGAGGAAGTTCAGGTTGTCCATGCTCATTAATGAAAATGCATGATCAAATCTGTTGTGTTGGTTTTTTTATATTTTTCCTTCATCGATTTGCTCATAAATTGCACTTAGAATTGAATTCTTGTTGTTTTTTGTTTTTTCTTGGTTCTACACAAACGATTCTCAGGTGAACTTGGATCAAACACTCAAGAATATGCTGCGTCTTGCATCCGATCCCCATTAACATCAGATTGCATTACAGGCACCACTAAGAAAAGGGGTTTGGGAATTTTAGGCAATGGTTTAAACTGTCGCTAAAAAACAGTGGCAAAATTCCTGTTGGGAAAAGTTTAGTAGTCAATGGGACTGCCAACGATGAAAACCGTCTCCAATTAGGCGATCAGTGGCCAATTTATTTGAACCGTCGCTAATCCTTTACACCAGCTAGTAGCCATATCCATTTAACCTGAATCATTTATCCAAGCTCGTCAAAATAATTTAGTAAAATTAAAGAATACGTGATTCATAATATAACAAAATCGATTTACAGAAATTATGTACAAGCAAAATTTTTGGGAATTACACTCACGAATCCCTTTCCATTTGCTAGGAGAATGAAGTCTTTGATAGCTGAAGCTCTCCGATTCTAACAAACGTCTGCTTTTCTTGATGTATTCAGCAATATGAAAAGCACCTTTTCAATCAATTTCATGGATGCCGACATCATAGATGTATTTCTTCCTGCGAAACAGCTTCTTGTGTGAGGCTCATTATATATGTATACATTTACATACATACACTTATATCAGAGAGAGAGAGAGTGAGAGAAAGGGAGACTGGTATGTGCTCGCACCCTTAGGTGCTACGGCTAGCAAATCCAAACAATTGTCAACCATTTATCTTTGGTGATTGATGGTAAGATGGATGGTTGAGATTTGAATATGAAAGTAAAAAGGATATATGTACTTTTTTTAGGTACACTTATTCACATGGCTATTTTTGCTTTTCAAATTTAAAATATCAATCGTCCACAAAGATGGATCGTTGAGATTTGTTAGAGAAATGGGTATATTCTAGTACAATGCTAGTAAAACCAAACAAATCTCAACTATCCATTTTATTGATGGATGGTTAAGATTTCAAATTTAAAAACAAACGTAGTCATATGAATAAGTGTACCTACAAATAGTGCACATTTTATTTTTACTTTATAGATTTAAATCTCAACTATCTATCACAAAAAATAGATGATTGAAAATTATTTGGATTTGCTAGCACCTAGCATATATTAGGTTCTTCATATATATATATATACTTCCAACAAAAAAATACAACATCCAAGCTATGAACCTTTGTGAGACGGCAAACCTAACATCAAAGTTCTGATACCATGGTCGCTAATAATATTTCCATGCAAATAGCATTCCTAGACAAGAAGAGTTGGGCCCTTCACTATGTAAAGGGATATCATGGGGACAAAAGAGATGTATACCTTTCCAAGACATAAACATGTAAAGTAATAACACCAAAATCAGCTCCAAGATGTCTTAGGATGTAGTGAGATGAAATAACATTATTCACACATTCGTTAAAGCTAAATTTTTCCATATGTTTATAGGACTTTTTACTATTAGGTTGGTTATGTATTGTATGTAAAAAAACTCTATTGAAAAGCACCTTAAAATGTAATCTAAGTTGAGATGATAGAGAAAGCACAACTATACCTAGAGCAGACAATATAAAGTTGCACATAAGTAAGTAAACTACTTGTGACAATAGAAAACTTAAGCTCTTTATCAGTAGTTGAAACTGATTCAAACTCAAACTCAAAGAAAATGAAAGGGCATAACAAATGAAGAACAATGCATTAACCCATAATTTCAAACAGCATTTAAAAACCATAGATAAAACAATTAACAAATATACACATTTAAATCCATCTAAACAAGAAAAATCACTTTTAGCATAACCCCCTACCTGAAGGAGCACCAAGATCTAATCCCCAACCATTGGGTCACTTTTATTACCACCAAATCTTCTAATTTTAATCTCTAAATAGTTAGGAATAATAGTAATATTAAAATTTATTTAACTATGAGTTTAACACAATAAATTGGGTTCGAATCTGACCTTAAACGACCCTAAAACAATTGAAAACCCAACTTGGATCCATATAAGTTGTCTTTGATCCAAACTTTCACTTGAATCCATTTCTAATCCAAACTTGAAAACAAAATAGCTATTGTGTGTTTTTGGTTCAACATAGAACCTAGTCTGAGTCTTGAATTTCTTAAACATTTTTTGTTTCTAATCTAGAACCTGTTTTAAGATTCAATCCAAATCCTAATTTGTTTAGGATGCAAAAGACAAAACCTAGAATATGTTTCAAACCTATTTTTCACACAAAACAAAACTTATTCAACACATAATTATATGTGTAATATTAGAATCAGAGACACCATATGGTATAATGTCATTCCATACTACATTAGATATAAGTCGGGTCAAACATGACAAGACACACAAAATAGGACGCACCCAAAAGAGAACGGAGTTCCTTGGTATTTCGATGGCATTTTGCCATTTGCCGGTATCAACGAGGGCCTATAGTGGCCCTCCACCATCTGCATCCCTCCCCTCTTTTGTCCAATCCCAACACCGGCCAATGGGAGTGGCATTTTGGCCAGGAAACTCCAATGGAAGTAAAGAAAGACCTAGCAGCTCAATAGAAAACAAATCTGACTATTCAATGCATTTTCGGCACCATCGAGTCAGCAATCAACCTTAAATCAATTTGGCTACGCGGTAATACCAAAACTCCTCTAATCCAAACCAGTTTTGATACCCAATGGTATCACTTTTACCAAAAATCATCAAAACCCTCATGGGTTTGTTTTTACAAAAATTTGGCAATCATATATCAATTTCCATTTGATTTCGATATTAATGACCTCAATTCTTAACCTCAACACATCTTATGATTTAAATCAATTAACCCAAATCCGAATTGATGTTTTACAAGCTTTTTATCAAGAATCAAAAGAAAATAAAAACTGAAAATAGGAAGACAACTCATTAGATTTCGGTCATCTTCTCTTGATTTAGCCACTCGCCCAATTCCTTTCGTTGTTGTCAATGATGATAACCTGTTAGCAGGTTTTAATGGAAAAAATCTTGCACCGACAAAGACAATTTTCATTTACAGTAGCAAGCCACCATGTTCCAACAATGCCCAAGTGCTTGCCTTTTTTAGCGGGTGGATCTAGTCTACCCCAATCCATTACAGAAGAGCTATGGTTAAAGTCTCTTATTTAAAAGTTAGGCATAAAAATAGGAGATCCCACCTCTCTTTATTGTGACAGTAAAGTAGCCATACAAATTGCTTGTATTTGTGTTTATTATGAAAGAATAAAATATATTGAGATTGACTGTCACTTCATAGGAGAAAATGTAGTTAATCATATATTCAAGTTGATTTATGTCCTCATATCAATATGTTGATATTTTAATGAAGGACATTAACAGGACTGGTCTTGTGGATGTGCTTGGAAAGTTGGTAGTCATGAGTATATTTTTTCCAACTTAAGGAAGAGTGTTAAGAAGTTATTGTCTTCTATATATGTGTTATCATCATATGAGAAACCCTAATGGAGAAATAAGAGTGGTTACAACCTTTAGATGATCTCCTTCTACGGTTGTGTATTGCATTCCTATGTAAGATTTATGATTAAATCAATCTTTTTTAACACATGTTTCATTGCTTTCTTAAAAGAGATAATGGTAGGTGATGAACTTGATTCAAGCCGAATATTTTCATATTCATCACACTTTGATTCATTTAAGAAAAATATTAGGTTATACAATAAACTAAATAAATAAAAAACATATATATAAGAAGAAATTAAAGTAAACACTTACACAAGTCCTTCTAGTTTCTTTATCAAAAACTCTCCAATCATTGTATCTTTGCAGTAATCCATATAAGTAGTTATTTCATTAATCTCCATGCATAGGTGTGCTTCTTCCTAAACTAACATAGTAATTAAAGATGTTATAATTAATTAGATATAAGTAACTTATATACAAAAACATTACATATTGATTAAAAATTAAAAGCATGCTATACACTTACTAAATTGTAACTATGTGCAGCTAAGATATAGATTATTGGTTATGCCTCTGATCTTGCTACTTTTATGTTCAAGCTTTGTTTTACTTTTGCTTTAGACTGTCATAATTTTTAAGTTGTTTCCTATAAAGAATTTGGAAGGCCTTCTATAAGACTACATTGTAGAGGACATCATAAAGTTCTCAATATGTGAACTTTATATTATTTGGATAATCTTTGATACTTTTGTAGATGCTTCTTGCAAGCCCATTTAACCGTCACTTGAAACTTCAAGTCTCCTTGTATGATTTACACATTCAAATTTGGCCTACAATGACAAAAATTGCATAATGTTAAATGATACACATATATATACAAATGATGAATTAAAGACGATATATGTAGGCATATGTAACTAAAAGTTATATATTACATAGAGTTCAGCCCCAATCTTTTTGAACACTCTTTTTGCATTTCTTTCTTTCTATGTTTTATAAAATCAAAAGAAGTTATCAATTTTTGCATAACATCCAAGGACATGTATGTTGCTACTCTACCATCAACTACGTGCATTTGTTTTATGTTGATGCGCTTTTGGAAGATAACAAAAATATACTTATTAACCCCAATTATATGTGAACGTATAATACTATTAATTTCAATAAATATACTCATTAAGTAATTTTAACTAGAATAATATAAGCATGCAAAATAGTAGTAACATTAATTTCAAGATAAACATATTGTGTAAGTTGATAAATAAGGAAATTTGACTACAATAACATAAGCATGTAAAAGCATACTACTATTAATTTCAACAAAAATATGTACTACACCAATCAATTATTAAATAATCTTTTTAGTACCCCTCTCTTTCAATGTGAATAGCTTTGTTGTTGATATGAATCTATCATCATGTAGATCTAATCAAATACTAGGAATGATAGTATTATCTAAAACTTCTATGGGTTGTTCAAGCATTTATGTGTCTTCATCTCATACGTTTTTTGTTGACAATTTGTATATATATGTTGAACTCCAATGACAAATTATCTCTCAATTTTTTCTCCCCAATACTATATTTAAATTTCTTACTATAAAAGTATATGACTCATCATGATTTGGTTGCTTAGAAGCACATATTGATGTTAACTTCATTTCATATACTTGACATCCAACTTTTATATCATACCAAAGATACTTACATCAAATACCAAACTTCAATAATGTCTACTAAAACTTTATAATATATGCATCTCCATCCACCTATTGATGCAACACTACTATTTTGTGTATGACCAACTCTTTTTATTGCTCGAATGTTAAATTTATACCATGGATATAAATTGATTCATATCGTGCAATAAAATTTGGTCCTATACTAAACAAATAGATATCATGATGAACATCATTGGTACATACTTATACATATAATATATACATATGTAAGAGATGATTATTGATTATATTCAAATAAATTATCTAATCATAAAAACATACAAAATATGCTTACATAATCCTCAAATCAATATAAAAACCTTTCATATAGCTCTCATTAAAGCATATTTGCAATGTCATTACGATAACTCTGCAAGACTATATTACTAATCGGCAAACCCTATATACATACTCATGTTCACCTCTATACAAGACACAATCATTATGACATGAATCTATTTGGATATATCCAAACCAAAACCGTTTACAAACTTTCTATCATCATACCGACATTTGGGAACCATATTACCTTCTAAGGCCACACTCTTAAATGCTTCTAACAAGTCATCAATTACCTTATTTAAAATATTATGAATATATTTAATCTAAAACAAACAAGCCACAAATGATAATATTGAGTATTTTTCACATCCTGATTATAATAGCTTTGATGTATTTTCAAATAGTTCTTTAATCTTAGTTTATTCCCTATCATGCACATTTGCATTTTCATATGTTTCAAATGGAGTGAAGGCATCTTTTACCATATTTATCTTTATCCCCAATATCATTTCTAACTGAAACATTTGGCCTTTGTTTCTCACCATAAATGATCTATCTAGTATACTTTCGAGTAAAACCATAACCAACAAGGTGAAGTTTTACATGTTCGGGTCTTTCAAAATCTCAATTTTAACATTTTGAACATGAACAATAGATCCTCACACGATTTCTAGATATAGCATTTATCACGTCATAATAAACAAAGGCATTTACTCCCACATAGTAACCACTATTATAGATATATAGACCCAGTCATACACCTATTAATCCAAGTTCTATCTGACAAATAATTGGTATCCATAATGTTCACCTATGATATTGACACAATTATAAGAAATTGAGTATGCTAAAATATTAAATTAAGACTTTATTGGCACCATCATAAACAATCAAGACTTAACATAATTTATTACTTCTTGATGTAGGAGATTAGGATAATGATGTTAGAGAAAATTTGCTTCATTTTTTTGAACTAATTATATAACCACAAAAGAGGAGTCATGTAAAGTATCATATGTACTCTATTAGCAACAATTTTGGATAATGAAAGGATATGTATTATGAGATATATCCTTCATAAGGAAATTAGCTTTTCTTATGTTTAACATAAAAGTATTACAATATATAAGCAATATATGTCTAAGGCTACACAAAGAATATAAGCATAGATTTTAATTAGTGAAACCATTGAGGCAAACATATTCATCATGAAATCTAAACATTAGACGATTCAGCATACGCACATGAAAAAATTAAGCAAGAAGGAGAAAAAATGATTACATCAATGACAAATCTAAAAATACCAATTTAAGCATGTTATAGGTAAAATCATTCCACAAATGATTGATTGGAGAATATCCATTAAATAGAAGTAAATGGGTATACCTAATGATTGTACGGTAAATCTACTGATCAACGAGGAAGAAAACAACTCTACCAATACTGGTCGAAACAATGATGAGAGAGACCAAATCGATTCTAGAGACAGAAATAGAGAAATAGAGAGAAAATGAGAGAGAAAGGTCTGAGGCTGAATGCTAGAGGGACAGAGGGGAAAATATTCCCGTAGGCGATTCATATTCGGATTATTTTACTTAAGTTATTCTGATGTTAAATGAGATGAGGATAGTCATAATTAGTAAGGCATGTTAGGCAGTTCTATTCTGATGGTTTAACGGTGGGAATATGATATAAATAAATCTGATTGCGACCAATGGTCGAAATCGGAATAGTTTCCGCCAATTGTCGGAATAGACCCATCTATGATCTTGGTATTCAAATTAAAGGAGGTTAAGTGTGTTAGCTGCTTGGTTGAAATTGGAATAGTTTCCGCCAATTGTTGGAATAGGCCCATTTCTAGTAGTGAGACTTTATGGTCTTGGTATTCAAATTAAAGGAGGTTAAGTGTGTCAGCTGCTTCACTTATGAATCGCTGCGTATGATCCCAACCTCTTATGACAGGGAAGCAAGCAAGTGAGCAATTTCCTCACATTCACCAAAACCATATATTTTGCTACTGGCTGGATGATAGTAGATGACACCCATTTCAAGACAATCTTTTCCTGCTCAAACTGATCACGAAGTTCTCTAGCGACAAATCTAGCGAGTTTATCCTTGTACATCTTTTGACGTTTTCCGGAGAACATTTAGTAGGCTTGTCTAGATTTCCTTTTGATGATAGCATCATCGCAGTGGTCGTTCTACCTGCTTAGGTAAGGTACACACGGACGGCAACCAAACGTACCTTGAAGGAACACCTTCTAAGTGGGTTGGGCATTAGGTTTTGACATTCCAAGGCTATAAATTAAGATACAGTTTCCAACTTAGCAGTCGCCTTTTCATGGTATTATACTGTTGATGAAGTCGTATCATGATGCAAGAAATGATTCTTGGCCAAGGTGACTTCCACAGCTCACTGTAATGATCTGTCGCTTCAGCGAGTGTTTTCATGGGATACCGGTGGAGACCAAAGATCTTGAGCGATCGGTTCGGCGTAACAACACAAACGATAATACGATGAAAAGCAGACTAATTTAATAATGAGCGCGTGGAGATGACCTAGCTAACAGAGTACAGCTGAGTCTGCAGGTTACATCGTTTAGCACAAGGGGACTTGCTTGGGAAACCAATTCATGAGGTGGCCCTCCCTCAACAATGCTCTTCTCTTAGGGTTCTCTGGCTCCGATGCCGCTAGTGGTGAGTTCGATTATTGGGACAAGCGTGGGTCTGATGTCGCTGGTGGTGAGTTCGTTTATTGGGGCACGCATGAGGGTGTATTAGGTTTGGGCCTCCCATAGTAATAAACAAAAATTAAAGTATTGATTTAGTGACGTTTTGAGTCCCCATCATAAGTTTGTATAAAGAAGATGAACTCTAAGATGAACAGTGGCTACCACACACACTCACAGAGAGAGAGAGACTGCCATCACAGTCCCGAGAGAAAGCTAAGAAAGGCACAAACGTCTTCCACCAAAGGGGTGATGCAAAACACCAGGGGAAATTAGTGAAATGCGTTATTCTGACATTCTGAATTGGAACTAGAATCCAAATATTATGCATAATTCCTTCGAAAGCTGATTATGATTATCTTGGGAACCAAACTACTGTGTTAATTAAGTCATTAGAA